>CM031236.1:67036668-68236668 GCA_018340775.1 Taxus wallichiana var. yunnanensis
GTCATCGTAGCCCATCTCCCTACACCGGAGGAATTATTATTTGGTTGGAGGAAATGTTCGTGGTTAACTAGGAAGAGGTGATGGTTAGGGGATCCTCCTTGTGACCATGGTAGAAGTAGCTTTTGCTAGGGGGATCCTCCCCTTGATCATGATAATGGTGGTTTTGGTTATGGAGATCATAAGTAGGAAAGGAGCTCTTCCTCTTGAAAACTTTCCATAGTTGGTTTTGGTTGGATTTCCTCCCTCGATCATGGCAGCGATGGTTGGGGGGTGTTCACCCCCATGATTATCACGAGTGGAAATAGGAAGGGAGCTCCACCTCAACAAAATTCTATAGTTGACTCTTGCTTATTTCTCCTAATCAACAACATGAGGCTGACCATGCACAAAATGATGGTTGAGACCCGTTGTCAACTTTTCCATACCCTCCTGTTGTATTTGGGTGGGGGGATGTTCCACACATGTTTCTGTCACCACCTCCACCACCTTCCGCCATGTTTGTTGCTATTGCCTAATTCCTTTACAATCACTTATGTGACTGGTTTTTGATTGTTTTCATACTTTGTTCGGTTGTGTGCCACTGCTTTGTCTCGTGGCTCTTAAGCCCGATGTGACTGGTTTATGGGGTGTGAACTTTCCACCCAATTTTTTTGTATGACAACAGTGTACTTTATTTTTCAATTTAATACACGTGTTCTTTCAATAAAAATGAAAAATCGAAGATCTTAAGGCATTGGGAAGGCTATTTTTCTGTCTTTCATATTCAAAAAACTATAAATTTTATGTAGATTTGTATATATACTACCAATTGCACATGAATTGCAAATTACAGTTGGAGAGGATAATAATGTTAAGTTTGTTGGAGTTGTAATTTACAACGAAGTGTATGCAAACTTAAAACTAAACAAAAAAACTTTCTAGAAATTGAGAATAATCAAGCACATGGCACATTATTATAGTGCAAGCTTATTTTTTAGATTGCTTCATTTAGCATCACCAATAATCGCCACAAGAACATTCTCCCTTTTTAAAATGAAGGAAATGGTTCCCATTTCTCACAACAATTTCTCTTGCAACAATCTTGGAGTTAATTTTCGTTCTAGTGTGGCAATGAGCACATAATCAGAGGTTCTTGAAAACTGTAATAATTTTTCCAGGGGGCATGTTTAACCAAACACAGTTGCCAACTTTTTACTATGGTGGCAGAGAAATAATTATTTTTCCTCCACTTCCACATCATTAAGTAAATGTCTTGAATATGAAAAATAACTTGTTTCCTTCATCTCTCAAGCCATTTTCTCCAACTTGCATAGATCTCCTCTATTTGTAGATGTGGTTTACTATTTATGATATGTCTCCTAGCCTTCAATCCAACTACATCCAAGGATATTCTTAATTCCTCTATCTTTCATCAATCTCCATATCATTTGAGCCTCACCTCACCTGCCCACTTTTGCATAGATGTTTGAGAGAAGAAAATAAGTGCATCATTTTAGGATCCAAATCAAAATGCATTATGGATGTAAATACTCCTAAACCTATATTCATATGTAATCTATGGGAACCAAGCAAAAATTTGACATAACCCCACAGTTTATGTGGAATTTGGCTCTACACCTGCCAATTGCATTGTGCATATCGTACAATCAACGATGTCCATGAAACCATGTTTTTGAGGCATTTTTTCAAACAGTTCACATGCCTTGTGTAATGTTCCACATTTTGCATACATGTCTACCAGAGCATTTGCAACTACAACATCTGACAAAATTCCTCTATCTTTTATGCTTTGATGGATGTCCACACCCTGTTCTAGAGCTCGTATTTTGGCACAGGTCGGGAGTATGCTGACAACTGTAAACTGAACTGGTTAGAGACATGTTTGTTGCATACAGTGAAACGAATGTCTCTTGAGGAAACCCATGTCTTCTGTTTGCTGGCATAATCGTATTCCATGAGAAGCTATCTCATTCTTTCATTTGGTCAAACACTTTATGGACACCTATCAAACTTCCACACTTAACAGACATAGGAGATCATGTTATAGCATGTCATTCAATGAAAGTATAGATAGTATTCACCTGGTGTCTTGTCTTTTTATTGTCAGGCCCATATTCATTCCTAAGTGCTCAGAGTTTCCCAGAGGCTACCAGGGATTTGGTTTTTTTTTTGGTGGGTGATTTCCACTGTGTTTGGGCTTCCAGTTAGAAGTGGGGCAGAACGGTTGCTCACCTTTCTCCTATCAAGCATCTGAATTTGTTTCCCTTTTTGGCTATGCCTAAAAACATAGAGATAGGACGAATGGCAATGGCATGAGAGCTCCAAACTGAAGTGGGAATAAGCAAAAATACAAATTGGGCCCTTCCTTTAATAAGCTGAAAACAACAGTCAAAAACAATGTCTGTTAAAAGTGTGAAGACCACAGTGGGAAAAGTGCACAATATCATTCACATGACGTCAATGGAAGATGTGGGGACTGGTGAGAGGAGAACAACTAATGCTCTGGATGAAAAAAATGAGGAGCTCAAATGCAAAGTCAAGAACCCTACAGCGCACAAGTGGTTGCTGGAAATTATTGGCGCAGCTGGACAAAAAATTTGCAACCCTGCTACCCATTTCTTTGCAGACCATGGGTTTCCATTGAGAACTTGCCTTATGATAGCAATAAAACATTTTCCTACAAGGATTTCATTACTCCCTTTCATATTGAACTCCATCTTCATAATGTGTTTGAATTTCGATTTTTTGTTGTTCAGAAAATTTTCATGATACATAATTCTATCTTTTTCTAGTTTGAACAGTACTATCATCCGACCACAGTCTCTAATTGCTCTAAGAGATAGCTAAAAAATAGATTATATAATTTTGCATGAATATGGGATGTGTTATGGGTCAGAAGTTTTCTTTAATCCTGGACAGTGGATACTAATCCAGTGTTTTCACTTTATTTGAAATGCAAGAAAAATATGTGGTTCAGTGTTCCTCGAGGATACTACTGTATCCATGGAAGATGCAAAGATTCTGTTGCAGGCATAATCCTATTCCATGAGAAGCTATCTCATTCTTTTATTTGGTCAAACACTTTACCGGTACATATCAAACTTCCGCACTTAACATATATATAAATAAATAGATAAAATAAGTAATGGGAAAATAAAGACAGGTAGACTGCTGGAAAACATTGTAAGAATTTGACACTTTCCAGCAGAGGCACCTTCAAATACGGAGGCTGTATTTTATTTTTCAATTTAATACAAAATTAAAAAAGAAAAATCAAACCTCGTAAGGCATTGGGAAGGCTATCGTTCCCGTCTTTCATACTCGCAAAACTATACATTTTATGTAGATTTGTATATATATAATGCCATGTAACGTGTTTTAATGTAGGAGATTCCAAATACGTATAAAAAAGTTGAATGTAGATTTGGATGACGATTTTACAATAAATTCCAAAATGTAGAATTGGATGGTGGTTTTATTTTGTTTACTTTTTTTTAGCATAGGATTATGGAACAAATATGTCTTTCATATAGCTGATTCTTATGAAATTAAGAGTGAGTGATTCAAATATTCATATATTTACGCTGAAGGCATTTTTATATGAGATGTAACCTCTTAGTTATGTCGAAGGCATTCTTATATGATATGCAATGTCCTAGCTCGACACACGAGTCCAAATAAATGGCACGGATCGAAGACCCGTGCATGCGTTGAAATCGAAGGGTAAAAAATGATCCAGTCATGGTGATGGTAGGCCATGAATTGCACGAGTTGTGTGCATTGGACGTACAAACATAGGAAGCTGTTTGATTGAAAGCGAAGGCTTTCATTTTGGTCACAAGAAAGCGAAACCTATCGTTTTCAATCAATCCATTTGCATCGCTCTTTGTACACTTGATCTTTTCCTAAAAATGAGAAATGAATTTATGCTTGTATTTTCGTGCCTTTGTCAAATCACATGTCATGCCACCATTAATGGATTTAAGCTCTGCAAAGCTGGTGATTTGATTTCCCGTCAATGATATATGCTTAGTTCATGTTTTAATCTGTTGTGTTAGGTAGGTACGTGGGGGTAAGTGGAAACTGTTCCATTATCCATAACATATGGAAATTGGTGACCACCAACATGTAAAATTAATACGTTTGGTGACTGCCTACATACTTAAGTAATCCATGATTTTCTTTTTTCCGTGATGAAATTGAGACTTTGATTTTTATTATGGTCGGTGAGGCGAGGCTCTTTCTAGGACATTGAGTTTGGCATGTGATCCTCTCAGTGTCAAAGTAACATCTTTGTAAGCCTTGGCTGCAATTTTATTTGTGTGGAATGTGTAGACACCAAATTTGGGTCACACTCCCCTTGGTCCCCTTTCAATCAATTAACGTAACATGTTCACCTAACCATGACCCCTTTACCCCGTATTCTATTAATTTAATTACTTATAATTGAATTAATGTTCATCCTCACATTATTAATTAATTTAATTACTTTAATTAAGTTAATTTACACATCACCTAGAAACCTCACCCTAGACCTATTCTAGGGCATTTAACTCACAGTGACCAAGTCATCACTCTCAGCCATTGAGTCATCACTCCCAGTGTTGAGTCACCACTCCAGTGTTGAGTCACCACTTGACCTAACTAACTGAGACTTCTTCCTAAAACCTAATTGGACTTCTTCTATGACCTTCCTACCTTCTCTCACGTGAACTCCACTTCCCTAAGTAGACTCAATCAAGAATCACGCCAAAAATAGTAAAGATCTTCCTATTTTTGGTAAACCTAGACTTTCCCGCCCTAACCGACGCCAGTCACCTTAACCATCATCGGTTACCTTATATACACTTTCACAACTCTTTACTTGGGTTGGTCATTTTCAGATTGGAAGAGTTATATTGCATTCAAGCACGAATCAAATACTTCTCAACATCCAGACGATGGGATATACTCAACCATAGGCCTAAGCAAGCACTTGATGCTTGTCCTAAGGCATTAGAATATTCACGGGAACACTCTGGGAAGTATTGCCACGACATTGACCACAAAATTTCTTCATGGATCAACTACTACCTTCCTTCACCTACCAGACCTACAAATGCAAGTAAGTATACTTGATTTTCATCATTTTGTACTTGCTTAAAGTGTAGGTTCATTATCTTTGGTGTTATATCTTATTCCTTCCTGCATTCCTTTATCCACACCTTCTTACCAATCTACCAATCCAACCACCCTAGCCTTACGGCTCTCCGTACTTGACCTCTATGCATTCTTGAGTCTTCTTGGCATTATTACGAACCCAACCATTCTCCCTTCATTCTTTGTGCAATCACAAAGAAGTCCAAAACTACTTTTATTTAATTACCACCAAATTGCCCCTACCGCCGGTCACCTTAACCATCGTCGGTCTCCCCTCTTTACCTTGACATCAGTCATAGCCACCGATAAGGGATGGGGGTAGGTTTGAACTCGTAGGCTCGGATGGCGCTTTACGGGTATATGTGGCCATATTATGGGAACAAATGGAAGCTACTGAGCACCAACAAAGTGGGACAGGGTCCGGTGTATAAACACGAACACCATGATAGGGTCTCATTTTATAGGTAGCGAGGATAAGGCCACTAGTACAGTGATAGGGGCCATAAGTTGGGGTTAAAGTGATGGCACCTCCCTAGGTGATATACATGGATAGGTACAAATATGTTATTTTCGAGGCTGTATTATAAGTATCGAATACGAGATGTGGATCTCAGGTTTTATCACATGTCGAGTATAGAGCTCGGCGAGAAGCCGAGTGTGAGGACTAGCTCATGGACTTGTAGTACTAGTAGCTCAATGAGCCCCAGTCTCATAGGCGGGCGAGCGGGAGGTGAATTTTTCATAGTGACATAGGCCGAGATGAGGATACATGAGAGAGCAATAGAGGTGTCGACCCCTCATAGAGAGTGAGATGTATATGAGAGATTTTGAGAGAAACTCATTAGTTATATATTTGTATACCTGTATTGACCCACAAACATTCCAATTATATAGTTTATGATGATGTGTTTAATTTTATTTCTATTGTATTGTTATTATGGAAACTAGATATTTAGGGATGGTTGCTTATGGTTGTATGATTTGATTTCATTTCCATTTTATTGATGTCATGGAAACTATAATTTTAGGCATGGTTGGTAATGGATTTATGAGTTGTTTGCATTTCCATTATATTGTTTTCATGGAAAGTAGATGCTTAGGCATGGTTTGGTTTAATTTCCAAGTTATTGATGTTATGGAAACTAGATGTTTAGGCATGGTTTGGTTTAATTTCCAAGTTATTGATGTTATGGAAACTAGATGTTTAGGCATGGTTTGGTTTAATTTCCAAGTTATTGATGTTATAAAAACTAGATGTAGGCATGGTTCGGTTTGGTTTGTTTTGATTTGATTCAATGGTTTAATTTCCAATGTATTGAGGTTTTGGAAATTTAATTATTAGGCATGGTTTGGTTGATGTTGTTGTAATATGAGATGATGTTATTTGTATTTCCACAGTATTGTTTTTATGGAAACTAACTAACTAGGTTTTTGGTTATGGGGGAAGAATGGTGGGGGAAAAGAGTGGTCGAGCTAACCTTGAGGGCCCCATGCCCTCGAGTGTTACCTACATAGCCCTTACGAAAGGGGCCTTAGGCCGATGTAGTTCTCCCTTAAACCAAGGAAGAATGAGATTGGATTAGGTAAGTTGAGTAGGTAGGTTGGGTAGGTAAGTTGGGTAGGTAGGTTGGGAAAGTAGGTTAGAATAAGTTGGTTGGGTAAGGTATGTTTGAAAATAGGCAAGGTCAAATGTTGAATAGGTAATAGGCAAGGTGAATTAAGCGTAGGCATAGATGAAGGTGTTATGGTTGATTTAATTTTGATGGTCTTGTCCTGTTTGAAGAAACAACAAGTAAATAGATAAGAAACCAAAAGGAAGTGGCATGCCCATATTTGGCAAGGACCATAATTGTCATACCCCTAGACTTATTGAACATAAGTCCCTAGATACACTACATGAGTGATGGGTCTAGAGTGAAAAAGAAGTGCGTGATCACAATGTGTAGAATACATGCCACATCCCTTGAGTTGATTTAGAAGATAATAGACATAAGGTAAGATGAAGAGTTTATTAAGCATAACCTTGTTGTGGGACAACATGCCCCTTCTGCAAGATACCCAAAACCAAAATAGGTAAGTCCATGACAAAATTTTTTGTATTTTTCTTAATTTTTATTTTGTTTTTTTTTTTTTTGCATGTATAGAATGATCGATGCGAGAAGTCTATATCGGGATAAATAAGTTCTCCTTGAGGTCTTCATGAATTTGATATCGATGCGGGAAGCTCCAAATTATTTTTATTTGAGAGATATATATTAGTCTTCTTTTTTGGGAATAGACTAAGTGCAATAGGTGGCTGGATTTTTATAGTTGTCCTTGAGGAGATAGTCTACTTATAGAAGAGAGAGAGAGAGAGAGAGAGAGAGAGAGATTTTTGAGGAATCATCTATTTGCAAGAAGATTTTGACTCAAGGAGTAGAGTTTTTGTTATCCCATATATTTTTTGCTTTTATTTTTGGACTTGAAGTCATGGACAAGACTATAAAGGAGTATAGGCCTCTTTTATGAGGAAAAACCATAACATGAAAAGGTTAGCTATGAAAGAGGTTTTAAGTGATGAATGACCATGGGATTCCATCCTGAAAAGGATGAAAAGTATCCATGAGAATCATGCCATGAGTAGAGTCGTGGTACTCATATTTAAGACAAGGCTAAATGGTGACGGATAATCACACAATTTTTTTGAGTCATTGGTCCTTAAAAGAGGTAGGTGAAAGGAAAGGGTCACTCAAGGATGAGCATATAAGTGACATAAAGTGATGTAGTACTTTATTCAACAATAAAATGGTCAAAGATGCAAGGAATTAAGGGGCTTAGGTTTGGGTTTACCCTCAAGAGAGGATAAATGATAAGCTCTGATCCATAGGTATGGGTAACGATGTAAGGTCCAAGCCAATTAGGAGAAAAACTTTCCTCGTTTACTTTTCTCCGCTTTGGTTACATGTTGATTTTCCTTGAGGACAAGGTCATCGATTTTGAAGGTTCATTCATGAACACATTTTTCATAGGCTCGCTTGATGCATTTTTGGTAGATTTGGAGATGGTCTAGAGCATTTAGATGACGTTCATCTAATAGCTCAAGTTGTGCCAAATGTTCTTGAAAAATCATCATCAGAGAGCATATCTTAAGTGATATATGAAGAGATGGAATTTGGACTTCGAGAGGTAGGACAACCTCTATACCATAGACCAAAGAGAAAGGTGTGGCATTGGTAGAGGTACAAATACTAGTGTGATAAGCCCATAAGGTGAAAGGAATGTGTGTGTGCCAATCCTTACCAAGTATCATTGATGAATTTCATAAGAATTTTATTGAGGGTTTTGTTAGAAGATTTGGCTTGGCCATTTTCCTATGGGTAATAGGGTGAAGAGAAACTGAGTTGAATGCCAAAGTTGTCACACAATTTATGAAGGGTTTTGTTTTTGAATTATTTTCCATTGTCAGTGATAAGGTGATGAGGAACACCAAAAATGACAAATGATATGATGATTGATGAATCCACATGATCTTTTCAGCTTTGGTAGAAATGAGAGGAATGACCTCCACCCATTTTGTGTAGTATTTGGTTCATTTGTGATGATCCATTGATGACGTTGAGAAGAATGAGGGTTAATCTCTCCGATGAGATCCAAACCCCATTGAGAGAAAGGCCAAAAGTCTCTAGTGAAACTTGTAAGGTGTGACTAGGGGTATGGTGAAGGTTAGCATGCTGTTGACACTTCACACAATGTTTAACATAGTCATAATAGTCTTGGTTAAGGGTTGGCCAAGTAATAGTCAAGGCGAAGGATACATTTAGCAACAATGAGGCCACTGAAATGTCCACCAAAAATCCCATCATGGATTTCTTTAATGGTGTATGAAATTTTAGAACTAGTGAGGCATCATAGGAGGATACCATCAAAGCCACATTTGTAGAGAAGACCCCCATGATGACATAATGAGAGACACTTTTTAGGAAGGCTTGTCATCCATTGTGAGTGAGATGGAGGCAGAATTGAAAGGGAGAGGTAGTCAATGAACTACTTATACCAAATGTTGTGTGGGTCGGTTTTGATTCTTCCCACAAAAAATTTAACACCATGGATAAGATAAGAGGGTGACTAACCATTGTACTATGAAAATATTTTAGATTTGAAGGTGAGGCAAGGTATTTGTGAGGTGAGGCAAGCCATGGTATCCAAATTTTTAGTGGATCGTGGAGTGGTTTGAATGAGGTAGGTGTCAAATGTGGTCAAAAGTATGTTGACATGATGTTTATACTTTTGAAGGACCTCGTTATGAACATTGGTACAAACCATTGACTTGGTTCACAAAACCAATTGAGAATCACCAAAAATATTAATGGATTTAACATCTAAGGCTAGGTAGTTCTAAAGACCCAAGACAAGTGCTTCATACTAGGATGATGTTGTTGGTGCAATCAAAGTCAAGTTTAAAGGATAGTGGCATAGGCTCACCATCAAGAGGAATGAGGATGACCCCTACACCACCCCACATTGAAATTTGGAACCATCAAAGAATAAGGTCATTTGATAAACAATGTCATTTAGGAAAGAGTGGTAATGGATTCATCAGGAAAATCAAAGTTAGAAGATTGATTTCAGGAAGAGGAGCATCTACAAGATGATCAAAAATGGTTTGTCCCTTGACAAATTTTTTGATGAATGAATTCAGGTCTAGGTCTGCAAGGAGCATGAGCCAATGTGCGGTGTGTTGGTGTTGGTAAGGTTTAGCATACATGTAATGAAGGGGTTGGTGTTGGTGATGATGAAGGTTTTATGGTTAAGTAGGTAGTAGTGGCAAATTTGGTGGCCACAAAGACCAAGGCTAGGAAAATATTTTAGCATGAGTATACCTAGTCTCATAGTCTAAAAGAGTATGGCTTATGTAATAAACCACTTTCTCCCTGTGTTTCTCATCATGATGAGTGAGCATGACACCCAAGGAATGATCAATGGTAGAAATGTAGAGGTAAAAAGGTTTTGTCATCTTTAGGTGGGATGAGCACAGGTGGTTGAAGAAGGTATTTCTTCAATGCTTCAAAGATTTGTGGCACTCATCATTCCAATTAAAGGAGACATCCTTTTTAAGAAGATGATGAAAAGGGTGACATCGGTTAGAAAGTTGGGAAATAAAGCATCGAATGGATTGTAATTTTCCTTGCAAACTATGAAGTTGTCGAAGGTTAGTAGGTGGAGGCATCTCGAGAATAGCCTTGATTTTGGTGGGATTGACTTTGATGCCCCACAAAGAGATGATGAAACCAAGGATTTTTTCAGAGAGAATGGAAAAGACACACTTCTTTGGTTGAAGGTGAAACGTAGTATTTAATGAGATGATCAAAGATGACTTTAAGGACTGGGAGGTGTTTGGCATGAATTTTGGACTTACCGAGAAGGTCATCGACATAATCTTCCAATATGTCATGCATGATATCATGGAAGATATAGGTCATAGTGTTGATAGGTGGCACCAACATTTTTCAAGCCAAAGGGCATGACATGATAACAAAAGGTTCCCCAAGGGGTGATGAAGGTGGTTTTGTGTTGATCTTCAGAGTGAGTAATATTTGATTATAACCCGAGAATCATCCATAAGAGATAACATCTCATGGCTGTAAGATCAACAAGTTGGTCGATGCTAGGTAGAGGAAATTCATCCTTAGGGTAGGTGAGGTTAAGGTCATGGAAGTCCATGTAGATGCAGAGTCCCCTATCACTTTGGTGATAGGAACAATGTTAGAAATCCATTGTGGATAGTCAATGGGTAGAATGAAGGAAACAAAAAGAAGGTGTTGGAGTTCTTCTTTCACAAGAAGGGAAATGTGGATGCATTTTTTTTGTAACTTTTATTTCATAGGTTTGGCATCGGGGATAGTCATGATATTGTGGACCATGATATTAGGGTCAATATTGGGCATATTGGCATAAGACCAAGAAAAATCATTTTATGATCTCAAAGGAAAGAGGTGAAGGCTTCTTGTTTGGTAGAATCTAAAGATTGGCCTATCTTTAGAATTCGAGGGTCATCTTGAGTGTGAATGTTGATCTCTATGGTTGATTCATTCAACATGGTTTGTGTCTCAGAAGGTAATGAATGGTGAATGTAAGAATCATCTGCACCTAAATAGGTGAGAATAGAATCATCATCTTGACATTGAATGACATTGATAGAAGGTGTGTCATCATCTAACATGTCAAGATAAAGAAGAGGAAGGGAAGAAGGTGCCTCACCATCATGATGATAGGTCAGCGGTCCAAGGAAATGGTGTTTATGAAAAAAAAGTTAGGAGGGATGGATTCTGGATCCATGGACTCGTGGGTGAAGGTGGTGCGATAGGTGAGGATGGTGGGGAAGAATTTTCTTCCTCAACGAGGGTAACATGAGCCTTCTTAGGAGGAGGTTATGAAGAAAAACCAAGTCCACAATGGTCTTTGTGTTTTTAGGTGGTGCAAGGTATGATTGTGTGATGACCTTGCTCATAAATACCAAAGCCAAAGCCCTTCAGGCACATCGATGAAGAAAAGTGTGGGTGAAAGGTGGTTGGTGAGGTATTGGAAGTCGGATGAGAAAGGTAGGTTTGGGTAGGTGGTTTAGAGAGAATAAGAAGAAGTGTCTAGTCCCCCATATGTCAGGTTGGTATGAAGGTGGGGAGGACCGTATGGAAAAACCTCTCCTACATGATGGTCATAATGTGGGTGTTGGTGAAGGCTTCCATACTCTGAGGAGTAAGGAAAGTGTCTATGTTGTATAGGTGGTGGTACTCCCCAGGGAAAGGTTGAAAAACACCTACCAAGGGATTAGAGGTTGGTACTTGGGTAGTGGGGATGGATGAGCTACTTGAAGCTAGAGAAGATGAGGAATCAGTTATCTAGTGAAATAGGTGGGTTGGTAGATGGGTTAGTTATGGAAGATGCGACAAGAAATGGGGATAGATGGGATAGTTGTGGAAGGTGCGAAAGAAAGTGGTGGTAGATGAGATGAGATCCAAGATATGGAAGGTATGAGGTAAGGAAGAAAGTGGTAGAGATGAAGAGAAGAAGATGAAGTGGTAGGGGTGGTAGATACCTTGACTGGAACAAGGACATCATTTGGTTGGTAAAGCATGTTGCAGGTTTTAAAAGGGGAAGGATCCACCTTAATGGTGTAGGGGTGCCCTTCATATTCAAATTTTAGGAAATGGTGAAGGGTTGAAGTGACACACCCATAGCATGAATCCAAGGTCGGCCAAACAACATGTTATATTGAAATTCCCCCTCAAGCACATAGAATAGTTTGGGACTGGTGTGGGGACCCACACGTGGATGTGGAGGATGATGGTGCCAAGTGTAGAAGTCATGGCATCATTAAAAGAACAACAACATAATAGGGTTTTTATGCATGTAATGGGTGGGTATGTGTAATTTTTCATACGCATGGGAAGAAATGATATTAATGCTAGCACCTCCATCAATCATAACATGCATCAAATGTGAGTATCATTGATGTAGGTGGTGATGAAGAGGGTGGGATCAAGATCATCTGATTGTAGAGGGAAATCTCTGAATCATCAAAATTGATGTGGAAACCTGAGGAGAGGTAATGGGGGTAGAATTTTGAGGTAAAGTGGTGAGGGTGGCCACATGATGAGGGGTAAAGATGGTGGCCACAGGTGTAGGATCATTTGGTGGAACCTGATAGATTGCAGGACCTCAATGAGGGCCTGATGATGAGACTCAGAGGTTTGAATTAGGTCATACAAAGACATCTTTAGAGGAGATTGATGAAGTTGTTTAATCATAGAATGATGTGTGACTCCATTAGAAATAGGATAAGTTGGCCCATGGATGGTTACCTTGGGGGAAGGTGTAGGTGGAATGGTGGGTGAATGTGCATTGGATGGGCTACCATTTTTCTCTTTTCCTTTATCTTTTGTGATCGAGTGGCTACTCGGACCATATTTATTTCAAATATTAGAGGAGGAAAAGAGGGTTGTGGAGATGTAGGTAAAGGTTTTGAGTAGATATAGGGCTAGTGCCATGTGGTAGTGGTGAAGAGGGAATGGAATTCTCCTCCAACAAGTCATCTTCATCAAAGAGACCATCCGAAGAACAAAGTTGAAGGAGAATTTTTTGAGGGCCTTAAAAATTTTGACATCATGCCCTGGTGAGTGATGATATGCATAGATTTTGGAGTCATCAAACCCTGTTTGGTTTGGGTTTGAGTGGGTCATAAGGCTTAATAGGTGGTAAAGTGTGATAGTGGAGGTTTCTAACAACCTAGTGAGGATGTTAGAATAGGATCTGCCAATGGGTCACAATGAGAAGTTAGAGTTGGTTTGGATGAAGGTGTGGATGATTTTTGTGAAAGAGGTGGAGTTGGGGTTGAGTCGGTTTAACTACCTTTTTGGTAGGTAGTGTGGTTTTTGGTTTAGGTTACACCTTCTTGGGTAAAGGTGTTGGAGTAGTGCGTGAAGAAGAAGAAGGGGATGCAGAAGGTGTAGGTGTGTGAGTCAACCAAGGTGATAATGGAGGTGTGGGTAAGATCATGGTCGAGGGTAATGTAGAAGGTGTAGGTAAAAGAGAAGGTAAAGGTGTGGGTGATGAAGAAGGTGTGGGTAGAATAGAAGATCGAAGTGAGGGTGTGGGTTGCCTCACTTTAAGTTTTCCTTGGGGGAGAGGTAGCTTGACCAAGGTTGATGGATGTGGGCCTAAGATTGATGGAAGAGGAAAAGGTGAATAAGAAGGCATGGGAGAAACCGAGGTGTGAGGCTTAAGAGGTTGGGTCTTCCTCTTAGGTGTGGGAATAGACTTGGTGGTGGTTTGTGAAGAGGTGGTCAAATCTATCTTCACAGGGGGATGGACTAGACTAGGCATGGAAAGACCCCAATGTAGTAGTAGGTTTAGGTGTAGGTGAAGGTTTTGGTGTGTGGATGGAGGTTTGGGTGAAGGTGAAGGTTTGGGTGCAGGTGAAGGTTGGGGTGAAGGAAAGGTTGATGAAGAAAAGGATGATATATGAGCTCAGTGTGTGATAGATTTGGTTGCCTTGAATACTTTAGGATAGATAGTTGAAGTATCTGGGGACAACATCTGCATTTGGGTGGATACTGGGAGTCGAAGGCACCCCCAAAGTGTGGAGTAATCAACATACTCTAAGTGATCGACCAAATGAGAGAATGGTGTAGAGGTAGAGGAAGATGATGATGACTTGGTGGTAATCCCTGTGAAGAATTTTGAGGTTTGTGAGATAGGATTTTTGGCTTCTTGACTTGTAGGTAGAAGTGATGTAAGAAGGTTGACAGGATCTTGGAAGACCCTGGGAGAAGCATCACTTACAGGAAGAGGATATAAAAGTGGCTCCTCTATGGGTCGAGGAGGGAGCAAGGTAGGTGGTGTAGACTCTTCCTTAGGTAGAGAAGAGGATAAGATAGGCTCTTCTTCCATGGGTAGAAGTGTGGGTAGTGTGGGCTCCTCGATAGGTGGAGGGATAAGTGGGGTAAGCTCCTCTGTAGATGAAGGAGTAGGTGAGGTAGGCTGCTTGGTAGGTAAAATAGTGGGTAGGGTCAGCTCCTCCATGTGTAGAGGAGTGGGTGAGGTAGGCTCCTCCATGGGTAGAGGAGTAGGTGAAGGTAGGATCCTCCATGGGTAGAGGAGTAGGTGAAATAATCCTCCCTCAATAGATGGGATAGAGAATTTCTCAATAGATGGGATGGGAGGAAATGAGTAGAAGGGACAAGTATTGTGTGAAGATGACATGAACCTCGTGAACATTGGTGTCATTTAGAGGTCTCACCTTGGTTTGATGAAGGGGTATGGTTTGGAAAAGGTTTCTTAAAGATATGAAGGTTTTGATTTTTTTGACACGTTAGGGTTGTCCAGGATGAGATCTCCATTATCTAACATTTCTAGACAATGTTCTTAAAGGTTTTACAATTTCCATCACTATGTCCCCTAATGCGGTGATAGTTATAGTAGTCATTCTCCTTATACCATGTGGGTATAGGATGGGAAGGGTCAAAACCAAGTATGTGGTTTGATAGTGGAAGGGTGATGGCTCCCACTTTTAAAATATTTTCCAACACAGAGGAGTAAGGCTCTCCTATGGGGTATAATGTTTTTGTTCATACTTGTACTAGAAATTATGAACAAGGGACAAATTAGGAGGAGGTTTTGGTTGGTTTGATGGATGAGAGGGCCAGAATTTCAAGACCACCATGTTGGTGGATCCTTTTTCCTTAGAATGATTGTTGGAATGATTTTTTTGGTTTAGAAGAAGAAGAGGAGTCATTCGACTTAAACAAAGTGCTCTTGTTGCACAACTTAAGATTTTCCTCTTCAAGGGCACATGGATATCTATCTTCCGAGCCATGGTGAATGCCTCATCAAAATGTTTAGAATGTTTGTACTTAAAAGTTTTGGGGAAATGTGCCTAACACAAGCCCTAGTGAACAACTCTATCATCTCGGGTTGTGGAAGTTGAAAGGTGAGTTGATTAATGAGCCCCCACTAATGTGATGAAATTCAATGATAGAATCATCATCATATTGATGAATAGAGTATAAATCAGTCATGGAGACCTTCTTAGAGATATTGATGGAGAAGTGATCAAGGAAATTCTGGGCCAACTGGTTGAAGGAAAAGATTGAGTGCCTAGGTAAAGCACTATACCAATCTAGGTAGGTCTATGTCAATGACATGGGGAAATTCCTAAGGAGCAAGGCATCATCATGGGTGATCAAATAACATACATGTTTGAATGATCACAAATTTTGTTGAGGGTCTTCCTTGCTATTAAATCTGATTAAACTTAGGAAACTCCCAATGTGTGGGATAAGGGTGAATGGGTATGGATGGATGAATAGGCTCATTATAGATTTCATCATAAGTCAAGGCATTGAGAGCCTAAAATAGATGCTTTGAGGGTTTGCATCTTATCCATCATCATCTTTATAAGATCCATTGTAGGATTAGATTGAGGGACCCCCTGTGGTATAAGGGGTGGATGAGATGAATAAGTCATAGATGACACACTAGTGTATGGTGGTGCCGAATAAGAAAACTGAGATGGGGTATGTAAGAGGAATAGATGATGAAGGCATGTACCCTGAATAAGAAGTGGAGGTGATGATGATGGTTGTTGAGGTAGGGTGTAGGTGGGAGGAACTTGTGTAAAGACCCTCGTGGTGATGGGTGAAAGAGTTTGGGGTATAGAAAGGACCAGATTCTGAAAGGGGGTATAAGATGTCGACACACTTTGGTGTTGTAGTTACAAAGTTATAGGTATTGATGATGTGGGAATACCTATACTAGATCCATAGATGAAGATGAAGATATGATGATAGATGTCAAGGAGTGAACGTAGAGATGTCGAGGGAGTGAAAGATGTGAAGGTGTACAAGATGTATTCGAAGGGAAAGGTGTGGAGATGTGAGGTGTAGTAGGTGAATTGACATGAGATGGGAGTAGGTAACATTAAAGTAGCATTCATGGATATGGTAGGGGGCATGGAGGTAGGCATACCAAATAATAGCTGGCTGATGAATCATGGGTAGAAGAGTGGGTGAGGTAATGTTGTAAGGCCAAGAGGTTGTGATCGAGGAATTTAGAAAATCCTCATCACCTATAAGTACAATCACGATATTAGGATCCATCAGAGATGAGATGGAGGTGGTGAAGGGCTAGTGGGAAAGGGTACACAACTAGCGTGAAAAGTGAGGGCTCACACCTGTTGGTGAGTCCAAACCATATGAAAGGTGGAAAAGAGGTATTCTAGGCTCTGCAGAACTGACAGAACTCAGAAACAGATGTTTGGTGAAGTCTGGAGAATAGAAATAGGTTGTTTTTGATAAAAATAAAAAACACAGAGATCGATATAGTCAATTAACCTAGTGTTAGTTTGGTTAGAAGAAGACCGAATGACCATGTTGACTAGATCGGGAATGATGCCTGGATTACTTATGGATAACCAAGAAATTTGGAAATCTGAATAAGAAAGGCATAAAGTGGGTATAACTGGGTCTGTTAAGGGTGACAGAGACTCATAAATAAGTGTATTGAAAGAATTAGAACATAAAAATTTGGTATGTAAGAAGAGAATGTTGTTTTTGATAGAATAATAAAAAAACATAGAGAAACCGATGGTGGTTAGTTAACGGTAATGTGTGGTATGATGATGGAACAATGATGGGTTGCTTTGGACCGATGTTGGTTACTATTGAGATTTTGAGAAGATGAAGAAATTCTTAAATTTTGAAGTGAATTAAGTCAAAATAAGCCAACATAGAAGTTGTGTATGGAAAAATATGTCCTATCACACTCAGAAAAAAATAGAATACACGGTTGTGATGGTGGAGTGTGAAAGAGAAGAAGAAGTGATGAATCATCCTCACAACTCAAAAAAAGAAAAAAGAAATCAATAGTCCCACAAGAAAAACTAGCAAAAACATGTCAATCCTAGGTATCATATTTTAGTGTTGAGTGGCTTATGCCTTTTAGACTGACTGTGAATGAAATAGAGTGTTTGGATAATGAAGGTGCCCTAAAAGCAAGCTATGGCTGGTTTTAGGTTAGTTTTGGCTAAAGAGTCCTCGATATACCTTTCGGTACGTGAGGTCCGAGCTCTGATATGATAAACCAGCCAAAACACCGGGTGGGGCCCACCGTCAATGGGTTGTTAAATCCTTGATGACTTCTTCCTGGAAAGGAGATGTTTAAGAAATTTGTAAATTGTGTAAGTGGTTTGGCTTGTGTGTGAAATGTGAACTACGCTCAATCCAATCCAATCACCAAGTGGTCATGACCTCCACCATGTGATTGCTAATTAAATCTATGTGATCTAATGCAACACTCAAAGGATGAAATGCACAGATTTTAAAACCCAAATCAAAAATGATATTTGATGTAGACAATAGAGAATAGGTAGAGGAATGGTTTTCACTAATGCAAGTATAAAAGAAATAAGAAGTGTTCTTTTTAAGCACCAAAAGATAGATTTCCTTTAGAAAAATAGAAAGAAAAGAAGATTTACTAGAGAGAGATATTTTTAGTGAATATTTCAGGAAAGAAACAAACACAAAAATGCACCCTATATGAAAATAAAAAGAACCCACAAGATGGGTCCCACCAGGCATGCCAAAATGTTTCACCACAAATGTGTATAAAAAAATATAAGGTAAAGGTGAGGAGGTTTACCTATGAAGTTCGAAGAAGGTTACATGCATTGTAGAAGATCAAACTGATTGTGAAGAGCTCCTTTTTGGCTAGGAAGGACTACCTAAAATAGAAACAAGACCACAAGATAACACATTAAAAACATATGGTTGGTGGATTTGCCTAGTGAGAGCTAGATCCGGGAAGAAGTGAGGTGCTTCCTAGAAGGTTGTCAATCCATGTTCAAATAGAAATTAATGCAAAGAAATAACATGAAAGAAGGAAAGACCTACTGTAGTTGTATAGATTTAGGTATCTCACACAAATATAATAATTAAATCTAATCTAAATAATGCATTAAGACTAAATCTAAAAGGTGGTTGGTTTTTGAGGTTTGGGTGTGAGCGAGAGGATGTTAAGGAAGTCTGGGTGAGATTTTGGGAAGTTTTGAGGGTTTTGGGTAGGTAAATTATGGGCTTGCTAGTTGGTCTAGGATAAATTACAGTCACGAGAGATCGGTATCGGTTAGGTGACCGATGTCGGTACTAGTAAATGACCCGATGCCGGTTGGGTGACCAATGTCGATAGGGTAGGGGAAATTAGGTAAAAAGGATTAAAATGGGGTTTTGGGAGCTCTCTGTGATTCACAGAGAGTGTTGGGAAGGCTTAGGTAGGGTAGGTCATGGGATTTATGTGAAGACTCAAGGATGATAAAATAGGTGGTTAGAGAGAGGTTTGAAGGTTCTTTAAAAGATGGTTGGGGAGGTGGGTGGGTAGATGGGTAATGGAGATATATTGGGGAGAAAAAAATATATAAAATAAAAATGAATCTAATACCAAAATAAAGAACTTAACAAAAAGGTTAAGATTACTTACTTATCTAAAGAAATGAGGTGATAGCGATGGTGATGGTTGGTTGCTCAGGAGAAATAGATCCGGTTCAGTGCATGATAAACAAAGCCTATATGCTTCCCTGAGTGATGATCAAAATTGAGGACAAAAGTTGGTGATGGTGTTGGTGAAGAACTGGAATGCTTTTGGATTATGTTTGATTCATTGAATGCTTGAGAGTTCAGAATGCAAGAATGCCAAAAACCAAGATTTAGGAACCGGGTAAAGGATTGGAAATCCTTATTTAAGGAACCGACAATGGTTAGGTGTGACGATGTCGATCAAGGAATAACCGGTGTCGTTAGGGAGAAAAGGTCATACTTTGCCAAAAATAGCCTTTTCTTCCAATTTTGGCATGATTCAAGAATTGATTCGGGTCAAGAGTGTGGAATGGCGCTAAATGGAGTGGGAAGTTGGTTGGAGGAATGATAGGAAATTAAGGTTAGGGTTAGAATGAGTCCTAGTTAGTTAAGGGAGTGGGGACTTAGTCTAGGTTAATTAATAGGCTTGGAATAGGTCTAGGATGAGGTGGAGAGATGAGGTGGCTAGGTGAGGTGGAAATTAATTTAATTTAGGTAATTAAATTAATAATGATGTGAGGGGTCATGGTTAGATGTATGTTAAGGAGGTATTGATAGACATTCATAAGATATTACTTCCACTATTCAACCTATTAAGTGGCATCCTCACCATGACATTGGTCTTCAAGAAAGTACTTTGTTGGGATAACACATTGACAAAGATCCTATTTTTGTTCGCTTGACTCTTTTCGAGGATCATGAGCTACACCTGAGTTTTGCACCTTCACTCGGGCTTGAGAAAAATGAGATTTCAATCATCGAGATATGATTGACTTGACAAACATTCTCGATGTTCATTTATATGAACCCACTTTGTGCATTTTACATTGAATCATATGCAAGCATCTTCTTAATCCATCAATGTTGATTTAGGGTGCATTTCTCATCACTCATGGTGGCGATATAGGTATTTATTGAGAGGAATCTACAGGCATGGCTCTTTCACTATTTATCTTCTTATTCCACTTTCTATACCATCTAGATTGTAATGCTTCCTTTTTTGACCAATTTTCTTTAGAATGTGTATTATATCTCTCTTATTTTTGAGATATTTTGTATATGTATTTTCGACACTTTTAGACATGTTGACGATCTATCTTATGGGGGAGCTATTATGGTGAATCCCGGTGTTAGTTTATCAATGTCTAAGTAGATATTTTGACAAATTATACAAATTTGTAACGTCACTCCACCCATTCATCACTATGGGAGGGTGTGGTGTTGATCATTCTTCTTTGAGTTTTGTGTCCTTGCCTTGTGAAGATGGTTGTTCTTGGATCATGGCACTTATTTGTAGTAGTTGATCGAATTATGTTTGGTGTTTTTGGTAATTTTGACATCACTCCGTTAACAAAATCCTTGTATGGATCTATTACGGTGTAGTCAGTGTCAATTATTTTTGAGTTTTGTGACAGAGCGGTGGATTGAGACCATAGTGCACACCAAAAAAATTCAACATCAGACGAGTTTTTTTGACTTGACATTTTGGGATGCCTGCAACGGGTTTTCTCTCTACTTTGATGTTACTAGTTTTGGGTACTTTGCGGTGTTACCTTTTCCCGCTTATTTTATGTGGGTACCTCATTAGGCTTTGTTACCAAGACCCACCTTCTTTTCCTCCCACCTAAGTTATGCTTACGGGGTTGTTAGTGTAGGATTTAATTCATCCCTTTATTTTTTTATTAGGATAATTCACAGTTAATTCTTGTACTTGGGTCATCCCTAAACTTGTTGGGTTATATTTATTTAGTGCAGTAGTTGTTTGGAGTTAGCTTACTAGTTGTGCCGAGTTAGCTTACCAGTTGTGTGGAGTTAGCTTACTAGTCTTGTGGAGTTAACTTAATCAAGCTAATATCAATTAGTGGGAGTTCTTCACCACCGATCTAGGTAGTATTTGAATTTACCTCCTCCTATATGTACATCCTAGTTTTTGAGCTAATTAAGGTGATGAGAAAATGATATTATAGTGGATTTCCATATATGATATTTTAGCTCTATTTTTGTAAATCCTTTTATAAGGTTATTCTAGTGAATTCATTTCATCTTATCAAATGTAGCGTGTTATTATCATCAAATATCTTCACATCTTGGAAAAATATTCTTATTGTACCTTTCAAACATCTCTTTGGAGTCAAACTCGAAGTGGTTGAAATGGAAGATGACCCAAATATTGTTTCAATAGGAGGAAGAAGGTTCCATGGAAATCAAGTCGATGGTGGCTAACCTTTGTGGTGGATCATGTGGAGGATCTAATGTTTATTTTAGGATTTGAAGGAGGGACCACTTCAAAAACATTTCAATGAATCAAAAATTTAGAAGTATGCATTCCTTGTGATCCTAATCCGAAGGAAATGATTGATACCTTGACTACTGATACATAAAAAGAAGAAAGGACCTAAAAATTAGAAATCCTACCAATCGAATTTGAGGGTGAGTGATCCAATTATTGTAGTTGGATTTCTTAGGCACCATGTCTCATGTTCAACATAGGGATATCAAGGTATGAAGCTAGAGTAGGATTTTTGCTGACATATAAATGACTCTTTTAGTAATAATTATGAATAATTTCATCTAGGAGGATCCCAAAAACAAACTAAAAAATGGTCCACACTAGTGATGAAACTACTTGCACATGGAATATCTCATTCATATCTTTCGACACACTTTGAATGGGGTAAAATGGATGATGTATGCATAAGATATGACCCACTGAAATATTTCTCCAATTGGAAAAATAATAGAGTAGGTTACATAGAGATGAGGAGGCATGATTAGAGTTTGACAAGTGGATAATGAGGTGTCTACAAGTGGTAAAGAGTGTTTGAGAAAAATATGGTTTTTGTTTCATCCTCTATTCTTCGACGTTCGATGTGGGACCCACACTATGTGTTGGCTAGGGCCCAACAACATGTGGGGTCCACTTTTTATTAAGAGGAGACCTTGTCATAATTTATCTTCACATTTTATTGTAAGGGTTTTTCTTATAAACCTCTTTGAATACCAAGTCACAAAGGCATGTGGAGCTAAACCACATGTTTTGTTAAATCTCAACATTATCACTTGGTGAGTCACAAACCGAGTTCCATAACAATCTCAAGGAGCCAATCCATTGCCACATGCACCGAGTCGAGTTACAACCAACTACCAAGTTCCATGCCAAGTCACTAGCGAGCTCAACGTGCTAACACATTAACCAACATCGCAACCAATGGTAACTCACAACCTACTAAAGTGAGTCAAATGATGAACTAATAGCTGAGCTCAACAAAGCAATGTATAGCATGGCCAAAGCCATGAGCTACTAAAACTACAAGGCTTAATTTTTTTCTATCCCAGTCAATGTGGGATATACATTCCCAAATATGAAAAAGGGTGGCACTTGGTGGATTCGAACCCCTCACCATGTTCCATAAAGATAAGCACCCAACCACTAACCCATCGGTTGTGAAACACTATAAAAGGTAGTAATTTGTATTTGGAATGGTAACTTTGTAATGTTTTCATCCCATTTGGGAGAGTTAGATAATTTTTGGAGAATTTTTGTTGTAGGAGGCTTTTGGAGCTAGGAAACTAGAGGTTCTTAGAGATCGTGCAAAGATTGTTTGTAGGACATGGACATATTTTGATGTAATTATTATTTTACATCATAATATATTAGTTTGGGATTTTTTCCAAACCCATAGATGTAGCCCACATCAAACGACCTTCGTTATCATGTGGTTTGCATTATCGATTGTATTTTCCCCTTATTTTCCGTTGTTTATTCAATTTTATTTTTATTTTAAATTTATAAGCTAATATTTAATCGTTTATGGGAAATTTAGAGTATAATTTCAAGTATATGAAAAAGTGAAATTATGAATTGAGTCACTTAATTTCATTTTTCTGAACTTGATTTATTGCTATATTGTTTGGTCCTTATAAAAGATTATGGGAGCCTTTCAAAAACTTTTTTTTTTTACCTTATAAAATAAAGCATATAAAGAAAATGAATATGCAAGATATATTTTTTCTCGATTAATAATGCAATAATTCACATCTACCTCAAAATATTCTCCAACTTTTCCTAAATCCCATATTTGAAATAATAACAACAATGAACATATTACATCACAAGAGTATATTCACAAGAATAAAACGTATGTCAACATAAGATATAAACAAAATAATAATATTAACTCGTAAATATAAATATAATGTAATAGATCTACTACACAAACTGAAATAAAGACTAACATACAAAATATATAATTAAACCACTTTAAAGAGGGACCCTAATACAATAAAAACTAAATTTCTAACATAATGATTAAGTTATGGGAACTTCATAACACATTTATGCCAACCGTTCCTTATATAAAAGTTAGCGTTAAGTTAAGGGTACAACATTGATAATTTAATACTTTATTTTCATATATAATAAAACAATTGTTTTTTTTTGTAAAACACAAGCCCTAATTATTTAACACACAATTTCTCATTAATAATCGAGATCTCATTAACATGCATGATTATGTAAAAACTCTAGATAACATGAAATTTACCATCACATAATGGCATAAAAAGAGTATTTGGATCATCATTAAGAAGTATCAAGCACGTAGGAGCTTTTTAAGGTGGAATCACATCATGCATGTGTAATCATTGAAATATTGTTATTTAAGGGTCGTTTGTGGGGATTTATAAGTTGGGATCAAGTCATGTGTGTTTGAGTTCTCAAAATAATTATTTAGGGGTTGAAAGTGGGGAATCTTTAACTTGAGTTTCAGTCATGAATATCTTGTCTAAATAGTAAATAAGTTTAAACAAACAAATAAATATAAATTTTTAAAAATATTTAAACAAAGTAAAAATAATGATAATTTTAGTTTGAAGTATTGAAAAATATAATAATTTCAAAAAATTAGATAAACAAACTTATCCCACAACCAATAAAACATTATAATAAAAAAGTAAAACATTTTAATCTGATATCACCCTTATATTAAGATAACAATCATAATCTATTTACCAGAGTCCATCCTTATTAATATAAGATTAACAATCTAATATGTGATTTTCCTCGGCAAACAACATAAGATGCCAATTTTCATGCTAATTAAAAGACTCAATCCCTGAGTTGGCCTAATGGTGAAGAACATGTGTTCTTGATATAGAAGTCAGAAGTTCAAATCTTGCAGACCCAAAAACAGGCTGCCCCAAGGCATAATGGACTGTAAAAACCTATTATTATTATTATTACTATAATATCCAAGCCAAACAACTCGTTGTCTAGTCTTCTTCGGTACCCTCCTTGTTGATCTCGTCAAGAATTATTATGAGAGCAACAATGAAGGCATAATCCACACCTGCCTGCACCACCACAACAAACGTGTCCTTCCCCAACAATACATTCGCCACCGTGTGTTTTCGCTTCATCTGATCATTCAAATTTCACACACAATGAATCGTAACATAAACAAAACACAGAAAATTCACAAAATCAAACGTCTAACTTGTGTGTGCTTTTGAATATCATGAATACCAACCTCAGCAAGGATCCGATCGCCTTGATAAACTGTGCAGGATCTGTCGAAGTAGCTGCCTTTCACATGAAAATCACACACTTTTTCATCCTTATTACCCGCCAGGAACACATCAAGCGCCGTCTTCAGCTGAAACACCGACGATTTCTTGGCAGCGAATGCAAAATTCTGGCCATCGCTGGTATCACCTCTGAATGCTTCCCATCTACAGTGCATCGAAAGAGTCTGCAAAATAACACAATTAAACCCTAGAAATTGATGAGTGGCGATCAATTGGTTATAACCAGTTACATTACCTTCTGTTTCATGGTGAGGAGTGGGTTTCCAGCGGCGTCTTGCAGAAGCCGCCGGTCATGCAGGCTCATCACTTTTCCGGCCACTTTGAAGAGCACGTTGCCGTTGGAGTCTGTGACAGTGAAATCTGCGCCGCTGAGAGAGAGGGCTTTTTCTGCACAGTTATTTCTACCGGATAGGAGCGCAGAAATGTTGGGCTACGACGCACACAGGCTGAGGTTGTTGGCCTGCTTGGTATTCCATCTCTGCTCTCTTTGGGGAAGAGAAATTGCTGTAGCTTCGGTTTTAGAGGTTAAGCGTTCCCTGAATTTGGAGCCACAGAAACTTCTATAGTGGAGACATATGACTTGGTGAAAGAGATAATAATGCTCTGTTGGCCACGTTGTCGGCATGCTTTTGTCGCTTTGATATCCGTAGTATTCGACGGTACTATACCTAGAGTGTTGAGCTTCGAATTACTTTAAATTTTTATTTTTTTCCCCCACAATATTAAATTTGTGGTATTGTGAGCCCATGTGAAAACTGTATTTGTATTTTAGGAGAGGAACCATTCGTCGTGCATTGCCTAATAGTTGTGAGTGTTTATTTACTAGCATACCTATACTATATTAATATATGTAAAATATGCCGAGAGGTAAAAGCACTTATATCTTTCGGCATATTTTATCATTTATATAAACATAAAACAAAACATGCTAGGTAAAATATGCTAAGAGGCATGTTCTAATTTATGTTTATATAAAAGGTAAAATATGCCGAGAGGTATAAGCGCCTATGCCTCTCGGTATATTTTACATATATTAATATAATATAGGTATGCTAGTAGCATTCTAAGTAGAGTCACATTAAACATAAACTTGAGGACTTAAGACTCATATCATTATTATTAATAATAAGTATCCCCGCCCACGTAGTTCATTGGTGAAACCAACTCTTCTTTCTATATAAGATCGAGAACCCAAGATAACATTCGACCCCCTATATATTTAATATTTCCTTAAGTCATAAGAATTCCTAATGAATTTGATTGAACTACCTTAAGGTATATTTTCTACAAATCAAAACAAACAATTGTTAATTTAGCTCGTGCATGAATGACCTTAGCAAGGACCTATCAAATTAGCGACTTGAGACTCATAGAGGACAAGATTTTATGGTGAGCTTTATATTTTGCAAGAATAAAGAAACAATAGTTAATGTCGATGCATTTTAGAAGATGGTAACCATTTTGTAGGGTTTAATTGAGTCTATTAGAGTAGCTTTGGTCACATAGTTTCTAAGCTTATCTGCTATGGATGTGAATAAGCCTATTATAAGATCATATGATGCAATATCATTCTTGGTAAACATTATGCATCATACAATTACACAGAGAAGAAGGGATGCACTTGAGGCTCTTTACAACCTGTCAATCTTTATATAGATGTATCATAGAAGATATTGGGGATTTTGAGAAATCTAAAGAACCCAATAGAAGGTAAAAAGGTATAAAAATATGTTGAAAGTTTTCTAATACTAATAGATTTTCTTAGTTAAGGATGATGCACTATTATGCCAAGAAAAACCAACATTCATTTTCATGATTATGGCACACAATATTTGGTTACATAGAAATCGATGCTGGAATATGGAATTATCTCTTCTCTATCGATACACACTCTTCTTGGTACTACATTCATTGATAAGATAACCTCTCAGATTATTGGTGTGTTAGAGATCAGAGCCCCTCCATTACCAGTCCCACCAATGCTTAACCCGAGGGTTGAATAATCGACACCCATAGAACTTGTGAACTAAGAAAAGGTTAATCACGCTCATGGTTTGAGATTTTAATAAAGAAAAAAAGACGTGAGAGCATATATTTTCTGACACATGGGTCTAACATCATAATCACAAGGTTTTCATATCCTTACCTTGACATTTTGTCATAGGAATCCTTTCTACACATCGTAAATGCATAGGCTATAAAAATAATTTTTAAAATTAACTACTATCTAATCATACGCTCCCAACCCAATAGTAAAAATGTAAATATATAACTTATGGTGCACATGGTCTCAGAAATTGAATGGTTATTTAGTAAGACTATATTATAAGTTATAAAATGGGACGTACATAATAGGTGATGTCGGATGATGTGTACCAAGAGGGCTCAACTCGACCATTGTGGGAAAATGTCATAATCACCCCCAAGGAATGTGGAGAAGAATGAGAAAAGGATGGTTCTACCTACTGGAGAAGAGACAAGGATTTTGGAGTGGAGTAGACCTTAGAGAAGGATCTCAAGTATACCCTGAAGTGGACTTATAGGATCCATGGTTCGATTCATGTAGAAGAGGAAGTTTAAGAAGTGTTTGTAAGATAGAAATTTGAACATGATAATGTTTAAAGGAGAGAAAAATAATAAGTGAAACACATGGTAGACAATGGGGATAAAATGCTTGGAGAATACATTATTAAGCTCATGGATTTGAGAGAATACAACAATGAAAATGAGGGCATTAACAAGGGTGTTGAAGCATAGGTGGCACAATAACCTCTAAAATTGAACCCTTGCATATTCTTATGCATTATTAAGGTCAACATAATTTTGTATGGATGATTAAGATTGATGGAGCTGAAAATGGTGAGAGGCTCAAGGTATGAAATGGTGGTTTTTGGATAAATATTGTGGGTGAAAAGTCCATATAATTATCAATGCGACCACTATTTTTGCAAAGCACATAGGTGGAGTAAGTCTATCAAAACTACCCTACAAATTGTAGCATAAATGTTGAAAAGTGATTGTCAATAATGCAAATAGTGACTATTATCTTGTTTCATTGACTATGACGTCAATGGTTTGGATTGGGAAGATGGTCGTCCCTCCATACAATACATCTACACACTATTGATCTACCTCCCTCTTGTTGTATAACACCTATCGATGTAAGAAGTGCCCCAAAAATCTAAGATATTTTAAAGTTCTTTTTCTTCTTAAAATTGATGGGTTTGAAAATTATTTCAGGCCAAAAATTGTGAACACATAAAAATATGAAGGTATATTACATGTAAACTATAACCATTTCTTCGTACAACCCAACAATTTCAAAGAAAAAATTGTGAACACGACTGTGAAGAAACTATTTTCACAACAAATCCAAACATATAGATGGATGTTACATTTTTTTATGCAAATTAAACGATGCATTTCCAAGTCAAGAAGACACCAATGGCATATACCGTAGTGACCAATTCCCTTCAACACTTTTTATTATTGATTTCGATAATCATCGACTATACTTATGGATATTATCAGTAGCTTTTGACTTAGCATGATGTTAGATGTTAGAGATCTTTGGAATGTTGTTGATTTCGACTCTTAGTATGACGTATGTAGATTATTAGAGAAAAATTATATTGATGATGATATACTGCATTGACATGGTTATATATATTTCAATCGCGATACTTTCATCACATTGAGTAGACCTTAATAATTGAACTAATCTAGTGATCATCTGGATATTGATGAAATGTAGAATCGATATGTTGTTAAAAATTGTAAATGATATCATTACTTTCCTAGATGATGTTTTGATTCATATATAGATGATTGTGGACTTATATTGTATATTTTATTTTGGATGTTTTGATGTGGCCACGAGGCCGAAGGAGGTGTTATGTATTTTACAGGTAAACATTTCACAACAAACAATAGGGGGATTGGAGACCAACCACATTGGAATGCTAAATGAATTCAACAAGGGTCACCATGACAACATGTATTTTTGTTATGTGTGTGTGTTTGTATTGTTCTTTAGGGGGTCCCCATGGGGGAGGGGGATCACCTCCAATTGTGACCAAGGGGTTGTGTGTTATCTCTTTTATTAGTTTCCTTTATTTGATTTTAATATGTGGTTTTATAGTGATGTATTCTCCTTTTATTAATTACTTGATTTGTGTCTAGATTAGTAAATTAATCTTTTACTAAATTAATTGTGGGTAGGTCAAAAGGATTTCATTTACTAGATTAGATGGCTCTTGGTTATATGTTGTCAAATTGAGTGCTTGTGATCTTGATAGTTGTACACTCTACCCCTTCATGGAAATTCGAATTTGGCCTTAAGGGCCAATTTTGGAGGCTTATGGGACAAGTAAAACTTGTCCCGCACCTCTTAAATTTGTATACTAACCCTACCTATGGGTTGGGGGTCAAAAATAGACCCCATTATGTGTTTTGGGAAGACAAAAAGGTAAAAGTTTATTGCACTTTCTTTCATGTTATTAAAGTTTTTCCTTGGGGTGTGGGCTATTTAAGGTAGGCATACCCAATAACAGCTGGCCTGATGAATCATGGGTAGAAGAGTGGGTGAGGTAATTCCTGTAAGGCCAAGAGCTTGTGATCGAGGAATTTAGAAAAATCCTCATCACCTACAGGTACAGTCACGATATTAGGATCCATCAGAGATGAGATGGAAGGAGGTGAAGGGATAATGGGAAAGGGTACACAACTAGTGTGAAAAGAGAGGACTCACATCTTGTTGGTGAGTCTAAACCATATGAAAGGTGGAAAAGAGGTATTCTAGGCTCGCAGAGGTGACAGGACTTAGAAACATATGTTTGGTGATGTCTGGAGAATATAAATAGGTTATTGTTTTTGATAAAAATGTAAAACAAAGAGGTTGATATCGGTCGCTTAATCGGTGTCGGTTAGGCAATAAGACCGATCTTGGTTGCTAGAACGATGTCAGTTACTATGGATAACCAAGAAATTTAGAAATCTGAATAAGAAAGGTGTACATCGGGTATAACAGGTCCTATTAAGGGTGACAAAGACTTAGAAATAAGTGTATTGAAAGAAATAGAACATAGAAAGTTGGTTTGTAAGAAGAGAATGTTGTTTTTGACAAAATAATAAAAAACAAAGATAAATCAATGTTAGTTAGTTAACCGTGTCGGTATGATGATGAAACTGGCGACGGTCACTGGGACCGATGTCTTTGGTTATTAAGGTATTTGTGAGGATGAAGAAATTATTAAATTTTGAAGCGAATTAATTCAAAGTAAGCCAACACAGAAGTTGTGTATGGCAAAATATGTCCTATCACACTCATAAAAACCAAAATACACCGGTTGTGATGGTGGAGTGTGAAAGATAAGAAGAAGTGATGAATCATCCTTACAACAAAAAATGCAAAAGAAAAACAATAAATCAATACTCACAAGAAAAACTAGCAAAAAAATGTCAATCCTAGGTATCAAATTTTAGTGTTGAGTGGCTTATGCCTTTTAGAATGACAATGAATGAAATAGAGTGTTTGGAAAACGAAGGTTCCATAAAATCAATCTATGGCTGATTTTGGTTGGTTTTGGTTGAAGAGTCCTTGATATACCTTTCAAGTATGTGAGGTCGAGCTCGATATGATAAACCGGCCGGAACATCGGGCGGAGCCCACCATTTAACGAGTTGTTAAATCCTTGATGGATTCTTCTTGGAAAGGAGATGTTTAAGAAATTTGTAAATTGTATAAGTGGTTTGGCTTGTGTGTGAAATGTGAACTACACTCAATACAATCCAATCACCAAGTGGTCATGACCTTCACCGTGTGATTGCTAATTAAATCTATGCGATCTAACGCAACACTCAAATGATGAAATGTATAGATTTTAAAACCCAAATCAAAAATGATATTTGATGTAGACAATAGGATAACAGTAGAGGAATGGTTTTCACTAATGCAGTACAAAATAAATATGAAGTGTTCTTTTTAAGCACCAAAAGATAGATTTCCTTTAGACAAATAGAAAGAAAAGAAAATTTACTAGAGAGATATTTTTAGTGAACATTTCAGAAAGAAACAAACATAAAGGAATATTTCACTGGGATGAGGCACAACAGGTGGCTTTTGACACATTAAAGGATAATCTTACTATTGCACCCATTTTGTGCTTTCCCTTCCATGTGCATGTTGATGCATTAGGGATGGCAATTGGAGCAGTGTTAGCACAACCTAGAGAAGGGATTGTTGATCACCCTTTATGTTTTGTAAGCAAGAAGTTAACTCCAACTGAGCAGAATTACACAACAATAGAGCATGAAGCATTGTCTATGATTTATGCGCTGCATAAGTTTAGGTAGTACTTGTTGGCTACTCCATTTATCTTTTACAAAGATCATATGACACTTAAGTATTTGGTAAACAAGCTTGTTTTACAAGGGTGCATATGCCGATGGATCTTGTTATTTCAGGAATTCAACTTTTTGGTGGTAGTCAAACTAGGAAAGTGCAATTCAGGACCTAACCATCTTTCAATAATTAATTCAAGTGAGGATGCACAGAGCATTAAAGACACAATGCCAGATGCACAGCTTGTTCGACACAATGCGCACCCATTGATTTGGAGGATATTGTTGTATTTTTGCGAACAAGTGTGGTACTTGGCGAATCAAGAGTATAGAGAGGAAACAACTTGTCATTCGCATCACATCTTATATGTTGATTGGTGGAGATATATATAAACTTGGCCGGGATGGTATTTTGTGTCAGTGTGTACTAGAGCATGAAAACGTGGGTATTATGAAGGAAGCTCATAGAGGATTTCGGTGGAGATTATGCGGTCAAGACATTGTGCATAAGATTCGATGGCTGGTTTGTGATGGGAGACATTATATAAGGATTTCCAAGAATATGTTAGGGGATGTGATCATTGTCGTTGCCTCGGGAAGCGTCGGAATATAGATGAAACGTCGTTGAGGCCTATAACAAGTGTGAAACCTTTTGAAAAACGGGCAATTGATTTTGTGGGCCCTATTTTTCCCTGTCTCGTAGGACTTGGTCGCATTACATCATTACTTACTATCTTACATGGTGGTCAGAAGCAACACCTACAAAGGATTTCACTGTAGCTACTGTAACAAGGTTCCTTTGTGAGAATATCATAAGAAGGTATGGATGTCCATAAAGTTTAACAAGTGATAGGGGTACTCGTTTCTTGAATGAGGCCACTAGGATATTATTGGTGGAATTTATGGTAGCCCATCATAAAACTACACCCTATCACCCACAAGTTAATGGGACTGTTGAAGGTTTCAACAATATTTTGAGCTACACATTGACAAAGATTTGTGATGTTGGAAGGAAGGATTAGGATGATAAAGTCCTTGCTATTCTTTGGTCTTATAGAACAACCTACAATAGACTAAGCAAATCAACACCCTTTTAGTTGGTGTTGGGCACCGAGGATTTTTTACCGATTGAATTTATGTTACCATCCCTGCGTATTGCGCACACAAGAGGATTGGATGATGAGAAAGCACTTGAAGAGCGCATAGATAAAATAATACAGTTGGATGAGAGGTGTGCCAAAGGCTAATGGAGCCAGAAGACAGAGAAAGCAAGACAGAAGGCTTGGCATGCTCAACACATTAAAAATACGAAGATGGAGGTTAGACATATGGTTCTTTTGTATGATTTCATGTTTTTGAGCCACCCGAGGAAGTTCCAAGTGCATTGGTTGCGATTGTATGTCATGATCTATATACTTGACTTAGGGTTTTGCTAGTTAGAATCTTTGGATGGCACATAGTTGCCCAATTTCTTTAATAGGAGTAGGTTGAATCCCTAATATAAATAAGTTTTCTTGGTGGTTGTAATAAGGAAGTGTTTCCATTTTAACTTAGATTTAATTTTAATGCATTTTCCTTTATATGTGTTCCCTTCCATCATTCCTATGATTTTTTTGTTAGTTTGGTGTGTTGTGTAATAAGAGAATTTGCACGCTAGTATCCAATTAATTTCTAAGAGGTTTCATGCGTAGAGGACTGCACATACTTTTAGTGTGGGGTGGAGAACAAAGTAAGAGGAACATGGTTGGAGAGATGTTTTTGGTGACCCGAGAGAGATACGAGAAAAGTGCATGGTATCATAGGAATGCATGTAACAAAGGTGATAATGGTCGGAGATAAAATGGTGTCAAGAAATAGTTTTATGAAATCCACGTACAATGATGAACATGTGGAGCAACATGAGGTATGCAGGTGGCAGGAATAACTACTTGGTATAAGACACATAGGTAGATGTACTTTGCACGAGAGCATGTGTAAAGGAGTCTCGTGGTCAATGTATTTTTGCATTCTAGAAAGTCGAGGAGGTTACGCATACGTGGGCACGTGAAGGAAACAATTTGGATAAAATGTACGGGAGGAACACACTGGAAAATTCCAAATTTAATGTAGTAGTACGGTGGTAGGTGGAAAGGAAATAAATGTAGTAAAAATTAGAAAACTATAAATAGGGAGTCGGGAAAATTATTTTCACCATGTGTTTACTTGTGGAAGAACTCTTGTGAACTAGGGAATCCTTATGTGAAATTTGCAAAAATTGCGTGCGAAGTGAAATATTTGAGAACTAGATTGGAACAGAGTACTTGGGCGTGCATATAAGTGGTTGTTTGGAAGGATTTCTGTGGGTTTTAATGTTGTCTTGTGGAAGAAAGGGTTTCCAGGTTAGGGTTTGAGAAACTAGGGCATGAGTTTGAAGAATTTGCATAGAAGGATTGGAGTTAAGGGTTTGAGCACTAAGAAATCAAGATACAAGGAAGGATTAACAAGGACCCGACAAGGAAAATGAAACCAAGGAAAGGATAAAATCTTTCACCCAAGAAGAAGGGAAATGGCAAGGAAAAACAGTCACGTCAACAAGTTTCAACTAAGAATGGTATGTAGAGATGTAATACCCAGATTTAGTATTATTAGGGATGGATTGGGTATCTCACGTGCAAAAAATGGTTATAAGTGATTATAACCATAGGACACATACAAATGAGAAACATATGAAATCGAGTTTGTTCACACTACAGGAGAAAGAATAGAAGATGACAGACCACTGTACGATGACTACATGAAGAGAACATTAGAGAAGGCTGGGATTTTACAACTCTATGAGTTTCCATTTTTCGGCAAGCCTGAGAGATTATACTAGTGGCTTATGTCACATGTGCACGAAGATTATTTTTAATTTGTATGAAGGAGGATGCACATAATGTCACAATTGATATCCAAGTACATTGGACTTATCTACACAGGAGAGTCGCTAGATGACGAGTTGGGTGACAATGAGGCTGTCAAGGAAACAATGAAGGCATATGAATACAAGAAGGGTGGGTGAGCCTTTGAAATTTCCAAGATCAATGACCTGGTCATTAAGATGGTTGTGGGCCTATTCACCAAGTTTAATGAACAAGAATGATGGATGAAAGTGAACAAGATATTCTTGAATGTTTGCATGAATGTTTCAGAGGGGACCATCTACAACATCTTGACCTTCTTTGTAGAGGATATCATTGATGTCGGAAGATATGGAGATAAAATTACGTATGGTAATATTATTCTTACCATTTTGTTTTTAGATATTGGAGTGCTTAATGGGCCGAATAAAAACATTTAGGAGTAACCTGATGAGAACCCCTCCCCAGCTAAGAGGTTTGAAGCATATACTTGTGAAAGTATGACACCTGCATACAAGGCATGCTTGGATAAGTGGTATAAGTGGATGTGTGATGCATTTGGAGCAAAGTGGAGGATTCTAGAGAAACTGCCAACCTTGGTGAAGGGTGAGGTTGAATTTGTTGTATACCAACAGTTTCACATTGGTAGGTTCACATTGACTAATGGCACCAAGAGCCCATGGTATAGATTAATTTTTTCCTTCATAGTGCACTATTTTCACAATGTGGTTAATAGGTTTAAGGAGGATAAGAAACTGAGGTTTGATCTAAGTGAAGTAAATTAGGAGCACCGTGTAATGCGCATGACACTTGTATATCCTCAAAAGTGAGCATATGTGGAGAATTATGTCTCTCATAACATACATATGCTAAGGCCCGTGACATTACCACTGCAGTACAAAAATGATGAGGGTGTAGATACACCTAAGGCCTAAGTGTGAGAAAGATGCGTATATTGAGGATGATGTCTCCATCCCTAAAGACCCTGCTGGAAGGAAGAAGATAGTGACAAAGAAGAGAGATAGGGAGGAAACTCCAGTAAGTAGTTCACCGAGAACACGTGTGGTTCGAGACCATAGGGGCACAAGAGTCAAGCGAGGAACGAGCACTTATGCTTATAGTCTCTAGTGAAGGAGCAGTCTAGTGAAGAAAAAATAGATGGTAGTGCGAGTTCGGTCTACGAGAGAATGGAGAGAGTGAATGGTGATGAGAATGGAGAGGAGGAAGAGGGGCGTGAGTCGAGAATAACCCCATATGTACAATATACATGAATCGATGAAGAGTGGATTGAATATACGAGAGGACGTTTGGGAAGGATAAATAAGTGAAGAAGAAGTGGGGACGAAGGTGCATGATACCCCACACCTATCCGGTGAACATTTAGAGGACATGGTGGAGAAGGAGGTGGCAGGTATCATCAAGGACTTGGTAGAGCATGAGGTGGAGTGCAGCGTGAGAGAAATGGAGAAAGATAAGTATGGAATCATAGGTAGGGAGACAAGTTTAGCGATCGGTTTCCCAAAGGGAATGCACACAGTGGTAAGGTCACGTCAACATCAAAAAGACCCATAATGAATTATGATGTTGATCCAAACAAGGTCGTATGCACGCGTTTCCAAAGCACGGTGCCTCTGTAGAATACCTCTTTTATTGGTCATCATTTGATACATGATGGTGTGTACCAGGTGCATAATGAAGATGTTTTCATGGGATTTTGAGTCCCATGTCGATGAGAGAATTTGAAGTCAATTCAAGTGCATTGCTTAGAAACATCGAGCTCGCAGAGGTAAATCCTATTATGGATTCTTGAAATCGATCGATGATCAAGCATGTAATGCATTGAACTAGGTGTCGGTGGAGGTCGAAGTGAGGTTTTTGAAGGAATGAAAAGATTAAAGCATTGGAGGAAAATAACAATGGGATTATAGATAGGGATAAGGAGATAAAGGGAAAGGAGTTTATAATTACGTAGTTAAGGACTGATTTGAGAGATGAGAAGGGGAAGGTGTGCGAAGCTTACAAGAAATCGAAGGTTATCTCAAACTCCATCATTTTAGAACACTTGGATTTAGACCTTTTACACAAAATTATGAGTCAACCTTTCACTTCCTAGAGGATTTGACGTGCATCATCATGATTGAGAAGAAACCACTTGCACTAGATTCGGTGGAAGAAGTTACAGCATGGTAGAAAGAGGAGAGATTACAAATTGAGGAGACCATAACTTTGTACACTAAACTTCTTGCTTCAGTGAAAATTGCAGCTCACATGGCCGAAGTTATATATGACAACTGTGAAGATAAAGATAGGGTGGCAAGTTTCTTGGTTGCTACACATGAGGTAGATTTGAAGGAGTTCTAGGCTAAGAACATAGGCAATTGGGCAAAATGTGACAAGGTCCTGACAGAGGTTGAGAATAAATCTAAGGAAATTGAAATTTTAAGGACCTCTATTAAGAGTAAAGTCAAGGAATTATATCACCATGTGACACATAGGATGGAAGCGTGGACCAACCTTAACAAGAAAATAGAGAATCTTGTTGACACATTGAAGGATATGGGTGAAGAGTAGACATTCGATGAGGTTTGTCAACACCAATCCAAGACTATGATAATTCTTCACCTGGGAACTCCTTGTGCTATGATTATTTACTAATGCACAACCTTTAGTTTGGTGGATGAAACTGGAAACACAATAACAAACATAACATAAGAATACCATAGACTATGATAAGAAGGAATGATGATAAATCTGAAATAACATGAAATCGTTACAATCTCACCCATGAGGTACTTCAAGTGTTACTAACTTCACTTGCCTTCCAACAATAACTATGGGAGAAACTTCACAATTACACCTCTTAATGGCTTCTTTAACACACCTTCAAAACGATGGCTTCCTTTACACACTTACTTATACAATATTTCTCACTACTTCCGTCTATGCTAAATGAGGGGGTGGCCTCTTTATTTATAGATTTCTAGGCTTATCCATCTTATCTCTAAGATAGGATAAGAAATCCACTATGAGGAATCATATTCCATACCTTAACTCTTATATGTACATGTAAGCTTATCTTTTAAGATAAGATAAACCTTATCATTTCACATGGGTTCCACATTTTTAGACTTTTTACAAATAAAATACACAAAATATTTATGACCTCACTCCTTGTCCTTATTACCAATATAATATTTCTAATTCCTAATCATGTAGACCCTACTTCTCTACTTACCCCAACTTTGACATTTTAACATTACCGGACCACTTACGACAAATATTTACTTTTTACCACAACATTCCTATTGTAATTTTGACTATTACCATACTATACATTATTGGCGGCATGATCAGATCGGGCAAAGGTGATGCCGTTATCTCTATCGGTTCTACTACTAATTATACTTAACAACATCCTATTCCTAATATATACATTAATGAAATAGAAATTACGGAGGAAAATTTTAGTGTCAACATCTTCCCCTTCCTAGCTTCTACTCCGTCCCTGAGTAGACTATTCTCGGTGCTTGGAAAATCTTCAACTTGTCATGGTTGACCCATTTTGTAATGGGAGTGCCATCCAATTCCTCCAGTCGGTACATACCATTTTCATGCACATCTGCTATTTTGTAGGGCCCCATCCATTTTGGAAGAAATTTTCTCTGTCTTCTTTTTTTGTATCTTGAATCATATACTAGGACTAAGTCATTCACATGAAATGGAGACCAACGGATCTTTTGATCAAAGTATTCCTTCTGCTTCATTTTCTTCTTCTAGCTTGTATCCTTTGCTATTTCCCTCATTTCCTTTAGAAATGAAGATGTACCAACCTTTCTTTTTATGAATCACTTTCATCCATTCTTTCATTTTTCATAACTCTCACGGTGGGAATATCAAACTCAATAGGAAGAACTCGGATCAATGCCATAAGCCAACCTGAAATGGGGAGTATCCTGCTGCATTGACTTTGATGTTGCCTTATATGCCCACAATACAAAGCATGAATCCTTTTATCCCACTTATGTACCTGCAAGGTGCATCTTTTGCTAGAATTTGACACAACACAAAATTTGTTAGTTGCTCGCCCGTCCATTTGTGCTTAGCTTGTATGTTGTTGCCTTCCCGTGCTTAATAGAAAACTTATTGACTAGGCCCTCTACCACCTCATTAATAAAGTGTCTTCCTTGATCTATTACAATTTCTAATGGACAACCAAATCTGGTGACAATGCATTCATATATGAACCTTGCCACTTCATCCATGGAAGTTGTTTTCAATGGCCTAGCTTCAACCCACTTGGTTAAATAATCAGTGGCAACTACAATATACTTATTTTGGCATGGGGTAGTTGAAAGTGGACCTACAATGTCTATTCCTCACTTTTCAAAGGGACCAAGTGGAAGAATATGACATAATGGAGCTGATGAAGTCTTATGGTTACCATGTGTTTGACAAATATCACATGTCTTACAATAATTATAACAATATCTAAAAAGAGTGGGCCAATGATAACCTGCATCCAAGATCCTTCTTGCTGTAAGTTGTCCAGAGAAGTGCCCTCCACATGTACCATTGTGGAATTCCTCTATCATCTCCTTCCCTTGATCATGTCCAACTGCCCTCTTGTACTATCCATCAGGTCCTATTCGAAATAATACTCCATGCAGAATAAAATATGGACGACTGGCTTGAGTAATCTTCCTCTTAGTATTTACATTGGCACCATCAGGAAACTTGAATTCATTCAGATAATTCCAAATATCTATGTATTCACTAGGGATTGTGTCAAGGGATAACAATGTTGCATATGGGAAATCATCATCATCACAAGATGAACCTAACCCATCATAGGCTCGAGAGAGTGCATCTGCATTGACATGCTTCTTTCCGGCCTATCTATAATATCAAATTCAAATTCTTGTAGCAAAATTATCCATCTTGCTATCCTCCCTGATGGGTTAGGCTTATTTACAATATATTTTAGAGCCTGATGATCTGTTACAACTAGAAATTTTTACCCTAGCAAGTAATTCCTAAACTTCTTTATAGCAAAAATGATAGCTAGAGCCTCTTTTTCAGTTACAGTATAATTTACCTCAGCACTACTCATTTGTCTGCTCCCAAAGTAAACTGGATGTTCATTCCCATTTTCATCCTTTTGGCTCAGAGTACTTCCTAGTGCTGCATCTGAGGCATCAGTGTACACAATGAATGGCTTGCTCCAATCTGGACTCTTTAGAATAGGTGAAGACACCAGGGCTTCCTTCAGTTGTTCAAAAGCTTCATGCGCTTTATTTCCTGGTTCATAAGTAACATCCTTCTTCAAGAACTGGGTTAGTGGCTGTGTAATCTTTGAGAAATTCTTGATGAACCTTCTATAGTAACCCACATGGCCTAAAAATGATCTCAACTTACTTCTATTCATAGGAAATGGTAACTCTTTGATTTTTGAAACTTTATCGTGATCGCATCAAGACCATCTCTGGATACAACATGCCCTAACAAAACACCTTTAGAACATCCAAAGACACACTTTGTAGGGTTTAGTGAGGCTTGTGCTTCATATAACCTTTGAAATGTTGTCTCCATCTCAAAAGTGGTGGTTCAACTTGCTCCCATAGATGTAAAAATCATCTAGAAATACTGTGATGAAGGTCCCAATATAGGGTTCGAACACCCTATTCATCAAACGCTGGAATGTTGTCGAGCATTACACAACCCAAAAGGCATAACTCTATAAGCAAACGTTCCCCAAGGAGTGGTGAACGTGGTCTTCAGCTGATATTTCTTTGCTATATGAACTTGGTTGTAGCGGCTATATCCATCATCAAAACTATAGCACTCCTGGCCAGCTACTTCATCCAAGATTTGATCTGAAAATGGAAGAGGGTAATGATCCTTCTTTGTTGCCTTATTGAGCTTCCTCGTAGTCAACACAAATGGGTAGCTTCCCATTCTTTTTTATTGAGATCACAATGGGAGAAACCCATTCGAATTCTTCATAGCAAATATGAATCCCGCATCAAGAAACTTATCTATTTCTTCTTTTACAGCCTTGGAAAAATTAGGATTCATTCTATATGGCATTTGCTTTATAGGCTTAAGCACCATCTACCACTCAATAGAATGTTCTACCCAACTTACTTGACGAAGTTCCTTGTAATCAAAAGTGAATATGTGTATGTACCTTTGAAAGAGCTGGAGGTAGGATTCCTTCTCACTCTCCATCACAACATCACCAATATTTATTTGCTGGAGACGATCCTCAATTTCTTCTTCAGATAATTCTATGGGGTCATGAGTCGGTGTGACTGGAAGGATATCCATGACTGAAACATCAACCTCACTTTCTTCATCTTCAGTGTCCACTTCACTAGTACTAGAGTAATCAGAGGATGTCCAATCATCGGGTTTCATTACTTGAATCGACTGTGTTCTACCTTATGATGCCGAGGGATCACATTTATTTTCACCCTCTCTCTACCACGTCCAAGTGTCATGAAGCCTTCATTCCAGTAGTTTCTTGCATGAACTCTCCTTAGCCATGGTCTTCCCAACAACATTGGGTACGCAACAGTACCATTTTTCATCACCTGAAAGTATACCACACATACAACACCCATAACAGATATTGCCACATTTGAAACTACACCTTTTGGTTTAGTTTTTCCCTTATTTAATGACCTTAACATAAGTGTTGAGGGGCGATCAATTTTTAAACCCAACATATTCATTATAGACTCGGTCATTACATTAATTGCAGCACCTCCATCAACTAAGACATCATGAATTGAAATACCATTACATAATACCTCAGCTTGTGGAGCGTAGGGATCCGCCTCTACCTCTAAAATAGGGACCTCAACCTCCTTCCTTCGTCGAGCATTGAGTCCACTTCACAGCTCCCGCCTCTTCTCAGAAGACATAGCCAAGAGTTGACCATATGTAATATTTACAGGCCTTTTGGACAGATCTTCTAAGATGGAGTATGGTCCTTGTCCCTGTGAAATTAGAAAATCTTGCACACCCAACTTTCTTCTCCTATGTTTCTTACTAGTTTCTCCTTTCATCTTCTTAGGATCATTTCCATCTTGGTTATCTTTTTCTTTCTTTCTTTTTGTTACAAACACATCTACTTCATTATTTATACTCTTATCTACTACATCAAAATAATTCATAGGTGCTTTTCCTTTATCATTATCTCTTGTACTGGATGTAGAAGCTCTATCTGCACAATTATACTTATAATGACCCTTTTATAACAACCATAACATACAACTTTAAATATTTCTTTTGGACCTCTATCTCCTCCCCCGAGAACTAAATTCCTTTCCTGAAGAAGATTAATAGTTAATCGACCCATCTTCTTGAGCAGATCTTCATACTCTCGTAGATGTACTAGGAGAAAGATTTGTGCTCACCAAAAGTGGTTGTGGATTCTAGACCAAAGGTGTTGGTGTAGGCTTTACCTTAGCAACCATTTCTTTGGGCTCCTCTTCCATGCTTTCTTCTTACCTTCTTGCAATCTCCTTTGCTTGTTCAATGGTAGGTCAGGCGGTCATACTTCACTCGTTGTCTCGATCTCCGGCTTCATCCCAAGAATGAAGTGCTTACAGAGGAGATTATCCATGCCATTCATCAACCCATTCGCTAATCCTTCCTTCCGGATCTCGGCATCGAGCTTCCTCCTTAGCTCTAGAACACGAGCATGATAATCCCTTATCTTCTCCTTCTCTCCTTGGGATAGCTTTGTGATATTGATCATGAGATCTGCATATTTTTGTTGTTCACCAAATTCTTCAAGAAAACTTTCAGTTAATAAATCCCATGAATTTTTCACATTATCACCTAGTGTTTCAAACCACCTAAGTGCTGAACCATCCAAAAAGGTAGGAAAAAATTCAGTCCATTGTTCTCTTCTTATGAGGCCATTACAAATACAAGATCGTTTAAACTGTTGAATGAAAGAGGAAGCATCTTCATTAGATTGGGCTGAAAAAACAAGAATCTTCCCCATTTTCAAAAGTAACCACCGTGAAATACCAACCCACAAGTACAATCAACAAGACTTATGTGCACAAATAATCGGAATCACTATAATAGAAAGTGACTTTACACCTTTCTACAGTAAAATAGAAATGACCACGGTAAACTATGGTAAAACTTGACTTATGCAGTAGAAAAACCGAGTTTACCGTGGTAAACACTATTCACGGTAAAAGTGAAGTTATCAGTAAATACTATTCACGGTAAAAAGTGACTTTACTACGGTAAATACTATTCTGGAAAAAGTGACTTTACTACGGTAAATACTATTCACGGTAAAAAGTGACTTTATCATGCAGTAAATACTATTCATGGTAAAAAGTGACTTTACTATGATAACTACTATGCACAATAAAAACAAGGTTACTCTCCACATGATTTTCGACTAAGTGGGAATATCTCTCCATAAAATCCACCAACGAGGAATGGTCCCTAAGAACGGAACCAAAATGTCAACACCAATCCAACACTATGATAATTCTTCACTGGGAACTCCTCGTGCTATGATTATTTACTAATGCACATGACCTTTAGTTTAGTGGATGAAAACGGAAACACAACAACAAACATAACACAAGAATACCATAGACTATGATAAGAAGGAATGATGATAAATTTGAAATATCGAGTAAATTATAATATTAACATGAAATCGTTACAATTTCACCCATGAGGTACTTCAAGTGTTACTAACTTCACTTGCTTTCCAACAATAACTATGGGAGAAACTTCACAATTACACCTCTTAATGGCTTCTTTAACACACCTTCAAAATGATGGTTTCCTTTACACACTTACTCATACAATATTTCTCACTACTTCCTTCTATACTAAATGAGGGGGTGGCCTCTTTATTTATAGACTTCTAGGCTTATCCATCTTATCTCTAAGATAGGATAAGAAATCCACTCTGATGAATCATATTCCATACCTTAACTCTTATTTGTACATGTAAGCTTATCTTTTAAGATAAGATAAACCTTATCATTTCACATGGGTTCCACATTTTTAGACTTTTTACAAATAAAATACACAAAATATTTATGACCTCACTCCTTGTCCTTATTACCAATATAATATTTTTAATTCCTAATCATGTAGACCCTACTTCTCTACTTACCCCAACTTTGACATTTTAACATTACCGGACCACTTACGACAAATATTTACTTTTTACCACAACATTCCTATTGTACTTTTGACTATTACCATACTATACATTAGTGGCGGCGTCGTATTGGCAAAGTGCGTTATCTTCATCGATGCTACTACTAATTATACTTAACAATATCCTATTCCTAATATATACATTAATGAAATAGAAATTACAGAGGAGAATTTTAGTGTCGACAGTCAACGCGCTAATAGGGATTTATTTAAATAGTGCAAAGTGAGTTGGATTCTTGGAACGAGATTTAAGCATCCTTGAATAAAAATTTCCCAATCCTTGTGCAATCAGTAGCAAGATTATTTTATTCTTTGGAATAATCTAGATATAGGTCATTTTATTCTTCCATTCTTTATTTTTTTGGAGATTAGATTGTTTCAAGGATAGAAAACATGTTTAGTGTTGGGTAATGTTAAGCCCGGAGAAAAATGAATAAGTTAGGAGAAAAGGATCGGTGCGTGGCGAAGGTAGTTTAGGAAGAACATGCATGAAGAAGGACATGTAGGGATAACTAAGTTATGCGTGGACAACTTGAAGCAGTTAACCAGTTTTGGAATGAATGGCTAGAGTTAGACATGGAGTGCGCGTAGGTTTGTGCATGGGTGAAAAAATGGATTTGAGACTTGGCCGCATTTTGGGTTATGGTGTTTCATGGAAAACACGTGAGGATGCGAGGTAGGTATGATAGTGGATAAAGTTAGAACATGGAGACTTGCAGCCCAAGGAAAGAATATTATAGAATATAATCATTGTGTTTAAGAGTCTGTAAAGTAGAGTTAGTTATGGGTTAGTTGGCACTTACATGTTTAGGGTACTCGAGTATGGTGAGGTATGATGACATTTGGCATGTGGTTTGCTCTTGAGTGATGTTGAGGTGGTGAAGGAGAGCTCCCACTCTATTTAAAAAATGCATTTGGATCTAAAATAGAGGAGGTGAAGAAGATGTGTGATGCGAGGCAAGAGATGTAAGAGAGACTTTAGATGCACAAGGGAGAGCATGGATAGAACTCTTTGAGTAGAGTCATTTTGTAGGGTTAGGATGTTATTTCTTGATGTATTTGGTCTACTATGACCCTTTTTGATGTAATCTGGATATTGTAAACAATTATGAATCAATATATGAGGTGGATTTTTCTGAATATCTATGTTTATGGGTCCAAACCCTTGTGTTCTTCATATTGCTCATGGTTCAGATCTAATTCCTCGTGTTGTTATAATGATTACGTTCATATTATGGTGCATCTGTGCTTGGATCTAGTTTCTTTACCTCTATGCTAGAATGAATGTATGTATTTTTGTTTCTATAATATTCCTCCATTAATGGTGAACATTCTTACAAGGCTCACATAAAAGAGGGGCTCGATGCCTTTGTGCGCCTCGGGTGAGTGTCTAGTTCAGGCTGGGTGATGTGTCGGCATGCCTGGGGTTTAAAGGGAGTAGGTAAAAGTGACTACAAGTCCCTGCCCATACATAGACCAATTGAGTATACTAATAATACTAATCAAATAAAAAATTTGGAGCTTCCACTTAATTTTCAAAGAGTTTCTCAAAGAAATCTAAGTGGATATGCTTCTTAGTTTCACATTTATGTTCCCTTTTTCTATTTTTCTCATTCTTAGATATGAATATTTATTTGTGTCTTATTCTATTATACTATGATGTTTATTTGGTTTGTTGTAGCTATTAGTTTCTTTAAAATGCTCTGAGAACAATAATGAATAATGTTTTGGATAAGGAAAGTATATACCAAAAAGTACATTCAATATGGTAGAAGCATACACAAAATAAAATCAAAATCTATTGTATGCGGGTAAAACTATGTCTTAACAACATGCACTCTTACTCATCCATTCAACTAGGGTTTTCCAGAAACAACTAATAAATACACATAAACCGACATACAAGGGGGTAGACTTAAAGGGGCTATAGTGAGCGTTAGGGTCACATATTTAGAAGGAGGTAATCCTTACAATAGGTCAACCTAGAGTTTGTTAGGAAACAAGGGATAAAAATAAGGAATAGGAAAATTAAGGTGCATAAAATAAATAAACACAACTCATAGACAATATTTAACGTGGTTCACAAAGATCTGGGCTATATCCATAAAACAACTAGTCCTTTTATTACGTCCAACAAAATACAAGAAGGGATACACCCTACAACAAATCTGTTGTAACTTCCTCTTCTCTCTATCACAATCTCCTCATGATTACAAAAAAATAGGAATACAAATGAGCCACACCTCACAACCCTTTTTAGGGAAACAAAAAAAAACCACCCTAACCTATACCATTGTTAGATATGTGACCTAATAATGAATGGCCCAGATTTTACAATGAATAAATACATATAAAATGTGGCTTTTGGGGTTCTTCCACCAAACTCTTTCTAGGGTGTGCAATGCCAAACCCGCAAGGGGGTAACCCCTGCAACCCATGAGGCTATGAGTGTTAACCAATAAAATCAGGCTCCACAACCAACAAGGTTTCCAAGGCCCACAATCAAAATAGAGGAAGGAAGCCTACTGAGATATCAATGGTGGATGTGGTGAGGTATGGATCAATAATAAATGAAGGAAACATGCAATAACTAAACCAAAATTAACTAAAGATTTGATATTTGATAAGAGTTCTAAGCTAGCTATCATCAATAATACATAGTACTAAACAAACATAGAATAATGAGGAAGATGAAGGGAAATAATCTATGTACAAATTGAAAATTAAGGGTTAGATAAATCACCTTTACCTGTAGGGTGGTCGCTGATCCATCTATCTCCACCGATAAGTAGAATGGAGAGAGAGAGAATCACTATTTGGTGGAGTAGGGGAAGACCATTCCTATCCTAGACTCACTATATTATGACCCAATAGTGTAGAAAATCATCCAATAGGAAAGGTTTCAAATTCAATTCAAGAAAATGCAAGATGAACCAAAAGAAGAGTGAGAAAATGTGAAGATGGAAAAAAATAGAAGAGAAAATGGAAGTTCAAATGTCTTAGCTTCATGTTTCTTATGAATGTCAAATGAGGTTGAGGTATATATAGGATGCCATCTCCCATGGGAGATGGCGTCGACTAAGGAAATACAACTCGACACAATCACCCATGGTTGTTTGTATCGGCCAAGGATGTAAAAATAAAGTATTGTACCATGAAAAGGTATGAATGATGTGTCATGATTCATGAAAGAGGGTGAAACAAATACAAAGTTGTGGAATGAAAGAAAGAAGTCATGAATATCATATGCATAAGACCAAGGAGAAGACGGATACCTAATGCAAGGAAAACTAAGGCCAAGACTAAATAACAAAACCCTCTCGATTCATGTAGTATATCTAACCCATAACGGTTACATGAATAACCATTCCCTGTTCCCGATGGGCTTGTTAAGGTACACACTCGAAATTAGACGCAAGAGTGACCCTTATCTACAAAAAGGAGATTGTTAGTAAGATGTTTAAAAGATGGAAAAGTTAAAAACTAGGTGTATACATATGACCCATCCATTGATACTCACATGTTGCAATAGAAAAACATGGGGTGGTCAACAAAAAGAGATAGTTCGTAACACTGATACTAAAATTAAGAAATAAAAGAATGTTAAAAAGACTAGCTAATATGAAATATACCCACCAATGCACACATGATAATCTCAATCATCCCGCCTTGCGTTCAAGAAAGATCCATGCTAGAACCCTAGAAAAGTAAAACTAAAAGGAATCAATAGAGGATCATCAATAAAATAAGACATAAATCAGCTAGTTAGAGGCCCATGGAATGGATGTCGCGATGTCGGGATGGTATGGTGTCACAAATAGGTCAAAATCGAAGATCATCGAAAGGAGTCATGTAATATATCGAAACAAATGGCATGAGATCATGGACATAACACAACAAATGAAACTTGTTAAAGAGTTCATGAGTGAAAAGGATGGTCATTTGAATATTTAGGATAATCGCGACCAATTGTGAATAGAAATTTTATATTTATATAGTAATTTTGATTGTTATTTGTTTATTTCTATTTATAGAATTAAGAGAATAGAGCTTTGGAGTTACACATTTGGGAGAATTTTAGATGATAATGACGTGTGTACGAGGTGGTTATGGAGGATGGGGAGGAGGAGCATGCGGCGGTGCTCAACAACGGGTAAGTCCTCATGCTTAATTTTATTGAGTAAATTAGGTGCATTTTAGATATTTAGATTTTTTAGAGTCAATAGAGGATAAAATTACTAAAATTTGTGTTATGGGATAGGTAAGGACAAAATGCAAGGGGGTTTACAAAGGATTAAATTATTAATTTTTGTCTTATCAATTTTGAAGTCAAATTATTGAAAGTCATGACCATGATTTGGCTAGATGCCATCGACCATTTGCATTAATAAGGCTGATGGTGTTGGAATGGGAAAGAGTGATCTAGAGGCCTGATTGTGTCTATTAGATGGCCTATGGCATAGGGGAATATTTTTAGGGGCCGATGGTGTCTTCCATAGGGCCGATGAAATCTCGACGAGGCCAATGACATCTACGACAGAATAATGGTGTAGGGAGGTTTTTAGAATGGATTGCATGTTCTTATTCTTTACTCCAAAATTGATTTTTAGAGGTCTAATGTTTGTTTCTTATCACTTTCTGGATGCATGTAGTGCACAAGATCCACATATGGCAGATCGTATATTTTTCATAGCTCGGTGGGATGATTACAGGTTTATTAGAGGAAGATGTTTCCTAGCTACAAGGTTGGGTGTTTAGGGGCTTCATGCATATGCATAAGATACCATTGGACATGGATTTTTTACAGATGTTTTTGGCTGCATGGGAGACAAGGTCGAACAAATTTCGGTGGTGGACAAGATAGGAGACAATGGAGATGGCTTTACGTTTGGAGGATGTACATAGAATTTTGGGGGTACCGATTGGAGGTACTGCATGTACTTTGTGATTTGACATCGATGCTATAAAACATAGAGAATTTGCCATATTGGATGTAAAGATAAATACATATCATAATAATATGCTATACATTTGACTTAACACATTACAGAAGGGGATTCCAAATATCTAGAAGGTGGTTATGAGGATCGTGGTGGCATGCATAGTGTTTCACAAGGCCAATAGATTTGTCCCATTGTTCTTGATATTAGTATGCAAGGATGTTGTGGCTCAAGGTGTACTATTTAGCAAGGGCACAACCATATGGTTGTAGTTGCTTCATGATATATACGAGTGTAGTTAAGAGGCTAAAGAGTCATGAGACCCATCATTTTATTGACATCATGGATCTCTAAAAATTCTAGATGCACAAGAAGACATGGACACTACATTTATTAGCAAAATATGCCCCGAGAGTACTTCAGTGGGCGCAGGGGACAATAGTGAGAGAAATTTGGGTATATTTTCCACTATCACAGGTGATTCTAGATGAGGTGATATGGCAGCCCTATATAGGAAAGCATATCAATGGCTCGGATGGCCTAGAGTAGAGTACATAGAGGCCATGACAAAAATAACGAGATACTATTTGTAATAGGTGGAGAGACACATGATAGATAGAGTATCATATCCATTTGGACAACCACTACTAGTAGTGATACCATTGTTTCCATCCTACCAATGTTTTCATGCTAGAGATGTTGTAGGAGTAGTGGTCCGGGTTTCAACATTATGCCCTCACATGGTATACGAAAAGAAAGTGCGAGACGCGGTGGGGATGCTTAGGGCCCACTATAGATCATAGTTAATATTCATTTAAAGGAGTGATCCAATTGGGGATTTGCAGATACATGGTAGAATCTTAGAGCGAGGTCTTAGCACCCACATGAGGGGGAGCCATATTGCCAAAACAATGGTTAAGAGAGGAAATTATTTGGCATCTAAGAGAAGTATTTTTGACTCAATTTAGAGTTCATATAGCTATGCATTTGAGACATAGGCCTAGACCACAGTGGAGAAAGGGAATGATATTAGATCCCCACAACAGGTGGGCATAATACGTAGGATCCATACCTTGTCATGATGACGAGAAGAGGAGGTATCGGGCACCGAGGAGACTAAAACACCATCATGGAGAGACCCATGCAACTAGGTATGAGTGATAGCATGCTAGTTAGGTGGTATAGATAGACATATGCAACATTGTTAGTAATGTATATTGGTTTTTATTTTTGTAGAAAAGATAGAAGAGGAGCGAAACTCATTGATCGAGAGTTCCCACCATGAGAGTGTGGGATCTATATTATATTTCTAGGATATTATAGTGATGCATAGGTGCAGATGACTACCTGGCAAAATGGATGTGATGCCGCAAAGTCTACTACGAGATATAGGAATCCCTAGTTGAGGAGTACACAACTCACCTAGTAGATTTCCGAAGAGATATAATGTGGATTACGTCATTAGAGACAAAAATGATGAGGGTAGAAGGAGATGCCTCTAGAGTCGACCTAGGGTTACATCCCTATCTCAAACATTGTGAAGATAACATGACCCCATCGGCCCAAAGCATCCAGAGACCTCCCATAGGGGGTGAGAGCGCTTGACTCATCTTGTAGATGGGAAAGACCATTTTATTACAATTTTTTCAATGTAAATAACTTTTTTCGATATATATATATATATATGATGATGATGATGATGATGATGATGATGAGTTTTAATTCTATTTGGTGATGTTTGGATATTTGGCCTATCATTTTATTACTTTCCATATGTATGCTTGTGATAATACCATGGTACTTAGGAATAACGATAATGAGATATATAGGTAAATCCGATGATAATGGGATCGATAAGATATCCCAACTTGATCATGATGTGAAAAAATTAAGAGGTAGAAAAAATCCAAGACATCCAACAATAGGATGTCGGGAGTAGATGGTGATGCATCCAAGTAGAGTGAACAACCCAAGCTAGGTTGATATTTTTGAGATATTAGAGATAGTTTGATAAACACAAGGGGGACTAAGATCCCAAGTGTAGATAAAGGATGTTTGTGTAAAAACCAAGTGAGGGCCAAGAGCCTAAGTGAAGGCACAAGATTAGGCCAAACTACGAAATAAGATGTGATCAAGGTATTTATAGATAACTAGACACAAGGGGTAAAAAATTGTAGTGTGGTGGTGATAATGTCATGAACTTGATGTAGAATGTGGATTCGGACATGGGTCATGAGGTCCTCAATGGCGTGTTGTGTAATATCCACTTTTCGATGAACATCAGGACCATGTGACAAACAAGGTATCATAAATCCAATCCTATATTCAAGTGAGAACATCACACGAATAACATCCATAGTGGGATGAGGATAATGACAAAGTGGAAGCCCATATGTAGGTTGTGGTTTAGGTGGTATGGGGTAAGGTGTGTGGTTCCGAGAGGAATCATCCCCACACTTCTAAGTGTATGAAGGGGTTTTGGGATGGGATTCTTGCTTACACAGAACCTAAGAGTCATAATCTTATTCTTGAATATATTCACTAGAACATTAATCTATTTAAGGAATTTGGTAGTGAGGATTGTCTTCCAGTTATGGCATGTCATCATAAATTATATATTCATCTACTATAATGTTAGTTGTTTCTTTAGGGTATATGTTTTGGTGTAGTGTTTCATGTTGAGTACAATTAATGGGTAAGTGCACCAAGTTGGGGGGCCAAAAAGGGGTCTTAAGTAGACGCATTTTTCAAAAAAAAAAAATTAAAAACTTCAACTTGTATGACATTTTTGAAATAGTTACACTCAAAATTGGAAGATGTTGTATAAACATGAATCGTAGAATTTTGACTCTAGTTTCTAAGATACTAAATTTTATTGAAAAGGAATAAATTTAAGTGGGTCAAATAACTAAAATACCAATAGGTGCTCCTATTTTTGCTAAAAAACATAATAGAGTAAATTTTGTGCCCCCATTATTTTTTGAGCACCATTTAGTATTTTTGAAAACACTTTAGTGGAAAGATAGTTAGGAGCATCTAGTTTGTGCTAGAGTTTTTATAGAATTTTTAGCGAGTATTTATTTTTGTTTATGATTTTTATAGTACAGAAATTTTAAGTTTTGAAAAATAACAGAGCTCCGATCGTGGGACCCCCTAACTATGTCAAAAATATCAACAATTAGTTTTTTTTTTGAATATGTATAGAATTAGGCCTATTTTGTGCCTAAATTTTTTTTATTCAATTTCTATGAGTCGAAAAAAAGATACATGACAAAAGATAGACATGTTTAAAGTTTAAAAAATAGCTATAAAAAGGAATAGTTAGAAAATAAATAATATGGGAAACTTATATTTGTCATAAAAATTGAAAAATTATATTTATATAAAGAAGAAACTCTACTCTACGTTGTGGTATAAATTTTTTTAAATGAATTGATCATTTTATGTTGATTTATCATGATGGAAGTTGGATTTTTGCATTTTCCTACAAAAACATGTAGTTTGTTGTGTTTGTGTAGGTCCATGCCTCAAGCTTGGGGATCCAAACCAAATCCCAAGCCTTCCGACATGGCTTTGAAAAGTAAACAAACATAACATGTACGTCTTTATAACATGTACACATTATAATGCGTACGCGTTCTCGATAATATAAGCATCTTTATGTGGTTTTGGCATGTTTGTATTTATAAAAATAAATGTTTAAGTGTAAGAAATAATAGAATATAAATAATAATAAATGACCCTAATAAGAAAGTATAAGTTTTTAATTTATTATTATTTATATTTTATTATTTCTTATACTTTAAATTTATTTTAGTAAATATAAGATGTTAGGGTCACTCTGCACCTTATGGAACTAGTCTCATAGCTCCATCTGTCACGATTTAGAAGATAGTTTTTTATAGTATAATTTGTCAATACATAGGTAATTTTCAGGATTTCAACATTTAGCCTAAATATTTTAGCGTTTAAATTATACAATCAAAACCCTAAACCCTAAACCCTATGCCCTAAACCTTAACCCTAAACCATAAACCTTGAGCCCTTAACCCTAGACCCCAAACCATGAACCATGATCCCTAAACCCTAAACCATAAAACCTAAACCATAAGCCCTAAACCCTAAACCTTAAACATACAACCCTTACTTGTGAGCCCTAACCCCTAAACCTTGAGCCTTAAGCCATAAAATATGAGACCTAAGCCATAAACCCTAAGCCCTAACCCCTAAACCTTGAGCCTTAAGCCCTAAAATTTGAGACCTAATCCATAAACCCTAAACCCTAAACCCTAAACCCTAAACCATGAACCATGATCCCTAAATGCTAAACCCTAAACCCTAAAAACTAAATCCTAAACTCTAAACCCTGATCCCAAACTCTAAAACCTAAATCCTAAACCCTAACCCCTAAACCCTAAATCCTAACCAGTTGAATCCTAAACCCTAAAACCTAAGTCCTAAACACTAAACACTAAACCCTAAACCTTAAACCCTAAACCCTGAGCCCTAAACACTAAACCCTAAAACCGAAGGCACTTACGACCTAAACCTTAAACCATTAACCCTTAAGCCTAAGCCATAAAACCTAAAACACAAATAATAAACCCTAAACCCTGAACACTAAATCCTAAACCCTAAACCCTAAACCCTTAACCCTAAATGCTAAACCCTAAACCCTAAACCTTGAACCCTGATTCCTGAGCCCTAAACCCTAAACCCTAAATCTAGTGCCCTTACACGTGAGCTTTAAACCCTACACTCGAGCCTCAAGACCTAAGCCCTAAACCCTAAACCATTAACCATGAGCCCTAAATGCTAAACCCTAAACCCTAAACCCTGAACCTAAACCCTAAAACCTAAAAACTAAAACATAAACCCTAAACCCTGATCCTTAAACCCTAAACCCTAAAACACGAAAACTAAAACATAAACCCTAAACCCGACCCTTAAACCCTAAACCCTAAATATTGAATCAAAACCCTAAGCTGTAAGCCCTAAACCCTAAACCCTAAACCCTTAACCCTGAGCACTAAACACTAAATTTAAACCCCGAACTCTACGACCTAAACCTTGAACCCTCTGTTAGCATTAATACATTGTTTTTATGTATTAATTAGTTGTGAGTTGATAGAACGATTATAATGTCTTTTCTCTTTCTCTCCTCCCATAGCCTTTATAAGGTTCTACTCATTTGTTTGATACACGTATTGAATAAAACATTAATCTTTTCCATCATTGGTATTAGAGCGGTGTGGACGCTGGCGTGTTCCAGAAGAACAGGGTGTGAAGTATTAGATCTCCATTAGCCAAAGAAGTTTGTGCAGAGTTTAAAACTTGAGGAAACATGGCTGGAGATTGATGTGCAGACCTAGTAGGAAGGAGGTGAGTCGTGGAAGAAGCCCAAGCCAGCGCTAAAGGTGACCTGCGTGGAATTTGGAGTCATCTTGGTGTCGAGTTGACCAGGCGTGGCGGTTAACATCCTTGGCATTTGGAGAAAGCCCATAGAAGTACCTGTGCTATGCATGGAAAGCGAAAGGGGGGAAACCTGCGTAACACTTTGCATTGGGAAGCACTGCGGTAGAGGATAATCGTAGCATTTGCAAATAGCAACAAACAAGGAGGCCGAGCCTTCCATTACCAACCGTGGTTTCCAAAGCATCCCCACCTGTGCCGCCATTCTCTGAGGTACACACACGATCTTGAAATGAGACCAGCCCCCATATGTCACAAATTTCGGATGCAGAAAGCACCGTGAGCAATGCACCAAATGTTTGGGCATTGAGCGACAACGAAGACACCACTGGACTATTCTTTGCTTTGGTCAACGAGCTCCGCAACACTGGGAATCTTCTCTTTGATGAGATTGTGCGCCGAGGACAATTGGAGTATTTTGGAGTATTTTAGGCATCGTCTATCTCTATGAGATAAATATGAGAAAAAACGCGTATAAGAATATTGAATTTAATTCCAGGAAAGGATGATTTTAGAGCTAGGAAAGGTGAAGGGATGATCTTTATATGGAGCACCATGTGTCTAAGAATGAGAAATCATTTGAGTTCACTTGATGCAATTAACTTGGTACTATTCATACAAAAATCATTCGAAACCTAATAGTGTGATCACACCTTAAGGAGAAGGCACATTACAATCACCTCATTTTTTCCATAGGATACAAATCTCATTTAGTAAGAAATCCTCTATCTAAAAGTGAGGATATCATTTTAGTAATAATTAGACAAGCATCATAGAGTTGATTCATGGTCACTAAAGTGAATTATGGACCAAATTTTAAAATTGGTATAAATTCAAGTAGTGGTAGTGCCAAAATCCAATCTGGAAGGTCAAAAAACCTACAAAATGACTATATGTTTTCCCAAAACAAATACCAACTACAATATATATGGCCTGAAAGTTTTAGGTCATTGCTAAAATCTTAAAAATGAATAAGTACTTTGACCAAATTATATTTTGAAACACTCTCTTCTAGATTATAACTACGAGCTATGGGACCACTTCCATTAGGAGCAAAGTGACCCTAACATATTATATTTACTAAAATAAATTTAAAGCTTTTATTATTTCTTTAGCATTTATTTTAGTAAATATGGCTCCTTCAAGCCCTTAAAAATTCATATGAGAAAAACGCGTGTAAGCGTTTGTGATCATAAAGCGCGTACGCGTTATAATGTGATCATGTTATAATGCATACACATTTTAGGTTCGTGAATTTATGAGTGTAGGAAAACATAACTCGATCGGGTTTCATATATTTTCGGTTTTTGTGCACTTTTTGGCTCCCCAACTTGGTGCACTTACCCTAACAATAGAGGTTTATGTATCTAAACATGAAAAAATGTTCGATTATTACAAATATTTAAAAAATAATAAATTGAATTGACGAAAAAAAAAGAAAATGTTTATAATAATCTGTTACAACTTACTGGTACCCATGTTACTCTTTCTAGTGGATGCAAGTTGGGTCTTCATTTTTTTGTTGGTTGAAAAACTTTAATATGCTACTTTTTCTTTTGATTTTTTGTCCACTTTTAGCCCCCAACTTGGTGCACTTACCTTAACAATAGAGGTTTTCGTATTTAAACATGAAAAAATGTTCGATTGTTACAAAGATATAAAAATATTAAATTGAACTGACGAAAAAAAGAAAATGTTTATGATAATCTATTACAACTTACCGGTACCCATGTTACTATTTCCAGTGGATGCAAGTTGGGTCTTCATTTTTTTGTTGGTTGAAAAAATTTAATATGCTACTTTTTCTTTTGAGTTTTTGTCCACTTTTTACCCACCACCCCCACCCCCCCCCCCCAACTTGGTGCACTTACCCTAACAATAGAGGTTTTTGTATTCAAACATCAAAAAATGATTTGATTATTACAAATATATAAAAAAATTAAATTGAATTGAGAAAAAAAGAAAATTTTAATGATAATTTGTTACAACTTACTGGTACCCATGTTACTGTTTCCAGTGGATGCAAGTTGGGTCTTCATTTTTTTGTTGGTTGAAAAAAATTAATATGCTACTTTTTCTTTTGAGTTTATCTACCTTATGTTCATTATTCACATAATCCATTGTACCTATCCATGAGTAATTTTAAAATAGATCAGATTTTTAAAAATCTAAGTAGAATATTTAAAAATTTGTAAATGTAAATGAAACCGAGAAACATACCGGCAACATTTACATTAATATTGAAAGGTAGCATATTGTATGCTATTGGCTGACAACATATTATATGCTATCAAAGGATAACATATTGTATGCTACCGATTGATAACATATTGTATGCTATCATACGATAGCATATTTTATGCTACCGACAGTGCAACATATCTTGTATATGCCGGCTGAAAACATACATTTTCTCTTTGGAAAATAGTATATCGGCAACATACACAATGCTCCCGAGTGACAACATTCTAGATGTTACCGTTCGGTAGCATTTTGTATGTTGTCACGATGCGTAGCATGGTCAATCTTTGCCAAACAATGAAAAGTACCTTTAAAGAAGAAAAGAAATATCTAGTCGATGACAATCTTTAAAACAAAATGAAATTGCAAGGAATATTTGATAATCACAATTTCAATATGGAACTATGAATAATGAGTACTTAATATATATATATATATATATATATATATATATATATATATATATATATATATATATATATATATATATATATATATATATATCACGCTAAGGGCGATTTGAATGATAATGATCGGTTATTGGTGTAATTCCTTGGTGAACCAACCCCTAAAATTAACTTTTACTTAGAAAATTTTGGTGACCGAGTCTAATTTGTACACAAAAAAATCACCAATTTCAAATTTAAAAACCGGAATATTCATGAATTAACGAATATTCGCCACTAAATTTTTCCCTTCTTCTATGCCTAAAAAATCACTAAAAGTAGACTCTTAATGTCAAATTCACATAACCATATCTTTCACTATGTTTTCATTTTGTTTATTGTTACCACGCTAAAGAAATCTATAAAAATATCTTTCTTGAAAACTTAGGAAGTTCCTAAATAATAAGCTTCATTAAAGATAAAAAACTATAAGATATATTATTTGCATAATTAAAAATTGTATAATGCACATATGTACCTTAAAATATTCTTCCACTTTTACCAAATCCCATATTTGAAATCATAATAGGAATGAACACATTATATCCATAAAACCATATTTATAACAATAAATTATAATTTAACATATGATATAAACAAAATAACAGTATTAACTCACACCAAACAATATAATTTATTAGATCCACTAAAGATAACTCATATAAAGAGTAAAATACTAAACATATACTTGAGTAACTTCAAAGAGAACTTTATGCATTCCTTACAATAACAATAAATTTCGTAATATAATAATATTGTTATGCAAACTCCACAACACATTTAGGTTACATATTTTTAATATAAAATTTAAAAACTATCAAATGACATTAAGTTTAAGAACACAACTTTTGTGATAATATTATAACTCGCACTAATGATAAACCAAAAAGTGTGGTGTAAAACATGAACCCTCTAAAATTTCATACATAATTTACCATAAATATTCATGTTAATTTAATTTTCTAGACTTCCCATGAATATATCGAAATAGACGTTAGAATTCTCTTAGCTACTAATTTGGTAAGGTTTTATATTAACATGTATGATCACAAAAAATACATCTAGATAGTGCATACTTTACCATCACATAATGGAATCATGTCTTGACTCCACAATAATGACATTAAAAAGTATTTGGATCATCATTAAGTAGTAGGTAGTGGATCTTTAAGGTGGGGTCACGTCATGTATGACTTTTCCTTTAAATATTGGGGATCTATAAGCTGGGATTAAGACATGTCTACCTTAGTCCATGAAATAATCTTGTAGGGGTTGAAAGTAGGGAATATTTAAAGTGGGATCAAGTCATATATGTTTTATTCAAATAATGAATGAATATGTCATATGTGTCTTGTTCAAATAATGAATGAACAAACAATTATGACAATTTTAAAAGTATTTAAACCAAAAAAAAAAAAAAAAGATGATGGATTTTATCTAAATATTTAACCAAATAAATAAATGGAAATTTACAAATCATTTAAATAAAATAATAAACCTAATCAACCAACCTTTGCTTTTCCTGGCCACTTTGAGGAGGACAATATTGCCGTTGGAGTCCTGTGGACGGTAAAATGCAGTCGGTCCGCCGAGAGAAATGGATTTTTTTTTGATGATCGGATAGGGAGAAACATAAATGTTGGGATACTACACACATAGGTTGAGGTTAAGGTTGTTGTCATGCATAGTATTCCATCTCTACTTTTTTTGGGGAAGAGAAATTGTTTGTAGCCTAAGTGTTACCTAAGGCGTTTCTTGAATTTGAAGCAAGAAAAATTCGAGGATGTAAAATTATGATATTGTCCAAGAGATAATGCAGAGTCGCCCTCATTGTTGGCCTCTTTTTGTCGCTTTGATTTATATGTGTGATCAATAAATGGGAAGGAAACATGTGGTTAATGGTATGCTTGACAAGGAAGCAATAATGATTTTTGGATATTTTATAGTTTTGACTAATTTTAATGAATATATATTAAAGGTGGAAAACAATAAATTGAAAACCATATCACAAGCTTTGTGAAAGGGTTAAAAACCTTAGGGAGGTACAATATAGAAGGAAAATTATAAGGTTAATATACTAGCAATCGCATGTGTACGGTCTGATATGAATCTTTGAACAATATATGTTATTTGATTTGGAGGGATAGTTAATTACTTTGGTAGTTGATTTTCTTTGTAATTATTTGGGGTGAAATTGTGTTAGTGTTGCAATGTGTTTGAGATGGTGGTTGCATCGGTTTTTTGGTTGGTTTTTGTTGAAAAATCATAATGTGTACTATTGAATAAGGGGTGTGATTGATAGTGGAAGTGTTGGAATATAGACGAAACATTACATTGAAAGTTTCAATCTCTACATTTCCAATTTCTTACAAATTCGTACATATACATTTGCAAATCTTATATCATGAGTGGTAGCTTTTTGTGGACTATTTTATTTGAACTAAATATGAATACATGAAGACTTCGTATATTTACAAATTTTATATCATGAGTGGTAACCTTTTGTGGGAAATTTTATTTTCACTAAACATTAATACATTTGCTACCCCTTGAATGACACTGCCATCTTGTATACAAGTAGTGTTGAATATAGTAGTAGTGGAGGCATACATGGCTAGACATATTTCATATTGTATAGATTAGCAAACAACAAATGAGAAAGTAATATCTTATTAGAATTTATTTATTGACACATCAATTTGTTACATTTAGGTTCTCCAAGGTTGGTCATACGCACATGGACATGGCTCTTTACTGTAGAAACCTCTCCTACAAAACATTTTCTAGGGACATTCCTGTCACTAAACCAAGTTGAAGTTCATCACAAGATTAATACATGACCTACATTTATGTTTTTCCATGTCAACATGCCCTAGGATCATGCAAGAAAATACTAAAAACATTTTATTGCTTGCAGAAAATACTTAGACAACAAGCTCCAAATATAGAATCAAATAATCAGAGATTATTCCTCTAACATAAGAGAGATCTGGGTACTTAGCAGGATACCATAGATAATGAGACATCAAGATATAAATACTACAACAAATTCAACTCCTTTCAGGTCTGGTGGAAGGTTGCCCCATTCATCTATTTAAGTCAAGAGAACAAACAACTATTAGACACCATTTTTAGCACAATATCATCAAATTTAAAAAGATAAAAAACCACTGTCTATCCATGCTACCAACATTGTATTGACTCCAAGGACCTAGTTAAAATGCAATTTATGAATTCACTAAAAATATTGAACCTACATTTATGATTTTCCATGTCAACATGACCTAGGATCATGCAAACACATACTAAAAATATTTCATTACTTGCAACAAATACTTAAGACAACAAGCTCCAAAAATAGAATCAAATAATCAAATATTATTCCTCTAACATAAGAGAGATATGGGTACACAAATGTGTTTGCAAGAGTTGTTTTCCTAGTCTTACACTATTAAGTAATATGGAAAAAGGCAATCCAAATTCCCTTCAAACATTTAATTCGTAATAATAATAATAATAATAATAATAATAATAATAATAATAATAAAAGCATCCATCCACAACTTGTGCCTGTGTCTCCCTTAGAAGCCATGGATATTTAGTCTATCTTTCTTCACCAAGCCAACTGCAAAAAACAAAAGCATTCACAAATCAATATAACAATGATCTTCAATATGTGAGCTAAACACTAGAAATTAGACACAAGAAAGGTAAAATGAATTCCTTACAGTTAGCAAGAAATTGGAAACCTTCTTCCTCCGATCTCCCGAAGTTGAATGAACTTCCCCAATTATTTTTCCTGAAAAACCATAGCATTACAAAGAAATATTTGTTAAAGGAAAAATAATTGCACAAGGTTTTGAAGGAAAAAGACATGTGCAAGGGTTTTCAAGAAAATACAAATCATTACTTACCAAAAGGGATGAGAACATGTACATCCAATTGTGGCATGAAACTCTTTGGAGTGATTCTTCTATTTACACGCGGATCTTGTGCTCAACCCGCAATCGACCTTGCCCTCTTTGGATTTTTGCAAATTGTGAAAACACCAACAAGGAACTTTGTGACAATCTCAAAGAATGTTGAAGACAATGAATATTATACCAAGAAAAATATATGTGGATCAATGACCTGTGGAGAGAGAGAGAAGAAACACCACATGAATTCGCCTTTCACAAGTGTTTTCGAGTCATTTCTTTTGTCTCATTTATGCTACCTATAAAAATGTAGACATAATATGTTTCTTATTAAGTCCAATTCTGTATCATTTTCTTGAAGCCTAATCAAAGAAATTTGGGACAATCTCAAAGAATATTGAAGAAAATGAAAAATCTTAGGTAGATCAATTTGTGAGCATCAATGACATGTGGAGAGAGGAAAAAAATAAAATATTACTATCCTAAGATCAAATATTAACTAAATATAAGGAATTCAAGTAATGAAAATAAATGAGAAAGAAAATTTCAAAGTGGTCAATTGTCATGTGTTTATCCTTTGCTAATTCCTTAGTAAAACCACCACACTCACCTACGATTTTATATGACAGAGAAAAGAGATCCATCTCAAATTAACACCACTCTCTACTTCATCTTTCCTTTGCACATGTTCCAAACAAGCACTCCTATATTCTAAATCAAACACTTCCATACCTGAATACAAGGTATATCCACAAATGATGTGCCTTGAATATAGCTATCCTTATTGTCATGCAGAGGGTCTTCTCTGCCATTATGTGATAACTCTTTAGGTACTTACATGTTACCACTTTTTCCAAGATCAACTTATTTTTAATGCAATTTTACATGAAAAACTCTTCCCAGAGAAATCATCTTGTGAGGTCATTAACAATGATGACTAATCCAGAAAATTATTTTGTTCGCTCACACTACAACATATTAGATCTTTTACCACAATTTTTCAACAATATTTTTGTGGTTATATGGTATTCCAAAAATTAAAATTGTGGCATTGGAAGTGTAGCTAATCCACATTTTGATATATTATTGTAGTTTTTCCACAATTCATTATATCGTGGATGGTCCACAATTCATAAAATTTATAGCTAACCTCCATTTTTAATTGTACATTGTCCACATTTCATGATGTTTGTAACATTTCTACAATTTTTGTTTTTGTTAGTATTCCACAATTTTCACCAAAATGTAGTTTTTCTATAGATTCAATCTTTGTAGAAATTCCACAACTTAAAATTTCTTATCTCTCATCAATGTTATATTTGTGGAAATTTCAACAATATTTTTCTACAATTTTCCTTACCACATAAAACTTGTAGGTGGAAGCTACAATTTGATTGCCACAATAATTAATTGTAAAATTATCTTTTTTAAATGTAGAAAAGTTACTATTAACAACCAAATATATAATTTTATGTGGATTGTATACATTTAAAAAGCACACAAATATATAATTTTATTATTAAATGAGAATATATTTCTTGATTTTTTTTTTCATTTTTATATATTGAAAAATATATTATAAAGAAATGTTTACAATTCATATTATATGATCTAAAACATTTTTTTAAAATGTAAAAATGTTACTCTATACATTAAATCTAAATAATTAAATGATGTTATTAAAAGTAATTTATTTACATTTGACATTGAAATTTTCTAAATTAGGACGATAACACACCAAATATATATATATATATATATATATATATATATATATATATATATATATATATATATATATATTCCAAAATTATTATTTCCATTCAATTTTAATGTACCATATCGAAACTACATATATATCATATTTAAATATATCCTAAAACCATGTTTATTAATTCATTGGCACATTTTAATCTTCCAATCGATGTTCAAGTCAATGTCATTCTTCCATATTTCCTTTTAAATTTTACACTTGTGAAACTACTCTACTCTCAGAGGCCATCTGATTGTATGCATCCCATGCTTTACTTTCCATTGTTGGTTTTACATCCATTGCGCCTAAAAACATGCCTATACATGGATAAAAAACCACCTTCCACATAAGCGCTAGTTCCATAAGCAATCTTGGTCACTAATTTTTCTGTAAATACTTTGAGAAATACCAGTTACTTTCCCTCATCTATTGCCCATAGAAAAGGCTCTAAAACCTATTGCATGTGGCGCATGCCACTTATGATGTCGTTCCAAATGAAACATGCAAAATAGAAGATGATGGTTGTGCGTCACAGAGTGAATATTTGCAGAAATTATTTTTGGAGATTCAACGCCTTCTACAAACTTGGGAAGGAAGGTATCCTTTGGAATGCCTTCCAGTTGTTTCAAACCATTGATAAACATATAAAATTGTTGTACATGTAACATTTACAAGCCACCCCTTCAATAGTAGAAGCTCATGGAATAAATTATGTAGACTCAATTTCCACAATGAAGGAATCTTTGAATGTCTTCAGACGCCGAGATTCCCTCAATGCAAATGAAACTTTAGCAGTAAGAATATAAACACATACCATTTAGAACATAAACATATATTTTCTAATAAAATCACGAAGAATTAAAAAAAGAAGTTGAACATAGCAAGCATATAACTGAATTGGAATATATCCTTAATTCTCCATATCGAACAAGAATTGGCGAGTGCATTTGCAAAAGAGAAGGAAGAAGACGCTTCCTTCAATCCAACTAATAAAATATCTTGAACTGCGCATTGATAGACAAACAAAAGAGGTGTGTTAAAATTTTCATTGATTTTATTGATTTAAATAAAATTACATAATAGATATCATCTACAAATCAAAGCTGGGATGACAAAAGAACTTGATAAAATAGAGAAAAATTACTTTTGCAGCGCTCTGTTTTGTAAAATAATTCAATCATCATCTGAAATAATTGAAATCATGAACCCAACTGTAGTAAAAAAGTGTTAAATGTTATACATTCAATGATTCCTTTATTATGCATGGTGAATTTACAAAAGTAGTGACCAATTTGGTCATCTCCTGTTTCATTTTCATTCGCATCCTCAATTTCACTGTATATCATATTCAAAATAAATTTGTTATGCAAGGGATTAATACCACTAGTCATGCAAAGATTTGTGATAAATACCACCGCAAATGAAGATAAATTTCCACTAATTATGGGCATATTAGTTGGCAGTGTTTGTTATACATTTATTATTAACAAAAAGAAGTAATAGTTCTGAACTGTAATAGATGGCACTTGGCATGATCGCTATACCTTTACTATTAACAAAACAACGAAGAATAGTAGATAGTTGACACTTGGTACAATTTGTTATACATTTATTAGTAACCAAATACATAATATAGTAGTTTTTAATAGAAATTGTTCATTATAAAAAAATAATAAACAATAATAACTGTAAAATTATACGTATATTAATGATTTTAAGAAGACAAAAATCTGCAGCTACTTACTTATTATTTTTAAATTATTATTATTTTATTAGGCTATAAATTTCAAATATGTTAAATTCTATGTTTTTTTTTTTTTTTTTGGTACTGAACTTTTTTCCTATTTTTATATGCAAATTTCACAAAATTCTAATTTTAAAATAGCAATTACAATATTTAATAAAATATATATTTTACTTAAAATTCAAAATAGTGGATTTTTAAAGAATTCTAATTTTAATTTTTAATAAGTTTCTTTAAAATATGTAAAAATTATAAAATATAGATAATATGGTATTTTTAAATGATTTAAGGTGAAGTTTTTAAAAGTGTAATGTTAAATGTAATTTAATGATAAATTTTAAATATGTTTTTAAAACTTGTGGATTTTCTATGAAGAAGGGTTGCATATGTAATTTATCTACAAATTATTATTATTCTATTAAATTATGGAACATCCACAATACTTATTAAATGAATAAAACAAATTTGTATAGAGATGCCACAACTAATCTACAATTCTTCCAAATTGTGAATTTTTTTGGAATAATTATGGTAATAAGAGTTTGTTGTTTACGTAAGTCTAGCATTTATATGCAATTTTTAAAAGTTTGAATTTTATTTCAATAAATATAATTCTCAAAAAGAATTCAAATTATTAGATTTTAAAGATAGTTGTAATTTTAAATAATTATAGTTAAAATATTGTAAAAATATTAAATTTTGATATGTGTTATATGAATACTATTTAAAGTGCAGTTTTAATATTATTATATTATTTTCTTCAAATATTTTTTGAGTGTAAATATGATTCATATTTTAATTTTTTTTTAAAATCACATAAGATTGTGGATTTTCATTGAGAAAGTGTTGTAGATGTGAATTAGCTACAAATTATTAACACTTATATAAAATTGTGGAACATCCACAATATTTAAAAATGGAAAAATTGAATAAGATTGTGGATTTTCAATGAGAAAGTGTTGTATATGTGAATTAGATACAAATTATTAACACTTACATAAAATTGTGGAACATCCACAATATTTAAAAATAGAAAATTTGAATTATCATAGAGGTGCCACATATATTCTACATTTATTATTTATAAATCAATTAATAATTCTCTTAAGAAAATTATTTATATTAATAGGAATAATAAAAACAATAATTTTAATTATACATTTATTATTTATAAAAGAATGGGTTATATTTAAAAATTGTATTATTCTTCTTAACATATAATAGAATAAACATATTTTAATATAGTTATATTTCCATAATATTTCAATTTTAATTTTCAATATATATATATGGTATTTCAAAATTATTTAATATTGAATTTTACTATTAATATAATTTTACGATCAATTTTAGTTCTATTTTCTAAAAATTGTGGAATTTCTATGAAGAATGGTTGGATATGTGACTTTTCTATGAATTATTATCACTATATGTAAATTGTAGAATATCCACAATACTTAGAAATGACCAAATGAAATTTTCATAGAGATGCTACAAGTATTCTACAATTCTTCTAAATTGTGGCAATATTGTGGAATAATTGTGGTAAAAAGGCTTGTTTGTTGTAGTGTCATACTAAAGCAACTTAGAAGCATTATATTCATTACCAATAACACAATCAGAAGCATCAGTGGTACTAGTAGTTTTTAACAAGTATTCTGCAGAAGAAAACACAACCATGGTAAAAAAACTCCGACATTACAATAATTGGAATGCAAACTGAAAAATAAACATCAGAAGAATGGATAGGAAATTCACTACCACAATTATGTTTTATTGATTCCCCAGAAGAAAAGAGAGTGATGTCAGGTAACCCTAAAGGAAAATGCCTCCACAACTGAATAATACAAATGAAGGAAGGCAGAGAGGAAAGCCTTCCTAACCACAATCCGCCCCCACATCCACCGCCCTATCAATAAAATGATATTGCATGTAATTTAAACAATTACAAATATGAGATCCAGTAATAAAACCATTTCTCGATGAATTGATAGGTAAATGTGCACAGATAGAAAAAATGTAGTCAAAATTGACGAGCACCGAAAGTGAAATCATTTTACGGGTTGAGATATAACTTCACCTACCTGGGGCTGCGGTGTTGTTGCAGCCTCGGATCCTCTGAATTCTTCCACAAAATTTCTAACCAGAGGAATATCGATGTCGATTTGGTTGAGAATGATGATTATACCCATGATGAATGCCTGATCAAAGCTGCACTCGATACATAGGCTAAACACATCTTTACCCAACATTATCCCCCGGGCTCTGCACTTGCGTTTCACCTGCCAAACCCTCCCAAAATTATAAATTCATCAAACCATTCCAGAAACAAAATAAATATAGAAAACGCTGCCTGTGCAGCAGGAATTCGAGGAGCATTAACGTATATACTACAATAGTGCTGAGAGAAGGAGCCCTTGATTTTGTAGTCCATGCAAGGTTTCCAAAAGATGCCACAATTCATGAACACTTGGGCGTAGTTCTTTTTGGTAGTATTGATGATTTCCTTACTGTAAAGAGGTTTTTCCGTCCTCCTTATCCTCGAGGAACCCTTCCCATCTCTGGTGAAGGTTGGGAAGATACACATGAAAGACAATATATTAAATTTGTGTATGTTTAAATCCGTGAAAATAGTGTGCATACCTTGCGGAAGAGTGTGAGAAGCGGCTTTCCTTGGGCATTCATGAGGATGAGATAATCGTAGGTGTCCAACCTGAAGAGAAGGTTTCCATTAGAAACGAATACGGTGAAGCCCTCTCCGGTGAAAACCAATGACTTGTTCCACACTGTCAATGTGGTGTCCGTCTCAGAGCAATATCGTTCGTCCACAATGGCTTGGGCGGACAAATCTTCGCATTCCAGATATACTTGAGACATTTCGGATAAGACACACATAAACTAATTTCTCCCAAAACATGCAACTACTGGAGTTCCACCACATTGCCGTTGTTTTCATGAAACGTCTAAAAATAGAAAAAACAACAAAAATGTTTAAACGCCCATCAAATTTAACATATTGTCGTGAATGACCATAGACTCTTTACGATAGGGGAACACATTCTGCTGTAATAATTCAAAGTTAAAGTTCATGAATATAATAGACCTGGATTTAGAAGAAGATTAAATTATATTTTATTAATATAATAAAATTAATATAAAGGAAAGTGATATGGTTAAGTTTGCAAGAAAAGGAAAAGCAGATTATGTGATAATATATTTTAGAAATTAGCATAATGACTTTTGTTTATAAGAGAACTAAATCTTAAGTCAACACTCACCATAACCGATGACATCACCTATGGTCGATGCAATTTGCTAGAAAGAAGTGTGTTCATGGTGGATGCAATCAATTGCAAGTAATTCGTAAATTGTAAGGGGTAAGTGGTAGTAGGAAGGTAGTAGGAAGGATGCTATAAAACGTTAGGGTTATGCCTTGACATATCCCTCACAATGTATTTCCCATCACCCCAACCTTGCTCTCAGAATGCTAGTTGAGGAACTCACTCAATTAGGTTAATGCATCACCACAAGATGGAAAAAGAAATAATTGATAAGTGTGAAAAATGAGTTGTATGCACTTATCTTATAGAAATTAGTCTATATATATGGTTAATTTTCATCATTTCAATAGAGATTTAAAAAATCCATGGTCCGAGCATTGAATTTTCACTAAATTGTGTTATAAAATCGAAAGATATAACACAAAAATCTTGAGTGGAAATTTAAGTGATCTATAAAAATAAATTCTCACATGTTGTTGTTCCAAATATTACATAAAGTAGGGTCTCATTTATAAGCTCTTGTATCTATTCTAAAATACCATAAATTGCAATATGATTCAATTTCATTTCCATGTTTCCAAGTCTATTGGTAAAGAATACTATACGAGAGTACACATATTTTATCCTTTGTATTAAAATAACTATAGAGTTTTTACACACTACTATAAGGAGAGTGTTTTGAGACAATAATTCACCAAATCGTACCAAATAAAGACAATAAAAAAGTTGTATATTGTCTCAAATATTGTCTCAAAGAGGGTGTCTTTAATTATTGTCTCTCGAGAGACAATATAGATTAATATATATTTTGTCTCTTGAGAGACAATATCATTTTTGTCTCTCTAGAGACTATCATTTTTGTCTCTCTATGACAATATCATTTTTGCCTCCCTAGAGACAATATAGAATACTAATTTTTTTTCTCTCTCTAGAGACAATACTAATTTCAATTTTTTGTCTCTCTAGAGACAATACTAATTTTATTTTATTTTTTCTCTCTAGAGACAACAAAAATGTAAAGAATGAAAAAACCAAATTTCAAAAATGAATTATAACCAAATATCATCTAGTCTAATCAATGATTACATATCATCTATGACGTCGAGTGGGTTGGTAATAATTATCATAAATTAAAAAAGTGAGTTGAATCTTGGGCACACAAATGGGTCTCTGCAAACATTGTATTAAAATCAATTAAGATAAAATACAAAAGGGTGCCTAAATGTCATAAACCCTTGACATACAATTACCTACACATAGTTATTGAGTTAAAACTAGTAATTGCACTTGAAGGTTAAATGGAAACGTCGATAGTGGTGGAGAAAAGAGAAGCAAATAGTAGTGGATGAAAATTGAAAGTTAATGAGTATCATTTTGAACTAGAAATATGTATTGATAATAATATTGATATATTGAAATGACATATATATTGTTTTTTCAATGTAACTTCAGAGAGTGACATACATTGCTACATCAATTTGTGATGGAGATACATAGTTAGAGCAACATGAAAGTAAATGACATGCATGTAGAGGGGAGAATGCTTGAAACTGTTAGATGTCTCTTTGCAACAGAAAAAAGCATTTGAAAACAACAGGGATGTATTCCCCAAGTTGAATTGAGGAATACCTCTTTATCAGTTATGACACATGTAATTTGACCAAGTGTCAATAAAGTGTAAAAAAACATGCAATACAAAATTTAGAACAACTAAAGAAAGACCTTCCATTGATAAGTAAAGGAAGATGGAAAATTTATTACCAATCTCGCTAGAAGCAATAGAGTCTACAAAATGAGCAACAAGGCCCAACATGCATTGGTTCATCTATATAATGAGCGCAATGTATCCATAACCAACATGTTGCATGTAGCATGAAAGGAAATGATATTGTTTAAAATAAAAGTTGTATATATCTGGTAAATAAAAAATGAAATTTTTTTTATCCAACCATGTATAAAAGAATGAGAAATATATCAACATTTTTATTGCTACTATTCAATTTAATAAGATACAAAGTGTCATAATTTTTCAATATTTAAGGTGGAGATATCGATATTTATGTTGAAAATTTTAAGTTATAAATACCGATATCTATATAATTCAATTATTACAAATTAAACGATAGTAACCAACCTCAAAATAGAGTTTGGAATGAGTAGGAGACATACAGAGTGCCATATTGTTTTTGATATTTAAGGTGGAGATATCGATATATATATTGAAACTTTTAAGTTAGAAATGTTGATATCTATATAATTCAATTGTTACCAATTAAAAAAAAGTAACCAACCTCATAATAGAGTTTGGAATGAGCAAGACAACTGGTAAGGAACAAAACCACCCTTAATAAAAGACCAATACCCATTTATAGCTATGACATGTGCTACGAGCTTATGAATGTTTTACCATCTATGGACACAATAACTTTCACCAAGGTAGATTCTGCAACTCCCCTTATCTGCACACATGTTGAACATTCAACTCCTTGTTAATTTACATTGTTTATATTGACAATAGAACATATTAATAGTAAGATGTGCCTAAATTTTTTTTTTTATTAGGGGTAAATAGTTTTGAAGGGACTATACCCTGTTACAAAAAGGGCTCAAAATCCAGATAGAGTAGATAATGCAGTCAATAGTTTTGAAGGGACTATACCCTATTACAAAAAGGCTCAAAAGCCAGATAATGCAGTAAATACATCAAGTTTGGATCAGCATCTAAATTATACATGAGTAACCAACTATAGTTATCTGAGAAACTATACAAAAAGGATTAAACAGTAACAAAACTATAACAAAGTAACATGAAAACAACATCCTAACAACAACAAAACAAAAAACCAGGAGTAAGGACAATCTTCTTCACTTGTCTTCTTTGTCAATATTTGTCCTCACCTTCTGTAGAGAGGTGAAGAGTGCCAGGAAGTGACATGGGAGGGATCCTTCTTGTCTAGCTATGAGAGAATCAAGTCCCATTTTGGTCCCGAATCCCAAATGGCAGAAAGAATGTCAATGAGCATGTAAACAATTTTGACATGTTGCTCCATGAAGTTATAAATATCCTTGAGAACAGAAAGGGTGTAATCATGTCTTCCTTTTACATTTCCTAGTCTGTTATCTAGTGAATTTAGCTTCTTGTAGACTTCCAAAATCTGATCATTATCCTGTTCAGGATCATTCTGTAGCTTCATTTTACCTTCTCTCTTGGATACCTGATTGAGCTCTTCTTTCAAAACCCAACCTTATTTTCCATTTTACAATTCTATTAAGAAGGGATTCCTCCCTTTCCATAACAGAGGCACTAGCAGGATTGCTAATGTGTAGCATATTTTTAGTAGACTCAATGTCTTTGTTGCTACGAAGGTTTCTTTGGGAGGGAAAGGATGATTGATAGGGTATAATGCATTTTTGGTTATGATCTTCCTTCGACCTAAAGGAGTAGTGGGGGCAGTTGAAGGACCATGGTTAGGGGAGGCGGGGTGATGGGGATTGAGGGATTGAAGTCGTGCCTAAACATTACATATGTTTACACGGTCAATTTTATTATAAAATAAAATTTCAACCTTACGAGAAGTTGTACTTTACACGTTGGCCTAGATTTCATAGTTCTGTGATGGATAATGATATGAAATTTGATGATTGAATACCACAATATATTTGATTCCATTATATTTAGTCTACATATGAAACTTTGCATTCCAAAACTAGGTCCAACCAAGGCTTTCATCTTCAAAATTTGGATTTACAACCATGTGTCCAGTGTAAAGAGGAGTTGCTAGGTGTATTTCACATTGAATAAAAATTATTATGAACCAAATTAATGTCTATTCACAAAGATTATAATGTACTAAAAATATTAAGAACATTTAATTAATTAACCATTTATTATTTTTGGAGAATTTATTATTGGTTGATTGACTAGTGAGTCTCACATGCATATGTGATGTTTAAGTTGAATGTACACTACTAACACCCATCAACCTCAACCCACCCTTTGTTTAAGCACTTCTCACTTTTAACACCAAATTCTATCAAACTCCATTAATGAGGGTTTTTAAAGCCCAAAATCTATCAAACTCTATTCATGGCTTACTATTAACCAAAAAATCTACAAAGATCATACTTGTGTATAAGTAGAGGGATCTTAGTTAAAATTCCCTATAATTAAATTGAGACTCAATGTATCAAATATCTAATATTACAGTCAAGAAGATCCTATCTATCACAACTACTTGCCAACATATGTGATATTTAAGTAATATAGTATAATTATATATAAATTTCAGAACATATATATGTTGTTATTACCACTTGATTTGGGTGCCATGTTGTAAAAATCACCGGAAAAAGGCAACCCATTTCATTTTATCATGAAAAACAAGGATTTCCATGGATGATTGTAGATTTTATAATTTCAAAAAACACCAAGTAAATATTTCTTTCTCCAATGCATGATTAAAATTTATGCTTTTGTCTTTCTTGTAGAGATCAACCAACCATTTTATTATTTAGGAACCATGAAATGAACCCAAAAATTAAACAAAAAACAAGTTAATGGTTATAGAAATAAATGGAAATCAATACACTCACGTAACCATCTACATCTATTGCTAACGCTAGTTTGAAGGTGTTACACCAATAGAATAATACATACATATCATATTTTTATAGGAAATTTGGTTAGGTACTAAGGAACTTTCACAATCTAAAAAAGTTTGTTTTCAAGTATATATTTAATTGTATAAGCATTGGGTTGGTCACACTTTCATAGATTAAATAAATGGAAGGGAGGGAATATATTGTGTAGTGTAATATAAATATAAAAGAAATACCAATGAAATAGAAATAAAATAAACTAGAGTATGCATTCTTTAAATATTTCTTACGCTTAACAAAGGAACTAAATCATCTTATTGTTGTTAAAACCTTCTAGTTGTATATTACATGACAATATATTATTATTCCTCCTCCTATGTTCCCTCACATGTTAAATCTACTCACCATTGTCACCAGTGAATTCAACCTCCCTCTCATTAAATGTCATCACACTCTTATAACTGCATATTAAAAATTATATTAATAAAAATTCAACCATGCCATTTTGGGTCCGAAAACTCCATTTTTAAATAGGAGAGGTATGAAATAATAACAGGAAAGAATCTGCCAACAAATAAGAATCTTATAGGATGATTTGAGACATCTAAAATCGTAGATAACTTTGAAAACAAATATTAGAAATATGAACAATTCATGGCTATTATGAAAATTGACTTCAAATACTTATATTTCATTATATTTGATTGGAAAAAATCAATTTGTAGGATTGGAACCTAGTTTCAAAAGAAGATAATAAAGATAGGAAGATGCAAAGAAAATATATTTACTTGATTTGAAAAATCATAATTTTGTGTTAGGTAAAACCTAGTATAGTTGATTTATGCATTTACTATGTAGGTAATTTTGTGTTGTTACTGAGTAACTTGTTGGTTACTTAGGTAACTAGGTAGATTATATATATAGGTATCGAGTAGTTCGGATCATCAATTAGTGGAATCCCTAAATCCACCCCTCTCCTACATGGACACGTGGAATTCCATTTGCGTGCCACGTCTATTTACAAGGTAAGGGCATTTTAATTATTATTTTTATATAAGTTGCTCCACTTTACATTTCATGTGCTATAAGCACCTTTTTGGTTAGTTGGAAAGTGCTTGGGAGTGTGAGGTATAGAGTTCGACCCACATTAAAAGCCCTTGCATATAGTGTTTTAAAATTTGGAGGAGTATAAAGTGATAACCACCAAATATAGGGGAAAAACCTCCTCTAAATCCCTTACCCATAGTTAAACCTCTCATCAACTTTAGTGACATAAAAACTAATTTTGGTCAATTTGTTTTCTCCTAGATTTCTTCAAAAATCAGTATGAGCAATTTTTGTAAAGGGAGGGGTATCTAAACCTTCATTTTTCAGCTTTGTTTTTTTGTGGGTTTTCTCACGGTGAGCCATATTGAGCTCCAGAGGCCACCAGGGCCTCCCAAAACAATTTTTTTTCTTCCATTCAAATTTTCTACATATTTGGATGTAATCATATATTTTCAATGTATATTCCAGTGGATTGTACTAATTTACATGTTACTATATTTGATCGCAAACATTGTAATTGAAAATGGCAGCGATTTGAAAACAAAACAATGAAATTTGGTTTTGTAACACTCACGAGATCTTTAGATCTTTTTGCAGCATTGGGTATATACAATTCCTATGGAAAAAAACTATGGGTAAATCTATCATGACTACTACTTCACTTAACGCCTAATATAGCTACAACAATGTCGTCTGGAAATCACCCCTATGAATCTATAGGGAGAAATAAGAACACAATGCATACACTTTGAGCTCTCCCATCTATCTCGTGAATGATTACATGACATAAATATGTATGGTGAAATTTATCGAGTATATAGAAAAGCTACATGTGCATATGATGATATTTCTTAAAACCAAAGTGTCAATAATCACACATACTCCTTTCAAGTACTATCTTGGTACCACTTATCGAATTATTTCACATGCATTAATGCTTCTTTCACATATTGCGGGTATATTGAAAGGTGATACTCTTCCACATACCGAATGGTATATCGGAAGGGAACACATATAAAAAGGTTTGATATATTAGAGTGATGGTATATATATCGGAGACCTTAAACCTCTAGTGATAAGAGCCTTACCCTTTGTTAGTTGATTCAGAAAATGGGCACTAATGCCCCTAAGTTCTTTCTTCCAGAATCACATCTCCTAAGAGGAGATAATTATGCTGCATGAAAGAATAAGATCAAAACACAACTTGAGTTTGAAGAGATTTGGCTTGTTATGAATGGTTCTGCAACCAGATCACCAGATGATGCAACACAATAGAGATAATTTGACAAGGCCAATCAGAAGGCCAAAGTCATAATCTTGTTCATAGTGTCTGATGACATGCAACCAAACATTCAAGATTACAAAATAGCTACAGAAGTGTGGGATAAGTTGAGCACTGTGTATGAGGCCAAAAATAAGAATAAAATATTTAATTTGTAGAGTCATTTACATACACTGAAATTCAAAACGAATGAGAAAGTGGAAGATTTTTTTAGGAGAGTTGCATAATTAAGGGCTTCACTTCTAGCACTAGGAGATCATTTTACTAATACAACTCTTGTGCCCATTGTTTTTAGAGAACTTCCTCCTTACCACAATTTTGTGACAATACTAAAATTTTCATATCAGATAGTCACTTTTGACAAGTTAGTGAATCTACTACAACAAAAAGATGAAATGTATAAAAAATATGATGAAGAGGAGTAGGCACTATATTCTCATCAGAAAGGTAAAGGTAAAACACAATTTTCAAAATTTTTCCCCAAAAAATGCATCAAGCAAGGACAAGCAAAATAAGAAATGTCATATCTGTAAAAGAGGACATGAGTTGAAAGATTGTTGGTTCAACACATACAAGAAAGGTTCATCAAGAAATTCTAGACCTCAAAATCAGAAATCTCATTAGGGAAAGTCATACTAAAAGTAAGGGTAGAAGAAGGGGAACTGACGAAGGAAACCCCATCAACAAGGTAATATAGATGAGCAAGAAGACCATTCAGATAATGTAGACTTCTTGTACATTTCTTGTTCCAGTGAACCATCCATGTCATCTAGTGCTATTTGATACATTGATTCAGGAGTCACTCGACACATGACTGGGAACATAGACTTATTTACTACCATGAGAGACACACCTTGAAAAATCATGTTTCGTTAGGTGATGATTCTTCTTACACAGTACAAGGTATTGAGAACATTTCTCTACCTCTTGGTTCACAAAATTGTAGATTAATAGATGTATTATATGTCCCTAGGTTAACAAAGAATTTGCTATCAGTGAGTCAACTTCTATATCATAATATGAATATCGAATTTGATAGTCATTCCAGTAAGAAAGTGTGTTTTATTCGAGACATATATATTGGCTCAATTTTTTTTGCAAAAGCCTCCAATGTGGGATGTATGTTCTAGCTTGAATTTGTCCACATGGATGATCACACACTTGTGGCTAAGAATTCTTCCTCGAACAGTTGTTGCATCGGAGAATTGGTCACATCAGTTTTAAATATCTCAAAACACTTTGCCAGTACAACATGGTGAGAGGATTTCCATCTCTCAAGAAGGATAAAAATAAGTTTCCTCACTACGTAGCAAGTAAACAACACAGAGCTTCATTCTAGAAAAGTACTTATCAATCTCTATGTAAGCTTTATTTGGTTCATATAAATATTTGCGGTCTGATGCAACCTAGTCATTCTGGATTTCAATATTTCACACTACGTGTTGATGATTATTCAATAAAAATGTGAATATTTTGTCTTCGTAAGAAAAGTGAATCTTTGAGAACTTCAAAAAGTTCAAAGTGGCTATAGAGAATGAGACTGGTCATCATATTAGATCTCTCCACTTAGATTAAGTGGTTAATGCACCAATAATGAGTTCAAATTTTACCTTCAAGCTCATGAGATTCATCGACAAATGCCTCCTCCACACACACCATCAAAATGGTGTTGTTTAGAGAAGAAACTATACTATCATGGAGATGGTGTGTTGTATGATTGATGATTCTGGACTAGCGAGGAAATTTTGGGAAAAAGAAACAAAAACAACAAGTATATTTTCTGAACAGAGTTCCCACGATTTCCATTGATGGAGTAACTCCACATGAAGCATGGAAAAATCAAAAACCATATGTTTCAAACCTTAGAGTATTTGGGTGCAAATCTATCATACACATACCTAAGTAGAATAAAAATAAGTTAGATATGAAATCTCAAAACTCATCTTCATTGGCTATAATGAAGAGGCTCTTTGGGTACAGATTGATGGATCTAAAGACTAAAAAAGTATACACCAGCAGAGATGTTGATTTCTTTGAGAAGAAGGAAGATGAGACTCCTTCTCCAAACTCACCTAATGTAGATATTACACCTGTTGTGAAAAAAGAATTTGATGTTCTTGCTTTGATGATGATAGTTATGATAGAGATGATGGTGATGATAAAACATGACCACGACCCATGGGAAAAGTACATTGTATGCCCAAGTGGTATAATAATATGATTTGAGATGTAAAATTGGATGCTCCACTGGATACAACCATCACTAGACCACCGACTCGTAGTAAAGCACGATAAGAATTAAAGTTTGTTTTGATGAGTAGAGTTGTTGAATTTGTTGAGGCCTCTACTATCTAGGAAGATCTATAGTTAAAGGCTTGTAAATATGTCATGGGTGCTGAGTATCAGTCAATGATGAAAAAAAACACGATAACTTGTCGATCTTCCACCATGGAAGAAACCCATTGGTTGCAAATGGATATTCAAAACAAAGTACAAAATAGATGGGACCATAGACAAGTAAAAATGAGATTTGTAGTAAAGGGGTATGCATAAAAGGAAGGAATAAACTATGAGGAAACATTTACTCCCACAACTAAGATCAAAATGATCAGGATGATCTTTTCTCTAGCTGATCAATTTGGTTGGAAATTACATCGGATGGAAGTTAAAATTGTCTTTACGAATGGAGATCTACGGGAAGAAGTCTACATGACTCAATTTACGAGGGATTTTTGTACCTAGTGATGAATCAAAGGTATGTAGACTCTAGAAATATCTCGTATGGGCGTAAACAAGCACCCCGAGCTTGGCACAAAGAAATTGATGAAAATCTCATTCAACATGGATTCGTCATAAATACATATGATCCCAATCTCTACCTCAAGAGACAAGGATGAGAGATTGTGATAGTTTTTTTATGTCGACGATCTAGTCATCATTAAAAAAATAATGAAGATGATCGATGTTACGAAGAAATATCTTAATTGATCATTCAACATGATAGATCTTGAGCTTATGCGATCTTGTCTTTGATTACAAGTATGCAAAAAGGAGAATCACATATTTTTTTCTTAGCTGAATTATACCAAGAAAAAACTCAAGAAGTTCATGATGATGGATTCCACACCTATTGCTACACCCATGGAGACGAGAATGTAGTTATCTCATTTAGATCCATCTCCTCTAGTAAATGTAACTCTTTATCGATAGTTGATCGAGAGTCTCATTTACCTAACTTATACTAGAATAGATATGAAATTTTTAGTGAGCTATCTTTCCGGGTTCATGAAGGATCCCAAAGTATGTGATTGGAAAGCAACAAGATGGATATTGAGGTATCTCAAGGAACAATGAATCTTGGTCTAGAGCACAAGAAGAGTGATAACTTATTCTTGACTCGATATTTGGATTCAAATCATGCATGTAACTTTGATGAAAATAAATCCACTTCTGGATTTGTATCCTTTTTGGATCTAGATCGATATCATGGGGAAGATAGAAACAAAAATTTATTTCTCGCTCTTCTACAAATGCCGAATATTGTGTTACAGGTGGAGCTGTTTTACAAAATGATATGGATACACCACATCTTGGAAGGACTTAGAGTACCACGGGAAAAACCTACCACCATGTATATAGACAATGCATGTGTTCTCAAACATGTTCACAATACAAGTGTTTCACGAGAGAACTAAGAACATCGAGGTACATGTTCACTTCATATGCGAGTAAGTCTTGAAACACAATATACAACTTCAGTTTTTCCAACAGCTGAACAACAAGCATATATCTTCACAAAGTCACTTGCACATGAAAAGTTTGAGTTGTTCAGAGATTTACTCTCCTCATCCCTTGAGGAAATGAAAAATTAAGGGGGGAATGTTAGGTAAAACCTAGTATAGTTAATTTATGCATTTACTATGTAGGTAATTTTGTGTTACTACGGTAACTTGTTGGTTACTTAGGTAACTAGGTAGATTATATTATTTGGTTCTATGGTTATGTTGTTATAACCATTCATATTTTTTTATTATATTATAGATGTGTTTATTGTTGCATAGTTGCAACATCCTATTTGGTTGTATTATTTCTTGTATGCTTTCTAGTTGTACCCGTGTAAACTATTATTTGTTTGTACTCGGTAGTGCAATATCTATAAATATTGCAACCATCACTATTGTAATTTGGTTAATTGAATATCAATATATTTGTGAGGATTTTATCCCTCTTCTATATTTCACATGTGCTTAAATAATACATGGTATTTTCCATGTATTCAATATCTAATGTAAGTCATTAAATAAAATACAAACCCATATTTTGTTTTGTAAGATTCAAATGCAATAAAATATGTAATGTGAGAGAACTAACCTTTAAAACTATGTCAATTTGGTCATGTAATTTTCAATGTGAAGGTAATAGTGATTGACAAATCTTCAACACTGTGATTTTTAATCCAACTCGATGACTACTATTGGGCCTCGAATATTGGCTAAGTATAAGAAGGCACGTGGGCGCACGGTGTAAAGGCACACAAGACAAAGGTTTTAGAAGGGTTTATTAGAACCCATGGCGTGCGTGCAAGGAAAAGCAAGGGGTTTCAAGAATTAGCCATATTCAGAGTTACAGGAAGTACACAAGAAAAATGTAACCCAACTAAGAATGTGGAGTGGATAAGGTGCCATCCTGAGAACTTAGTGGTCCAGAAAGGAATATTCCATGCGATGGAAGGATTAAAAAAGAAATCATTACGAGAGAGTGGAGAGACCGGATGGGATTAAACATGTTCCATTAGAGGACCACCTTGAAACTTGGCAACCAATCATTACTTTAGAAAGTCATGATGATGGGTAGTAAAGCTATATATAGAGATGCTCGGGTAGAAGAAGGAGACACAACGATCGAAGATACATTATCAAGGAAGAGAGTGTGAATAGAGAGAATGAAAGGTGAAGCTCTGTAGGAATAATAAGAAGGTTCCAGAGAGTTGGGGTTATCATTTAGAGGATTGTAGGAGTAATATCTTGTTTAGAGGGATGGGTCTGTGAATTTTTTTTTAATATGAGAAGCATAGTTAGCAATTCTGATGCATTAGTATTATTTGCATTGATACATTGTCTTGTTATGGCCTTGGTGAATGTAATATGGTTATTGAACTATGATCAATATGAAATAAATGGTTCTGTTCAAAATATGTATTATTCATGGGTGTAAACCCTAGTGCATTTCCTTTATGGTATGAATCAGATCTAATATTCATTTGATGTTTCTCCTATTATCAAAATAGGTATAATGATATAAATAACTCATCTTATAATCTCTCAAAATGAACACATGTTTCTTTACCTTATTGCATCTAAGTTTATGTCACTAAGCAATGTATTCTCACAAGACTCACACAAAGGAGGGGCTCGGTGCCCGCGTGTGCCTCAGATGAGAACCCAATGCCCACTAGGTGATAGGACGATGCACATGGGATTAGATTGTTGTTCTAAGGGCATAAAAATGATTACATCTTGGTTCCATTGTTGGGACCTATTTTTGAAGTTGTTGTGACAAATAGATACATCTTGGCTCCATTGATGATAGAGAACTTGACCTTGGAAAGTGTTGAAACATGGTTCAAGAGTATGGAGGAAGAGTTTTCTCAAAGATTCAACACTTTGGACCTGAGTTTGATACATGCAGATGGGTAGAAGAGAACCCGTACCATACACTATATGAAACCTTTTTCTTCTAATTTCTATAGGAAGCGTATGAATATCTTTCACATATGCATCTAGATCGAGTGGTATTATAGATCACGTGTATAGACATAAGATGATTACCAGAAGCTGCAGGATGTAGATCCAACTTGGATGTATGTTGTTGACCATTGGTGGAAAGGAGTACTAACCGGCTATATGCTAGGATACACCATTTCTACGTATTCTTGTCCATATGTTGTTGTTTTTGAGTTCTTGAGGGAGCTTAGAGGATCATTTTTATGTGTTATCCCATTGGCTATGAAGATATTGATAATTACATTAAGATTGGATGCATTCCCTATGGCTCACTAAACTTATCTGAGCATTGGGCGAGGAAGCTAGGGTGGAGGAAGATGGTGAATATTGTGGCTGAAAAGGAAAGGGAAGAGAGATGACTCAAGTATAGTGAGGTGCGTGAAAGGGAGTTGGCTAGACAACACAAGGTTTCAAGATTGATGGATTTGTGGAGGCGAGACGTTGCGGGGAAGGAATTAAGGTTCACATAAAGGATGTGGAACCTGCGCGATCCGTGTTACCCCATCTTGGCAAGCATGGAAGAGAAGCCCCTTCAACTTTTGATGAGAGTTATTCACGTGGAGAAAGTAGAGTCATCGACATGCATCTAAATCCACTTGGTGACCAACCCTTGGCACTTAGTTTTCCAGATCAAGAGATAAGTATTTTTAATCCAGTTGGTATTAGGGGGAGTAATTGATATACGCCTAGGAGATCTAATTTATTGTTTGGGACATCGATGGATGCACAAACCATTCCTATATTTGGAGGAATTTTTAGACAAGGTACAAATACACAAATTTTGGGTATCACGTCTAGGAGTAGTGTGGGAAACATAAGCGACAGCGGCGGGAAATATAAAAAAACTTTAGTGCGTAGTTCAATGGGACATTGGGAATACTAGGTGCAACCACTTCAGGCCATTTTCTGGCTATGAGAGGTGGATCTTGTGGTATAGGGGCACAAGGACCCGATGGACCTAGCTTGAGATCTGGAAGATTTTATGGGCCAAGAGGGATAGGACCTAGTGGGTCTAGTGGATCAGTGGCGAGAGGAAACAAAGGAATAAACCAAGGTTAAGGTCAAGTGGACAAGGGCCTCAACCACCCCCGTAATTATTTCTTGAGATGTATTTACACCTAGCAGACTACATAGGTATTTAGGATGTTGCAAATCATGTGAAAAAGTGTGAGTTACTATGACATGTGAAGGGGATCACCGCTTTGAGTGAAAGACAAGTAAGTTTGCAACAACATTACAGGGGCGCGTGCATAGTTGGTACCACAAGTATGACCCCCATCATACGGTCATGGATTACACTACGTTGAAAAATTCCTTCCTAGTAGAGTTCCATATCCCTGAGTTCGAGAAAAAGAGCATCAATGCTCTGAAGGAGATCCAACAAGGAATGGCAGAAAGTCTATGAGAGTACAATGAATGGTTCAAATCTCTCTTATCAAAACTATCCAATGACATACACCCATTTCATCATGCTCAATGGTTTTTGGGTGATTCATAATACCATTTAGAAGGGAACTATCACACAAGATTTTCACAAACCCACGCGAGGCCTTGGAAGCTTCCCCTGCATGTTGAGGTCGTTGGGAGTTTTGATCTTTGGTGTGAACCCTTTCTTGGAGGATCAAATTGCTGCAATGGCTAAGAAGTTGGAGAAGCTATCTATGAACTCAACGCATGAGGTTTATAGTGGTCTTTGGTGCACAGATTGTGAAGTGGAGGGACATACAAAGGATAGTTTCCCTCGAGAAAGTGGTACACGTTAGGATAATAAACTATAAAATTTGCCATGGGGTTCATGATGCAAGTAGGTGTCCTCTACTACAACACGCGATCTGCAAGAATGTGTCTTACTATTGCAAGATTTATACCTCTACGACCCATGACACCAAGAATTGTAGGCTGATTGACTAGATTCATGATGTCATTGATCTTGGTGTGTGTCACACTAGCCTTGTAGGTAGTTCCAAGGATGATGATCGCCACTATGAAGCACGCGTAGATGGAGGGGTATGTGGAAGAGGTTTTTGTGGTTGTAGTAATTGTAATGGAGGAAGAAGTGAGTTCCCTTGTAGAACCTATTATAATTGCAGATCAATAGAGCATTATAAACATGAGTGTCCTGATCTATTCCAATGCTCGTGGTGAAGAAAGAAACATAAGTACGAGGAGTATCCTAAGCTATTTGAACACATGAGCCAACAACACTGAAAGGATAAAGGAACTAGGATGGTAAGAATAAATAAGGCCAACTCATAGTGGATGCCAAGAGTGGTAGGTGAGTTAGGATTATAACTCGTGATCTGGGTGACAACGTGAGCAGAGGCTACACGTGTAAGGGATATGCCAAGATAGAAACTAGTATTTAGGGAAGAAGGGGTACATGGGAAGTATCTAGACCTGCTCATCAGAAAGAGGTATATCAAGAGACTATGGATGTGATTCAGGGATTATAAGGAGAGATCCAATGTCTAAAGGAGCAGTCAAGATAGTTGGAGAAAAGGAAGAATGTCGAGGCTCCGCAGAAGGATTTGGATGAGGTTAGGGAAGTGTGCAAAATGTTAAGGTAGGAGAATATCATTCCCTTGCTAGGAGAATGGTTATGAGAAAAGGTACCACACACCGGAGAGAGCGCGAAAGGTAGGTTCTGCATGCTAACCTTCCTCCTCACAACCTTGACTATGATAAAGAGATCACATTAAATGCAATTGTTGATGGGTGGCTTTTGAGTAATATCCTCATTGACACAGGAGTGGAGGTCAATGTTCTCACACTAGATGCTTGGAATCAAATGGGAAGGCATGCATTACATCCATCCTTGAATTTGTTGTATATGGAAAAAAATACAAAAGCAATGCCCATTGGTGTCTTGAAGGATGTAGTTATCACTATTCAAGGGGCTAAGTTCACTGGGGACTTTGAAGTCTTGGTACTAGTCGAGAAAGATAAATTTCCATCATTACTTGGGCCCTCATGTTACAAAAACAATGCTGACCTATAGTTTAACAAGGGGTATATCAATTTTGAGAACAAGGAAGAACATGTCATCATACCTTTACAGATGGGAAATCAACACCCTATACTAAGCCCTTGGGAGAAGAAGTCCTTGATAGAATCTATGTGCGCTCCTCTAGAGACCCCGAATAATTCATCCTACGGAAGGAGTTATCCAATTTGAATATGCTCAATCGATGAGTGATATAACTATCATAAGATGTGAAAATTGGGCATACGGGACTTATGAGTTGGTTGGGAAATAGTTGAGAGGATCTGTGATAAGGGTGAAAAAGGCACATTCATCAAGTGTCCGGGAAGGAATAAACTACCAACTTACTGCGGAGGAGCAAGCCTTGATGATTTATTGCAAGAGATGGAGGCTCGGTGGAGAAATGAGGACGAAAGGATAAGTATGCTCAGTTATAACTTACTAGGGACTACAACACGTTGGTGGGAAACACATTGCGAGAGTATTCTAGAGTGTTGTGATGAAAGAGTCACATTATCTGTAAGGTTCTTCAGAAGCAATGCGCCCACGGTTATCCAAGAATACCATGGAAAATAAATCACCTCTTCCCATATCCAAGCATGTGAGAAGGCCTTGATGGAAGGCACAAAAGCTTTACCGCATTGTTGTTATGGGTGAATAAATTGTATTCCACTTTACAAGGTTGTGTGTATGCATGGTACATTCACTTAGAGATGCGTCGTCAGACAAGGAATTGGCAGGAGTTAATGAATGATATCATTCAAGCTTTTGAGTATTGAAGTACCAAGCCATTAGTAGATAAGGCATTGCAATTTTTCAAGTGCCTTACAATGGGAGATAGTGCCATGGAAGAAGATAGGTTACTAGAATTATTGGGTGAACATAGTTTGGAGACGCATCTCGATGAAGAGGAATAAGAAGAGATACAACTTGAGTGTGCGTGCATTGAAAAGGAAAAAGGAAAAAAAGGTCTATGTAATTGATGGTGAAGAAATGGGAATTATGGATGCTAACCATGCTAAAGGTACGCACGAAGTCATGGATAGCACTGATGAGCGAGTGCGCGGATACCATGAAACCTTTAAAACATAAAAAGTTAACATTGGTTTGGAGGTGAAACCTAAGGAAGGCTGTCATCGAGACTATTGGTGAGGAAAAAAGAGGTCTCAAAGATCATTGATCTATTGCATGAGTTTCAGGATCTACTCTGCATGGGTACCATGGGCTCAAAGCGTGTTTACCAATCCTAGGGGAAATGAGGATTAATTTTAAGGAAGGTGCGCACTTTGATTCATAAAATACCTTATCAAATGAATCTGAACTTGTGCGTAAGAGTCAAGGAAGAGATAGAAAAGATGATAACATCTAGTATCATTGAGGTTGTGGAAGAATCAAAATGGGTAAGCCCAATGGTTATAAGCATTAAGAAGGATGGGAGGATAAGGATCTATGTTGATTACAGGGACTTGAATGCAGTATGTGTCATTGACCCTTTTCTAACCCCCTTCACTAAAGAAATTCTAGAAGGAGTAGGCTGGACATGAGGTCTACTCTTTTACAGATGGATTCTCAAGATACCACCAAATTAGGATTGTAAAGGAAGACCGAGAGAAAGACAAATTTCACCACTAAGTGTGGAATATTTTCCTACACTGTCATGTATTTTGTATTAAAGAATGCACTTGTTGTGTTCTCGCGCATTGTGGTATAAGTATTTCAGGACTTCATCCATAAATTTCCTTCAAGTCTACCTGGATGACTGGAGTGACAAATTGAGGCTGATGTTCAAAAGATGTCGGTAGTTGAGGATATATGTCAACATTAAGATGTGTGTCTTTTCTACTCCATTTGGAACCTTGTTAGGACATATTATATGTAAGGAAGGCTTGTTTGTGGATCCCGCCAAAGTTACTATTATTATGGGACTGGGAGAGCCCACTAGTTAGAGTGCAATGCGCTAATTTCTTGGGCATACGAGGTACTATAGGAAGTTCATCAAAGTATATGCCAAGATCGCTGCGCCTTGGAAAAATTACTTAAGAACAAAAGTGCCTTTCAGCTGGGAGAGGCGCAGACGTTTGACACATTGAAGGATAGGCTTATCACTTTTCCCATACTACACTTTCCTTCTTGAGATAAGACCTTCCACATGCATGTTGATGTGTCAAGGAAAACCATTGGAGTAGTACTAACCCCTCTTGGGTGAGGGAGTTTTTAATCACCCCATTTATTTTGAAAGTTGGAAGTTGACACCAACATAATAGAATTACACAAATACCGGCGTGAGGCACTTTGTCAATGATCATTACTTGTACTGATTACTTGACAAGATGGGTAGAAGCAACACCTACAAAGGATTGCACTACAATGACAGTTCTTGCTAGATTCTTATGGTAAAACCTAATTAGTAGGTAAGTATGTCATTTGAGCTTGAAAAGTGATAGGGGTACTCATTTCTGAATTAAATGGTCAGGATTCTATTAGCAGAATTTATGGTGGCCCATCACAAGACTACCCCTTATCACCCTCAAGAAAATGGAACAAATGAGGCGTTTAACAAGATACTAAGTCACACATTGACCAAAATTTGTGATGTTGGAAGACAAGATTGGGATGACAAGGTATCGGTAGTTCTATGGGAATACATGACAACCTACAAAAGGTTGAATAAGGCCACACCATTTCAATTGGTGTTTGGTGTGAGGCTATTTTTTGAGTTGAATTCATGTTACCATCGCTACATATAGTGTGCACAAAAGGATTGTCGATGGAAAAAAGCTCAAGGAAAGGATTGACAAGTTAATGTAGTTAGACGAGAGGCGATCACTTGCTAGATGGAGTTAGAAGATTGAAAAGGCTAGACAAGAGGCATGACATGATCATCATATCAAGAATAAACAGTTTGAGGTTAGATAGATGGTTATGTTGTATGATTCCAAGTTTCTACGCCAACCTGGGAAGTCAAAAGTCCATTGGTTTGGCCCTTACATCATCTCATACATCCTTGATTAAAGGCGCCTATCATTTACAAGCATTAGATGGGAAAAATTTACCTAGCCATTTTAATGGGAGTAGGCTGAAGCCCTACTATAAATAAGTCTTCCTTATGTTTGTAAATAAGGAAGAATCACCAGTAGCTTAGGATTTCCCTTTATGCATTTCCTTTCCTTGTGTTTCCCTTTCTCGTTGCTTATTCCTTTATTTTTGTTCTATTTTGTGCCTTGTGCACCAGTAACCACTTATTAATTTTAAAAGGTTGTGTCTGTAGAGAATTGCACATCCGTTTTAGTGTGGGGTGGAATAGTGAGAAGTGAAGGATCAACTGGTAGTGGAAGTTGTGTTAAATGGCGATTGATTGAAGGATAAAAATGCGTAAAGAAGGAGAGCGCATGGAAAAAGGTAGAAAAGAAAATTTTGTGTCAAAATAGCTTAACAAAGACCATGTAGAGAGAAGAAAAAGCACAAGAAAAACATGAGGTAGGTGAGGAAAAAAATCAATTCAAGACAGAATAACCGCCTTGTACAAGCAACAAACGCGCACGCAAGATTCTTGATCGATTAGGATGTTTTTGTGCCAAAAGGGTGTACAAGGGTTTTTGCGTAGGGTTGGGTGTGTGGGTAAGGGTGCTTAAAGTAGGATTTAGTGGAAAAATCCACATTTAAAGCTAAGAATGTAAGTAGGTGGTGTAGCATTTATTTCTAGAAAGGAGGAAAAATTTATAAGTATGAAGTCGGGCACATTATTATTTACCTTGTAATTATGAAATTGAAGAGCTCTTGCGAACTAGGGCATCCATGAAGAGAGATTTGTGTGAAGAAAGAATCATAGAGATCTGAGTACGTGACTAGGGTTGATCTATAAACTAGAGTGGAAGGAGTACACGGGCGTAGAGAAGAAAGTTTCAGAGGAGCACATTGTCTTGTGGAAGAATTTTCAAAGTTAGGATTTTACAGCTAGGGCACGGGAGTAGAAGGATTCTTCTACAGAGCTGAGCCACATGATCAAGCACATAAAGGAAAAGGAACAAGAAGAGTTTAAAATGTAAACCCACAAATACAAAATGGAACCAAATAAGGCAATTGTTTCACCGAAGAAGAAGGGAAAAGGGAAACAAACTGCGCCACTAGTTTTAATGAGGAGTGGTATGTAGAGATGCAGTACCCAGATGGAGTGTTGTTGGGGAAAGAATGGGTATCACATGTCAGGAAGATGTCCGTGAGAGACTACAATCATCGCACAAGTATTATAGAGAAAGAGATTACATTATAATTGGTTCATTCAAATGATACGAGGACATTAGAAGGAATGCTGATCCACATCGATGAGGTGAAGGTGAAGGTGAAGTTGGGTAAGGCTGGTTTGCTGAAACTATATGAGTTGCTCTATTTTGGAAATCCTAAGCGATTATACCGGTGGTTGATGTCGCATGTGTACCAAGACCACTTCTATTTTTATGCCACAAAATGCACATAACGCCTCACCTCATATCAAATTTCTGTCCTAGTTTGCAAAGGGGACTCCAAAGATGACGACTTGGAGGATAAGGAGAACATTAAGGAAACTATGGAATCCTATGAATATAGAAAGTGTTTGCGCTACTTTGATATTACAGATATCCTCGAACCTATAATGAGGATGGCCACGTGCTTTGTTACTAAGATGAATGGTCAAGAAAGATGGATAGACGTAAATAAGGCATGGTTAAATGTATGCCAAAAAAATTCATAAGGAACCATTTATAACTTATCCACCTTTATTGCAGATGAAATCATTAGAACGCGAAGGATGGGGAAAAGATAATGTTCGACAATATTCTCCTCACCATCGTCTTCTCAGAGATTGGAGTGGCCGATGGGCCAGAGAATTTCATATGGGAGTATTCAGATGAAGATCCCTCACTCGCTAAAATATTTGAGAAGTATACTTACGATACCATGATAACCACCCACAAGGGGCACCTAGAGAAATAGTACAAGTGAATGCATGATGCATTCAGGGTAGAATGGAAGATACGAGTAACTTCCGAGTTTGTAGATGAAGATTATGTATATCAACATTTTTGCATTCTAAGATTCACTCTGATGGATGGGACTAAGAGTCCATGATGCAAATTTCCATTCTCTTTCACCGTGCAATATTTCTAGGAAGGGGTCAACTATTTTAAGGAGGCCAAAAGGATAAGGTTTGACCTAAGTGAGGTAGACCAAGACCACTGTAAGCTACGTAGAAAGATCGTATACCCAAAGGGGCGTGCATATGTGGAGAAGTATGTCTCCCATGAAGTATAGATGATGAATCCATTGATATTGACAATTTCCGAAAGGACCGTAGTGATGGTGTACTTGTGCATTAGGCCAATTTTGAGAAAGGCACTTACTTGGAGAATGATGTCTCCATTCTAGAAGACCCCACAGGAAGAAAGAAGGCAAATTTGTGCCAAGAGGGAGAGAGAGGAATGGTAGGATAAGAAATCACCAAGTGTGAAGACGAAACAACTGTGAGTGCACCGGAAACAAACACCAAGCCAAGAACTTATGCACGTAGGAAGAAATCCCCATTAGGGAGAAGAATCTAGAAGAAAATGCACGAGAGAAAGAAGAATCTCCCATACGAGAAGAATCACCAAGAAATGAGTCACATAGTGAAAAGGAAGAGAAGGAAGAATCGCCACTAGGAAGAAGTAGAAGGTGGTAGAGAAGGAACACTCAGAGGAGATGGAGGGCTTGGATACCTGGGGCGAGAAGGATGACAATGAGGACGAAGAAGTTGGAATCATCCTGTGGATGATATACACAACACATAAGAAGAAGTAAATGAAGTGAAGGATGGTGAAGAGGAAATAAATGCTCAAGGCAAAGAGGTGAGCAAAGAGGTGAACATGAAATATCAAAGGACCCCAAGCCTCACCAAGGAGTAAATAGAAGAGGCCGTGGAGAGAGAAGTGGTAGGCATTATCAAAAAGTTAGTGGAGCAAGAGGTGGAGCAGAGCGCATATGAAATACTCAAATAAATAGAAGACGAGAGCGTTGGAAAGGAGTACGGGAGCATGGGAGGGGATCCCAACCTAGTAGTGAGATTTCTGAAGGGCATGCATATAGGAGGAAAGGGTGTGGTTGTAGCACAAGGAAAAGGAATGGGTTATATAAATAATCTTACGCGTGCATTTCTAGAGCACCATGCTTGTGAGAAAAACTCTGGACATGTATTCATTTGACAAAGAAGGTTCATACCCATGAACCAAGAAAATGCTATCTTTGGCATTCAAGCCCCACTTTGATGAGCTTGAATTTGAAGTGAGCCGAGGGCATTGATAAAGATTCCGAGAGGAAAAAGGAATTAACCCCTAGTGAATTCTCAACAATTTGTTGGATGAGAAAGTATGTAATGCAATCAACAAGGTTTTAGTTGAGGTTGAGGCCATACATTTTGGGAGGAATGAAAGGGTGAGATTCCTAGAAGGGGAATTGGAGAAGAAGGAGGATGAGCTCCTCAAGAAGAGCAAGGACCTGAAACAAAAATAACTAATCGGTGCATGGTTAAGGCATGGGTGAAAGAGGAAAAGACAAGGGTGCATGAAGTATATAAGAAAATTGAGATGATTACAAATGTTATTATCTTAAAGCATCCCGAGCTAGAACCACATGATAAAAGTACAAATCAACCTTACAAAGGTACGGAGGATTTGACTCACATCCTCACAATGGAAATGCGACCACTCACCTTAGAGTTTGCAGATGAGGTGTTGGTGTGCCAGATAAAAGAGGAGAAGTTGAAGGTTGTAGAGATCGTCACTCGGTATACCAAACTCCTTGCCAATGTAAACGCCTCCACACAAATTGTTGAAGCTTCTTATAATAATTGTGATGACAGAGATAGGGTAGTAAGAATTCTAGTTGCTACACATGAAGCAGAGCTTAAGGAGTTATATGAGAAGAATAAGGAGAACATATTAGAGCGGGATAAGATCATGGCTAAGGTGGAGAAGAAATCAGAAGCCATTGAGACCTTGTGGGGTTCGACAAAAACTAGATGAAGAAATTATACCCCCAGATCACCCAAAGGATGGATGCGCTTGATGATTTTGGAAAAAAATTAGAAGGGATTATTGATACGATGAGTGCCAAAGGGGATGAGCTAAGTTTTGAGGAGGTGAGCACCCTAGTAGGTGACCTCTATCAGCAAGTGCATAGCAAGGTAGATGCATGGGAGAAGTTTGAGGTGGATATAAGGAAGGATTTACCACTCCTTCAACAATAAATAGATACTTCTTCATTCCACCCATTCTTTAATTATTTCAATCCTCATTCTTCATTCCTTTATTCTTTATTCCAACCTTTTAGATTCCCACCATTCTTTATTCTTTGAAGAAGAGGTGTTCTCAAGGACGGAGAACAACCTTAGTGTGGGGTGATGTTGGGCCTCAAAATAATATCTAAGTACAATAAGGCGTGTGGGCGCGTAGAACTAATATGAAGAAGGGAATGTGGGGTAAAGGCTCACGGGCGAGGGTGTTAGAAGGGTTTAGTAGAAACCATAGTGTGCATGTAAGGTAAAGTAAGGGGTTTCAAGAATTATCCATATTCGGCATTCCAGGAAGCACACGAGAAAAGCGTGACCCGAATAAGCATGCAGAGTGGATAAGTTGGGAACTTGGTGGTCAAGAAAGAAATATTCCATGCGATGGAAGGATCCTGAAATATATCATTACAGAGAGTGGAGAGCTTAGATGGGAATAAGAATGCTCCATTAGAGGACCACCTTGACACTTGCGACCGATCTGTTACTTCAGTAAAGACATGGTGGTGGGCATTAAATCTATATATAGAGATTCTCGAGATAGAAGAAGGAGACACAATGACTAAAGAGAAGCTATCAAGGAAGATAATGCGAATAGAGATAATGAAAGGTGAAGCTCTGCAAGAATAATAAGAAGGTTCCAGAGAGTTAGGGTTCTCATTTAGAGGACTGTAGGAGTAATAGCTTTTCTAGAGGGATGGGTCTGTGAAAATATTTTTGTAATATGGGAAGCATAGTTAGGACTTCTGATGCATAAGTCTTATCTGCATTGATACATTGGCTTGTTATGGCCTTGGTGAATGTAATATGGTTTCTGAACTATGATCAATATGAAATATATGGTTTTGTTCAAAATATGTATTTTTTGGGTGTAGACCCTAGTGCATTTCTTTTATGGTATGAATCAGATCTATTATTCATTTGATGTTTCTCCTATTATTGAAATAGGTATAATGATATAAATAATTCATCTTAAAAGCTCTCAGAATGAACACATGGTTCTTTACCTTTTTGCATCTAAGTTTCTATCACTAAGCAATGTATTCTCACAAGACTCACCTAAAGGAGGGCTCGACACTGTGCATGCCTTGGGTGATTTCCTAGCACCGCTTTCAGTGATAGGCCGACACACATGGGATTAGACTATTGTTCTAAGGGCATAAAAATGACTATAACTACACCAAAACATAAAATATACACTAGTAAACTCAATATCTATATTTTACATACCATGAACTAAATGTAATCGTAACATTAAGCAATTGACGTATTAGTCTCTAGTGTAAGCAAAAATTTCTCAAATATACCAAACATTACTCTATGCCTCTGATTTATCACATTCAATACATCTGGTTTTTTTAACATGCACCATTACATATTACATAATGATTGCAACATTTTTGCCTAGACTCTAAACTTATAAGTCAATAATTCCAAGTTGTAATTTCCAAATAGGTGATGATATACAAAATATTGATATTGATAATAGGAGATTCCTCTCTTTTCTATGCTTTCACTATATGCAACAAATAGGTCTCTAACCCCAATTTACATTTTCTAGCATACTCACACCTTATGCTAAAATGGGAGATTTGGAACAAGGTATGGACATCCATAAAAGCATAAAGGATAAAGGAATTTTTCTAGATGTTGTAGTTACAACTTCCCTAGTAAACATGTATGTAAAATGTGGAAGCATAGACAAAGCACATGAACTATTTGACATAATTCCTCAAAGAGATGTGTTCTCATGGATATAATTTATTACAGGCTATGCATAAAATGGATTCATTGAAAAGGATTTAGAAACTTTCAAGAAAATGTAATTGTCAGTTTAAATCTAAATTCTACAACATTTTCGTACATCCTACCTTTCTGTGCCAAAATGGAGGCTTTGGAGCAGTACGGACGTCCATCAAACCATCAAGGATAGAGGAGAAAGTTCAGATGAAAGTTGCAGCCACCCTGGTAGATATGTATGCAAAATGTGGAAACACGAAAAGGAAAATGAACTATTTGATATAACCTTGAAGAGATGTGTTATCGTGGAATGCAACTAGGACACTTGCAACTACATATGAAAATAAATTACTTCTGTTATAATTCAAAGGATGTCTAAATTATGCTCTAGATATCCCATTTTGGAAGAGGTCGGGAGCATGTTGGAAAAGGTTGCAGTGTTTATTCTCACTTTGAAAAGTTACCAATTTTTAACAAAGGATAGCCATTTATCTACAGTAGACAGATTACCCCAATCATGTCGAGAAACACTAGACTAGATGTCAACATTCAATTTATTGGCTACTACAATACATGTTGAAAAAAGAATAGAAATAAAGATTTCAAGAATGTAGGTTGAGCCCATTCTCGAAATACAATGATTGCTAAGATTAAATCCTATAAAAATATATACATTTGGTTTATACATTCATATTAATTGTGTATGTAAGCAAGGTGTGACTACAAATGATTGATGAATTGCACATCTTATATATTTACTAGTGCTTCTCTGTTGTATGAAGAATTAAAATACTATATGCAAATTGTTTTACAAAATATCTTAATGAAATTTGGTCTTAACTCGTGGCAACCTTCTTCTTTTCGGGAGGAATGGATCATTGGATGTTAGTAGAGAAGAGAGGGAAATGAAAGATCAATGTGGACAAAAAATCTTTCAATCATTTATGAAATATCTCTAGGAAGTTTTGATTAAGAAATTTTTAATGATTGGAAGAGGTATTATCTCTCCAGGATTTACACAATTTGTAGGGGTTAGAAATCATTGATGTTGACTATTATCTTAGGAAAGTAGTGGTCATGAAAGAAAAAATCACTTTTGTTTTGAAATAAATATGAGTGGAACCATAATAACACACAAAAATATCATTTATGAGGGTAATTGCACATTCAAAGACTCATTTTGCATAGAGAAAATTGATAATTTGCGAAGAGTTGTGAAGTAAACATAGCTGAAAGCGTATAATTGCTTATTTAATGGAATAAGCGCAAAGATGTAGAATGGTTAATACACATTCTTAAATTGAGTTTGCAAATGTAAAAATAATTCAAATCCTGATAAATACCAACTATTAATCCTTGTTTTCATTTGAAATCAACTATTAGTCCTTGTTCTCATATATGAAGATGTGGGAAGGCCAAGCTTGTGTTTGTTCATAGGGAAGTGAGATTGTGACGGTGCAACTATTAATAATATGCAAGATTATGTGAGATTTAAGTTTGAAGTCACTCACCATCTATAAAATGAAGGATAATCCCAACAATTAACAGTCTAAATCCAATCAAAGCCAATGTTTCAGCCTCATAGCATGTTCATATATATAAATTTTACAAAGCATCAGAATAGTTGAAGATCTAACGTGCTGCTTGACGTTACAATTTGTACTACAAGGAAAAGTGTTTACATATAACGTTGAAGTGAATAAGCACATGCCCATAATGGATGCCAATGAATCCACTCAGAATGGCTGATATTGAACTCGTATAAATAAAAATCATTGAAAAATAGTATGACGATTTCTACGAAGGGAAGCACAGTTGAACACTCTATATGATTACAATAAACAATAGGCACAAAAGCTATAACATGAATATTTTTATGTAACTTACTAAATGAATCATGTTTCCAACCTTCTAAAAATTTGATTTGAAATAATTTTTTGGTTAAAATAGATAATGTTTTACAACTTCTATTATTTATAGTTTCTTCTTTCTAATGTTTCCAAAGCCTAATGAATGAGGCTGTTCTATTATTTATAATTTATTCTTTTTAGTGTTTCCAAAGACCTAATGAATGAGACTCTATGTATTGAGTAAGAAAAATGATCATAGAGGAAGCTCATTTTAAAAAAAAATACTCCATTTCTTCCTACTAAGTAGATGGTAATTGTTTTCTAAAGTATATTTATTTTGGTGGGGTGGGGTAGGGCATGACCATGTCGATTAATAAACACTTTTGAATAGAGCTATGAACTAGATCAAAGACACAATTGGAGCCTAGTTCTTAGAAAATCATAATAGACATCAAATCCAAATAAAACAGCCACTAACAACATCTAATTCCTAAGATTACCATTCAGATTAAGGAATTATATTTGAGCCAATGAAAAATTGAAAGTGTTCAAGCCTATATACAATGTTCTTGAGATGTTAACTGTTAAATTCTAATTGGGAAACTAAGAAACATTTGAGAAAGTGAGGAGGATTTATACCATAAGTTCTAATGTATTTCCTTTAAGCTCAAAATTTTATGATTATTGATTTTACATAAAGGCCTTCTCTTCATAATATCTATCGAGTATAGCAAGCACAAATACCTTAGGCATACTCTGTTTTAGTTTGGAATTGTGCAATTCTAATGCAGTTGTGGTTCACGATAATTCAGTTCTTATAAAATATATCTTGTTATTATTTTCATTGAAGGGTGGTTTTTTTTACTGATGTACATAATATACTGTCATGATTTGTTTTCTAATCCAAATTACCACTTATTTATTCTAAATGAAGCTGAGATAGAAATATATATTTGATGATCCCGAAAATGACTTTTGCAAGATAGATTTTCATATGTGCTTGGATGAGACATGCTTTCAAATTTTCTTGAATGAATGAATCCTTTAATTTCAAGCTAAGCCTTAGTGCTTCGACTGTTACAGAAGGTAATTAATATTTTTTCGTAGATGATACTTGTATAAGTCTCTATTCTAATTATTCAGAAAAAAAAAGAATATTTAACTCATTACACTAATATAAATATATGTTAAGGATTGGTTTTTACGTGGAAGTAAAAAATGTTCAATTTTTCTTTTATGAAAAACCTCAAATGTTCTTCTGGCTCAAAGGGTCCATCACACCACTATGGAGTATCCTCACAAAGTGGCCCTAATACTGGAGAGATTTCTATACAAGCTTGCACTTACAAGTAAATAATGTATTGTATGGATCATATCTTACATTGCTAAAGTGTAATCAATATAAAACATTTGGATAAATGCAATGTGAAATTTACCTTAGTTTTTATCAAGACTGGCTAGTTATACAAATGGTTTATGCCCCAACCTTTCCTATCAACATAACCCATATCATTGCAAGCAGGGCCCAAATTCCCTTTCACACCACATTTTAACTTCCATTAAAAACTATATTTATCATTTACAATAATGTATATACAACTGAAATAAAATGAAACTAAACTCTCATAGACATACAATTCAAACCAGATAAAGAAACAAATAATGGGCCAAATTTTTTTCCAAACTTGAACGCCACCTACAAACAGAATTCGTTGAGATGAATGATTAAATTTAATTCCTCTAAACAACTTCCATTTTATGGATATTCTTCATTGTGTAACACACGTAGTACCAATTATGGACAAAAATTCCATGTAACGTGGAAAAATACATTATGAAAATGCATAAACCGAAAAATCTGAGAAGTCAATAATACCATTAGTCCATAGAAACAAACGATTTCAGGATGAAAGAAAAGTACAAAGAGGAAAAATATTCACTTACATAGAAAATGGAAATCAAATTTAAATAAACATCGAGTTTTACAAAATAAATTTGCATGGATAATGTATGTTTACCATTTCCATGTTAGAAATCTAGACATTGAGGGTGGGGGTGAATAAGTGCTTATCAAAATTCTATGCAATTCAGAATTGATCAATCATCCAATTTAAATTACCTTAATCATGTTAATCATGCATATTCAACTAGGAGAGAGAAAATAAACAAGCATTCATGAACACATGTAGAGACAAGATTTAATGTGGGAAACCCATAAGGGACAAAAACTCACTGAAACCAAGAACTAGGCTTAGGACAGAAATGTCTTGCAAATGTTACATGATTTCATGATTGAGCTTCAACTCAATATGGAGCTACAAATCCAAAATTTAACCAAGCTACCACTTAGTCTTCGACAATTTGATGCTTGTGTGGAAGCAACAAATCCTAAATTCAGTCTAGCAACAACCAACCTTTAGTACTTGATTCAACTTATATGGAAGCAACAACTCCCCACATGCTAAGCTGCAACTTAGACTTTATCATAATTTTCATCACACTTGGTTTGATGTCTTCTACATCTAATGGTGACCTCTAAATCAGCTCACTTCTCTCATCTTCTTAATTTTTCATGGATTTAATACAAAAACCCCCTTCTTGTTTTCTCTAAAACATAACAAAAGCTCCACAAAACTTTTCAACAACTATTACATGCTAAAAAATGAGCTTATATATGAATACAATATTCCTTGAGATGACTCTTGACCTTTCAAGTGACACACTTTTCACACGTGTTAAAGAGATGGTTTGTTTTCTAGAATTCCTCTTCAGATACTGATGAATCTCTGAATTTTCATATTTCATGGCAAATAAAATGAAACAACAGTTCCAAAAAGTCCAATTTTGTCTGTTTTGGTCAAAATAGGAGAAAAATATAGTTATGCCTTAGTCTGGAGGTTACATGGGGAACTCAAGTTATAAATTTACATGTACATTCCACACATTATTCAAATTCCATTTTTATAATATTTATATTTACACCTTTGTGAATCGGTCAAACCAGGGTTTTGGGGTGCGCAATATTAAGGAATTGGGTCCATTTACTCTTGGTTCTTCCACACCCCTTATATCCCACATTATACTCCCGTTGCTTTGTTTGCAGCTCACGGTAGCTTGTGGGGAACTAATATTCCCATAGAATTGGTTCCTTTTGTTCCATCTATCTCCGCATCTCTTGCATTACTAAGGATTTTCTTGGTTTTGGGTCATCCTACCCTGCAGGGAACCTTAATTCCCGTGGAACTTGTTCTAAGCGCACTTTTTCTTTCGAATATTCCTTCATCCACACTTTACTACATTTCATTTGCGTTAAATCCCATAGTGACTTGTAGGGAACTCTGTCTCACAAGGAAATGTTACCCTAGAACCCTTTGTTACCGCATCACTCTTCCGACCCGCAATGCACAATGTCCTTCACTTTTCAGACCAAACCATTTTGTGGGGAATCGATGTTCCCTGGAGAACTCGTTCCACCCACACTCTTTGTGACCGCATCACTCTCTCAACTCTGTAATACACTAGGACCTTTGTCCTACAGATTGAAAACCCATGCGGGAACTTTAGTTCCCAGGAGCCAGTTCCATCGATAAACCATAAGTCCACACTACACTAGAAAATCCTTTTTCCTCAATTTTCTCCAAACTTTTCTAAGTTCTTGAATTTTTAGCTTACACCAAGCATCATAGACCTTCATGCAGTATACATGAGAATACCACATTCAACTCACATTTTCTAACATACCAGTACAAGGGATTTGTGATAACTTAGGGAACAACACAAGTATTTAAAGTACAGTTAGACCAACAGATGCACACAAGGGTTTTCATGACTCCTTGAGACAATTGTACACCTCTGATAGATTCCTATTTGTAAGACATTTCACTCCACCTTTTCCATCAATTCCTTGTGACATCAATGACAAAACCAACCAATGAAACAGGGTTCAACATGCCAACCATAGTAGTTGAAAATAGAAATTCCTCTAGGTGGTGGATCTACATGTCTTGAGTTTGTAGTTTTTATCTCTATGAGAGCAACTACCAAATAAGACAAAACTATGCGATGTTCATATAATTCAAGGCTATACCAATCAATATAAACATGAGTACTATTATTCTATAAACAAATATAAATTATTCAATATATCCGTGAATTCTTCATAAATTGTATTGGAAGTGGTGGTGTACATGTTCTATACTTGAAGAATACCACAAAAAGAATTTTATTTATATCCACTCCATATGAAACATCATTAGGAGCATAAGAATATCTTGACTTTAAAATCCATACTTAATGAGATATAGTTACATACTTTGAGTAAAATATTTAAAAAAGAAACAAAAGATTCATATTTGATTTTACATACCCCGCAATACCAACCCCCAAAAGAGAAGTTTCAAAATTCTCACAATAACCTTCTTTACTGATTCTCCTATGTTTGTTAATTTTATTCAATATTAACCAGTAGGGAAGGTTTCCTTGATGATCAATAATAATGTGACAAGTATTTCTAGGGATATTGCACCCACAATCCTTTTTATAGTACAAAAACAACCTTGCACATCACTTTAGGCCGACAAATAATTCAACATGACAAGAAGCAATAATACATCCCACCGAAATGGTAAGTACAAACCTTGGTGAGAATATATCTTTGCTAGCATTTAGCATTTAGTTTATCCACTTGACTTCTCTTAAATATCTTCATTTCTCGTTATAGTTTACAAAACAGCCTGCAGAGAACTTTAGGTGACAACTAATTCAACATGAAAAGATGCAATAATAAATCCCGCTAAAATAATAAGTACAAACCTTGGTCAGAATATATTTTTATTAGATTATGTAAGAAGTAGGGATTATGGCTCCAGAGGCCGTATAATAATGGCTCCTAGAGGCCGTATAATAGAATGCATCGTAAACATAACCAAGGAGGAAAAAAAAAGAAATAGGACACACAAAGGGATAAAACAACTTAACTTAGACCAATGTCCAATAGTCCATTACAAAGATAAAAAAAGAAATAGGTGAAGCTAACCAAAAAAAGGAGAGAAAAGATTCCCAAAATACACAGTCCATGGAAAATTTTCCAAAATCTCCAAGATCCAGGAGCCTAACTAGTCTTTAAGTGCTTGTATTCCCTCAATTTCTGCTCATATTAACCTTTCAATTGATCATCCTACTCTAAATTCTAAGGTAAAGATTAATATTGCAGGATTTGTGGCCCTATTCCAACTTGACCAGCCTCCCCTAAAAATCCATGAACAAATTTTTAAGCTCTGGCATCTCTTGTGTAATGGAGTTTTGGGAAATACATATTTCCTTTAAGGCGTCAATGTAAATTCATGACATTGTTCCCCAATTCCGAGTGAGCTTATCCTAAGGCATCCATGTCCTTTTCCACCTGCCTAACCCTAAGGGAGATTTTATTAAAATCCACACTCCAATCCCGCCCCACTCTCTCTTTCCCTTTGGACAACTCCCCTTTCATTTCGGTCGGAGAACCAACACCCCCAACAAATTGTGCCCTTCCCCGAGTTTTAGTACCCTTCCTTTCCTCATACTTTCCATTTGATCTGTAAGAGTACGGTTGTTATTGGAATCCTCCGAGTTGAGCTCTAATTACTTAGTCACCGGTGGCTTACCATTCTTAAAAATTAGGAGGATTAAATCATGGTGTAAATGGATTTTAGTCTTCCCCTATTGAAAATATTTAATAGACAATCGAGAGTGACATGAGAAAGTACAAGGAGGCTCATAGAAATTTTATGTCTAAACATGTTAAGAATAGAAAGATTGTGCATGTACATTTTCCTATATTTCCCTTCAAGAGTAATTTACCTAATTAGATGAAGACAAACCATATTTAAAATATAAGGGATGTATTAATGAGCTATACCATCAACAAGAATGTAGATATTTTCTTTACCATGGAAAAACATCTGGATTTTGTGATTTGGTCATAATATAAATTTTATATATAAATTTTCTTATATATTTACAAACAAAAAAATAATAATATGGTATTTCTCATATATTAACAAATACAAAGGGAAAAATCCGGTGCTTATTTTAACATTCACGTCGAAGAAAAATTATTAAATATCTAGTACCTTCATCAACATAAGCATTTACAAATTTCAAGATAAATTCCACACTAGAGAAAATAGTGAAATAGTCTCACTTAAACATTCGACTACAAGTTATGCACTGATATTCTTAAAATTCAAATATTTTCCCAAAAAACCATGGCCAATTTTATTTTTCATATGTAATGAAATATCCAATAATTCATAAAAAAGTCATTTAATTCTATTTATCCCAATAGGAAAAGTGCCTATTATTTTTTGTCATCTTTTCAAGAGGACAGACTATAATAGATGGTGCAACATGAGAATCATGTTGAACATCCTCATCATCCTAAACTCTTTTCTACTAGATTTATGTATTGTTTTCAGATGAGTTGCAAGAAGGCCAATTGATTCATTTTGTCCAACAAAACAATCATCGCATCCTTCTGTGGCCTCCTCATCTTCACTCTTAGTTGCACCATTTAAGGAGTTTGATTGTTGGGAATCCTATTAAACAACACACTTTAGTTAATTAAATTACCACAATATCGATAGTTAAATAGTTTATTATGTCATAAAATACTATAATAAACTTACCGTAGATTCATGCTTAATGAACAATTTCTCCCCTCAATATATCATATATTATTGGAGGCCTTAGGAGCCATGTAATAAAGCATATTTAGATCTTCATCTGAAGCTTCCTTTCAAAATTGGTGAACCTAAGTGTATAAAGATATTTTAATTTATCAAGTATCATTTCTCATCAAATACATTCAACTCACTTACCAAAAATATAAAAAATAAATGAAATTATTCACTTACCAAGCTCCCACGAATACTATTATACCCACCGACCCCAATTTATGGGACCCAATATTTGACACCCTAGCTTGGGTAGCCTTTGTTGTATCTCGAAGGCATATTTTACCTCCTTCTCATGAAGATGGCATGTATTTTGGATATTTTAAGGACTTTCTCTTGAATTTGGCATCTTTAATAATCCCATCCCATGTTACTTGGTTAGTGATCCAAGCTGGTCGGGGATATCTTAGGTCCTTTGTTATCTTTGACCTTATTTTGTCTCTTTTAAAATGAATGAATTTCCGTGCATTATCCATTATGAAATCCTTGTTAAAACCAATATTTCCAAAATATTTTAGGAAATATTCAAAGATTTTATCTTTCTTAGAATTGGGTTGCTTTCTCCAATCCATTTTTATGGTATTTCCAAATAGGAATTCTACACAATGAAATAGAAGTTGGAAAAATATAAGCCCCATTTATTCTTTTAAGACATTTCCATTCAAGGTTAGCAAGATTGTAACCTATTTCATTCCTTTTGTGTTCATTGTGGATATTTTTGTAATCTTAGAGGTCGAAATAGCTTCCCCTATATGTACATCAGGGGACATGCCATTTTCTTCCTACTTGTATAAAGCATGAATGTTTGTTAGAGTATTGTAAACCAAGTAATATGAAAATCTGTTATTAGGATTATTTAATAGCAAATCAATGTTAATTAGGAATTCTTTTAGGATTGATTTAGAAATAATTAATTATCATAAACATACATGTTTAGGTGCAACAAGACCTATACTTTCTAACAATGTACACTTAAATGAATGAATTTTCTTAATTACTTCCTAACTTCAAAAAATTCAAGAGTATCTGGTGGGAGCGTTAAAAGTTTGGATTGTGATTCTATGATACTTGTCAAGGAAACATGTTATGGTGTTGGATGGAGAATTCAAGGATAACCCACACATGAAGGGTTAAAACTTAACTCGGTGTTTTCCTATGTGTTGGCATGCTTGACGGAACTGGAATACTAAATGTTTCAATGTTAGATTTAGACAATACAGTACGGGATTTAATTCTTGGTGGCTCTCTCATGATAGGATTTTATAGTGCATATGTAGATGGCATTCCATTATCCTTCATGCTAGCAAGATGCATTCTTGTTGGAGTTAATCCTCTAAGAGAACCCTGTGGGAACATTATTGAAGAAGCAAAAAAATATCATAAATTGAACTTATTAATAGTAAAAAAACACTTCAAATTTACATGTAACATTGAACAACTTAACTAAAAATGAATAATAACATATAAAATACTGAATTTTCATTTCATTTCACGTGTATATATATATATATATATATATATATATATATATATATATATATTCAAAAGGAACAAAAGGTGTGCATCTTCATATATTTGCAATAAGGAAACATTTAATGAAAAATGTGTAATGTATGCATTAACATAGATAAAAAAACATTAATAATCCACTTTTAATCTATATGGTATGTTCCAAAAATAATAATGCATAGATAAAATATACATAATACTCTATTTCTAGACATTTTATCAAATTGTATTATGTCCTTGCAACGATTTTAAGGATTACAAAATAACATGATGATCAAATAATATCATCTTCATATGACATTACAATTTACTCATCCGGAGGCATGAATACACCGTCATTAATGGGCCCCATATCCACAAATAAATTAATACCATAATTCTCATGATCTTCGTCCTCTTCAACCATAGGTAAATGATAATCAATAAACTCGTCATGTTCAAGTACTTGATCACCAAAAAGTTGTTCTTTTCCTTACGGAACTTCATCTTGTTCATATTCATCATCGTAGTCATGTTGTAAATATCTTCCTCTTGGTCATCTATGTATTCAAGTGGATATTCTATCTCTTCAAGTACATCATGGCCTTCTACATCTTCAAAAAATGTCACTCTTCATCTATTAGATTATAATATATCACATAAGACTAGCCAGTTGCTCCAAATTTGGAACAAGAAATGTTTGATTGCATTGGTTTGGAAACAAATAAGGTTTAGAATGAGATTCAAACCTGAATGTATTTATCATATCAAATCCATTCTCATGCAACAAAATAGTTTTGTTAGGGACCACTTCAATGAGCAAATACCATTCAACATGAAAAATAACTTTTTAAAAATATGTGAAATCAAGCTCTATTATATCCTCCAACACTCCATAGTATAGAAGTTTAATTGTCATTGTATTTATTTCATATGCATGTGAATGACATTCCACTTCGAATGGTACTGAAATTCCACTATCATAAGTTTTTCCCTTCTCATTGATCTTCCGATTCGAAAATGATGAGCACTAATCCACATTCCTTTGTAATATGCTACCTAAATGTGAATGTACATATTATATTATTAGATTCAAGGACACAAAAGGTTAACTAAATAGTTTCAATGATAAAATAAATCTTTAAATTAAACAATGTTCATCATAATACTTTATTCGTATATTGCCTCCCTATTTACATATCATTGAGTGAAATCTACTTGTTTTTTATCACTCCTTCCATTCCCTTGGTTGCCTCATGTTCAATATTCATCTTTAGCCAATGCCATGAGCATATATGTGGCAATTGTGTTTTATGGCATGCGGGAAGTCCTCTATTAGTGTTTTGACCATGCCTTATATATATATATATATATATATATATATATATATATATATATATATATCAGCCCATGCATTCTCATCTTCTATTTTAGTTTTTGAACATACTTCTCCATCTATTCTAACATAAATTTATATTTTTATGCAACAAAAAAATGCAACGAATCCCACTCCTTATCATCTACAAAAAAGTATAACTAAGAATTGATATAACCATTCTTTATAGAATACATCATACAATATTTTAAATTAAAAACTATAACTAAAATTTAAGATTACCTTTTATCCTCTTTGAAGTTCTTTGATCCTCTAGTTTTATATCTACAATGGATTGAGGTTATTGATCACACCATAATATTGGAGCCTCAAGATGCAATTAAGGTACGTACTTAGTTAAATGAACCATGGTTTGAAAAACCATACAACCTTCTCAAGTTGATCTCTTTTCATCACAAAAAGTTTTAGGACCTTCATATATCTCGTTACAAGCCACGTTGTCTTAAGATGGATGAGTCTGCATTGTTCAATATTTTATACCACATGTATAATGTAGTTCTCTTGAGAATAATAGAAACTTGGAGGGAAACTCATTTGAATGTCACACATCAAAACTACAACATTCCTCTCCCAATAGTTTAGTTCATCTAGATGTATCTCTTTAGATGAGACCCACCTATACATTTTAGTGACAAACATTAACATATCAGTAGTTATAATATTTTCAAAATATATGTTAAAACGTTTATAAAGACATTGAAAGCTATATTTATGAAAGGAAAAAATTTTAATTATTGAATAACAAATTATGGTTTAGAATACCTCAAATATTTGGACAATTTGTAAATTGTTTGTGAAATGTCATGCTTAAAATTTCTTTGTATTGTTGTAGGAAGCATATACTACACCAACATTGAAAAATAACATTTAAACTATATATTATCTTCCACATTACTAATATATTCAAAATTTCAATTATACTACCAAAAAATGTAACATAACATTAACTACCTTTATCCAATGTCAATCATGTGTTTTCATTCAAGAAAACTCTAAGCCATCTCTTGTGAATACAATTTTTAATGTTGCACCAAAACCAGTTTGAAATCTTATGGGACGCATAAGTATCAAACATATATTATTTCTCATCTGATGTAAGAACCCATGAAGCAATATCATATGTTTTATTTTCATGTAACCACATGCTTGGCATCATATTGACGACTTGGAGGTCCTTAGTTTTTTTGTGCTTCATTGTTGGTTCCCTTTAGATGTTTCCATAAGCACTCTGCCACATTTTTTAATATTCATTGTATCAAATAGATGAGCTATTGGGAGATTCTCATAATACACTAATTTATAAAAATTAGATAGTATTTTCAATCCCAATGGATAATATTTGGGAGATTCTCGTAATACTCTAATTTATAAAAATTAGATACTCTTTTCATTCCCAATGGATAATATTTCACTTCCTTTTTTCATATGCTTATTTCAAAATCAAAGAGTTCATCCTTTTGGCCTCCTCATTTCCTCTTACTTTCCATTGAAATTAATTTTTCTCATGCATGCGATAACGATGGTTTTGAAGTAAGAAGTTCCTATATTCAACATACATGTGTTTTTGTGATCCTTTGATTGCCTAGACATAGTGTTTGGCCCACATGATGGAAAACCATGTCTCCCTTTAGTTTTTAGGCCTGAAAAATTAGTATGGAAACCATATTTAGTTAATGACAAGTTACATAAATGTAATTATTACAAATTTCCATGATAAATAGATTACCACAACACATAGAGAGCCCTAGAGAATTGAGAATTTTCCACATAAGTATTACATGAAAAAGGTATATCCTATCGTTGTTAGGTCTCAATACATCATACATATTGATACCCTTCCACAATTCATATAGATCATCAATGAGAGGCTCCATGTATGTGTCCATATCAATCACCTGATGTTTTCCTATGAATAAAATGTGAATTAAAATTTGAATTTTTTCATGTAAATGTACATCATCTTCAAGTTAACATAGCATTAATAAGTCTCGTGTACCTAGTATTATTAGAGTTAGCATTTGCATGTTCCTTTTTCATTTCCATCCAATGGGGAAGATTATTGTTAATAATAAAAACTAGTCAAATAGAGTATGTTGTTTTAATATCTCTGAAAGGATTAACACCATACATTGCCAATAGAAGTCTTGCATTCCTTAAATCATTTCTTAAATGTCATTTTGCTTCAAGATCCTTCTAATCTTTTCTATCAGCCACCATATGCATGAAACCATCTTGGCTCTTTCTTAGTACATGATAGTCCATAAATATTACCATATCCTTACATTTTAACATCCTATCAAACTTGAGTGCTATTGGAATGTTGTGTAGAACTTTATAGGAAATTTATTGGACACTTGATCTTCAAAATATCTATTGGTGTGACATATTAGACATTTTTGCAAATTCTCATTTTCACCATAGTATAATATATGGCCATTTGGACAAGCATCATAAATTTTGTACTCCATCCCAATGTCTTTCATTAATGAAGATACTTCCTTTTGTGAAGAAGGAATCTTATTTTCCTTTGGAAGTATCTTATATGCCAAAATTCTACATAATGTAACAAAAGTTATTTATATTATTCACTATACACAATATTCAAAACTTGAATGACATGGAGAGATATATTTTAGAGGAATTTAAAATCTACCTCAAGATATCATTAAAGTATGTATTCGTCATTCCATGCATAACCTTCGAGTTCAAAAATAATAAAAGTATTGCTAATACAAAAACAATTGCATTTGGGTAAAGAGGCATCCTAGAAAGTTGAGTTAGGGGTGAACCATCAGCTTATTCAACATATGTGTAGAAGTCTTGTGAAAGTTCATTCAATCCATCCTCATTTAATTGAGAAGTGGTATCATCCATATATGCATCTTCTTCTTCAAATTGTGAGAGTTACTTTCATCAGTGCCATATGCCCTTTCAACAACATTATTATGAACTTGGATTGGCTATACATTACAATATTGTTTAAAAGAGCTAATAATAATGTTATATATAAATTTCATATTTTTTTATAAAGTCATATTTAAATTTTCATTATAGTATACATCTTTTATACAAACGCCATTCTTCAACCTATGGATACCAACAAGTTTGTGCTTCTTTAATTTCCTATTTTTGCAATTTTCACAAGTACAATATATCATTTCATTAAAGTATTCATTTTTCCCTGGAGTAGGTATTAGTACATGTTCATTTGGATATTAAGATGAAGATATACTATTTTCCTACATGAATAATGAACTATAAATAATAAGCATCTACCTCTCAACTCGGAGACTTATATTTTCATAGTTTGGAAATGGGTAGTTTATTTTTTTTTTTATGTTTCCATATAATAAGACATCACTAGTCGAACTATGAGGTCATTTATGCCATTATATATTCCATCTACTCATGAAAAAATTGACCTTGTCCCTTACTTATCCATTTTTTATAAGTTAAGAGAGGGTCCATTATGAGTATTATTTAAGATCAAATTCATAGGAATAAAAATTTCATTCTAAAATCAACTTATAGAGCTATGTTATTTCCACTATTAATCATGATTAAATATTTTTCTATGTGTTACTTGCTAACACCTAGGATATTGTTTTCATAAAAGGAAATGATATGAAACCTTACTCTACCTGTCCTAGATTTATACAACTATTAAAAAAAACTCATGAATATGATAATAACGATATCCATTGAGATTCAATTCATTAAACAAAAATACATGTGCGCAGAAAATAAAAGTACCCGAGTTTCGATTTTATCCGAGTATAGTGGCTAATTGGGTGATAGAGTCCTACAAAAAAATAACAATCATGATAGTAATTCAGAAAATATTTAAAATAAATGTATAAACACACACCCAACACCCAATTATTTTTTGTTGTATCTACAATTTGTAACTATTTACTAATATTTATGGAACTAGGATGTCATCATATCTTACCTTCTTGCACTAAAGTCACTCCACACCAACCTGGAGCAAGAGAAGACAATGAAAACTGAAAAAATAGACGAAGAAATTAGACAAGGAAAATAAATATAATCTATTAAAAATGAAAACAAAATAGCATGAAAAGGTCCACATATTCAAAACCATGCTGTAATAATACCTACGATAAGTTACAAGGTTCGATTGAAAGAAAACTTTAATCTTGAAACTTTTCCTAGGTATTTTTTTTGTTAGAGATAAAGTAGATGGATTTTAATTATATAGTATCGAGTATCAATATAATTATTTTTAGGAAGCAATGTGGTATCATGGTGGAAATGATTACAAAGTATGCACAAAAGGGTTTTATGAAAACAGGAAAAGTAAGTCAGACTCTACAAGCTTTTTCAACTGACTTATAACATTACCCTACACTTTATTACAAATTCCATTTTGAAAGACTTCGGGACGTTATTCATTATTTTATTTGTATATAATTACTATGGAAAATGAATCATGTATATATTTTATGCTTCTTGGGTGGAAATAGTATTCTTGGTTGAACAAGTAAGATTTGGGAAGCCATAAATTTTTTTCTAAGTAATAGAGGAATTACTTCTAGTGTAACCACAAACATCTATTGAATCAATATTATTATCTATACTTGTATGAATATTTGAGGCATTATATCAAAAATTTCACTTTAATTGTCTATGATTCCACATTTTGCATTTATATCTATTAAGGTGGTTACAAGTTGATTTGACAAGTTTCATTAAGTTATTTTCATTATAAACTATTGTTCTAATAATATCTAATGACAAGATATGTGCCTTGATAAGAGGGTACTCTTCCCTCCTTTGGTTTGAGAAAGGAATTAAAATATTTCATGACTTGTATAGATCTAGGAATGGGATGGAATGGATAGACCTTAAAGCTTTCGGAATGTATAGAATGATTAGAAATGCTTTCACAACTCCCCTCTTGGACTAATTATGGAGGATGAGAATGACTCATGGGATGGATTAGGGTATAATAGGACCCACACAATTCACTAAAAATATATATTTCACAAGTATATAAATGTGATTACAAATATATTTTTAGTGCATACATAAGTGGAGTGAAGTTGTTTATATCAAATTCTTTACAAGAGTTATTTTTTCAAGAAATAGTGGAAAAGGAAGAGGTGAGAGTGATCAATGAGTCTTTGAAGCCATGAAGTTTATAGGATGAAAATAATCTAGGATGAAGTATGAACATGTTCCCATCTAGTAAAAACATAATATTAGATGTGTGACATTTAGTAACAATCATGTCATCGATTCTTTGATCATGTATAAAAATACTTGTTTGTTAGAATTGAAAAAAACACAATTTTGTTTCCCATTATTCCTTAGCATAATTGGAGCTGCTATATACATACAATTACTATTTATAGACTATCATAAATATAATATTAAAATTTCACAATTAAAAACTAGATTAGCTAACAAATAATGAAACTACATAAGCCATGCCTAAAGCATGCCTTTTAGTTGTGTCATTGATAACTTCTTCTCGGGAAAATCATTTGCCAACAGTTTGGTCACTATTTTCCTAGCATATCTGGTGATTCAATGTACATCCAATTACTTTTTATGGACTACCATGAATATAATATTAAATTTTACTGATAAGAAAAATAGATAATGACACTTTTCGCAGAGCATGCCTAAATCATGAATTTGTTTTTCCCAACACAAATGGTGCTGCTGAGTATAAAAAATTACTATATATGGACTATCATAAATATAATATTAATATTTCATGATTAGAAAAATACATTGGCTGATATATAATGACACTACATAGAGCCTACCTAAAACACAACTTTCAATTGTGTCATTTTTAACTTCTTCTCTGAACAATGGTCTACCAGTAATAGAGATGGATACTATGGTTTGTAATTTTCTTCTTAGGATATACTATAGTCATAGTGTACGTCAAAATTTCTAGTGATGACATGGAAACTAAAATATTTGTTCCAATATGGATGGATGAGTATTAATACACTCACACCATTATTTAAGTTCCTTGAGAGCCTTATGTTGTTCCTTATATCAAACAAATGAGAAACCTTTTATGATCATGATGTCTATTGATCCATAGGACTTTGGGATGTCTGGATTTCCTTACATATTCCTATACCATGATAGGGTGGTAGAGAATTTAGTGAGATTTCTGTCGATACCTAAAACATGGAAAAAAACTTTGTATGCTCAAAATAAAACCAGTCAAAGTTTGGTCAATAGTAAGACCCGACAAGGGAAACCGACCAATGTGGCGGGGACACGTGGTGGAAGCAAAGTGCATTCAGAGGATAAAAATAAAATAATTTATTTGTAATTTCTGTCTTCAAAACTCGTATTCAGATGCCGTGATTGATATTTCGCCACATGGTGGGCCCTCAGCCACCATGATGATCGTATTGTTATACCGATCTAATTCAAAGCGAGATCTTTATTTCTTCATCCAATTACTATCTTTCTAGACAATTCTATACTACTTGGTGAGACCGTTATTAATTTGGGTGAGTTTATTATTAGTTTGGCAAGCTCAATGTTTAGCTCAAGTCAGCGATCTAGTTTCCATATTGGGCGAGCTAAGCATAGCTCGTATTGTATTACATGGTTCAGGCTATATGTGGAACATATTCCATGCCCACTGTTTATTCCTCACGGCCCATGTTTTATTCCTCTGGTGAATGGTTATAGTGTGGCCCATGTGGCATACTCACAAATGTCACCGCCCACCATTATGGGCTCTAATTATATTGCCACCCCATACTCGTATCATCGGCGGGCTATTTGGGGAATGGCCACTCTATGTGGAAAAAGGATACAATGTGGCCATTGCCATAAATGGTTTTTGTATAATGATTTCTATATTTTTCATGGCCCTTCCAGTTCTACTACCTTTTGTCACCTGACCCCTTTCATATTTTTTTTGTACTAAATTTTTCTTAAGTATGGAGTTGAATGCGGAGGGTATCCATGTGTCCCTTTGGATAATTTTGGAGAAGGCTCAAACCATCGGGAACCTTAAAGCAACAAGGATCCTCCATGTGGCTAAAGTGTGGCTAAGTAACCCAAAACAAGTTGAAAAGTCAAAATATAAAGTGGAGGAATGCAAAGCCTCCACATGGTGCCCTGTGCACAACTTTAAAAGGAGAAAGAAAAGGAGAAGCCTTTGGGCAGCACAAAGTATCCACGTATCATACAAGGAAACTTACACCATCCAAGGAACTAATTAAAGAAGCGAAGGGCCCAAGGTTCGGTGGAGTGAATGCAATCTCGGGTCCTAAAGCATTCAATTGAGATTTGTTCCAAAATTTGAAGATCTCATAGGTAAGAACTAAATGTGGGTGGTGGAAACCTTAATGGAGGCACGTTGAAGTAAGAGACAAAGATATATATAAGAGAATTTATTGGTCCCGGATACAAGGGTAAGGAAGATAGAAAAAGAGAATTTTGGAGCTCTGCAGAGTAATTTAGGTTCAATCCATTGTGTTAACTAGCCTTATCAAGGATTTGTTGTAAAAGAATACCTGTAATGTCTGTGACATTTTGACCTTATGTACTCTTTTCTCCATTAATAAGATTTCTTGTTCTGTGCACTAAAAATTCGTAATATTTTGTGTCCTCTATTCTTCTTGTTTGTTATAATTTGATTTCGATGGATGTTTGAGTATCTATTGTACTACACACCCTTAGATATTTTACATAAATCTTTTATTGTGTTGTGATTATGTTTTAGTTTCATCTAAAATTTTGATGGTTTGAGATATCTGCTATCCATATTTTCACCCCTTGGAAGATGGGTTAACCTGAAGGTTTGGGCATTGATAGTTAATGGGAGCAACTTACAGGGTATCTTGTGGTGAGATTTCAAGCACGACGAAGGGTTGGATTCAGGTTTGTTTTAATGGTTAAGATAGAAAAATGTATGGATTGTCACAATCTCATTGCGTCAGTATTCTTCCCATTGCACGTTAGCCTTCCTTCTGTCACGGGTCGGCGTTATGCCCATCACTTGTCAATGTTCCTTCCATCGCATGTCAACACCTTTACTGATGTGTGTCAACTGCATCCTCCTTGACCCACGTCAACACCTTTCTTGACACACGTCAAATGCATCCTACCCGACAAGCGTGAACTCCTTTTTGACACGAGTTAACCACTTCCTCCCCGACATACATCATCCATCTCTTCTTGACGTGCTTCATCAATATCCTCTTTTTGTGTGACAACATAATTTTTTGTCGCCTGATGATCCCATCCTTTTTGCACATTGTTCTACCTTCCCCATCGCTATCACCTTCTTGTCATGTGTCAGCATTATTTCATGTCATACATTAATCACCTTTTTCTAATACACGCAAACATCCCCTCACTTTGTTGTGTGAAAAATTTCTTTTTATCGTGTGACAAATCATTCCCTCATTAGCAGCGATTCTTCCCATTCTGTTGGGTGTCATTTGGTGGTTTTTGTTAGGTGACAAAAAGGATTTTCATATATGGCTAGGCATTAATAACACCGTATATGGTAGCTCAACAACCTGGATTAATGACGTATGGCACCCATGTTCACCGTGCAAGTAAAATACCATTGGAAAGAAAACTGGTATGATTTCCCATAACTCCGCATTTGAGTAATTAATGAAATATATTAGTTGGTAGCTCCTTATATATATATATATATGTATGTATGTATGTATGTATGTATGTATGTATATATATGTATGTATGTATGTATGTATTTTCCCCTTCATTCAGGGGGGAGATATTCTAGAATGTAAAGGAACTTTGCCAAAAATTTTCCAGCACTTTTATGAGCAACATGCCATTAATTTATACATTTTGTGAAGGATTCTTTCCTTGTGCCTATATTGTAATGGATTGTGCATCATTTTAAGAAATAAAATTGGTGTTTTGTGGATTTTATTTCCCTAGCTCAAGTTTTATTGCATCATTTCCTTTCATTACATTTACAAGTATATTGTACATGTTATATTCTTTTTCAGGATTTAAATTTGTTGTTCTCCACGAAATTGGAGGTTTTAATGTGTTCTTTGGACTGTGGCACTTTGTCTTCCATCTTCTACCTCATTTCCTTTCATTTTCACTCACTAAGAATATCTCCACCCCCTTTTCTTGGTGTTATCACCTCCCTTAGTTTAGGACTTTTATCTTATGCATCTCTTTCTTCCCTAGTCCCTTGGAAATTATAGGTTAGTGTTAGAATAGTTGCATTTCCCTTTCTAGGAGTAGTTTTAGCATTAGAAAGGTGGAGGAACCAACCTTCTCTGGAGGTTTTATCATGTGTGAGGGTCCCACATAGTGAGATAATCCCATGTTAGTTAAGAGTAGGGTTTTGTAATGTGTAAATCCTAGGGTGCTACTTTTCTGACATAACAGTTTTGGCACACCTGGTGGGATAGAAGTCAATATTTTCATTTTTAATCAAGATTGGGTGTGTGTCTTGGTGAATTTCTAGCCTTTAGAGGCTTTGTAGCAACACATCTAGTGACTCCGTCATTCAAATCTAGTGGTTTCAGCAGCCCAAGTTTATCAAGTTCATGAGAAGAGTGCAAACCTAGTCTAGAGCAAGAGAAGAAGGTATCTTTGAATACTTGCAGTTATCTCCAGGAAGAGGAAGGAGAGGAAGAAGAGTACAAAGGTATCCATCTCCACCAAATAGAATATTATCCACACCTCCACCTGGTAGAACCTTTCTTCAATCAAATAGGGTTCTCAGGCCACTCAGGATGGCTCATCAACAACCACCAAATCATCCACCTCCAAACCCCTATGCAAATTTCATGGGAAGTAGTCCACTTTCCCTTAATGCAAAAAATTCATCCCAATAACAAAATTATAAAATATCCCATACTTCACTAGAGAAAATCACACAACTCCCATCGACCACATTTAAGACATTGTAAATGTTTTTGCCATACATGAGATTGTTGAGATGGATGTTGCGGTCAAGTTGTTGTCTTATTATTTCAAAGGAAAATCTTTGTAGTGGTTCAGAGGCTTGGGAGCAAGATCAATTGTGCACAGCTCTCTATGGCCAATTTGGGGAGAGGGATGACAACTTATCCCTTTTGGAGTAGATGACTACAATCAAAAGGGAACTAAAGAGCATAAATGACAAACTTTAATTCCATATTCCAAAGAACATGGGAGAGGATCCCAATTGTGGTCAGACCAATAACTGAAGGTACATTTCTCTATTTTCTTAAAGCTCTAAATTCTGATATATTTGTTATGATACAATCTATTAGAGGAATAACCATATCAAATGCCTATGCCATATCCATTAGAGCTGAGAATTTCCAAATTAAAACTGATAAAATTGCACCTAGGCAACCTATGCCTCTCTATCCAGATATGGGGAATCCTAATCCTAATCAAACACCTACAATATCCCCCATCCATGCTCCAAGAAACCAGGTTAAAATTAAGCTTGCACTTATTTTTCTTTAGCCCTTCAAATGAACTCCAGGAGGTTATGAAACAATTGCAAAACTTAGGAAATGAGTTGGTAGCTCTTAAGAGGCAATAAGCTCAAAATTATAGACCTTATCAATCTTAGTTCTAGCCAATAAACCTCCATATTATCCAATTGTTTAAGATTCTAACCAGAACCAAGGACAACCCCATGCTATTGAACCATTCCAAGCATATAACCCTAATGCAGTTTCAACATCTAGGGCCTTGGTTCCAACTCAAAACAACATAGCACAAGAATATGAATGGTGTTTCCCATGTAGCCAACCACACAATCAGGAAACATTCTTCAATGGTGCTTTAAATCAAGCATTGATGGTGACTATGGTTAGGTGTTCCTAAAGAAATGAACTAGGAAGAAAGTTAGGAGTAGGTAGCTAATAAAGAAGCACCTTTAAATGATACAACACTTGTGAATTGGTAAGATGAGGATTTATGTGGAATAAATTAGTCCCCTTCTCAAAGTGTGGTAGCCAAACATGAGGTCTAAGAAGAGGAATATAGAGGAAGGGAATTCATCTAATCCAATTACTTCTCATCTTTCTATCAAACTTCGAGGTATTAACAATCCAAGTGCAACCCCAAACATTCAAAATCATCCCAAACTACCTTCTAAGCCAACTCAGTACCGGTTGTAGTAGCCCATGTGCAGGAGAAAATCATGCCAGTAAGGGGAAGAAAAAGGAAAATTCATCTCCTTTTAACATTATTGATCAAATGAAGAAGACCAATGTAATAATTTCTATGTGGGAATCATTAAAAATTCTAGGCCAATGGGATTTGTTACAAGAAGCCATGGCAAATTGGTTAGCATCAAATGAGTTATCCAAGAATCAAGAGAAGGTGCTCACTAATGCAGCTCCAAAAGAAGGATTTCATGGAGGTCAAAAAGGTAAAAACATGAAGCCTCCTCCATTCTATATATCTTTTATTATTGGGAACAACCTTGTACACAATTGCATGATTGACTCGGGGCTAGCAATTGGTAATGCCGAAACAAATTACAGATCAGTTGGGCTTGAAATACGAACCTGTTTCCAAAGGAGTGGTACAATTAGATGGGACAAAAATGGTGGGGACTGTTGGGATCATAAAAGGTTTAAAACTCACATTGACATGCATGTCCTAATGTCACAGTTCAACAGGATATATCAGTGATTGACTTACCACCACTCTTTGCATTGTGCTTGTCAAGAGACTTCACCGCCAAAATTGGAGGCTACTTATCAGCTGATTGGTCGCATATGCTCTTCAAAACAAGGTATGGAGCTAAGGATACAATCCGGTCTGAACCTATTACAAATTTCCATATTGAGCCTCATGTACCAAGCCCAATCAATGTAAATTTCTCAACCTTTGATCAAGAGGATTTCCCAAACACTCAGGAAGAAATACCAAAGTTGGGGGCATCCGGATTTGACTCTTGATGAATGGGAAAAAATATGTAGATATGATCCATATAAGGAAATAGAGGAGGCTGAGTTGGGAGTTTATTGTTTGCACGAGGAAAACACACCTCTTCCTAGCCTCACCAAACCGGATGATAAGGGTGATAATGAAGTATGGCAGCTATTATTTGATGGCTCAAGGAGTAGGAAAGGTCACGTTGGAGGAGGAGAAATGCTTTTTTCACCACAAGGTATGAAGTACTACTCAACTTTTCATTTTCAATTTACTTGTTCAAACAATACATTGAGTATGAAGCTTTGATACATGGATTGAATTGGGAAAGAAAGAGGGGTATACAAAACTTGCAAGTGTTTGGGGATAGTGAGTTAATTTTCAACCAGGTTAGGGAAAACATGCTGCTAAGAATGATCTACTCAAAGCCTACAAGCATCGGGTATGGGATCAAATTGATGATTTTGGAGCATTCAATATTCAATCCATACCAAGGAAAAAGAATGAGGTTGCATGGATAGGCTTGCGGAAATTGGAGCAACATTTGATGTGGTGGAAAGTATTAAAAGAGATAAAACATAGCCACATATTCATGTAATTGTGAGGCCAGTTATACTAAACAATAACATGAGCTAGTAGGTATTTGAGAATGATCAACAAATCATTAATTTCTTATAGGAGGAGGCTGAGTTATCAATTAAAAATTAGGAGAAATTAGAGCAGCAATATGGGGATCAAGTGGTACAAGTTGCGGAAAAACAAATTTCCAAAGGGTTTAGTGACTCTAGAGTCAATATTCAATCTAATGATCAGTTACGGAAGGAAAAGGAAAATATTTATGTCAAAAAAGAATATTCAGGGGCAATTTCAGTTGGAGAAGGAAAAACACTTCAAATTGGAAAGGTAAGCAGCACTGATCAAGAAAAATATGAATTTATACAACTTTTCAATAATTTCAGATGTATTTTCTTGGAGATATGAGGATTTGAAAGGATTTAATCTAAAAGTTGACACAACACACCATTGAACTAGATCCAGGAGCTAAACCCATTAGGAAGATGCAAAGGCTAGTCAATCCTCATATCGAGCCTCTCATGAAAAGGAATTGAACAAGCTCATTGAGGAAAACATCATATTTCTAATTGAACACTCTTATGGGTAAAAATCTGGTGCCGGTTAGGAAATCGAATGGGAAATTAGGTTATGTGTGGATTTCCGAGACTTAAATAGGGCCTCTCTCAAAGACCACTATCCACTTCCTTAAATGGAAAAATCCTACAAGTTATAGTTGGTTGTAAAAGGTTTCACTTGATGGATGGCTACTTGGGCTATAATCAAATCATGGTGAAAGAGGAAGACCAATTCAAGACAACCTTCACTACAAATGGGGCACATATGCTTATAGGAATATGCCATTTGGACTATCAAATGCTGGAGCAAATTTCAAAGGGAAATGGATATGGAATTCAAAGGGATGATCAATAAGATAGTTCTTGTGTATCTAGATGACATTATTGTATTCTCCAAGAATGCAACAAGTCACCTCTTTCACCTCAGACAAGTATTCCAAAGATGCAGGAGATTTAGAGTGTCTTTGAATCCAAAAAGTGCATATTCTTAGCTCATGAAGGTAAGCTCTTAGGCCACATCGTGTCTAAGGAGGGTTGGAAATTGATCCAGAATGAGTTGAATCTATTCGAGCATTGCCATTTCTAAGTCATAAGAAGGCTCTCAAATTTTTTGGGGAAATTAATTTTTTAGGAGGTTTGTTCCTAACTTTTTCCCATCTTGTCAAGCCATTAACATTGATGTTGAAGAATAGCATGGTTTTCAAATGGAATGTTGAAGGAAAAGAAAGATTTGAAGCTATAAATCATGCCATTGCATAGGCTCCAACCCTCATCAATCCAGATTTTTCAAAGGATTTCACCCTCTATGCTTTTGGTGGCACAAATGCAATATCTGCAATACTTGTACAACCAAACCAAGAAGGACTAGATCAGCCTATTGCATTCTTCAGCTAGGGACTTGAAGGTTATGAGGTGAGATATTCATTCATTGAGAAACATTTCCTTTTTGTGATTATAATTTTAAAGAAATTTAGGCATCTAGTGTCAAATAACATAGAATTCATCTATTAGTTTCACAGTGTAAAATATTTTCTTTTGAACAAGGACCTTAATGAAAAGAGAGCTGGTTGGATAACCAAGGTCATGGAGTATGATATTGATATAAATGTGACCAAATTAGTTAGGGGAAAGGGTTGTGTGAGTAGCTAGCTTCCAACCAGCATGCTAAATCAAGAGAGGAGGTAGAAGTTGTTATGGTGTTGCAAGATAATAAAGAACAAACTACAAATGGTATACCCATTCCTTGTTGGACTCAGGATATTGTATATTTTCTTCAAATGGGTCAAAATCCTCAAGGATTGAGTAAGAAAAAAGGAGGTATTTCAAAATTCATTGCATCCCATATGTGCTTGTAGATAATATTTTGTTCAAAAGGGATGTGAATGGTGTCCTCCTAAGGTGCATCAAGACAGATCAGATAGAGAGGGTATTGCATGAGTTTCATGATGGAGAGGTAGGTGGTCATTTTTCCCCAAAAGCAATAACTATTAGAATCATGAGGGCTGGTTATTATTGGCCTAATATTTTTAATGATTGCTACTCATGGATCAAGAAATGCAATAAGTGTGCCTTCTTCATAGGTAAAGAGAAGCTAACAGCCCTCCCACTCCATCCTATCTCAGTTAAATAACCTTTCATGCAATGGGGGATGGATTTTATTGGGGTGATCAATCCAAGTTCAACCTAGGTCACAAATGGATTCTTACAAGCCATAAACTACTTCACTAAGTGGACAAAAGAAGTTACACTTAAGGAAGCAAATGAAGCTAGCATTCTGGATTTCTACTGAAGGTATTGCAACAAGGTTTGGTGTTCCTTCCACTATAATATCAGATAATGCCTTAGCTTTCATTGGAGAAAAGATATCTAATTGGGCTGTTAGAAATGGCATCTATTTGAGCACTTCTTCTAATTACTACCCCAAGGTAATAGTCAAACAGAGTCCACTAAAAAAATCTTCTCAGGATCATAAGAAGAACCCTAGATGAGAATCAAGAGGACTTGGCATACCAAATTGAAATCACCTTGTGGGATGATAGAATCACTCCCAAGAAGTCAACTGGTTATTCCCCTTTCAAATTGGTTTATGGAAGGGAAGAAAGACTGCTAATATCCCTTGAATTACTAGCCTTGGAGCTTATCAAGTAGTTGGAGTTGTTTAAAGTTCTAGCTATGGAAGTCAGGTATGTAGAACTCATGGAGCTAGAAGAGCTAAGGAACTAGGCCATGAAAACAATGGAGAAGGACCAAGCTCAAATCAAGATGAGATTTGATAGAAAAGCCAAAAACAAAAATTTCTAGGAAGGAGACTTAGTTTTGAAATGGGATGCAAACAGAGCCAAACCAGGAAGGCACTCCAAGTTTGATGCAATATGGAGTGGCCCTTACTTGATTTCGGGGTCAAAGGAAAAAATAATTTCCAATTGTCAAAGTTGGATGGAGAATAATTGTAGATTATAGTCAATGGGATCTACTTAAAGCATTGTTGTTAAGGATGAATCTCATTTATATACATACTAGTTTAGGTTCTTAATTCCTCCAAGTGCTTATAACACATTGTTTTGTTGTAGTTAGGTTTGCTTTTAGATAAGTGCTTTTGCACTCTCTGCATGTTCCATTTGGGATATGTATGATTTTTTTATTTGTACATAGTTGTCTTTGTTTCTTATTTCATTTTCAAGTTTTAGGAAGGTTCTTGTGATGAAATAATGTCCCATCAGTGTTTTAGAGGTTTAAGATGTTTCAGACATCAGACCAGTTTCATTAATCAGAATGAATCCATGCCCAATAGATGCAAAATCACTTGGTATTTCAGATCTAGCAGGAAGATCACCCCATAAGTCACCAAATTGTTATCCATATTTTAACCCCCTGGAAGATGGATTAACTTGAAGGTTTGGGAATTGATAGTTAATGGGATTAGCTTATAAGGTATCTCATGGTAACCTTCCGAGCACAGAGAAGGCTTAGATCTCGGGTTTTTTTAATGGTTAAGATGGAAAAATGTATGGTTTTTCGCCATCCTTCAGCGCATTAGCGTTCCTTCCACCATGCTTCACTTTCTTCTCGTCATGCAATTAACATTCCTTATATCACGTGTTAACATCTTTATTGATTTATCAACCACATCCTCCCGACGTGAGTCAACTCCTCTCTTGCCTTTCTTGGCACACATCAATCAACCGCATCCTCCCGATTGTCAACAACTTTCTTGACTCGTGTCAACCGATTCCACCACGACGTGCATCACCGTTTCTTCTTGACATGCAATCACACTTTCCTCTTGTCATGTGAAAACATACTTAACCATCACGCGATAGCTCCCTCCTTTTTTGCATGTCATTTTACCTTCCTCATCACCATTACCTTCTTGTCGCATGTCAAAGTCACTTCCTATCATGCGTCAATCAAATTTTGTTGACGCGTGTCAACCTCCCCTCATTGTATGTGACAACATTTCTTCTTATAGTGTGACAAGTCATTCCCTCATCGTGGTTACTCTTGATTTTTGTTAGGCATCAGTTACTAGTGGTTTCCATCAAGAAATGACAAGAAGAAGTTTCAGATATGGCCAGGCATTAATGACACCATATAAGGTATCTCAACAACTAGATTAATGAGGTATGACACCCATGTTCACCATGCAAGAAAAGTACCATTGGAAAGAGAACTGGTATGGTTTCCCATACCTACGTATGGGAAATTAATGAAATATGTTAGTTGGTAGATCCTTATATCTATATATATGTATGTATGTATTTTCCCTTTATTCAAGGAGGAGACATTCTAGAATGTAAAGGAACTCTGCCAAAATTGTTCCAGTACTTTTGTGAGTTGCAGGCCTCGAATTTATGCATTTTTGAAGGATTCTTTCCTTGTGCCTATATTGTAATGGATTGTGCATCATTTTAAGAAATAAAATTGGTGTTTTGTATTTTATTTCCCTAGCTAGAGTTGTATTGCATCATTTTCCTTTCATTGCATTTTTAGGTATATTGTACATGTTATATTCTTTTACAGGATCTAAATTCATTTGTGCTCCATGAAATTGGAGGTTTGAATGTGTTCTTTGGACTGTGGCACTTTTTCTGCCCTCTTCTACCTCATTTCCTTCCATTTTCACTCACTAAGAATATCTCCACCCCTTTTTTGTGTTATTACCTCCCTTAGTTTAGGACTTTTATCTTATGCATCTCTTTCTTCCTTGGTCCCTTGGAAATTCTAGGTTAGTGTTAGAATAACTACATTTCCCTTTCTAGGAGTAGTTTTAGCATTATAATAGGTAGAGGAACCAGCCTTCTCTGGAGGTTTTTCTCATTTGTGAGGGTCCCACACCTTGAGACAATCCCATGTTAAATATTGCTAGGTTTGGTGTGTGACATAGAAATTTCTAGCCTGTTGAGGCTCAGAACTACACATCTTATGACTCCATTATGAATATCTACTGGTTTCAAGTAATATTGGGGTTTAATCCTCTCTAGTTCATGAGAAGGATTCAAACAAGGTCAAGAACAAGAGAAGAAGGTGCATTTGAATACCTATAGTTATCCCTAGGTAGAGACAGAAGAGGTAGATAGATTCAAAGATTTACATCTCTCTGTCGAGACAGACTCTGTCGACACCTCCACCACGTAAGCCCTTCTTACAATCTATTAGAGTTCTCATACCTATCATAATGGCTCATCAACCACCTCCTCCTCCAAGACAATTCATCTCATAGAATCAAGGAAGTCCACTCATCTTGCCAGTGCATCTGGAAACCTAGAATCCCATCCCAGCAAATACACTAAAGGCACTTCCTAAATTCAGTGGTGAAGATTTCAAGACCCCAGAGGAACATCTTCACGATGTTGCAGAGATATGGATGGTGCATTACATCATGGAGCAGGACATTCCCTTAAGGTTACTAGCTACTTCCTTTAAAGGAAAATCTCTCGACTAGTATAGATATTTGACTCCTAACTTTGTTGGTACCTGGGATCAATTGGGGAATGTATTTTCATAATATTAAGTGAAAAGGGAGATATATAATCACTTATAAAACACCTTATCAATATCAAAAAATCTCCATAAGAGCCTATGCCTATTTAAATACAGATTCCATAAAACATGGAAAAGGATTCCAACCCTATCTACGCCTCCTACAAGTATGGTTATTTTCTTTTATCTAAATTATCTCAATTCATATATCTCTATCATTATTCAATCGTTAGGAGGAGATTCTCTACCACAAGTATATGATATTGCGGTCCAAGTGAGAATAATTTGATAGATCTTTGGTAAAATTTCCCCAAAGATCCCCTTACCAAGATATCTCGAGATAACTCGCCTTCCTTAGACACATGCCTCAAGCTCTACCGAAGATCCTACATCAATATAAAAATAATCCTCCTCTCAAGGAGCGGTTACACCTATCATTGTATCATCATATTATTCTTCAGAGTTGGAGGATGTAAAAAATATCCTTATGAGTTTCTCTAATGAGATATTTATTCTTCAGAGGAGTCAACGCGCATAACCAATTCAGAATCATCAAATCTATCAATGGGGTAGAGCCACTTATCCTCCACAATATCAAAATGCCTAGAGACCACCGCTGGCCTAGCCATCTAACTAAATTGTTCTAGTCCGGACACCACTCCAGACGCCCCACCCAATAGTGGGAAAGAAATGATTCTAGGACTGAATAATTTGGCAGAAGATCCCAATGCTTTGTGCTTCCCTTAAAATATCCCTCATGTGCCGAGAGATTCCCAAGGGAATTTACAAAAATAAAATAAGAGAAAAGTGCAATGAAGGGATATGAGGTCAATACTGCGGACCTTACCAATCCCATGAAATTCAAAACATGACCTTAATTGCGTAAATGCAAGGGATGTCCCTAGAAAAAGAGGTAGAAATTACACTGAACATGTGATTTTATCTTGGATTTAAGGAGAAGAATTTGTATTAAAAAACGATGCATCCACATCTAAGAATCTAGTGTAGTCAGATTATAACACTCGCTCCAAAAGGAAGATGATGGAAGCCACGGTCCCTGCTCCTAGAACAACAAATGAAGCAAGGATATAATTTCCAACGTTCACCGACCCTCCGCCCACCTGACGGATAAGAGAATCTAGCAGCCACTCATAAAAAAGGTACCTTCGACCCAATGAATGAGAGGGTGAAATACCAACAAGTCTCCAAAGTGCAATCACTTGGGCCAATGAACGTATTCGAGTAACTCAGAATAACACCAACCCATGTATCATTTTATGATATCTTGGGAATTCCAAAATAAAAGGAAGTGCTTCAAGTAGCACTCAAATCCAATGGTGGCCCAACTATGACTAGGAAGGGGAAGAAATAACTCAAAATAACTTAAGCTCAAATAGAGTCAGTGCTTAATGAACCAAAAATAAGGGGCAAGTAAACCTAGACCCCAACCATTCTTCATGACTCTTATAATTGGTAATAAATTGTTACATAACTCCATGATTGACTCTAGCGTAAACACTACAATTATGCCTAAAGCAATAGTGGATGCCTTGGGAATCAAATATGAGCCCCTAAGAAGAGGAGTCATGTAGCTAGACGGAAATCAATTCAAATAATTGGTGTTATTAGAAGTCTCCCATTACAGCTCTATTCTTACCCGAACATTACTGTTCCACAGGATATAAGGGTGATTGATGTTTCACCAGTCTTTAGATTGTGTCTATCGTGTGATTTCTCGGCTAAATTTGAAGGCTATATATCACTTTATTGGTCTCATATGATTATGCAGACTAAGTATGGATCCAAAATGAAGGTGCTATTATAACCCCTCACCGAGGAACATATAACAGATCAAGTAGCCTTAGGTTTTGAAGCCTCACATGCCATGATCACCCGAGAAGAAGAGTCATATATAGATGAAGGTGACCATCAAAGTGGAAACTATTTGGTTGACCTGTCACCTAGAGACCCCTTTGGAAAATTTGACTCCACTAGGTTAGGTACTTATGTGATCTTTGATGAGAATCCCAACATTCCAAATATTATGAGGGAAGATAGTAAAAATGAAAATAATCTCACAAAGAATTCCCAAATATGGACTCTACATTTTGAGGGAGCCAAGCAGTGAAATGTTGGGAGATGGAATATGCCTATCCTCACCAAAAAAGAAGATACTCCAAGAGTTTTTCTTCCACTTCACTTGCACCAAAAATGAAGCAAAATATGAGGCTTTAGTTCATGGTTTGACATTGGCATGCAAAGAGGGCATACAACAACTGAGAGTCTTTGGGGACTCTGAGTTAGTGGTGACACAAGTTAGAAGAACCGCTGCAATAAAGAATCCAAGAATGAGGTCCTACCATCATAGGGTATGGGATCTTATTGAATAATTTGAAGCCTTTAACATTAAGGTTATCCCTTGGGAAAAAAACATTGAAGCAGATAGAATGGCCCAGATTGGTTCACAATTTGACCCAACCAAGGATCTACTAGCAAACAAGGATGTGATGAAACCGATCACCCGCTCATCCTTACCTAAAAATGTAGATCATTGCATGGTATTTGAAAGTGACCAAAAAATATTTCTCTTCTTATAACAATTTTTGTAGATTTTACAGACCAACTCTAACCTAAAATTGAAGAAGCATACGTAGATCAAGTCATCTAGCTTAAAATAAACAAGCTTCCAAAGGGACTGATAATGTTGGAAAGTCTTTTTGATTCCAATGATGCTAATACAGATAGGAGGAAGTTTGTGGCGGTCAAGGAAGACTATGCAGAGCTAGAAGTAGCCAATGGGAAGAAGCTAAATGTTGGGAAGTTAGTCACTTAGAAAGAAAGAGAAAGACTTGTGGATGTATGCCATAATTATGATAAGGTAATACCTTGGACTTATGATGACCTACATGGTTATAATAAGGATATCATCTAGCATACTATTGACTTAGAAGAAGGGACTAAACATGTGTGTCAAAAGCAGAGGCATGTAAATCTCAAAATAAAATCTCTCATGGATGAAGAGCTCATGAAACTCCTAGAGGCTAAAATAATCTTCCCTATAAATCATTCCACCTGGGTATCTAATTTGGTGTGGGTAAGGAAGAAAAATGGAAAAATTAGACTCTGTGTTGATTTCAGAGATCTCAATAAAGTGCCCCTTAAGGACCAATACCCATTTCCTTCAATGGAACAAATACTAAAAATAGTAGTAGGTTTAGAAATATTCTCTCTATTTGATGGTTTCTCGTGTTTCAATCAAATATGGCTCGTGGAGGTAGATCAACATAAAACCAACTTTACAAAAAAGTGAGTAACCTTCACATATACGAAGATTCCATTTGTTCTCATCACTGTTGGGTAGAGTTTTCAAAGATACATGGATGCTACATTCGGATAAATGATTAACAAGGTAATATTGATATATTTGGATGACCTCACGGTGTTTACCAAAGTAGTGGAGGATCATTTTGATGCCCTGGAAGCTATATTTAGGAAGTTACAGGAATTTGGAATCTCTTTGAACCCGAAGAAGTGTGTTCTTAGAGTACCTAGGAAGGAAAAATCTTAGGACACATTATCTCAAAAGACAGAATCTCAATTGACCTAGAAAGAGTCGGGGCCATTATGGAATTGTCCCTACCTATCAACAAGAAGGCAATACAATCTTTCCTAGGAAATATTAACTTTGTCAGTAGATTCATTTCATATTTTTCTGGAATGATCCGCCCAATCACCATGATGCTAAAAAAGAATCTAAATTTCAAATGGACCACTAAAGGTCATTAAGCATTCGAGGAGGTCAACAGAGAAATTTTATTCACTTTGGTACTACGCAACCCAAATTTATCCAAGGATTTCATCATGTACATATATAGGAGCAAGCATAGTGTAGCATCTATGCTAACACATAAAGGAGAGTCATGAGAAGATGAACATCCAATTACTTTCTTTTCAAAAAATCTCCATGATTATGAGATAAGGTAAAACTTTGTGGAGAAATAAGCTTACACCATTGTCAAAGGTTTGAAGAAATTCAGACACCTCATTACCAATAGCAAGATCATCATATGGTCGCACACAACAGTTGTCAAGGAATACATCACAGAAGATGAGATAATTAATTAAAGGGATAACTAGATCACTAAGATATTAGAGTATGATGTTGAAATAAATCCCACAAATATGGTAAAAGGAAGAGGTCTTTTCCAATACCTCACACAGGATCCAATGACCCTAAAAAAGGAGGAATCCGAGGTGGTGCTTTGCATTCAAGAAAATGAATCTAAAAACTAGGTATCGAGATAAGATGCATTTCATGTAGACATGTGAGTATCCAAGTCACCTTCCTCTTAAAAAGAGAAGATATTACAGATAATAAGGAGCCAAATTTATCATAATTGATAATTTCCTTTTCAAAAGGAACTTTGATGGGATCCTTCTCAGATGCCTAGAAAAGGAGGAAGCCGAAAGGGTCTTACATGAGTTATATAATGGAAGATTGGGGGGCCACTTCTTGGAAAAAACCAAAGACATAAAATTCCTGTAGGTGGGATACTTTTGGCCCAACTTGTTTACAGATTGTTATGCAATGGTGAGCAAGTGCAAAATTTGCCAATTCTACATGGGCTTCTAGAGAAATGTTGCATTACCTCTTAACCCTATTCTAGTTGAAGAGCCATTTGCATAATGGGGTCTAGATTTCATTGGAATGGTTAATCTAGTTTCAAGCATGGGTCATAGATGGATTCTCATAGCCACTGATTACTTCACCGATGGACAAAGGTAGTTCCATTGAAGGAAGCCATAAAGAATATGATCCTAGAACTCCTCTGAGATATAACTAGCCACTTCGAGACCCCCCGCACGATCATATCAGATAATGCAAAGGATTTTATGGCTGCCAAGGTGTCCAAATTCACAATGAGGCATGAAATCTATCTAAAAAAATCTTCCAACTACTACCCATAGGGTAACGTGATTTAGTAGAGTCTGTTGGTGCTCGGCTTGATCTCACACCATTTTGCTTTGATTTTCCTTTGATCTCGCATATTATGAAATGTTTTGTCTCTTGATGTGGATGTTCTGAAGATTTAACCTCAATTTGAAATGCCTCCAATTGTTTGCAAAATCCATTGTCTTGCCCTTTTTGAAGGAATCTCCGAGTTTGCCTTGTTTTTACCTAATTTCTACAAAATCCATGGGCTCTGCCGTTTTTCCTATTTTTCCCCGACCATGGAAGCTTGAGAATGAACAATTTATATTTGTATGCATTTTAAAATCCAAATCCAAGGTCGAAAGATGCTTGGAACCATGATTCACTTGGTTTTGTTTAAAAAAATTTCATCCTTAGCGAAAAATCAGATTCTGGGCATGAATGGTGAATTTATGTGTTTTTGACGGTCTGGCGAGTGTCTTTTTCCTATCAAAATTATTCCTTAGCATTCAGCAGTCATGTGGCCTCTTTTTTTTGGTCAAGATATGGTGAGAAAATGTTTTAACTTATCACTTTGTTCTTTTTTGGTAAAAGGGAAAATTTGGTCCCGTAGCTCCGCTTAATTCTGATTGGTTCTTTAAGTACTTATGTGGCTTCTTCTAATTGGATGGGGAATGGTGGGTTTGTGTTTTGAACTTATTATTTTGGCTACTTTGGAAAAAATTTTGAACCTGCCCTGCAGCCCCACCAGGATTTGATTTAAGCAAAATTTAAGCGGCAGGGAAAAGGTCTTACTTTGACCCCGCATAAGGACATGTGGCAAGGTTAAAAGCGGAGATACGAGGCCTTCAGAGGCAAGTTGGATATTTTTACCTTTTGGAAAAATGGAGTAAAAATTCTATAATGGAAGCGTGCCCCACCGGATCGTATTAAAGCCTTATAAGGTTCTTGAAGTTGCGTTATAACGACATGTGGAGGTCTCCTCCAGTCTTCTTTCCTTAGACTTTTCAACAACTTCTTAAAAGGGTCTAGAACACGTGGAGTGGTTGTGCAAGTTTGGGAAGGCGGCCTTTGGGTTGACACATGGTGCTTTCGCTAGAATCTCAAGCTTTTTTGTAGGCTTTTCTAGACTGGGACACGTGGTGACCCCACGCTCATTCAGGATCTCTACTTTTCGAACCATCTCAAGATGCGCCATTGAGACACGTGGCGGTTTGAAAAGTCAAGAGGCAGGAGGCGGGCCATTGGGGGCAACTTGGATTTTTTGCCCCTTGTTGTTTAAAAGACTAAAATCATCAAAATGACCTATAGGCCCGATAGAGAAAATTCAAAATTTGCTCCAGTCAATGGCGGAGGTGCGGACTTTTGGGGGTAAATTGGAAAATTTTCCTTTTGTGGAAAAAGGAGTTAAAAGTGAAAAAGGAAGCATGGTTCCACTAGGACCCACATCAGAAACTAGAAGTGGAAGGGCGAAGCTATAGGGAAAACTTGGAAAATTTTCCCTTTTCCAAAAAAGAGGTGAAATAGCAAAATTTAGCCACAGTTCCTTTGGGACCCACATTGGGACACGTGTCAGGCCTATTTTTCAAAGGCGGAGGGGCAGAGAAAATTGAGAAATTTTACATTTTTTCCAAAAGGTGTAAAAGGTAAAAAGGAACCCCAGGCCCATCTTAACTCGGATATCCCATGTGGATGGTCCAAATTCAAAAGAAATATCGACGGCAGTTGTGCATCTCTATCTGATTTTCTACCATTTCTGCGCCAAAGCTCCGGGGATGTGAATTTTTATGGTTTTTAATCATTTCTTGGAGTCTCCTGCATGTAAAATGAAGAGGAACATTAATTTGGTATCCTGGTTGGGTGGGAAAAATCTGAAGATGTATTTTGTAATCAAGACGTGATCTTATCATTGGCTTCGATCTGATTTTTAGTTTTTCTTTCCTTGGCATCACAAAGAACAAGATTTGTGATCGAGAGGAGGAAGTAGTTGGTGCGTGAGATGAAGAATGACCTACTAGGTGAAGAATTGAATGCTATAAATATTTGGAGAGATTTTCCCTCTGCACACTTCAAAAATTTTTAAATCTGATTTGGGAGTCTCAACACGCAATGGTGCTTTGAATGTCTCTAGTTTTAGGGGAAAACTTTGTTGTAAATGAAGTATTATAAATTGCATGAATTTATCATGCAAATGGTTGGAGTGTTAGAGGTCGGGACTAATTTTTCTAAGAGAAAATCTTGATAGAACCCGTCCTTCTGAGAAATCATCTAAAGAAACCTGTTTATCTCCTTTGTGTTAAATTTGATCATGTCAAGGTGGTTACGAGTGTACAACCATTGACAAGCTCTGAGATTGTTCTAGAAACTTTCCCCTACTAAAAATTTAATCAAACTTGAGTTAATCTATGTTATTTTTGGGCAAAATTTGTGTTTGCTTCATTCTTGAATGTCTGTAAGTAGTTTTCTTGTTCCGTTGCAATCTTACATTGAAATATTTGTGAATCACACAAGATCTTATCCTTGTGATAGTTTGGTGGCATTTACAATTTCATTTATCAGAAGAGCTTTCATTTGATAGTGAAATAAACAAATTTAAAATCACTGTGACTCCTAGCATGACTATAAGATTGTTTGTTAGCCTTTGAGGGTATCTTAGGCATTATGAAATAGAGGTTGACAATGTTTAGTTAAGTTTTCCAATTTGAGCCTTCATTTCGGATCCTTGAAGTTTGTGTGAATATGCTAATCTGGGCCTCCATTGAAGCACATATTCTAGTTAAAGGAACATCCTAGCTATCCCTAAGCATTATGTTATTCAAGATCTCCATTTTTGTAAAATTTCTCAAGAATCTGGTGAATCAAGTTCATTTTTACCTCACCTCCCACAAAAAATTCATTTAAAAACAACCAATCATACCCATACTACCCCTTTTTTTCATGTGTGTATACAAATGCATAATTTTTACTACCAAAACATGCAGAAACAATCAAGTTTTCATTGTCTCTAGTGGCCTGAACCTCGCTTAGAAAATATCTCCATTATATAGAGTGACAACTCGTGAGAGTTAGGTTTTGTTTCATTGATCATATTTTCTTTGAGGTCTTCCTAATAATTTCAGAAGGAAGGATATATCCATCTCCTCCACGAACAACAAAGCTACAAATGGAGTCCTCTCACCTTGGTTGAAAGGCACAACCATAAAGTAGTGAGGATAGGTCAAATCCTCTTGAGAGTGCTACCCATTTCTCCACATCTGAGTGACAAAGAACAAGCTGCATTTCATCCCCGGCTACAAAATGACACACTACATGCTCTGCTTGTCTCTAAGCTTCCTGCCAAACTGTGATGCTTCTTAGCTTCTAAGGGAGAATCAATTTGGGTACCAACACCAAATTGGCACTGCTATCAGGGACATAATGGTTACAGTTCATATTCAAACCCTAGGAAACACTTTTTATATGCTCTAAGTGCTAATACATTTTTTCAAACATCATCTTGTGTTTGGGCTTGTAATAAGTATTTCAAAGTTTTGAAAATTGTGTGTAATTATTTCAGTTTCTACACCTAGTGCACTAGCTTTCATTGATAAATCTGGGTAAAGAAAAGTTAGATCATTCCATTTCTAGTTTCTAGTATTGACAGACATTTGACAGATCATATTTTAGTGCATTTGGACAACTAAGGTGGAAATTCTTAGTGGCGACGACTGTTGATCGATTCTTAATAAGTACTAGTGTCTTAACCTCTGTCAAGTGATATTTGTTACTAATATTTGCAAAGTGGAAGGAAGAAGATATTTCTTTGCTAGGAATCCTGCTTTAGGACAATATTTCCAAAGCTAGGAAAAATAAATTCGGAAGGAAGAAGAGCTTGGAGAGTTGTTGGAGCTTGAACATGAAGATGTATATATGAAATTGTTTATCCATACTTTGGAGGAATATGTCAGAACTGGTATAAAGCTTTTCAGATAATTCCATTGATTCTTGGACAAAGATGAACAATGCATTTAGATTACAGTATGGTGATAGAACTGACCCTAGGTTTCTGTTGTTGCAGATGTTGATCAGATTTCTAGTTTGATCACCCTATGCATCCAGTGTGATTACACAACATTGAATCCTCTTCCCAAGTGTGGGACTTGAAAAATGGAAGAGGAATCTCCAGATTAGAGGCTGGTTCCTCAACTCCTCTGATCAGCTATTTCACTTGCACAATTGCAGAGGTTTAAACTCCTAAATCTACTCTAAATTCCAAGGAGACAGAGATAGAGAATGCAAAAAGAAAGAACTAATGCTAATAGGTGATGCACCAAAGGAGTGGTGAACACTTCTTGTTCATGCAAATTGACACAATTTCATAAAATGCAACATGAAACATCATACACAGGATGATAAGATGCAATTAGAGGTCTGAAATGAAGCAAGACAATACAAACAAAGGATTGAAAATTGATCACAGAGAGTCTACACTGTCATTTTTTATCACAAAATCCTTGCATTTGCAACATCAAAGAGGCGAAACTTGTTACAATCATTAAGAAGGTCTAATACTTGCAAAAATCACTTGCTTTGAAGGTGAAAGAAGAAGCTTTCTATCCAAAAAAATGTTCCACCCTCTAAAAATGAGCCGTCGGCTTTTACAATGCATGGGTCGAGCCTCAGAGAGAGAGAAAACGTGTAAAAACATGGGATCCATTCCCATTGAATGAAGATGCATTAAAATAGCATGGGTGTCCTTACAAACCCATGCCACGACATTTTTGGCCATCTTTGAAGAAGAATGCGACCCATTTTACATTAAGACTGGTTGTTGAAACGTCATTTACGGCCATTACCACATGCCGAGAGGCATTTCTTGATTTTTCTCTCCAAACTCAACCAAAATAAAAATTTACCCTCATAATCATGTAGAGAATTTCACCAGCTTTCCATTGATATAAAGAACGTGAAAATCCGAGCTTTGGATCGAAAGATATGGCGATTTGAAGTTTTAGGGCAAAACAGGGCCAAATCAGGTCGCTTTGATATTTTTGGCCTGGACACGTGGTGAGTTCGATTCGATTGTGGGCCTTCTAAGGAAAATTTCCCACAAAAACTCCGCTGAGCCATAGCTTGAAAAATATGAGGAGTTAGGAGGAAAACTTTACCTTTATAGAAAGCCGAGAGAGAGCTCTATCCAATGGTGCCATTTTTAGAAAGATTTAAGAGCCTAAAAATCAAAAATGGAGACTGAGGCACAAGAGAGGTAAGAACACAAGGAGTTAGCCACAAAAATGAGTAGGGGCACATTTTGGATAACAGTTTCTTCTATCAGAATTTGAAAACATCAAGAAGAATCCTAATGATTTAGTACATGATTTCAACACAAGGTTTAACAAGACCTTGAGGAGATTTCCTGTTAGCTTAAGGCCATGTGATGAATCATTTTTGATCATATATTCAGATGCATTTGATAAAAAATGTTCTTACTACTTGAGGGACAAAAACCCTACTAATTTGAGGCAAGCCTTCACCATGGCTCTAAAAATTGAGAACAACATCAAGGCAATTGAAAAGCCTCCAAAAATGGAGGGTGTAAAACTAATTAACCAGAAAATCCTCAAACAAGTAAGGTTGCTGATTTGGAGGAAGTAGTGAAAAATTTGGTAGGGGCTGTCAAAGAAATATCATTCAAATCAGCTGGGGTAGAAAAAGGAATTAGGCAGAGTTCACAAGGTCAAAGACAAGCAACAAGGCCAAGACAAGTTTACAGATCATTATAGAAATGATCGGATATCGATGATGACAAAGGAAAGGGACTGTTTGATTTGGAAATAAACAACAGTCCTAGGCTAGAGAAAACAAAATGGTACATGATCCTTTGGCTGCCAGAGTTGTTGTTGTGGAGGAGACATATGTCATTGATTGGTGTGACAGATGTTTCATGCCCCGTGCTCCATGTGAGGAAGATCATCAGGAAGAAGAAGAAGCTGATGATGATAATGATGATGATGTTTGCATGATGGGTTGCTCCATAAGCTCCCAACAAGGGGAAACTTCAACTGAGATAATAAGTGCTAGAACGGTTGCTGATTTTGGGATTGCATCCACTGGGTACCCATTCTTCCTCCCTCTCATACTTTAGAAGTAGATACTATACAATATTTTGAATTTCCCAATAATGAATTTGAATATTTAAGAGCTTTAATGATAAAGAAGTATGATGGAGGAATCCCATCTGAGGAGGACATGTAGTTGTTGATGAATGCTATTATTGTTGCCCAAGAGAAGGAGTATAACACAAGAAGTAGGGTTGTCAAAGGAATAGGGCCTTAGGCCAAGCCAAAAACTCCATTGCTTTCAAATATTCCTAAAGAGGCTCCTAAGAAAGATGCATCTGCCAAGGGCCTTGTTGTCCCAAACAAAACTCATACCCCTCCTCATGCCCAAGATATCAAAAATCCTATGCCATCTAATGAGTATATCATCCTTCCTTCCAATGCTACCTTGCCAAAGTTTGTCCCTTATGATATTGCCCAAGTCTTGAGTCGATCAAGATCTCAGCCCAATTGTTTAGTTGTTTAAGATTCCGAGAACAAAGAAAAGGCTTTTGAGTATTTGGGGCTGAAAGAGGACAAAACTACCCTAGGTAGAAATATAAACATTGTGGAGACACCACCAATGTTAGAGGATTTAGGTGAACCACTTGAGGTTTATTTGGGGACATCATTGGTGGAGTCTCGGCTAAATGTGGATCTATTCTTCACCACTCTAATCATTAAAGACATATTGCTACATGATCAGTATGTTTGACTCATAGGCATCATGCGATGTTATGCCTATGGAAGTCATGAATGAGTTGGATATCAAAGTAACAATAGCATATAGGAAGTGTACTACTATGGAATCTAGAGAAATGCCAATGGTGGGATGTGTGAAATGTCCGGTGGTGCAACTTACAACTTACCAGGTATAAACACGATGCTTGATGTTGTTATTGTTGATTGCCCAACCATGATCCATAGGGATCCGAAAAAATGCTACTTCATCGAAAACCAACACAAAAGAAGGAAAATAATGAAACAAAGGTTCGTCATTAAGTAACAGGAACACTACCCTTCGTAGGGAGGTGGTTACAGAACCACCGCTTTGCCCCCAGTGGTGGCGGTCCCAACCGTCGGTTTGCACAGGAGGCGGTCTTGGCCATTACAGAGATAGAAAAAAAAATCGAAACGAATAGCCTCCGAATTTGAAAGGATGTTCATTCCTCTTCTCCTTCATGACCTTTCACATTCTCAAGTGCACGAGAGGACATGAGAAAGACTATAAATACATGATTTTAGAAGTGTAGAAGATCATCAAAGTGTGGGAGCAAGTTAGCAAGAAGTCTTGGTGCTGGAAATTGTATTTTTGTAGAAGAAAGGAGTGTTAGATAGGAAAAACAAGTAAGCTGAAAGGAACTGTTGAGATATTATCTACTTCTCTTTCTTACTTATTGTAAATTTTTACCTGTTGATTTGAATTGGCCAATAGAAGTGGGAAGAAAGAGTAATTTCCCTTCCCGACTGGTTTTTCCTCCATTGGAGGTTTTCAGGATAAAATTGTTGGTGTTATGAGCTTATATTCTTTCCTTTACTACAATTGTTGATTCTAAGCACAATAGTAATTCATTCACTAGCTATCTCTGTTATTTTCTAATAGAAAGTAAACAACAATGATTAATTTGTGATTTGTGAATAATTCCAAAGTTGAAGAGTTTAGAGATCATTTTGGTATTAGAGCTAACAAGTTTCCGGGATGTAGTATTTCATTCTTGAATTTGTATGACAGTGACAAGATCTAAAGGTGAAGAAGCTTTACCTTGCGATCTAGAGATTTCTACAAAGAAGTGGAAACAGAGAATTTAGGGAGAAATGGAGGAAGAGAACTTGGTCCGTAGAATCGAGATGCTAGAGACCATGATGGATAGGATGTTTAGAAGGCAAGAGGAACTTACAGATTTGAAGAAGACAACTTCCGTCAAACAATACTCCATGGACTCGGTGGTTCGAGGCTTAGCCGAAAAGTTTGGTATAGGCAAGAGTCACCATGAGGAAGATTATGGGGAAGATCATGAAGAAGAGACTTCTAACACAAGAGGAAAGGTAAAATCTAAACATACTCCTTTTAAAGTTGAGACTAAAGTCGAAATCAAAATATTTGAAGGACAAGTAGATGCAGAATTACTGGATAAATGGTTGAAACAGTTAGAAGTCTATTTTAGCGTCCATAATGTCACTAAGGCACAAAGGATCACCTTTGTAAGTCTCAAAATGGAGGGACATGCTCTAGTTTGGTAGGAAAATCATCTAACTACTTGTGAAAAGAAGAAACGTCCTATTGTGAAATCTTGGCAAGAATTTAAGGAATTACTTAGAGCTAAATTCTATCCTACTGGCCATAAAACTAACCAAATGATTAAATGGTATTATTTTAGACAAGGCAGTGGTCAAAGTGTACAAGGCTATACTACGGAGTTTTGGAGGCAAGCCATGTTGTTGAACATGGATTTGGAGGATGAGGATATTCTGACCAAATACTTGGGAGGACTTCACACTCACCTTCGAAGAAAAATCATCTCCACAAAGCCCAAGGATCTCAATGAAGCATGTGTACAAGCATACTACATAGATGATAAGAAAAAGAAAGGACAAGCATAGCCGAGGGTAAAGTAGTCAACAAATCAACGAGAAAAGGATTATGGGCAAGCAAGTAACAAGAGTAAGTGGAAAGGGAAAGGTAAACAAGCTACCACTACTTTAAATACTTGTAAAGATCCCAAGAATTTTTGCAAGAATTGTGATATCAATGGTCATACTAATGCTACATGATGGAAGTTACATCCAGAGTTACATCCAATAAAATAAACCAAGGACTCCAAGAAGTCCATGACAGTTGTAAAGACATAATGGGAGGTAGAAATTGGAGATGACTCTGATGTAGAAGAAAGGATTGGATGCATGGCCACCAACATGGACAACAAAGAGGAGATGAGTAGACTATTCCAGATCAAAATCCAAATCAAGAGGACTAAGGTAAATACTTTGGTTGATACCGGTTCTCAATCTAACTTGATTTCTAAGGTAGTTGTAAAGAAGCTTGGTCTTGAGACTTACGAGCATTGACACCCATATCCTTTGGGTTGGGTGAAGAAGGGTGTTGAAATTCAGATAACAAGAAGATGTAAGGTCAAGTTTGGGATAAATTCCCAATATATAGATGTTTTTGAAGCTGACATTATTCCACTTGATGCTTTTGATGTTGTATTTGGGAGTCCTTACTTGTATGTTAGGGATGCTATCTTTATGAGAAGGGAAAACCAATATAGATGGGTCAAGGATGGGATCAGCTACAACATCAGGGCACACTAGCATAAGAAACATGTTACTATGGTAAGTGCTAACCAAGTAAAAGGACTCATTCATTCAAATCATAATTAGTTTTGTTTGCTTTTGTTAAAGGATAAACAAGATGGGGTAGAAGTTTCAGAGATTTCTAACCAGGGAAAACAAGATTTGGATAGTATCATTTAGTCTTTTCAGGAAGTATTTCAGGCTTCTAGTGGATTACTACCAAAATGGGAAGTAGAGCATGAGATTCAGCTGTTGCCAAAGTCACCTCTACCGAACATCAGGCTATATAGGAAATGCTTGCTTGAGATTAATGAAGTAAATAAACAACTCTAGGAACTAATAGACCAAGGGGTGATACATCCGAGCACCTCACCGTGCGGTTCGCCTATTGTGATGGTGCCAAAGAAGGATGGTTCTTGGAGAATGTGCATCGACTACTGCACTTTGAATAAGATCACCATAAAGAATAGATATCCACTTCCCCGTATAGATGATCCCTTGGAAAAACTTTAGCATGCCAAATTTTTCACAAAGTTGGATCTCAAGTCAGGTTATCACCAAGTTAGGATGAAGGAGGAGGATATATGGAAGACTGCCTTCAAAACAAAATAGGGTTTATATAAATGGTTAGTATGTCCTTTTGGATTAAGCAATGCACCCACTACATTTATGAAATTGATGAATGATGGATTACGAGATTTTATAGATTCATGTGTCATTGTATACCTAGATGATATCTTGATTTTTAGTGCCACATGGGAAGAACATCTAACACATTTGCAGTAAGTCTTGCAAGTTCTCAGGGAGAAACAACTGCTTTGCAATATGAAGAAATGTGAATTTTCCAAATAGTCACTTGTCTATCTTGGGCATGTGGTTGGAGGAGGAGAGCTATGAGTGGATCCAAAGAAGGTGGGAGCCATCAAAAATTGGCCAACACCAACAAGAGCCACATAGACTAGAAGCTTTATGGGAGCAGTACAATACATGCGGAAGTTCATTTTGGGTTTCTCGGTGATTGCAGCACCTCTACACATAGTGGCCACAAAGAGTAAGGGTTTTGAATGGGGTAAGGAATAAGAAAAATCCTTTGAGTTATTGAAATACAAGATTAGTCATGCTCTAGTATTTTCTTTTCCTAGTTTGCAGCAGCCTTTTGAAGTAGAAACAGATGCCAGTGATTATGTTATGGGCGCAGTGTTGCTTCAAGGAGGTAAACCCGTATGTTATCATTTTGAAACCTTCACTTCAACAGTTAAAGGATATTCAGTATATGATAAAGAAATGTATGCACTAGTTTAGGCAATTAAAAAATGGAAACATTATTTTTTGGGTAAAGAAACTATTGTGCACATTGACCACAAATCTCTCTAGTATTTGCAAGCATAGTCTAAATTGTAGCAGGCAAGGCACTACAAATGGATGGGGTTTCTTCAGCAGTTCCATCTAGTGATCAAATACAAGAAAGGTAGTACAAATTTGGTGGTAGACATGTTGTCTAGGCCACCCACATAGGAAAATTTCTCCTGTTTGGCCACTATTTCTTATATTGAGCCCTTCACGAAGGAAGCAGGGATAATTTTAGTGGCGAATATTCATAATATGGTGAAAATTTCATTTTAGGAAAATTTGAAATGGCGATTTTTGGAGTGGGTCGGTGTCATGTTTTCCCAAAATATACAATATTTTTTTTTGGCGGGTCAGCTTCACCTTCATTTGAAAACATCTCCTATAAAAACCTAGGTGATTCACCGGGTAGTATACCTCAAGTAGCTTACCAAATTACCAATACTGTGAAGTTTGAACTCGCATACTCTTAAGCACCAGAGATTGTTGTTAGCCTGTTAGGGTTAGTTGTTGACGCGTGATAGGGACATAGTTGATGCGCGACAAAGAGTTATTACAGACGCACGATAAGGAGATATTGCAGACATGTAAAAAAGGAATAGGTTTGACGCACGATAGAGAGAGTTGGACGTGTGACAGGGCATAGTAGTTGACGCGTGACAATGCATGGCGAGTTGATGCGTGGCGAGAAATTCAGAAAGTGGACGTGTAATAGGGCATAGGTAGTTGATGCACGACAAGGGCCGAGTTGACGTGCGACAGAGACCTCGAGGGCAGTGGATAGAGTCGCTACTTGGTTCTTTTGCTGACATAGGAATCTCTTCAAAATAATGGAAGGTGCTAGTTCAAAGAATGCGAAGAACCTGAAAGTAAGTAAGAAATATCAGAAATCACTCTTCAAGTATTTTGGAAAGCGTACGGATACGAGATATTGAAAATACCAACCATATAGATGCCACCACAAAGAATCATAATATTGACTGTGTGGAAGGTATTATTGAGGTGGACATGCATTCTGCATAGTATCAAAGTCAAACAAATGACACCTACGATAATATGCCAGATCTTGAAGATATTGTTCCTATTGGGGTGCAACCAGAAGTGCATCAAGATATCACACATACAAATACTCAACAAAATGGAACACATAAATCAAATTCAAATTCCGGTCCAAGAAAGAGGAAACCAAGTGATTGTGATATTGCTCAAAATTCTACTCAAAAAAGTAAAACATTGAAAATGAACAAGAATATGTGGACCATTGGTAGGACATACAAGTTTGATTGGGAAACTAAATTTCCATTTATTGAACCTGTACAATCATCTAATTCTAAAGAGATCCCATCTAAATGTACATGTACAATATGTACGTGGAAATTAGGAAAGCAAAAAAATGCAACTGAAGTTGAACACTATAGAAAAACATTGTGGAAAACAATATTTGACTATAACGGGGGCAGATGGCCAGAAAATCAAAACACATAGGTGGTTCACTGAAAAAGAATGCATGGAAGTTAGATATGCAGTGGAATATGATTTAGAGCAGAAAAAACATAGACATCTCTTGGAAAAGGGAGGAACGATCACATCGCATATTGGTAAGATGAAACAAACAAATCTACATGCAAAATTCATACAATTCTCTACTCTATTTCACATACTAAAAAAAGGAAGACCGATTTCAGATTTCCTCGATTTCAAAGTTTTGTATCAATTTAATGGAATACTTGAATGTACCTCAGTCTCATTGGTTTGAAAGTAGTGGATGGGAAATGGAAAAATTCCTTTCGATGATAGAGAAGGAAGATTTGAAAGAGAATGTAAAAAAAGAAAAGTTTATCTCTCTTTCAATTGATGAAGTGATAACAGTCGACAACACTACATGGGTATGTATCCACATCTATACTTTAGAAAATCATATAAGGACACCTCATCTATTGGGTGTTATGAAAATGGTTGAAAACTGGCAATGCGAAAACCTACATAAAATAGTTGTTTCTCATTTGAAATATATTGTTGGAATGGTGACTGATTATGAAATTGCTACGAAGTTGGTATGCATTGGAGCACAGGGGGTTCACTTAGTAAAAGTATGGTATATCACGTGCATTCATAGGGTATTAAATAATACACTTAATTCTAGTTTCTACATCTAATTATTCAATTGATAATACCCCTATTTTTACATGCACCTTACTTACTCATTTTTCAATTACAATTTTATTTACCCGTTTTTATTTCTACCCTAATATATTAGACAAAAAAATATTATATTTCTCACTCAATTTTTTTTAATCTACATTTCCTCTTGAAATATAGTTTTAAGACATTGAAGACCTATTACAAATCACCTTATATATGTTAAGATTTAATCATTTATCAATAGTTATTCAAATACTTAAGATGGTGAAATAATATCACTTGTGTTGAAAAGCATACTCACTCCTAGTTTTCGCCATCTTATTATTTCTTGGTTAAGAATCTAGATTTATTTATTAAAAAAGAGATTATAATTAAATTTATGACCACACTCCTTTTGTAATTTTATGGTATTTACTTTTAAAAACTAGGGTTCAAATGTTTTCGGTTTATATTAAAATTAAACCTCCATTTACTTTGGCCCACCTTTCTAACCTACACCCAATACCGATTCAAAATATTAATAAATTAAACCCTTTCACCCCCTCATGTTTACCGATATATTGACTTTAATTTTGTTAATTTTAAATACCTCAATATGAACCCACATGTTAGGATATTGTCTAGCTAATGAACCCCTCGTGCGTTGGAGCAGATGGTGCATCCGTCATACGAGGTCACCGAACAGAGATGTGTGTTAGATTACAAATAATAGTGGCCCCATATATGATACCGATTGACTTTATGGCTCACAAAATGAATTTAGCGTATAAAATGGTAAACAACCACAAAAATGTTGCTAAATTAGAAGACCTTATAAGAGAAATTCATGCCTATATGTCAAGCAACCCAAAGTGATTTCTTGAGTTCCAAAATTTGCAATTGGAATTACAGATGGAAAAAAACTTTTGAAGGATGTTGAGATTAGATGGATCTCTTTGTATGAACTTGCATGTAGAGTTTGTGAGGAGTATCCTTTGTTGGTTGGTTTCATGCACAAATATCGTCATGAAGTTGATAGGGCGAGGGACTTGTTGTTCCATTTAACTGATTTGGAGACATTGCTTACATTGGTTGGTATTCTTCCAATGTTAAAGGAGATCAATACATTGATGAAGCATGCATAGGGAAGATTAATCTATATTTTGGATTTTATACGGATGAGAAAAATGGTATGTCAAAGTCTTGATATATTGTACTATTCCCAAGATAGTTTTGATGCACCTGTTTTTGAGAATTGGAAAGCTTTATTAGATCTTAAAAATCCTAAAGCACCTTTTTGAGATTTAATATCCATGATCACATCTGCATCACTGTTAATGGGAGGGAAATACCACTGCACATTTTGCAAAAATGTCAAGATATTACAGGATCAAAACGAGAAGATGTTCCCATGACATGTAATCTCTTTGAGTCTGTTATAGTTGAAACAAGAATAAAGCTTAAAATTTTTCAGAATCCTTGTCATCAGAAATTAGGGAACGTTTTCTGTAAAGATAAAATTTTGGAAGCCATGGGTGTGATGAATCCTAATTTTTGGAATACTGAAGGTGGCCGTGTAGACTTTGTCATAAAGCATTTCCATAAATCCATGGGTACAATAATGGAACAATTCACAAAGACTTCAGAGCTCAAGGGTATGGAAATCAAAGGTATACTGAATGTTGATTTATTAAAGTTTCAATCAACAAATTTTGCAACAACAATGAGGAACCAATATAAAATTTTAGACGAACCTTTTGAAAGTGGTGCTATTACAAGGCTGTGGCAAGGAATCTATCAAAGTTCTATCTTACAAGAAGATATCAGTGAATATTTCAGATTATATGAGTTATGCCAAACAATTATTTTGGGGTCTGTGGAGGACGAAAGGGTTTTGATGTATTATCATTTATAAAATCAAAACTAAGAAGCAAGTTGGATAAAAATCTAGAAATTTTCATGAGGTGTTATGTTTCTCGATACTCTATCAAAACCTTTCCGTTCGACAGAGTAATTACACATTGGAATTCCCTTTGCGAAAGAAGAAGTGTGAATAATACTGCTACAAGTACAACTATTCCCAACCTTGAGAGTGTAATTGGCTCATCGTCACATTCTACAGAAGACAACATTGAGTTTGAAGAAGCTATTGATAATGGATTGTTTCAACTTTAAGAAGGTATCTTCTTTATCTTAATCTTATTGTTTGTCACTTTACATTTTTTTCAGCTCTTGTTATCATTAAAGATGTTACAGGTCTATATATTTAAATTTATTTAACTACAATCTTTTTATTTTTTTGAAAACGTGGGTTGACATCCATCTCGAGGAAGCTGGTACTTCTCGGGAATGACAATGTCAGGAAATTCACCCATCTATCTACTAATCCATTTCTCGTGTTGAGTTTTCTTAAAACACAGATCTAGCACATTACCAGTGGCAGTGATGATTTCAACTTTAAATAGGTATCTTCTTCACCTTAATCTTATTGTTTTTTACTTTACATTTTTTCAGCTCTTGTCTATATATTTACATTTATTTAAATACAATCTTTTTATTTTTTTGAAAACGTGGGTTGACATCCATCCGAGGAAGCTGTTACTTCTCGGGACTGACAATGTCAGGCAACTCACCCATCCACTAATCCATTTCTCGTGTTGAGTTTTCTTAAAACACAGATCTAGCACATTACTAGTGGCAGTGATGATTTCAACTTTAAATAGGTATCTTCTTCACCTTAATCTTATTGTTTGTTACTATACATTTTTTTCAGCTCTTGTTATCATTAAAGATGTTACAGGTCTATATATTTACATTTATTTAAATACAATATTTTTATTTTTTGAAAACGTGGGTTGACATCCATCCGAGGAAGCTATTACTTCTCGAGATTGACAATGTCAGGCAACTCACCCATCTATCTACTAATCCATTTCTTGTGTTGAGTTTTTTTAAAACAAAGATCTAGCACATTACCAGTGATGATTTCAACTTTAAATAGGTATCTTCTTCACCTTAATCTTATTGTTTGTTACTTTACATTTTTTTCAGCTCTTGTTATCATTAAAGATGTTATAGGTCTATATATTTACATTTATTTAAATACAATCTTTTATTTTTTGGAAAACGTGGGTTGACATCCATCCGAGGAAGCTGGTACTTCTCGGGACTGACAATGTCAGGAAACTCACCCATCTATCTACTAATCCATTTCTCGTGTTGAGTTTTTTTAAAACAAAGATCTAACACATTACCAGTGATGATTTCACAGCAATCTAATACACTAGAGGTAAGTTAAACCCTATCATATTTGCAATTATGTTTAATTTCTTACCAGTGATGATTCTTTCTTGATTTCTTACAATTATGTTTAATTTATTTTTTATATTTGCAAAATGCTTTGATATATTTTTTTAACTGTGGGATAAAATGACACAATTGAATTTTATAGAGGAAGATATTTCTATACTATACAATTCATAATCCACGATACATTATACAATTTATAATATATGTCCACGTAAAATTCATCATCATCCATATATATCATATCATCACCATATCATTATCATAATCCTGAGTCCTGACACTACAATTCTTATTAAAACAATTATTTATCTAATTTAAATTTATTAAAAAATTTCCATTTTTTAAAACCAATTCATAATCATATCATTACAAGTATATCCGTTCAAGTATAGAGAAGAACTATCTTAAACAAGTTTAAATGTCTAGAGAAGAAGAATTATCGTGCTTGAAGCTAAATCTACATCCACATTAAATTGATCATCATCCATATATATCATATCATTATCATCATTCATCATCATTCATCATCATCTATCAATGTATCATCATTCCATGTTTCTAAAACAATTATCCATTATCATTATTCATCATCATCTATAACCATCTATATCATTCATCATCTACGTCCACATACAATTCATGATAATCCAAGTAAACCAGAAACATACGTCATCATGATTCATCCTTATCTAATGCAATCACCATTAAGAGTAAACCAAAAAGCATAAACTCCATATACAATCTAAAAATTCTATCAAATCCATATGCAATCAAAATTAAAGATTACATAGTATTTCAAATTTTAAAAGGCTATCAAATCCATATAATTAAATTCAAATACCATACTCAATATTTAAAGTTTCCACACAATAATAAAAGTTTCAACCCTCTTTTTCTTTATCCATTTCAACTCCTGTGCTCCTTTCCCCAACAATTTCTTCCCCTGTGGTTGTACCCCTTTCCCCAACAACAGAAATAACCCTAGAACTTATAAGATCTTCCGCAACATTGTCCAGATTTTTTAAAATTATTTCTTCTTGATTTTTTGCATCTCCATGTGACAAAAAATTTGGATCAACTATTACCTTAGCTTTGAATAATATTTCAGGGTTGAAGTTGTGCTATTTAATTATCCACTTTAGTGTATTGTTTTGTTTGTTAACCAAAACAATATTTTCCTTCAAATTCTTAGCTGCGGATAAACTGTTTCTTCATTGTTTCCAAGTGAACTTGGAATACCTTTGCTTGAATCTTCAAATTTTCATATTTCAACTACACAAAAAGAGTAATGTCAATTCAACATATTACTAAAAAATGAAAATTTCAAATTAACAAGAATGATTGTTTGAAAGTGATAGTACTTACAACCGCTCTATCTCTCTCGGCATTTGCAATTGCTACCAGATCCTTGTCCTTAGACCATTTGTTAAAATATGCCTAGGCCTCAACACTAATATTTTCTAATTTGTTTAATGTCTTATCCAAAATGTCGTCTTTATAGTTGTTGTTATATGTGACAGTCCCACTTCTTACTTGGGTAAGTAAGGAATCCATCTTCGTAGGTTGATTCTGGATTGCAGCGTATAAACTATCCCTTTGCCAATAATTTTCATAATGACTAATAATCTCATTGATAAGAACTTTAGCCCTTCTCTCCCATTCTATGAGCTGATTGATATGAGGTAGAATAAACTCACTGACATGGGATTGACAATCATAACCAATTAAGTTTTCCAAAGGAAAAGGTAACAACTGTTCACTATCTGTATCTGATGAAGATGATCTTGCTGGAAAGGTATGGGGGCTTTCGGCAAGATCAACTGCTACTTGTTTTTTCCTTTGGGTGGCATGATCCTGTTTGTGATAAAATTAATCAAGATTCAGATAAATAAATTTAAATTGAAATGTAATTCAATATTGTAAAGCATGTTTAAATTGAAGTATACCTGCTAGCCTTGAATCATCTCATGGGTATTGAAAAAACTAATTGGGTCATTGCTATCAATGCCCAAATAATCTTCATCTAAATTTATATTGTTCAAAACCGATATGCCCATTGCACTGGGCAAGCCACCAAGTGAGAGCGTTGGAATTCGAAAGGAGGAGGCAATGTTTAGTGTCCCGCTAGGGGCCGGAGCAATTGGCATGCATTTACCAATGTTCTTTTTCACTTGTTCCTCTGGTTGGCATTTTAAAAATTATTGGTTGAGTGGGTGTCGGTGCCATTGTTTGATCAGAAGGACTGCAATGTGCTGAAAATTTCAAGAAAAAACATGAAAAATAGGAAAACAATCCAAAAAGGAAAAAACTACGAAATTAAATGTAGTATTGAAAAGTTGTACCTTGTTGTCGAGGGGTAGTTTTTCGTGGTGCTAAGGGTGGCCATGTAGGAGTAGTATTCGGTGGTTGTTTAGAAGATACGAATGCATGTGACTGTATGGAGTGAGTTGGGGAAGAAGGTTGAGTTTCGAAACACGTGTATGGTCCAAAGTCCCTGCAATGTCATCAACATTAAATGTTATGTCAATTCAATTGGTTAAAATTTAAATTGGAAAATAAAAATACAAATTTGGAATTTGTAAATAATATATGAGAAGGTATTACTTCTCTGGCATTTAACGAGTTCAAACTGTTGAGGGTTTGGAGAGGAGTGAGCTTCCATTTCAGATTGGGAGTCTCCCGAAGCCTCAGCGTGTTGTTGGCCTCTTCCTCTTGATAACGCCTTTTTTCGGGGAAGGGCTTCAATAAATCTTCTCTGCAAACCATAAATTGTTAATAACTGTGCAGTGCAATGTTGAAAATTGAAATACAAACTAAATAAATTATACTGTTCTTCAAATGGAATTGAAAACTTCATCAACTCCTCGTCAGTGCAAGTAGGAATTTTTTATCTTTTAAATTTAAAAGTGCCTCGTAATAAAGGCCAAGGAGATAGTTTGTGGAATAAATGACAGGTTTTTCTAAAAGCTTTGAATTTGTTATGTCAGTTCTTATTTTTTTGATAGATAGGTGCACCAATCAAATTTTTGTTTTGAGATAGTGGCAACTATGTATGCAATGGCCCAGTTTGGTATATCTATTTGGCGACCCTGCATAACTATTTTGGATTGAAAAAATGAAATCACTGCAGCAAGAAAGTGGTGTGCAATTGCTTGCGTATCCACACCATGCCTGGATTTATTGACATGAGCTGTAAATGCCAAATAGTGGGAATTAATATAAATTTATAACACCAAATTGTATCAGAATAAAAATTAGAATAAAAATGAATTATACTTACAATCAACATGGAAACCAAATGTTGATTCAAGAAATTTCTTGTCTTCTTCTAGGAGTGTTTCCTTCGTTGTAACAATTGGTAAATTTTTGAACAAAAGGCCCGTAAACCGATGGATGTCATTTTCTTCGATACTGAATTGGAACATTTGGCCATCGTTCAGAGTCACATAAAAAAATCCGTCCTCTGTATTGTAGGACGAGAGAAGGTAATTCAAAATATCTGGATCTGTTTCAAAATGGGGCATGTCAATGAGCCCAGTAAACTCACACGCATCCATCAAATCTTTATATTTGGAAGACATCTTTAAAACAAGTATGGATGTGGGGGCACAAGGGATTCCTGTAGATGATCTTGCCTATGGATTGGACTGGATTCTCTTCTTGATTTTTTTCCTGAGCTTGCGGTTGGGAAGCATTTGAAGTTGACATTATAGTTGTGCTTGCATCTTTGACAATGAGGGATACCTGCAAAAAAATTGAGAGCCGAGAAAGTGTAAATGAGAAAATGACTGCAAGAGGGTATTTATAGGCCAAATCATGCGTCAATGGGCTCTGTTGATGCATGTCAATGGGCTCTGTTGACACACATCAATGGGATATATTGACACACATCAATGGGATCTGTTGACGCACATCAATGGAATTTGTTGACGCGCATCAACAGATCCCATTGACGCGCATCAATAGAGCCCATTGACGTGCGTCAATAGAGCCCATTAATGCATGTCAACAGAGGCCATTGATGTGCATCAACAGATCCCATTGATGCGCATCAAATGGCTCTATTGACGTTGTCTTGACATGCGTCAAGGATGGTTATTGATGTCATATTGTTGCATGTCAAAGTTGCATCGATGTTTGGAACTCTGATTTCTCCATCTCGAAAAACTAGGCAAAAATTTGGTTTTGGAATACTGTCAAATTTGCCTTTCACTGAAACTGGTTCTAGGGATATTCACTAGGTATTTTCCACCTTTAATTTTATATAGGTGTCTTAAAATGAACCCTACCTAATAATCTCCCACTTGGAGACTATTTTTCCGCCGAGAAAACTTCTCAATCCTTCACCGGTTTCGTGAAGACCAACCAAAGTTGAACACAACTTTAGTTTTTATTTTGGGACCACCTTGGTCATCATGTCGTAGGATTCTGACTGGTATGGATCTTCTCCATCTTCAACTTCTCTTCCTCCAAAGCTGTCCTGATGAAATGGTACCTTAATTGTATATGCTTCATTCTAGAGTGGAAAGTAGAGTTCTTAGCTAGGTGTATAACACTTTGACTATCACTATGTAGCTTTCCTTCCTCCTACTTATGCCCCAAATCCTCAAGCAATTTTTGTAACCAAATCATTTCTTTTCTTGCTTCTGTGGTAGCAACATACTCAACCTCTGCTTTTGACAAAGCCACCGGCTTCTGCAGTCGTGAAATCCAGCTCACTGCTATCCCACCTACAGTGTAAACATAACCTGTCGTGCTCCTCCTGCTGTCTACATCTCCAGCCATATCTGAATCTACATAACCACACAAAGTGGTGTTTGATCCACTATAGCACAAAACTGTCTCCATGGTCCCTCTCAAATACCGAAGGATCCACTTTATTGCCTACCAATGATCTCTGCTGGATCACTCATAAATCTACTCACCACTCCCACTGCATGGGCAATATCAGGCCTGGTACACACCATGACATACATCAAACTACCAACTACTAATGAGTAAGGTACCTTGGAAATTTTGTTTCTCTCCTACTCTGTCTTGGGACACTGCTCCTTTGATAACTTGAAATGGCCTACTAAAGGAGTCCCAACTAGTTTAGCATCCTACATATTAAACCTCTCCAAGACTTTCTTAATGTACTCTTCCTAAGATAAATTCAGCTTTCATTCCTTCCTATCTCGAGATATCCTCATACCAAGGATTTGTTTGGCTGCCCCCAAATCCTTCATAACAAAGGATTTACTTAATTGCTTCTTGAGTACTTTTATTTCCTACATGTTTTTACTTGTAACCAACATGTCATCCACATACAGACATAGGATAATATAAATTCCATCCTCAAATTTCTTTGTATACATGCAATGGTCAAAATGACATCTAATATAACCTTGCTCCATCATGAAGCTATCAAATTTCTTATACCATTGACGTGGATCTTATTTCAAGCCATACAAGCTCTTCTTCAGTTTGCACACCATATCCTCTTTACCTTTGACCTCATAGCCCTCAGTTTGCATATATAGTTCCTCCTCCAAATCACCATGGAGAAATGCAATATTTAGATCAAGTTGTTCTAAGTGCAAGTCTTCTGCTGAAACTATTCCTAGAACAGTTCTAATAGAAGTCATTTTTACTACAGGAGAAAAAATCTCATCAAAATCTATACCTTTTTTCTGTGCAAACCCCTTGACCACCAACCGGGCCTTGTATATTTTCTTTCCTCCTCCTTCCTCTTTGACTCTGAACACCCACTTGTTCTGTAATGCTCTTTTGCCTTTGGGTAGCTTCACCAAATCCCATGTCTGGTTCTCCATGAGATCCTGATGCTCCTCATCTATGGCTTGCTCTCACTTCTTCCTGGTATCTACCTGCATTGCTTCATCAAATCTCTCTGGTTCTCCACTATTAGTGAGTAATAAATAATAAAGAGAAGGAGAAAAATGTTCATGTTCTCTTCTTACCCTAGAAGACATCCTCAATATAGGAGTTTGGGGTTCTTGTTGAGGAGGTTCTGAACTGATTCATGTGTCACTTTTCCATTCGAAAGATCCTCTACCACTGCATATTCTTTCTTGGATTCTTCCTTGTTTTCCCGTGAATCGCTGCTTATACATGACTTTCTCATTAAAGACCACATCCCTAGATCGAATAATTTTCTTGTCCTTAATACTCCAACATTTATATCCAAAGTCATCATCACCATAACCAATGAAAGTACATTTTTCTGACTTAGCCTCTAGCTTGGTCATATCATCCTTGTCTATATGAACAAACACCTCACATCCAAAGACTCTACGAAATGAATAATCAAATTTCTTACCATACCAAGCCTCCTCAGGTATGCCTCCATCCAAGGAACTTGAGGGTCCTCTGTTTATCAAGTACATAGTTATGCTCACCGCTTCTACCCAAAAATAAAGAGGTCTTGTATGTAACCTCATACTCCTAGCACATTCCATTATTGTTTTGTTCATCCTTTCTGATACCCCATTCTACTTTGTGGAGTTCCTGGAACCATATTTTTCCTGTAGATTCCATTCTTAGAATAGTAATCATCAAATTCATTGCTGCAATACTCCCCTCCATTATCTGACCTAAGACATTTTAGCTTAATACCTATTTCATTCTCTACCAAGGCTTTCCATTTAACAAAAGTGTCAAATACATTAGATTTGTTTCTAATAAAATAAACCCAAACTTTCCTTGTTACATCATCAATAAAAGTAACATAATAAATTGAACCCCTAAGAGATGATACCTGAGCCGCCCTAAAACATCGAATTCACCAACTCTAACTTATTCTCTTTCTTTGTAGGTCCAACCTTGACAAACCTTACTCACTTTTGTTTCCCACATATGCAGTCCTCATAGAACTCCAAATCTATTTCTATATATCCAAGAAAATCCTTCTTTATGATCTACATGCCCTTATGGCTCATATGACTGAGCATATAGTGCCACAATGTTGTATCTACTTCTGAAGCCACAAGATTACAAACATTAGTGCTATAAGTGGTTAAATACAAGGTTCTAACCTTCTTACCTCTTGCCACCACAAGACCACCCTTGGTAACCTTCCAAGAGTCCACTGTAAATATCATAGTACAACCATCACTTCCCAACTTCCCCGCCAATATCAATTTTCATCTTGATGTAGGCACATGTATGACATCCTTCAATAGCCAAGTATTCTCATTCTACATCTTAACTGAATAGAATATTTTCTAACTATGCTACAAGGCTCATCATCACCGAGAAAAACATGCCCAAAATCTCCTTGAACATAATAAAAAAAATAATGCCTATGTGGAGAAGCATGGAAAGAAGCCCCCGAATCTAAAACCCAAGATTCAGTAATATTGTGCAAAGAAAGAATCAACGCATCCTGACATATATTACCCATTGCCACATTTACCTCCTTATTTTCTTCCTGTTGTTTCTTCTTATCCCAAAGCTCCCAACAATCCTTCTTTGCATGTCCAGACTTTCCACAGTGCCAACATACTATCTTACTTTTTGATTTTGACCTTGCTCGATCCTTTGATTTTCCATGGTTTCCTCTATTCTTTTGTCTTCCTCTAGTTTCCAATGTCAAAGCATTCCCGAAGTAGAAGATTTGCCACATTTTTTTATTCACATTTCCTCACTTAGAATCACCCCTACAACATCCTCAAACTTCAACTTTGAGTTAGCGAGGTGAACTGAGTTGCTTACCGCCATTACGGGCTATTCCAACTATTAGGTAAAGAGCATAGAACTAATAAAGCCCTAACTTATTCATCAAATTATATTGTAACTAAAGCTAGCATATTTACAATCGTATTAAAATCATTTAGATGATCTACTACTTGAACCATTCTCGACATCTTCATATTAAACAAATTTTTCATTAAAAATATCTTATTAGAGGCAAGAGGGTTTTTCATACAACTTCCTAATGCATCCATCAATTCTTTTGTAGTCTTTTCCTTTGAAACATTAAATAATACCAAAGATGCAAGACACAACCGGATTATCCCAAGTGCCTTCCTATCTAGCAAATCCCATTTCACATCTGTCATGCTTGAGGGTTTGTTCACCTTCTCAAATAGTGGAATATAAAGATCCTTCTGATAAAGGTAATCTTCCATCTACATCTTCCAAAGACTGAAATTCTGTCTGTTGAATTTATCAACCCTAGATCTTCCATCATCTGCCATAGCTCCCACTCAAGATAAAAATTTCCTTGTGATTTAAAACTTTAGCAAACCAAACCAGCTCGATACCAATTGTTAGGAAATAAGGGATAAAATATGTGGAATAATCCCTCACAGAATCACAATAGTAGAAACTAATATGTAGAAAATATTACAAATCTCAAATAAAAGTGCAGAATAAAATAACACAACACAAAGAGACAATATTTAACGTGGTTCACCCAATTTGGGCTACGTCCACCAAGAATCACTTACTCATATTTTATTATAAGCCACCACTCTCTCAATACAATACCCAGATCTGTTTGGAGCTATGCTCAACAAACTCTACAAAATTCACACCTGAATTCAAAGCACATCTACAATGTTTTTCATACATCTATCATATGCATAAAACCATATAAATAGACAACTACTTAAGTAGTTTTACAAAATTGTGGGTATTAAAACCATGGGCAAAAACCATCCCATAAACCTATGGGTCAAAATCCATCCCATATGAGAAAATCACATTTCATGATATATCGGGCACATTTTAAGGCCTATTTTTTTGGGGCTATGCCCCAAACCCCGGTGAGGACACATGAAAAGTGTATAGTCTTCAACACTTTTACACATGAAAATAGGCTCCACAACCTAACATTTTGGCTCTAGGATTTGTACAACCACACTCACACAAGTATATGATGCCTCTTGTGCACCCGTATCCCAAGCTTATACAGATGTTTGCACAATTGTTTGACCCTGAATCCCACATCATAAAGGGCACAAACATGTAGGTGATGATTTTACCACAAGCCATCAGAGATATGTTGGCCTTTTCCTTTGACCAAACAACTAGTTTCTACATTATTCCCAAACTCTGAAACATCTGGGTTGAATGCCACAAAAAACCACATTCATCAACAAGGATTTGTGACGGGATGATTCAAACAACTCTAGGACAACGAGATTCCCAATCCCCCTTAAAATTTTCTTGCAAGATTCTCAAGATGCCTGTTCCATGTTGGCATTCATTTTTGGGCAAGAATCAGACATAAATGTCCATGAATGAAAATCTTTCAACCTTTTCCAGATGAGATCCATGAAAAGAGACTAGGCATATCGATTTGAATTCATCGAGGTCATCTCGAACTCCATTTGCAAGAATTTGGCCATGTTCCCTATTAATGCCACCTTCGGGTACTCTTCCTATTTGTTCCACCACATTTTCTACCGTAAATCCAATTTCCTTGGACAGTTCATGGATCTAAAGCTATGAGACACGGAGGTGGACCCCGTAAGATAATTCTAGTGTTTACATAGAATCCTATGTTATCCTGCTCCTCGATGCATATGAATGTTCTAATTGTTTTGTTGTGCCCCTTTTATAAGAATTTTACCTAGAAGGGGTCAATAACAAAATGAACGACTTAGTCCGATCCATCATGTGACCCCCGCATCCTTGTGACTATTTCTTCGAGGTAGCGCATTCAATGATCTAGTTGTATGGATTTTAAGATGAATCCTTCATGCTTATGAGAATTCTCATGGAGCAAGTGGTGGGATTTGAAGTGACCAGTTATTTTGTGCTCCCGACATAGAGTACATCTCCAACCATAAAAAGAAGGTGTTGTTCGACCTCCCCTTGACTAAGGTAGTACTTACCATCATCAAATGTAGGGTAGAGAATATTGTCATAGAGAAGATGGATTCTTACGACTTCACTTTCATCTAAGATGCCCGGAGAAATGACCAAAATGGGTGGATGGCCGAAACCTTATCCTGAAACAAAGTTTTAAAATTTTGCCGACATGAGAGTAGAAGATTTTTTGAAGACAGGAGGTATCCTCGGAAGACAATCCCAAAAATTATATCGAGGTAAAATACATCTATATTACACTATGCGAATCATTCCACCAAGTCTGGTACAAGTATGACCCCAACATAACTATGAACAAGGGCTTGAGGGAAGCCTTACATACTAAGGGCTAAGGCTGAGAAAATTGAAGCCTATTTAAAATATAGGAAAAAAATATGGAAAATGACACTCAATTTTGACAAAGTTCCCACTGATGAGTAGTGGGAATATTTTTGGGATGTTGAGAATGGGTCGACATGGAAAACAGGAGGAAGTCTTGATCACTAAGGAATAGCTCACACAACATAAGGTGGAGTCCCTTGGACCTTTCAAAACAAACAAGTCCGTGGGCCTCTCCCTCCATTCCTCTACCGGATCTTTTGGGCTACATACTCGTAATTCAAACAATGCCAGGCCCTCACGGTGAGCATTCAAGATCACATCCTATTCTAGAACCAATTTAGGGTCTTACTTTAACTCAACTTGTAGTATCACCTTCCATGACCATCGGTGAGGTCGCTACTCCATAGATTACTTTGAGGAAGAAGTTGAAATCAGTTGTTTTCTCTTCTCCCTCTTCCCTTTCACCTCTTCCCATTCATCTATCTCCTCCGCATTTCACTTCCCTAGCCAGAGGTGTCCTTATTTCAATGACTCTAACCCAAAATATTCCTCCTCCCAGCTCCTCTCTCCTTCCTTTCCTTCCCACTTGCATTCCCACATTCTCTCCCCAAGTTATGATGGGCCCTCCTTCGGCTCTCAAAACTTCTCAGAACCCGTAACTAGTTATAGTCCCATACGGCCTACCTACAAGGTTGCCATTTGTAGGTGGGATAGTCCCTTCTCCCTTAGAGTTTTTGAACAAAGATAAGGTGGTGAAGGCACACCGAGATAAAAGGAAGGAGAAGAAGAAGAAGAAAGAAATGATGGCAGGATCCAAAATGAAAATGTGGTCATTATATGACCATCAGTAGAGATCCCTGACCATCACTCAGATGGTCCTCAATGTCCAAAAACCCGCCGAGTAGATGCAATCGGATGATTATTCCATCAATGTTGTTGTGTTGGACCATACATAGTTAAAGCCTCAAGATAAGGTTGGGTTAATGAGAAAATATCTATCGTAGTCACCATCGACTACCTCAAAAATCAGTAATAAGCTAAAGAAAATGGAGGCTAGCCTCCTATAAACATAGAGCAAAATAGCCCACCTCAATTCAAAAATAAAAGGTAATGGAAAGGAAATAGAGAAATTCGAAAGGAGTTAAAATAGGTGGCATCACAAGAATCTCTTGCAGCTTCTCAAGAAGAAACCAAGAGGTTAGAGTCTAAAAGCGGCAACATCCCAAGCTGCGGCTAGTTCACTCGATAAGGAGAAGAAGATCCTACAACAAGAGGTCCATTCCAAAAAGGTAGAGGTCACTTCACTCCAAGATAATCTTCACACCTCGAAGGTAGAAAAGATCGGTTTGAAAATAAAGTGCAAAACTACAGAGGACACCATCAAGGATTTGACCTAGAAGCTCGCTCACTAGCCCTAGAAGGGAGGAATCATCACGTTGGTGCAGGGGTTTTACAACTCTTTCTGTAAGAGAATTTCCACCATTGAAAAATACATAGGACCCACACTCAGATTCATATCTAATTCACAAATCATGTGTGCCAACATCGATTGCTTAGCCTCAACCATCAACAACACTATATCCGCCAAGGTCCCTGAATCACAAGTGATGGTTAAGACATTATATGACTCATTAGACTCTTCCCTACAAGGGGATGGAATTACAGACACGTGGAAGGTTGAAACAAAAATCAATAAGATTCCGAGTTGCAACAAGGCCACTACCAAATGCAAAAATCTCTCGACCCGGCTCAATTAGGGATCGAGGAGCGAAGCAAAGCATATCAAATAATTAGTTTAATTGGGCTTCCCATCTCCCTTCCTAGATGACTCCACTTTGTCCTATCGAAGACCAGATCTAATAACTTGTTACGACTAAACAACAAGATAAGAATGTATTTTAGTCTTTACAAGATCATTCTAGCGTTGTTGAAGTGGAGGCAATTTTTTATCCAATTATAAAGCTGGAGTTTTGTTTGCATGCAATGGTTTGAGATCTTTATATATTCTCTCACAAGGAGATCATTGAGCTAGATAGATCCTTTAAGGATCTAAAACGAAGGACTTACCTAAAAGAGGAAAAATGGGTTGGGTACTAAGCTGATTTGAAACAACTCTGAGTGGCATCTATTTGAGCCACATTTTGAAATTTTACAACAGGGGAAGGATTCTTTGGATTCTTTCATGACTGACGTGGAGTCCCTTGGTAAGTCATCATAATTGTAGAATGATTTCTACATTTTTGGGGCCCTTCTAGTTTTTCTACCTTTTGTTTCTTGACCCCATTCGTATTTTTTTGGATTGAATTTTACCTAAGTATAGAGTTAAACGTAGAGGGTATCCACATGTCCCATCGACACATTTTGGAGAAGGCACAAAGCATCGAGAACCTTTGAGTAGAAATTATACTCCACATGGCTAAAGTGAAGCTAAGCAGCTCCAAGCGGGTTGAAAAGTCAGAAGATAAAATGGAGGAAAACACAAGCCTCCACATGGCACCCAGGTGCAACTTTAAAAGGAGAAAGAAAAGGAGAAGCCTTCAAGGAGTGCAGAGTCTCTATGTATCATAGAAGAAAACTTACACCATCTAAGGAACCAATTAAAGAAGTGAAGGGCTTGAGGTTTGGTAGAATGAATGTGATCTCGGGTCCTAAAGCATGCAATTGAGATCTGCTCCAAAATTCTAAGATCTCGTACGTAAAAATAAATACGGGTGGTGAAAACCTTAATGGAGGCATGTTGAAGTAAGATATATGAAGATCTATAAGAGAATGTTCTGGTTCCAGGATACAAGGGGGAAAAGATAGAAAAAGATAATTTGAGCTCCACGGGAGTAATTTAGGTTTAGTCCATTGTGTTAACTAGCCTTAACAAGGCTCTGTTGTAAAGGAATATTGTAATCTATGCCATTTTGGCCTTATGTACTGTTTTCTCTATTAATAATAGTTTTTGTTCGTGCACTAAAATTTCGTAATGACGTAATATTTTGTATCCTTTATTTCTTCACGTTTTTTATTATTCGATTCTTAGTGAATGTTTAAGTGTCTATCATGCTACATGCCCTTAGATATTTTACATAAATATTTTTATTGTGTTGTGATTATGTTTTATTTTCATCTAAGCCTTTGATGGTTTGTGATATCTTCAGAGTAGTTTATCATGCTTGATGCTCTTTGACTAATCTAGTAGTTATTTCAATATTAGTCTCTATGTTATTTTAATAAAGTTTCGGCACATCACCTTAGTTAGGATTTTTCACATCACTATGTTTTCTCTCTAACTCTTATCTCAACAAAAAGTAGAGAAGAGACAACTTCTATAAAATCTAGAGGTTATCTTAGGGGCCAAGTCCCACATCTCTAAGATTTCCCACAACTTTGGTGATTCATCTGCAAAGATAATCATCAACATTTTTATGCGGTTGAGGGTTTTTAATAGCATAGTTACTCACCTAAGCCACGTGGATAATATATGGGTGACGTGGGTTTAAATTAAATGCGGCCGTTATATGTACATAAACTTATTAAGGATTAAATGTTGGAATTAAAACAAAGTGGACCGGTAAAATGTATGCATGTCATTAAAAATCATAGCGGTGGATATTATTAATATTATAGGGATCTTTTTGTAATATGCCATGGTTATGTGGCATTCAACGGGTTGATTAAAAGCGTAATGGTGGAATTTTAAAGGGTTTTGGACCCATAATGACCCATGCCTAAAAATAACACCTCACCGCCATGCCATAGTGGATCAACATGTATAAATAGAGGTGCACTTGATTTTGTGCTCACAAGTAATGTAGGCATGCCGCATTGTGATCAAGGCTATTATAGGCCTTTTTGTATATGCCCATTTTTAGGCACTTAGGAGAGTTTTTGTAACTCGGCTTCAACTGGAAAAATATCTAGAACCCGAGAAACACCTACTAGACTTCTCATATTTCTATTTTCACCTTCCAATAGGGAGTTATGGAGATAGGTCAGATCGGTATCTCGTTTATAAGCCATGTTCTCGTGGAGGTGACTTACGAAATAATAATTTTAGGAGAACTTAGAGGAAGAATGAGCCTTTGGTGTAAACTAGAGAAATGCTCAAAATTATGATACACTCTTGATGATGTATTTTTTTTTCCAATTTTGAGATTTTATGACTCTATTTCACCCTACAAAATTCATTTGAGTGATTGGAGCCCATCTAGAGTGTCATCAAGAGTGCATCTCTATGAAGGAAGACATGTTAGAGATCTAATCTTATGTACATCATCCATTTCGGATCTTCACTCTGCGTAGAGGTTATGTAAAACTATGAAATAGAGTGAAGGTTGCTAGTGGAGGAGATTATTGTTCTCTATTTACTAGTTTGGATTCATCTTGAATCAATTGGTTACGTGATCATCTTATTATCTGGTTCGGAATCCATGTGATTCAACTGGATATATGATCACCTTTATGTTCTAGTTTAGACACATTGCGGATCATCTAGAGCATTGTTCTTCTACATTTATTTAGCTCAGATCTTTTTCTACGTAGAGGCATCATAACCGTGCAATAGAGTGGTAGTTGTTCATGGAGAAGACTTGTACTTGAAGGATTAGTTCGAATCCATAGGATTCAAATTGTTATATGTTCTTCTAGAGGCTAGTTTAGAGTCCCTATAGAATCAAATGGTAAACATTAGTTTAGGTTGTACCTTCATAGATTTATTGTAAATTGTACTAGTTTACAATCATAATTGTAATGAATTGGTTCAACATTTGAACTCAGAGACGTAGGCATTATCAAATTATGTTATCAACTTTTTGTGCAAAGTGTGTGGGTGCTCTATTTACATTGCATTCTTATTTGAAGTTGATAATATCTATGGAGTAAATTATTGCGCAGTACCTATAGGGGTCCATGATAGTTTTAAATATTCACCCCTGTTTACGGATCATCTACTGAGACTATAGGGTTTGAAAATTGTGTGAATTTCTTGTTAAATATTGTATAATATCTAAGATTCTCGAAAAGATTGGTTAAAATCAAGAAGTAGATCAATCTTAAGAGTGTATTCTTAAGTCTAGCTCAACGAGACCATATGTCATAAAATTTTTGACATACAAAACCATAAAATAATGCATGCTAAGCTTGGAGGATAATTTAAATTCATAGTAGAACCTTGTGCATTTATTTAGAGCATATAGTTTCAAGTCCTTCCATGTATGTCAACCAATCATATAAGAAATTAAACAAGTCATCTATGGAAAGCTCAACATTTCCTATTTTCATCTTCTCAAACTTCCCAATATAACCTGCTGAAAATCAGAAGGTGCATTACATATAGTGAAAAACATTTGCATGCAAGCCTAAATTTCATTTTCAACAATGAGAGTTGTTTTTAAATTTATCTTCATCGAGAGTTCTTATTTGGTTATAACCTAAAGTCCATAAATTAATGAAATATACATCGTGGTTTGTGACCTTTTATAGAATTAAGTAAATGAAAGGAAAATGACCTAAATGTGAATGTTGATCTTTAGCAAACCAAATAGTAGAATCATCATCTCTACAAGATTGCAAGATGTTGTTGAAAACTTAGTTGCTTACAATTATTAACATGACAACTTTCAAGACTGTAGCCATGTATTTGACTTGAGAGTGAGATGGATTGTTAAATATGTGGGAAATGTTGGCAATATTTCTTTAATTTTTGATAAATTTTCTAAGTGCTATAGTTGGTACCATTTTGAAGAAATATTGGAGCACTAGTAGTGGCATCAAGTGTAAGTAACAAGAAAAATGGCCCAAGTTTAAGATTATTGGGAACATTATACATATCCATTCAAATCCTTGTTAAAAAATGGTTTAAACAATTTGGAGTATGGATAGGGTTCATTTTAAGAACCCCCTCTCGAAAAATTATTATAGAATGGGTGGTGAATCTCCAAAATGGACTTTCAAAATGATGGCGAATATCATGGAAAAGGTGATTTGGCAGGGGTGATTTTCAAATGGTTTCACATATATGGATGGATGTTGGATGGACATCTCTTTATGGTTATATGGAACCTCTGTTAGATGTAACACCCTGTATTGCCTAGCTATCTAACTTGCATTGGATGGGTGTTTATTATAGTTGGATGGCCATCACTTCCTCATTGGTTGTTCGTCCAACCTTGTTCACCTATCATATGACCTATATTCGATGGACATCCTAGTGAAGTTGGATGAGTGTCCCTTCCTTGTTAGATTGAACACATTAGCCATCTAACACATATTGAACAAGTATTATAGTAATATTAGACGGTTGTCCCTTTTCGATTAGATAGAACATATTGGCCATTTTTCCTATTTATGTGAGATGTCATCCTTTTCGGTTGGATGGTGAATGTGTTTGTAGGATTTTTCCTATTAGACAGATCATGAGAGATGACCATCTATTAGCAATTGGATGGGACAACCTTTGCACAAGTCCCCATGCACTTTCCTCAAACTTCTCCACCAATCATTTGTCACCACATGTTTAGTATTGTGAACTCGAGTCCTATATATACCACTATGAGGTTCATTTCTTCACTTTTTCAAAAAAATATTTACAAATCCATAGTGCTCTGAGCTCTCCAATTTTCTACCAAACCAATGCACACCTACGTATTTTGGATTTCCTCCATCTCCTGTAACTTTACACCATATCCAAATATTTCAATAATGGCTAGCATCATGTTTACTCTTGCTTCCAAATTCCATTATAAAAATCTCATGTTCCCTCATATTATAGCACTAATAAAACTCAAAGACACACCGAAGGAATGGATGCAAAAAAAAAAAAATCATGGGGATAATCCATATGCTCCAATTTGAAATAAATATTACCATCCATGATTACTTGTAAACTTCTTATAGAAAAAAAGAGGGACGATTTTCCATTCGTCGATGGATTATAGATTTTCTTTCACCCTGGAGCCCATAGATGTCCATCAATTAACTAACTTACCTTTCTGAAACCAAATTCCTGTGAATATAAAGGCAATCCTAATTGATGAGGATGAATTTTTTTAAAGGAATGATAATTGAGATCATACCAAGCCAAGAAAACAGATGCTAATCAAACACCATGATCTATAAGATGAAAGTAATTCGCTGTAGAGAAAATTTTTACATAAAACCTTTACAAACAATCGAGAAGCAATATCATATATTATTATAGAACTCAATGAAATACAATGAGAATGGGCCTTGCTTATATAGGAAAGGAATAAAAATCTAAGAACCAGTCAAGGTCGTAGATCAAACCATAAATATATGGTCTTGACTAGTTCTTTGATGACTAGTTATTTCCTTGATTTATGGCTTGATCTACAACCTTGACTGGTTCTTCGATTTTTATTCCTTGCTTATATAAGCAAGGCCCATTCTCATTTTATTTCATTGAGTTCCATAATAATATATGATATTGCTTCTCATTTATTTACAAAGGTTTTATGTAAATTTATTTTGGTGAATTGATTTCATCTTATAGATCATGGTGTTTGATTACCATTTGTGTTCTTGGATTGGTACAATTTGCTTATCATTCCTTTTATGGTATCGAGCTACACAACTTTCTATCACACAAGAAGTTCAAACCGGTAGTGGAGAGGATCTCATCATGTTAACCATCTACTATGCCAAAGACACACCCCTACATGATGGAGCCAAATCCAACCATGTGAGCTTTGATCTCACCATGTATTCACCAAATTAGGCCCACCTGACATCAAGAGGCAATGACACCGGGACTTCTTAGGAGGTCACCATCCCAAGACTACTCCTGTGTCGAGCGTGCTTAACTGCTTGGTATTAGAGCTACACAATTTTCTGTCACACCAAAAGCTTGAACTGAAAGTGGAGAGGATCTCATCATGTTAACCAGTTGGGAGTCTCATTATAATGTGCGAAGTTGATATTGAGCTCAATATTTTTCTTAATATTACTTGACTTCCCGAGCATCCAACTTTTCTTATATCTTCTTAAAAGTCTATTTAATCATTCTTGAAGAGGCATTTTTATAAAATGTATTACAAAAATTCTTTCATGCAGTGATATCACTATTTCAAGCCAGGATTGTGTTGTAGGGAAGATCCATAGACATTCTATTTTGGGCAGTTTAGTATATATGCAGACACTAATTGGGAAACAATTCAATTGGTGCACATATTTGTCCAATTGAATAAAAATAGATTTCAACAATTCCTTGTCAGTATGAATGCATCTGATAAATCCAAGACTATGTTTTTTTATTCTAATTATCTACTTGCTTTATATCATGAAGCTTTCCACCAATTGCAGAATAGACAAATTCCAACTACAATTAATGAAAAAATGATTGGTCTCTCACTTGAAGAACAATAGGTAACAATTAATTTTCACATTATAACAATTAATTATTTTTGAATGTAATAATAATAGTAATTTTATATTTTGTAGAGAATAATTATAGCTGGAATATCTCATAAGGAGGCTATTTCTCAGGGTAAAGCCCCTCGAGAGGTCTCTGGCGATTTTGATATGAATTCAGCAGATCAACCCCAACACGAGTTCTTTGTCAAATTTAAGAACTAGGGGGTCAATAGCTCCACCACTCCTACCTTCTATACCATCACACTTCTCTATAGGTATAAACTTTACTGTTTATAATTAAGCTACTAGGAGGAACCATAAACAAGCTATTGTTTTGTAAGTGGTACAATATTTTAATATTTCTACATTTTTTTTTTCATAAAGTTTCGAGTTTGATGGTCTAGATCAAAATCATTCTCAGTGTCAAGATCGAATGGTCATGTATCTTCAAGCATGTAAGGTAATGTATAATGTTTAGCATATTTTGTTTACTTGCAAATATTTTATTTAGTATTTACAAGGGTATAATGATTAGTTTTCTAATACTTTGTAGTTTTCTTCTTACAGTTAATAGACCTTCACGGTAGATTCAAAAATGTCCCGTGTCGCTAACACATACCGTAAAAAAAAGAAAGTTTATAGGAAATAATATAATGTTTTTTATAGACTTTGGAAGAACAGTTCATCTAGTAACCTTAGAATTTCTTGGTTTTTCACTAGGTGGTGTCTTCAGTACAATGGGCACCCAAATTTTGAACCAGATTGAGCTCAACAATGATTTTTTGGGCTTTGATAGTGGCAACACAGAGAAGGGTAACTATTTTGACATGCATGGTATGATATAATCTACTCCACCTCCTCAGCCACAAGTGTGCACCAAGATGTACATGAAATAATGGACTCTCCTCCTCCACCAAGTAAAAATCTAGTCAGATGTGATCAAAAGACATTTTTCCTTTGAAAATATGATATCAAATAGTATGGGGACACAATTCAGGAAGTTGTTATGTTTGATGTGGAATCAGTGCACACTTGGGAGAGAAGGGCCAAAATTTTGATCAAAGAAATAAATACCCAATACCACCGCTTAAAGGAATTCATTGTTCACTCGTCATAGAGAGCCAACCAACAAGGCTTGACATTTTTCTAAACAAAGCTTAGTTAGGCACAATTTTTTATAATAATGATTATGATGATGATATTTTGGACATAATGTTAAATAGGTTAGAGAATCTTAATGTTGAATTATAGGCATACTACAACAAATGGGTTGGAAACAAAACTATTATTTTAATTACAAATAACTTCCTAGTTATTTCGAAACTTAATTTGTATTTTGACTTTGATGTTTCACATTTTAGGTTACACGTACTCAAGTAGTTTCCTTGACACATTGGCACAATTTTTCTTCCTTGTGTGCACCTCTACGTGACCTCCCTACTTTCCTCTTGTGTTTTCACTTCCCTTAGCTTCTGTTCATGCTTTATCTATGTACACCTTCTTCCTTTTTCATTTCCTCATATCTCTTTCCATATCCACTTTGCGCCTTCCTCCAGCCCACCGCTTTTATTCCCGGTTTGTCGCAAGCACTACTCACCTGCAAATTTGTAGACTTGCCTACAAATCAGCTAATCCTTCACAAGACTTCATACTTATGTGGATATCACTTCTTTCCTTTATAATTTTCCTCATGCATCCCTTTCTTCCTTTTTGTCATGCCTTCCTTAGTTGAATTCTTGTGCCCTTCTTGCATACTTATCTCTTGTGAGGATGCATCCATTTTATTATGCACATTAAGTTTGTGCACTGTCACTTCCTTTTCCTTTTGTGCCTTCGGTTTCAGGCACACCTTTTAAACCTCCTCCATGATAAGCATTGTTCCATTTGGTAACTATCATATTTGAGTGTGCTACACATAACCTATCAAATTACACCAACAGGTGCCAAATCTTGATGATGAACTAGTGTGCGACACGTGGTAGAAATGACACAAATAATGAGCAATCGATTGAATCCTTTAGTCAATCAATGCATGTGACGTGTCTTGCATTTTCAGTTTGCACTATAGATCTTCTAAAAACCATAAATTTTGTTGTAGGGCTCTGACACACACGTGCTTGGGCTCATTTGGAATCTACTCACATGGGCTACACGTTGGAATTTTAAAATTCAAATTTTAGTGGGATTTGATCAGTGGAAAATAAGGAAACATCTCTCAGCTCATTAATGCACACATCTAATCGACTCAACCACAAGATTTTCTTGATTTGGCCTTCTTTATTCTTCTACACGCCAAACCAAATCCCACCAATTTACAATGGTTGAAAAGGAAATTTTAGGATTCTTCTTTCTCTCTCCACTCAAATATATAAATTGTAATCTTGTGCTCATTTGTAAAGGGAGTTAGTCATTTTCTCCTTCCCCCTCTCTCTTTCTTCTCTGCTAGGGTTGAATGTGGAGCTTAAGCCTCATTTCTAAGCTTTGTAATGGAATTTTTGCTTCTTTCCCAATGATGTTATACTTTGTGCATACTTATTGGAGAAGTATAATGTGTTTGTGATGCATTTGTAGATCCTTTGCATGTGTTAATTGTCTCTAATTTCCTCTCTCCATTAGGTATACTATACATATTTCTTAATTTCTATTACAATTTTTGAGAGTTGTGTTTAATGGGTTTGAAGTGGTTTTATGTTTGAATCTCATCTTTTGCTTGTGGTGAATTTTGTCCACCCTATCCAATTCTCACCTCTCTCCATTTCGGGAAGTTGGATGTGATTAACCACCCCCTTTCTCGGTGTGTCACCGCTCTTAGTGTAAGTTTATTTTTCATACACTCTCTCTCCTTGGTCCTTTGGTAATGGTTAGATTAGGATCTTAAGAAGTCATTTTTTCTGCATTAGGGGTAGATTGTGGCAGGTAATTTAGGAGCAAGAACCATCTTTCTCTAGAGGGTTATCTCTAGCCCGCACGTGCCACAACTTGAGTGATGACCCAATTTTACTCAAAATACGCCGAATGCCCCATCCACATTCAGGCCATTTGGGGGCTGCTGTAATTTTGTGATAACACATGGGGAGGTTCATCGATAGTATTGTAGGTATTTATTGCTGGTTGTTGGTGGTTGAAGATTTGAATATGAGTTTCCCTCCTCTTTCTCCTTATCTTTTGTTATAAATTGTAGAGATCTGCTCATTAAAACATGACCCTCTTTGTTGTAATTGAAACCATGATAAAATGGTGGCCAAATATTAATGATTTTTAGACATTGGAATTTTTCTCTGCAATGTATTCTCACCTCTTACCATGAATGTAAATGATTTTGCATCCCTTAAGCAATAAAATTAGGTTTTGTTACACTTTATTTCTTCCCTTTTTTCTCATTTTTGTTATGTCTTTCCTCTCTGTTCACATTTACGGCATGCTATGCACATTTCCCTCTTGCAAGTTCTACTTTCACTATGTTGTCAGTGTGCTAGAAGTCAAGTCTGGGTAGTTTTCTATAACACACACCTTTCCACCCTCTCTCCCACGTTTTATTTCTTCCTTCCCCTCATAGAGAATGATCAACCATCTTTGTGGTTCTATTACCTTCCTTGGCTTATGATTTCCCTTATGCATCCCCTTCTCACCATGGTCCCTTAAAATCATAGATTAGCATAGATAGATCCATTTCTAGCCTTAGGAGCATTTTTAGCATTAGAAAAAATTAGAGGAACCAACCTTCTCTAGAGGTACGTATCAAGCATGCAAGGTCCCACAACTTGGTGATGGTCCCATTATTACCTCAGTAACCAAGGATTATGCCCGATCCGGGAAGGGTGCAAGTTTGAGCTTCAATAGTTTCTGACATGCCCAATGGGACCATTTTGAAGATCTATACATCTTCATCTCAACATATTTGGTGTATTATTGTTGAGATATAGCCTTTGGAGGCATCCTTTAATACATATGATGACTCCACTGATTCAAATCCACCCATCATATAATTCGTGGACTAGTTTCTCCTCTATTCTTTCATACATTTCTCCTTTGCATCGTCCCATTTTCCTCTTTTGATGTTGTATAATCATGACTTATTTCCCTTGAAAATCTCATTTGTAGTAGTAGAATCATTTCCCTCCATCCCCAAAATTTCATAACCTTCATCATAATAATTTTGTAGAGCCCCATCAAGGATATGTATTTAACCCAAGCCCCACTGATGCATATGATTATTTTCCTAACCAAAATTTTTATGAAGAACATAGTTATGCAGATAATGGTGAAAACTCTATCAAAGATTCTGATTTTACAAGGAAAGTGCAAGAAATGGAGATGAACATGATGTATCTTAAAGTCAAATGCTCAATAAAGGAAGCTAGAGTTGGCTTCAAGGTCCCTTGTCCATGGGTCGGCCCTATGCTAGGATGGTTTAGCACCCAACATAAGTTGCACTTCATTACTAAGATGTTTCCCAGATTACAAAGCGGGGAAGTTAATGGAGGCTCAAAAATATAGTTCTAGGAAACCCTATCATTGGGGAAACTCTACACTACCATCGTATATCCCTCCCATCCATCCTCTCCAACTTACACCATCTTAGCCCATTGTCCATGTTCCTATCTTTCTATGCATTAACGCTACCGAGAATTTCATTCCTCCACCCACTCCCCTTCTCTCGTATCACCGTCATTCCTCCCACATGTGTCCCATTCATGCACATCCTCTCACATTCTTTCGAGTCCCCTCTCGTCTAACTATGACAAAAAGGAACAACCCCTTACCTATACACTGTCCCTAACTAATGTTATCATTTTTGATGACTCAGTAACAATCTTGATGAATGGTATGAATTCGATTGGGAGGATGATATTGTGAAAAGCAAGAAAAAGAGGGATATTGTTTTAATAAAAGAGAAGTTAGTTTTAAAGGGCATGGTTATGGAGGAGAAAACGTTTGATGTAGAGGAATAACTACATACAAACTAGCCTGCAAGCAATCACCTTCCAAAGGAGAGTCTACTTGAGGATCCTATTTACGGGATTGAGATTTAAAGAAATGGGCAAACCATAAGGATCAGGTCATGCCCAATAAAACATTTGGCTATTCTAGAGCTAAAGAAATATTTTCCACCGGTCATGCTCACTTCAGAGCATGAGGTAGATCTTCAGCATGCTAAAGGTCAACAATAGTCCCTCCCAAATATAAATATAGAAAAAATAAAGGGGGTATATATTTTTTTCGTTGCTACTTTGAGAAGGGTGAAATACCATCTGCAAATCAGTTTTCCACTCTTGATGAAGACCATTTCCAATGCCAAATCAGTTACATGGTCACAATTTCTAAGGAAAGACAACTACTTCTCTCTATATGTGGAAGGTTTTACTTAAGTTTCATTATCCTCTAGTTAGTGTAAGTTATTTTAGGTTTTCTTTCAGTAAAACAAGTTCTAGCACACACTTTTCATGTTTCCCCTTGGATCATGTATCGATGTTTTTAGCTTTTGTACGTAGTTGTTGTGCTTCTTGTTGTTCGATGTGCTCTTTCTAGCGTTGTGTTATTTCCTTTTTCCTTCCCTTGCATGTTCCTCTTTTTTTCTCCCGGGATGGAATTTAGTTTTTAGAAAGAGGCACTTCTAACAACCCACACAGTTTCCCACTATCAAACTCGAGATCAGACATCTTCACATGAGAGTAGTAAAGTAATTCAATTTAGAGTTGAGATGTGCTTCAATTGATTCAAGGGGGTTATTGAAGTTTTAGAACATGTCTTCATGTTTCCAGGAATAATCCATGCCCAATGGATGCTTTTAAGGCTACTGGTCTCTTCATCTAGCAAGAATACGATCCTTGAAAGTCACCATACTGTTATCCCAAATAACTTACCTAAATATTTGGACAAATTATATTTGTATTCTGACTCTAATGTTTCACATTTCAGGTTGTGCTCACTCTGGTAGTTTCCTTGGCACCTTGGCACAACTATTGTTCATTGCGCATAGCTCGTGATCCCTCCCTACTTTCCCATTGTGTTTCCTCTTCCCTTCACTTTTGCTCGTGCTTGCTATATGCACTCCTTCCATTTTCATTTCCTCCAATCTATTTTCATTTCCCCTTTTTTTTTCCTTCCTCTTACGGACCCACTTTCATTCCCAATTTTTCATGCACTCCTTGCCCACACATCTCAAGAATTTCCTTCAAATCAGCTAAGTCATTCACATGCCTTTATGCTTGCACGCCTTGTACTTCTTTCCTTTGTAATTTTCCTTATGCGCCCCTTTCTTCCTTGGCTCCACACCTTCCTTGGTTGAATGCCAACAACTTTCTCAAATACTTGTCTCTTGCGAGGATGTATCAATTTATGTTGCACGCGTTACTTTTTATCACACTGTCACTTCCTTTTCCTTTCATGCCTTATTGTTTCGCATGCACCTTTATGCTCTCCTCCATGCCAACCACTCTTCCATGTGGCAACCGATGTCATTTTAGTGTGCTACATGCAACCTATGAAAGTGCATCAATATAGTGCCAAATCCCAATGAAAAATAATGTGTGATACATGGCGAAAAAAAAAAATGAATAGTTAGCCAAATCCTTCTATCAATCAACACGTACCACGTGTCTTGTGTGTTTAGTTTACATTCTAGATCTTCTAACAACCATAACTTTTGTTGTTTGTATTTGACTCATGCATACTGGTCTCATTTGAAAGTTATTCTTGACATGGGATACACATTAGAATTTTCAAATTTAGATGTTGGTGGGATTTGGTAGGTGGAAAACATGGAAACATCTCTCATCTCATTAATGCACACATCTAATAAACTCAAAAACCATATTTTCTTCAGATTTGGCCTTCTACCTTCTTTTTACACACCAAATAGATATGGGGAGGAGCATCTAACAACATTGTAGGTGGTTTTGTAGGTAGTTATTGCTAGTTGTTGGTGGTTGAAGATTTGAATCTGAGTTTCCATCCTCTTTCTCCTTATCTTGTTTCCTTCTTTTGATATAGATTATAGAGCTCTGCTCATTGAAACGGATCCCTCTTTGTTATAACGAAACCATGCTAAAATGGTGGTTGACTTCCCATGAGTTTCAAACCTTGGACTTGGTCTCTGTAATGTATTCTCACCTCCTTCCATGAATTTAAATGACTGTGCATCCCTTAAGCAATAAAATTAGGTTTTGTGGCACTTTTGTCTGCCCTTTTCTCATTTTTGTTGTGTCTTTCCTCTCTTTTCACATTTCTTGTATTTTTGTGTATTTACCTCTTACAGGTTCCACTTTCACTATGTTGTTAATGCGTTGGAAGATGAGTATGTATGGTTTTATATGGCACGCACTGTCCACCCTCTCTCCCACATTTTCTCACTTCCTTCCCCTTGTGGAGAGTGATCAACCCTCTTTCTGGCACTATCACCTTCCCTTAGCTTAGGATTTCATGTATCCATCTCCTTCTCGCCTTGGTCCCTTGGAATCGTATACTAGGGTTGATGGCTTCATTTACAACATTAGGAGTATTGTTAGCGTTAGAAACAAGTAGGGAATCAACCTTGTCTAGAGGTCCATTTCAAGCGTGCAAGGTCCCACAACTTGGAGATGGTCCCATTGTTGCCTCAATGACCTAGTTCAACCTGATCTAGGACAAATGTAAGTTTGAGCTCCAAACAGACTTATCTAATAGACTAATGCATTTGTATCTCTGTTTCTGACAAAATATGAAAATTTAAAGAATGAAGAAGTTGTATATGATGCACATTTGAAGAATGCCCGCAAAATATGAATACATGTATATAATTGAAGGAATCTTTTTTATTATTCAATAAAAAAATAATACATTGAAAAGGATAATCAAGGAGCATAAGATGGATCAGAAATCTTACTAAAGGAAAATAAAGATGTTGATCCATCAATTTTGTCATCAGGATATGTTACAAGGAGGAGCAAAATATTCTTCAAAATATCAATACCATAGTGCAAGATTTGCAAGCATCAATAGTTTTAGTAGAGAGCACTATACAGACTGAGAAAACTCCACCTTTTGTGCAAGAAAAAGATCAAGTTTCCCTGCATTTTTTTTTTTTTTGAAACAAGTAGTTAGTTTCACCATGTGACAGGTGTGTTGTCACAATTCGACACTGGCGTAGGAATTAAAAGATAATGGCCAACCATTTTTTATATTTTTTATTCTATGTGGTAGATGTAAGGAAAACTATGATTCAAAATCATAGGCAGAAAAGAGGATTCCCTCATAATGTGTTCTTATATGACAAAACTTTCCCAAAAGCTTTGAAAACCATTGAAAACCCACCATTTTGTAATTGTATTGGCCAACAATGCTTTATGAAAACATGTATGTCTTCATAAAGTAATCCACCTCTTGATAGAATGAATACAAGACTAATTTTGAATTGGAACTATATTTATTGTTGTATCACATTTATTGAAATTTTTCAACAATTTAATATGCAAACTTGTAATTGGATTTCTGCTTACTATTGTGAATGTTTTTATGTTACTATTTGGAGATGTAAATAGTAAAGCATGGTTTAAGATGCTTAGTTTGTGTTTGTTTGAAAATATTTACATTTCATGTAAAGATAAAAAATTAATCAATAATCACACATAGATCCAAATAAATCTGTCTTTATTTCAATAATAAAACAAAATATAAAAAAATGAATTTTTTACAAGTAAAAAACATTTTATATTAAGACTAGTTGATTATCATTAATGATTATGAAAAATATCAATATATTGAATCATTGTAAACATCTTCAATAATGTATACAAGAAATTAAAACTATGGCAATTGAAAAAGTCTTAGAGAAATTTTTTTCGTTTGTGTCTTGGAATTCTCTTGAATTAGAGGCGTGTTGTTGAGTTGTGTAGCTCAATTAATTTGGTTTAGCAAGATATATTAAACTTTCTAGAAAACATAGTAGTAATACATCGATTATGAAGGGACCGACATTAGATATGAAGGGACCGACATCGGTTATGAAGGGACTGACATCGGTCACTTATGACCGGCATGGTCAGGAAGTAGGAACCGACAACGTTAGGTCTAACTCGGCATTGGTTACTGTGTGTGCATGTTTTATTTAACTCACAAGAATTAGATCTAATTTTAGTATTTAAGTAGATCTATTGATTGTAATTTCATGGCTAAGTTCCCTAAGTTTGTATATGCCTATATAATCATGAAATCTAGGGTTTAGAACTAAGGATTGATGATTATTGCAGAATTAATTATGAGAGATATAATTCTTGCGAGAAGAAGGAGAATCTTAAAGAAAGAAAGTATTGTACATGTGGGAGGTGTGGAATATTGTAGATCTTCAATTGTATATCTTTTGAAAGATTTGGATAATTGATTGTCTTGTTTCTTGGTGGATGTAGCCCACACTCGGGAGAACCACATTAAATATGGTGTTGATTTATATCTCTTCTTTATATATCTCTTCTAGTAGAATATCCACTTTTATTGCATGTATGCTTAGTGTTATCCAAAATGTACCCCTGGTCATTTTTGTGGCTAACTCCTTATGTTCTTACCTCTCTTGTGCCTTAGTCTCCATTTTTGATTTTTAGGCACTCAAATATTTCTAAAAATGGCACCATTGGATAGAGCTCTCTCTCAGCTTTCCAGAAAGGTAAAGTTTTCCTCCTAACTCCTCATATTTTTCAAGTTATGGCTCGACGGAGTTTTTGTGGGAAATTTTCCCTTAGGAGGCCCACGGCCAATAGGAAGCCACCACATGGCACCTAGAGTGGTGGAGCGCGGGAAAATTTGATTTTTTTTTCCAAAGACCAAACGGGTAAAAATTCAAACTTTTGCCCGCCGATCCGATTTTGGCTTGTTTTTGCCCTAAATTTTCAAATTGCCATATCTTTTGATCCAGAGCTCATATTTTCACGTTATTTATATCAATGGAAAGCTGGTGAAATTATCTACATGATTCCAGGGTTAATTTTTCATTTTGGTTGAGTTTGGAGAGAAAAAATCAAAAATGCTTCTGGCATGTGGTAATGGCCAGAAATGACGTTTCAACAACCAGTTTTAATGCAAAATGGGTCGCATTCTTCTTCAGCATGGCCAAAAATGTCAGGGCATGGGTTTGTAAGGATGCCCATGTTGTTTTAATGCATCTTCATTCAATGGGGAATGGCTTCCACATTTTTACACATTTTCTCTCTCCTGGGCTTGACCCATGCATTGTAAAAGCCAGATTTGGCTCATTTTTAAGGTTGAACATTTTTTTTGGATAGCAAGCTTCTTCTTTCACCTTCAACAAGTTATTTTTGCAAGTATCAGAACTTATTCATGATTGTAACAGGTTTCTACCTCTTTGATGTTGCAAATGCAAGGATTTTGACAGTGAAAAATGACAGTGCAGACTCTGTGATCAATTTTCAGTCCTTCGTTTGTATTGTCTTGCTTCATTTCAGACCTCTAATTGCATCTTATCAGCCTGTGTATGATGGTTCATGTTGCATTTTATGAAATTGTGTCAATTTTCATGAACAAGAAGTGCTCACCACTCCTTTGGTGTATCACCTATTAGTTTAGTTTCAATTTTTGCACTTTCTATATCTGTCTCCTTGGAATTTAGAGTAGGATTAGGATTCAAACCTCTGCAATTGTGCAAATAACAGATCTGTTCAGAGGATTTTGAGGAACCAACCTCTAATCTGGAGATTCCTCTCTCATTTTACAAGTCCCACACTTGGAGAGAGGTTTTAATGTTGTGCAATCACACTGGATGCCTGAAACATCAACTTAGAAACCTGATTTGCATCCAGGGGTGCTGCTGATTTGCAACAACAGTTTTGGCATGCCCGGTGGGACCTTAGAGGTCTCATTTTCATTGCAACAAAGTTGATGTGCATCTACTACAATTTTCTTGCTTAAAAGAGCTATAAATTACACATCTGGTGACTCCAAGGGGAAGAATCAGCTGGTTTTGGCAGTGCAGACCTGAAAACTCATGAGAAGAATCAACACAAGGTCAAGAGCTGGAGAGGAAGAGGTGCTATTTGAATATCTGCAGTTATCTCCAAGAATAAGGAAAAGTGGGAGGAGAATCCAAAGGTCTCCATCTCCACCAAACAGAACTCTCTCAACTCCTCCACCTGGTAGGCCTTTCATTCAGTCAACAAGGGTTCTAAGACCAATTAGAATGGCACAAAACAACCCCTATGTCAATTTCACTGGCAGCAGCCCACTTGCTCTCAATGCACAAAATCCAATCCCAGTTGTAGCATTGAAGAACATTCCATACTTCACTGGAGAAAATCAGACCTCACCTGGTGATCATGTTAAGGATATTGCTAACATTTGTGCAATCCATGAGATCAATGAGATGCAAGTTGCTGTCAAACTGCTGGCATCTTCATTCAAAGGGAAAGCTTTGTAATGGTTCAGGAGTCTTGCCTCAGGTTCTATTCAAAATTGGAATCAGCTATGTATAGCCCTCCATGAGCAGTTTGGGGAAAAGGGAGACAACTTGTCCCTTTTGGAGCAGCTGACAACTATCAAAAGAGCTCCCAATGAGTAGCTGACTGATTTTAATTTCAGATTTCAAAGGACTTGGGAGAGAATTCTAGTGGCAGTCAGGCCAACAACAGAAGGTGCTTTTCTTTACTATCTCAAAGCTCTAAATTCTGATATTTCTATGTTGATTCAGTCCATGGGAGGCATAACTATCCCTATAGCTTTAGTAAGATTGCCATTAGGGCTGAAAATTGTTTGATCCAAGCTGGAAAACTAGCCCCTAGACCTCCCATGCCATTGTTTCCAAGTTTAGAGAGCCCAAACACTAATCAAGCACCTAATTTGGCTCCTTCTCCCACTCCTAGAAATCAGAGTTCAAATGAAGCTTCTACTTCATCTCCAAGTGCCCCAAATGAGCTTCAAGAAGTCATGAAGCAATTACAAAATTTAGGTAATGAGCTGGTTACTCTCAAGAGGCAACAAGCCCAAAGTTTTAGACCTTCCTTCCAGCCTCAAGCTCAGCCTAATAGGCAACCATATCAACCTCATAGACCACCCAATCCAGCTGCAAATCTAAATCAAGCAAGGCCTCCTGCCAACAGACCATTTCAGCCCTATAATCCAAATGCTATATCTACCTCTAAGGCATTGGTGCCAACACAAAACAACGTTGCTCAGGAGTATGATTGGTGTTTTCCATGCAATGAACCTCACAACCAATCTATGTGCTTCAACGGTGCCTTGAATCAAGCATTAATGGTGACAACTACTGGTGTGGAGGGTGAGGGCAGTCAAGGAAACAACCAACAACAAGAAACATTCCAGCAACAATCAGCTCCAAATGACACCACACTTGTGAACTGGCAGGCAGAGGATTTTTGTGGCATAAATCAAATAGTCTCTCAAGGTGTTGCAGCCAACACAAGGTCAAAACAAAGGAATTTGGGTGAAGAACAGCCATTAGCTCCAACCAATCCACAACCTTTTATGGCTCCACAAATGGTTGGAAAACAAAATCCAGTTGTAAATGCACAAGGGCAGCCAAGAACAACTCCTAGACCAACTCAAATACCAGTTGTTGCTGCCCACATGCAAGGGATGAATATGCAAACCAAGGGACAACAAAGAGATCCTTCATCACCATTTAGTATCATTGATCAGATGAAGAAGACAAATGTAAATATATCAATGTGGGAATCCCTATCTATCCCAAGCCAGAGAGATTTGCTACAAGCTGCCATGAAGGACTGGCCAACTTCGAATCAGCAAGTCCAAATGCAAGAGAAGGTGCTCACAAATCTTTGCCCAGCCTGAAGGGAATCATGGAGGACAGCAAGGTAAAATTTTGAAGCCCCCTCCTTTTTATGTCTCATTAATCATTGGAAACCAATTGGTGCACAATTGCATGATTGATTCCGGGGCAAGTAGCTCAGTGATGCCCAAGCAAATAGCTGATCAGCTAGGACTTCAATATGAAACCATATCCAAAGGGGTAGTGCAGTTGGATGGGACAGCAGTAACAATAGTTGGGGTGATTAGAAACTTGAGTCTTACCTTGCATGCATGTCCAAATGTTGTTGTTTTACAAGATGTATCAGTTATAGACCTTCCACCACTCTTTTCCCTATGTTTGTCAAGAGATTTCACAGCCAAGATTGGAGGATATTTGTCTACTGATTGGTCACACATGCTGTTCAGAATGAGGTATGGAACCAAAGCTACAATCAGGTCTGAACCTATTGCAAACTTCCACATTGAGCCCTACACTCCAAGTCAGATCAATTCCAACTATTCGGCGTTTGATTAAGAAGATCACCCAAGCACTGATGAAGCTGACACCAAGGTTTGAAGCATCCCAGATTTAAATCTTGATGAATGGGCAAGCAAGGTACATGCTTTTGATCCTTATCAAGAAATAGAAGAATCTCGAGCTGGGAGTCTATTGCATACATGAAGAAAATCAGCCTATTCCTAGCGTCACCAAGCCAAACCACAAAGATGACAATGAGGTATGGCAGTTGTTTTTTTATGGATCAAGGAGTAGACAAGGTGCAGGGGGGGATCCATGCTGGTTTCACCTCAAGGAGTTAAGTACTATTCGGGTTTTATATTTCAGTTTGCATGCTCCAATAACACCGCTGAATATGAAGCCTTGGTGCAAGGGATGCATTGGGTAATAAAGAGAGGAATAAAGAACTTGCAAGTCTTTGGTGAAAGTGAATTGATTGTAAACCAAGTTAAGGGGCACATGCTATCAAGAATAGGGTGTGGGACCTCATTGAAGATTTTGAGGGCTTTAGCATAAAATCCATTCCTAGAAAAGAAAACCAAGTCACGTGACAAGCTTGCAATGATTGGGGCAGCCTTTGATATTGTGGAAAGAATTCAAAAGGACAAGGTACAGCCAAACATCCATGTGATTATGAGGCCTTCAGTGCCGGATAATAATGTAAGTTGGCAAGTGTTTGAGAATGACCAGCAAATCATCCATTTCTTACAAGAAGAAGCTGAGTTCTGAGCTAAAAATCAAGAAAAATTGGAACAACAAGGTATGGTGACCAAGTGGTACACTGAGAACTAACAAGATACCTAAGGGAATTATCACTTTGGATTCCATTTTCAATCCCAATGATCAGTTTAGGAAAGAGAAAGCAAACATTCGGGTTAAGAGAGAAGATTCAAGATATCCATCTTGGTGGAAGAGAACAAACCATTGCGAATTGGAAAGATGACAACTGAATAAGAAAGGTATGAGTTCATACAGCTGTGTCAAGAGTTCCCTGATGTGTTTTCTTGGAGCTATGAAGATTTGAAAGGTTTCAATCCCAAGTTAGCTCAGCACACCATTGAGTTGGATCCAAATACTAAGCCCATCAGGCAAAAACAAAGGCTAGTCAATCCACACATGGAACCTCTCATGAGGAAGGAATTGAACAAGTTGATTGAGTCAAGAATCATATTCCCAATTAAGCATTCTAGTTGGGTTGCCAAATTAGTTCTAGTCAGAAAGAAGAGTGGAGAGATCAAATTGTGCATTGATTTTAGAGATTTGAATAGAGCATCTCTCAAGGACCATTACCCACTTCCTTCTATGGAGCAGATTTTACAAGTTGTTGCTGGCTCCGAAAGGTTTTCATTGCTTGATGGCTACTTAGGGTAAAATCAGATTATGGTGAAGGAAGAAGATCAATTCAAGACGGCCTTCACAACCAAATGGGGAACTTATGCATACAGGAAAATGCCATTTGGGCTGTCCAACGCTGGAGCTACCTTCCAAAGAGCAATGGACATGGTGTTCAAAGGTTTGATTAACAACATGGTGCTGATATATCTTGATGATATCACTGTTTTTTCAAAGAATGCAGTAGACCACCTCTCTCATTTGAGACAAGTCTTCCAAAGGTGCAGGAGATTTGGAGTGTCTTTGAATCCTAAGAAGTGTATCTTCCTAGCACATGAAGGAAAGCTCCTTGGTCATATTGTCTCCAAAGAAGGATTAGCAATTGATCTAGAGAGAGTTGAAGCCATAAGAGCACTACCATTACCAAGCCATAAGAAGGCACTTCAGAGTTTCTTAGGGAGAATAAATTTTGTTCGGAGGTTTGTCCCAGATTTTGCAGCCCTTGTCAAACCTATCACCAAGATGTTGAAGAAAATCATGGCTTTCAAATGGATAGCAGAAGGAAAGGAGAGTTTTGAAGCAATCAAAGAAGCCATCTCTCAAGCACCAACTCTCATCAAGCTGGACTTCTCCAAGGATTTCATCCTCTATGCATTTGGGGGTAATGATACCATTTCTGCCATTTTGGTACAACAGAACAAGGACAATGATGAGTAGCCAATTTCTTTCTTCAGCCAAAGCCTAGATGACTATGAGGTGAGATATTCTTTTATTGAGAAGCATGTACTTGTAGTAATCAGAAGCTTGAAGAAATTCAAGCATCTAGTCTCAAACAACAAGGTTCAGTTGTTGGTCTCTCATGCGGGAGTAAAGGACTTCCTCCTCAACAAGGATTTGAATGAGAAAAGGGCAGGTTGGATCACTCGTGTCATGGAGTATGACATTGAGATCAAGGTCACCAAGCTGGTAAGAGGAAAAGGATTGTGTGAGCAGCTGATTCTGGGCAAGCAAAAAGGAGTATGCAATAAAGAAGAGGCTGTTTTGACAGTTCAAGACAGCCATGTGCAAGGTAGCACTCAAGAAGAGGATAATGCTGTCCCCACTCCTTACTAGACCCAAGGTATAATGCACTTCCTAAGCACATGCCTATGCCCTCCAGAGATGAACAAAACCCAAAGAAGACACTTCAGATTGCAGGCTGTCCCATATGCCATAGTAGACGGTGTTTTGTTCAAGAAAGATGTGAATGGAGTGTTGTTGAGATGCATTAGCACAAATCAGATTCATAGGGTGTTGGAAGAGTTCCATGGTGGACCAGCTGGTGGTCATTTTGCACCAAGAGTGATAGCTCTAAAAATCATGAAGGCTGGTTATTATTGGCCCAATATTTTCAGTGATTGCTTTGTGTGGATCAAAAGGTGCAAGAATTGTGCATTCTTCACAGGTAAAGAGAGGCTTGCTGCCCTTCCATTGCATCCAATTTCAGTTGACCAGCCATTCATGCAATGGGGTTTGGACTTCATTGGAGTCATTAATCCCAATTCAAGCCAAGGGCATAAGTGGATTTTGACAGCCACAGACTACTTCACCAAGTGGACTGAAGCAGTAGCACTCAAGGAAGAAAATGAGTCTAGCATCTTAGACTTCTATGAGGGGATAGTAACCAGATTTGGCATACCTACTACAATAATCTCAGATAATGCATTAGCATTCATTGGATCCAAGGTGACTGAGTGGGCTATCAAGAACGGGATCTACCTAAGTACTTCATCAAACTACTACCCTCAGGGTAATGGCCAAGCTGAATCTACAAACAAGAACTTGTTGAGGATCATTAGGAGGACTCTTGATGAGAATCAGAGGTCTTGGCATACCAAACTGAAATCAGCCTTATGGGCTGATAGGATAACTCCCAAGAGATCCACAGGTAACTCTCCATTCAGGCTTGTTTATGGAAGAGAGGAAATCTTGCCCATGTCACTTGAGTTGCCAACATTGGAACTCATGAAGCAGTTAGAGTTGCTAGAGTTTGGGCCCATGGAGGTGAGATATGCAGAGTTGATGGAGCTCCAAGAGATCAGAGATTAGGCATCCCAAGCAATGGAGAAGGATCAAGATTTGATCAAGAAGACCTTTGATAGGAAGGCCAAGAGTAGATCTTTCCAAGTTGGAGATCTAGTGTTAAAATGGGATGCAGATAGAGCAAAACCGGGAAGGAATTCAAAATTTGATGCCATTTGGAGTGGCCCATACATGGTCACAAAGTGTAAGGACAACAATGCCTTCCAATTATCTTCATTGGATGGCGAAGAACTATAGATTCCAGTCAATGGAATCTATCTAAAGCATTGCTACTAAAGGGAAATTCTCCACCTTGTAAATATTAGCTTAGGTTTTCATTCCTCCAAGTGCTTGTGCACATTGTTTTGCTGTAGGTTGTTTTTCTTTCTCTAAGTGATTTTGGCACAAGGCTTGTTGTCCCTGGAGATGTTTTGCAGTCCTTGCTTCCATCAGGTGATATTCCATCTTCCTCCTTGCAACATTCTAAGTCAGTTGGGGTTCCGAACAGAAAATTTTATGACTCCATGCCCAATGGGCTACTTCAAGCAACTGGTATCTTCATCTAGCAGGCAGATGACCCCTCTGAGTCGCCAAAATTGTTATCCAAAATGTGCCCCTACTCATTTTTGTGGCTAACTCCTTGTGTTCTTACCTCTCTTGTGCCTCAATCTCCATTTTTGATTTTTAGGCACTCAAATCTTTCTAAAAATGGCACCATTGGATAGAGCTCTCTCTCAGCTTTCCAGAAAGGTAAAGTTTTCCTCCTAACTCATATTTTTCAAGTTATGGCTCAGCGGAGTTTTTGTGGGAAATTTTCCCTTAGGAGGCTGCGCACCAATAGGAAGCCGCCACGTGGCACCTGGAGTGGCGGAGCACGGGGAAAATTTGAAATTTTTTCCAAAGACCAAACGGGTAAAAATTCAAACTTTTGCCCGCCGATCCGATTTTGGCCTGTTTTTGCCCTAAATTTTCAAATCACCATATCTTTCGATCCAGAGCTCAGATTTTCACGTTCTTTATATCAATGGAAAGCTGGTGAAATTATCTTAATGCTTTCAGGGGCAAATTTTGCATTTTGGTTGAGTTTGGAGAGAGAAAATCAAAAATACTTCTGGCACGTGGTAATGGCCAGAAATGACGTTTCAACAACCAATTTTAATGCAAAATGGGTCGCATTCTTCTTCAGCATGGCCAAAAATGTTAGGGCATGGGTCTGTAAGGACACCCATGCTGTTTTAATGCATCTTCATTCAATGGGGAATGGCTTCCACGTTTTTTACACATTTTCTCTCTCCTGGGCTCGACCCATGCATTGTAAAAGCCAGATTTGGCTCATTTTTGAGGTTGAACATTTTTTTGGATAGCAAGCTTCTTCTTTCACCTTCAACAAGTGATTTTTGCAAGTATCAGAACTTATTCATGATTGTAACAGGTTTCTACCTCTTTGATGTTGCAAATGCAAGGATTTTGACAGTGAAAAATGACAGTGCAGACTCTGTGTTCAATTTTCAGTCCTTTGTTTGTATTATCTTGCTTCATTTCAGACCTCTAATTACATCTTATCACTTTGTGTATGATGTTTCATGTTGCATTTTATGAAATTGTGTCAATTTTCATGAACAAGAAATGTTCACCACTCCTTTGGTGTATCACCTATTAGTTTAGTTTCAATTTTTGCACTTTCTATCTCTGTCTCCTTGGAATTTAGTAGGATTAGGATTCAAACCTCTGCAATTGTAAATAACAGATCTTATCGGAGGAGTTTGAGGAACCAGCCTCTAATCTAGAGATTCCTCTCTCATTTTACAAATCCCACACTTAGAGAGAGGTTTCAATGTTGTGTAATCACACTGGATGCCTGAAACATCAACTTATAAACTTGATTTACATCCAGGGGTGTTGCTGATTTGCAACAACACTTAGATATGATATATTATACATACAACCTTGTGGTAACCCCAACAAATGGTGTTAGAGCTTTGTTTGAGGGTTATATGTGTTGAAAAATTTACTCACAGAGGGTTTTTCGATTGAGTGGGAGCTACATAAATGGCACAAGTAAACAAATACAAGGTAGAGAAGTTTTACGGAAGTTATCAATTATGGAAGATACAAATTGATGATTATATATAAAAGAGATTTGTACTTATCGTTGGATGAAAAGTCTAGAATTACGAAGATGACTAATAAATAATGTAAGATTCTTTGATGTAAAGGATTTGGGATCTATAAGATTGAGTTTGGTAGCATCTCGTGGCTTCCAATATTACGTGAAGCGAGATCTACGGTAGAGTTAATGAAATCTCTTACTAATTTATATGAAAAATCTAGTGCTTTAAATAAAGTTTTTGATGAAAAAATTATTTAGTTCTAAGATGTATAAAGGTGGATCTGCATCTAGTCATTTGAATGATTTCCGGTCTATTGTAAATCAATTGATATTCCATTTGATGATGAAGTGAAAGAACTCTTATTCTTATGTTCTTTCCCTGATAGTTGGGATAAATTGGTAATGGTTGTTAGTAATACAATATCTGCTAATAATATTTTCAAGTTTGATGATGTGGTTAGGATAATATTGAATGAAGAAATTATTAGGAAAAGTATAGAGGAATCATCATCTGGGAATGCTTTGAATGTAGAAAGCAGAGGTAGGAAGAAGGAGAGATCAAAACGTAAGAATAATGGGAAATAAAAGTCAAGGAATTGAAGATCTAAATCTAGAGGTAAGATAATTACGTGTTGAAATTGTGGAAAGAAAGGACATGCAAAGAAAGATTGTTGGTCAAAGGATAAAGAGAACCAACACCCAGACAAAGGTAAAGAGGAAAATAAAGAGGCAAATATTACAATAGAGCTAATGCAAGGTGATCTTATTCTTTATTGAGATAATATAATAGAATCACGGGTTTTAGATTCAAGAGCTTCTTTCCATGCAACCCCTAATAAGGGTTATTTTAGAAATTATGTCCAGGAAATTTTGGGCATGTTTATTTGGGTGATAATGAACCTTGCAGTATTACTGGTAAAGGGGAAGTTCATCTAAAATTTCAAAATGGAAATACATGGGTATTCAAAGATGTGAGGCATGTGAAAAGCCTCAAAAGAATCTTATTTATGTAGGGTAACTAGGTGAAGATGGTTGTATGGTTACATTCACAAAAGACTATTGGAAAGTAACCAAATATTCCTTTTGTGTGGCAAGAGGCAAGATGGTAGGAACATTATAATTATCTACTTGTGTTACTAATTCCTTTTCTATGTTATCTACTTCATATTTAGATGCATGCATGTGGCATAATCACGGTTGGACCATATGAGTCAAAAGGGAATGCAAATATTAGAGGATAAGGGTAAGTTATCAAATTTGAAAGATTTAGATCTTGATTTCTGTGAGAAATTTTTCTTTAGAAAGAAAAAGAGAGTGATATTTCTCAAAGTTGGGGCAACTAAAAAGGAGCAGAAACTAGAGCTTGTACACTCAGATGTGTGGGGACCAGCCTAGGTAGCTTCTCATGGAGGATCCTAGTAATATGTTACTTTCATTGATGATGCTACAAGAAAGGTATGGGTTTATTGTATTAAACATAAATATGTTGTTTTTGATACTTTTAAAATATGGAAAGCCCTTGTTGAGAATGAATCAAGTTCAAAGTTAAAGTGATTTAGATCTGAAAATGGTGGTGCATATCGTAGCAAGGATTTCAATGATTATTGTTTAGTGAATGGAATGCATAGAGAAAGGATGGTTACAAAAACACCACAAGAGAATGGTGTTGAAAATGAATGAATAAGATAACCATGGAACATGCTAGAAGTATGAGAATACATGTTGGATTGCGCTTACGGTTTTGGGTAGAATCAGTTGATACAACAAATTATTTGATTAACCGCGGGCCTTCAAGTTCACTAGATGGATGAATACCAGAGGAAGCTTGGACCTGAAAAGAGGTAGATATTTATTTTCTTTAAGTTTTTGGTTCAAAATATTTTGTGCATATTTATAAGGAAAATAGGAAAATTTAGATGCAAAATCCAAGAGATTCACTTTCATTGGTTATGGATATGGTAATTTCATATTCCATTTCTAGGATTTAGAGAATTATAAAATTATTAGAGTCGTGACATTAAATGGAATGAAAAGACAATGTACAAGGATCAAATTTTGGTACCCAAGGATGAACCAGTTGAGAATTTTGTGAATGAAAATGAAATCTCAGATTTAAAAGTCATACTTATAGGGTTACATAGTAATCGGTGTTAGTTGACCACCGACCGACATCCACCGAACTAGAACTATATCGGTTATAGAAGATCCAAACAAACATCGCTCAATAGAACTAGCATCGGCTATAGGTGGCCGACGTTGGTCACCGCTGTAATTGGAAACAAATTTCTAGGAGGTCAAGAATGAGCCTCCGGTACCCCAAACTTTTGTGAGAAGGTCACAAAGGGTAAGTAAACCTATAAAAATATTTACACCTTCTCTATCTTATTTATTATTGACCAATAATGGTGAAATAGAAAGTTTTGAAGAATGAATGTAGGATGAGACCCATGTTTAGTGAGAGCATGGCATGGATCAGAGATGGACTCCTTAAAACAAAACTAGACTTGATATTTGGTTAAGTTCCAGCAGGTAAGAGGAAATTGTAGAAAAAAGGGGTTTACAAGATCAAGGAAGAATAGGGTGGATGAGAAAAGGTACAAGGAAAGGCTTGTAGTAATCGAGATTTCCAATGAAAGAAGGTATTTCCTTTGGTGAAATATTTTCTCCTATTGTTAAAATGATTAATATTTGTACTATATTGATTATAGTTGCAGTAGATGATTTACATTTAGAGAAACTAGATGTGAAGATGACTTTCCTTCATGGTGATTTGGATGAAGATATTTTTATGCAATAGTTGCTTGGGTATGAAGTCAAGGGCAAGGAGAAATTAGTTTACAGGTTGAAAAAGAGCCTATATGGGATCAAGCAATCTCAAGGCAATGGTACATGAGGTTTGATAGTTTCATGTAAGAGCATGGTTACTTGAGATGTGAATCGACCATTATCTGTTTTATTTCAAGAAGCTTGAAAATGGGAGCTATATTATTTTGTTCTTGTATGTGGATGATATGATTATTGTAGGACATTGATGAGATTAAGGAAAATCTAGCTCATAAATTTTCTATGAAGGATTTAGGAGATGCCAAAAGAATCCTTATCATGAAAATACATAGAGACAAGAAGAACAAGAAATTGTATTTGTCTTAGTAGGCTTATATCAATAAGGTGTTGGAAATGTTTAACATACAAGATTCAAAACTTGTAAATACACTTATGGCTAGAAACTTCAAATTGAGGAAATATAATTGTCCTTCATCACATGAGGAGGTCAAATACATGACATGAGTACCATATGCTTCAGCAGTTGAGATTATCATGTATGTTATGGTTTGTACTGCATCAAACATTACATATGCAAAGTGTGAGTTGTGAGTATATTAATGGCCAATACAGGTAAAGAGCATTGAAAAGTATTCGAATGGATATTTAGCTATTTGAGAGGGACATATAACATGTGGTTATGCTATGGAGGTTGGGATATTTCTTTATATGGCTATGTTGATTCACATATGGCTAGGAAAGAGATGATATAGATGAAACGGAGTTCATTAAAGAGTTAGGAAAGGAGAAAGATGATTGTAAATTGTTTAATGACAATCAAAGTGCAATTCATTTGGAAAATAATTAAGTGCTTTATTCTAGAAAAAAACATATTTAGTTAAGGTATCACTTCATACGGAGGGTATTAGAGGATGGGAAGCTGAATCTGGAGAAGATTCATATGAGTGAAAACCTTGCAGATATGCTAACAAAGCCATTAGAAAAAGAGAAGTTGGAGATACACTCCACTTCTATTGGTCTTCAAGTTTGAGACTTGAAGAGGAAGAAACAAAGATAAGGAAAGGATCCAAGAATGACATTGTACAAGTATAGTGCAATAATTTATCTCCAAGTGGGAGATTGTTGAGTTGTGGAGCTCAATTACTTCATTTAGCATGTTATGTTAAATTTTCTAGAAAATATAGTAACCGACATTGGCTATGAAGGGACCAATATCAGTTATGAAGGGACCAACATCGCCACCTATGACCGACATCAGTCACACAATTAAGAACTGAAATTGGTTAGGTCTAATTGACATTGGTTACCTGTGTGTGAGTGTTTTATTTAACTCACAAGAATTAGATCTAATTTTAGTATTAAAGAAGATCTATTGATTGTAATTACATGGCTAAGTGCCCTAAGTTTATATATGCCTATATAAGCATGAAATATAGGGTTTAAAAGTAAGGATTGATGATTATTGTTGAAATAAATGTTAGAGAGAGAATTCTTGGAGAAAAAGGAGAAGCTTGAGAGAGAAAGTACTGTACATTTGAGAGGTGTGGAAGATTGTAGGTCTTCAATTGTATATCTTCTTAAAGGTTTGGATAATAGATTGGCTTGTTTCTTGGTGGATGTATCCCACATTGGGTGAACCACATTAAATATATTGTTGATTTATATATCTTGTTTGGTATATCTCTTTTGGTAGAATATCTGATTTTATTGCATGTATTCTTAGATCTCGATATATTATCTATACAACCTTGTGCTATCCCCAACATTTTGTGGATGTGTTCAGATCTCCTGGATCACTGTCGAATGTTCTTGAATCCTCTTCTTTCTACGAGTGAATTAAATAATGAAATTTTTCTCTTATAAGGAAAAAAATTTCATAGAGTAACTGGATACATACAATCTTAGACAAATTTCTAAATTTTCATCCAATTTGTTTCAAACTTTTGAATTTACAAAGGAAAATGCACTGAATACCCTCTCATCTTCAACAGAACCCAAAATCATAGTTTGACAAAGTTCATATAGCTGAATATACTCGCTCAAATCCTCTCACAAAATACTACTTGAATAAATATTCTTCCAAAGTCTTCTAATGGAACCATTTTCATTTGGTTCATCCAAAAACAAAAATTTCTCTAGCATAGAAGTAGTAAAGTCCTATGAGTGAGAACTCAGTAAATGTTTATTTAAAGTACCTTCAATAACAATTTTTTTTTATCTCTTTGGGATTACAAAAATGGTCCATTAGACTAGTCATGTATTTTATAAATAGAGTATTGATGGATGTTTGATGCATGAATCCCATTGGTTCAAGTAAATTTTTTTGAATCATTCACGGATCTCTGTAAATAAAGATTACGAAATAGTTTTCAATTTATTTCTTGTGCCACATAATACTATTTCATATAAATTATGTATCACTCTTACTATTATCCAATTTTTAGCCTCTGGTGAAATTAGATAAACAATAGCTCATAGAGAGGAAATGGAGGAATCTACTTAACCATAGGAGCTCATGTTATGGGCTCAAGCTGAGCAAGTTAGTGAAGTGGGATGAGTGCATTACAAAGGAGCTCAAGAGTTTGAGTTTGTTTGGGGAATGAAGGAATTGTTATCTCAAATTTTTCCCCTAGAAAAATTGGATCACCCACGACATTGTGTAGAAAGAAATTCAAGGACAGTTCCATCGTACAAGCCCATGCTTCAAATCCAACCGAAAAGTTACAGGCAGGCTCTACAATGGAGTAACAGGGTCGAGGAAGGAGAAAATAGTGTCAAAGAAACCAAAGGCTCAAAGGAAAAGGAAACGGAAAAGGTTCAAAGTCTTTAGGCTCTGTAAATAATTTAGAATGAGCCCCAAAATTGGCTAAGTATGGAAGAATCAACGGAAGCCGCCAAGTGTCTCAATAATGCATCTCCAAAGATTAAGCTCAAAATGGAAAACTTAAATGAGCGTGAAGCTTCCATGTGTCCTAGGCCCAAAAAGGGATAGAGCTGGTCATTGAAAATTCCGAACAAGTGGAAGGAAACATGTGTCATCTCGACGCAATTTCAAGATGGGAGCCCAAGGTGGAGACTCAAACTTGCACCAACCCTCCATGTGGCCAATGGTCAATAGAGGTCAAATTCAAAAGTGGGCCTAAATTGGTTAAGTATAAGAGTGTAAGTGGAAGGCGCCATGTGTCTTAATGACACTCCTTCAAAGGTAAAATATTGAGTGGGTTTTCAAATGAGCGTGAGGCTTCCATGTGTCCAGTGGACCAAAAACAAGAGCAGGCCCAAAATTGATTAAGTATAGAGAACTAGCGGATGGTGCCATGTGTTGCATCAACGCAATTTCAAAGGTACAGCCCAAAAGGCAACCCCCAAACAAGGCCATCTCGCCACGTGTTTAGGGCCTGAAAAAATAAGAGCAGCCAGTAAAAAATTCCAAGGGCGTGGTAAAGCTACCAAGTGTCGGTGCAAAGACGATTTCAAGAATAAAATTTGGGGTGGGTTTTCAAACAAGTGCTAAGCCTCCACTTGTCAAGGGTTAGAATTTTTGCTTAGTAAAGTAAAGAGACTGAGGAAAAATACAAAGGAGAAAAAGGATCTCATGAAGCCACCACATGGCAACCTAACACAATTTAAGAAGCAAAAGGGGGGCTGAATCTTCAAGGAGCGCAAGGCTATCACGTGCACTAAGTATGGACAAAATCTTTCAAATATTCTATGCTTGTGATCCAGGATCTTCAAATGGCCATATCTTTTGACTGGAAACTCAAATTTTGGTGGGAGAAGACTTTTTGGAAACATCTTGACACCCTCTATGCCATGGAAACATAAAATATCATTCTTAATAGGCTTGGTGGGTGAAAAATGGGAAAACATATTCCAAGAAATTAACACAGATCCAATTTCTTCAACTACCAGATTATATTTGATTTGAACCACAACTCTTCTTCCTTAGCACGCCAAACAGACATAGGGAACCAAAATTGACAGATTGTAGGTGGATTTGAGAGGGGCATTGATTGATGTTGTTTGAGATTTCAAAGCAAGATTCAATGCATATCTCAAGGTGGTTGAAGTAGGATTCAAATTCTTCCCTTCTCTCTCTTGTTCTTCCTATATATTGTAATGAAGGGGCATATTCAAATGGTTTGTCATTATTTCTCCTTTCCCCCTCTCTCTTTCTTCCTTATGGTAGAATGCAAAGTCTAAGCCTCCTCCTATGGCTCTGTAATGGTGTTTTCTTTCCTCTTTCCCACTGATGATGTACCATGTAACATTTTGGAGCAATAAAATATGTTTTGTGATGCATCTATCCATCCTTAGCTTATTTTGTTGTCTCTTCTTACCTCTCATCATTGCAGGGTATATTGTGCATACTATGATGTTTGTTGCAGGTTCTGAGAGCTGTGCTTAATGGGTTTTGAAGTGGTGTTCCATATGAAATATATCTTTGGTCTGTGGTGCATCTTGTCCACCCTCTCCTCTGCTCACTTCTCTCCACTTTAGGCAGTTGGATCTATGATTCAAACACTTCCTTTTCTTGTGTATCAGTGCTTAGTATATGATGTTTCACCCTCTCTCTCTCTCTCTGTCCCCTTGGAATGGTTATATTAGGATAGAATAGGTTTTGCCTACACGGAGTAGCTTGTGGTAGGTAGATTAGGAAGCAAGAACGGCTTTCTTTGGAGGTCCATCTCAAGTTTTGCAAGTCCCAAAACTTGAGAGATGGTCCCATGTTGTGCAATCACACCGAATGCCCCACTTCACACCTAGGCCATTCGGGGGTGCTGTGATTCTACACTAACAGTTTTGGCATGCCTAGTGGGACACTAAGGTTAGATTTTTTCATCTTTCCAAGGTGTCTCATTATAAATAGCAAATCATAAGCCAACATGCAACCACACTAACAATTTTGGCACACTCTCGGTGGGACAAGTCTGAAGTACCTTACCACTTCATTTCATTAAGTATATGTGTTCTTGGTGAGATTCAACCTTTTGAGGCACATTCAAAGCACATCTGGTGACTCCATCTAGTCAACAACCCCATCTCTGAAGTTGCAGACCTTTTCCATCCATTTCCACCCATATTAATTAACTTTTCTTTCCATATCTTCCATTTTTATTCCATTTCAAGAAGTTGTGCAATCATGATTTCATTCCCTTCATGGAACTCAAACTTACAACAGTAATGTAGTTCACCTCCAATGCATTTCCAAAATCCTCTAGATTAGCATTCTAATCAGCTCTAGGACCATTATGCTTGCCCATATGAGTAGTGTCAAAGTCAGTTTGGCCATGGAGATTTTCAAGAACAAGAGGATGCATACAATGGTGACAGCTATGTGGAGAATGCTAATTTTTTGGAGAATATTCAAAGAATCGAGGCTAGCATGGTGCGATCCAGGGGTATAACATAGATGAAGGCATTCAGGATTGGTTTCAGGATACCTTATCCATGGGGAGGACCTTTTCCAAGACATTACCGCCCTCAGGAGAAGATTGAATTCATGGTTGAAATGTTGCCTTAACTTACACATTGGATTGAGGAGATTGAGGTCTATGAGATGGATGTAAGACAACCTTGTCAATGGGTAAGTCCACCACCTCCTAGCTCTTCATTTTCTCTTTCTCAAACCTTATCATTTCAACATGATCAAGAGTCAAGCCCCTCATCTTATGGCCCAAGTGTTAATTTCTTTTCTCCATCTCCCGATCTCCCATCCTACCTCAGTACTTCTTCCCTCTTCCCTTCCAAGAAGTCATTCCCTCCAAATAAATAAGAAGTTCCACTTCCTCCCCACAAAATTTTTTTACAAATCTGGTTGAACCCCAACCTACCACTCCTCTTGCCTTCCCAATTCCATATGAGGAAGAGACTCAAGAATCCAGTCAAGGAGAACAACAAGAGGAGGAGCCTAACAAAAATAGATGACATACAATATGAAGAGTTGGGCTCCCAAATTTGGGTTTACAAATATCCCCTTGATGGTCAAGCTAATAGAGGAGGTATGAGTTGAAGAACCAGTGGTGGCTGAGGCTGAGTTTGCAGCAGAGGAGGAGGACCATACATTTTTAGAGGCTTCAAGTGTAGAGCAGGCTAAAGAATAACCTTCAGTTCTTCCTCCCAATTCATCCCCTTTAATCTCTAATGTTGAAGAGGAGTTTGTGCTTTCAAATTTCATGTTTTATGATGAAGGGAGCCATGGTGATTGATTTGTAGATCAGGATGACACCATGGAGGAGGTAGAGCACATGCAACAGACAACAAGGAGGCAGATTATTTGTCTAACTTAGAGGATTTCTCCTGAAAGAGAGGAGCCCATGGAGATCACATCCTTTTCTCCTCCACCATCCACCTTCCAAGGACACAAGCCTTCTGCCATGAAGGAGATGATTCAATAACAATAGCCTATGTCTCACAACAACCCTTCCATGTTCTTCACAGGATAAGGAAGGGAAAGAGAAAGAGGATTTCATCATCTCACTCACACCATCCACCCAGGAAAGTTAGCAGGAAGACTCCATTTTGGAGTTGAAGTTCAGAGCAATGGGCACATCCAAAGGATCAAACCATGCCCAATTAGGTACTTGGCTTCATTGGAGCCAAGGGAGAAGCCAAAACTAGTCATGCCTACTTCAAGGTTAGAAGATATGACTCTTCCATGTTCTTCACAGGAGAAGGAAGGGAAAGAGAAAGAGGATGTCATCATCTCTCTCACACCATCCACCCAAGAAAGTTAGCAGGAAGACTCCATTTTGATTTGAAGTTCAGAGCAATGGGTACATCCAAAGGATCAAACCATGCCCAATCAGGTACTTGGCTTCATTGGAGCCAAGGAGAAGCCAAAACTAGTCATGCCTACTTCAGGGCATGAGGATGAGTATCAAAGTACCAAGGGTCATCATCAACACCTCCAGGAGTCTAATGCCAATCAGATTGAGGAGGTATTTTTGGTTGATGTTGATACCTTGATGATTTGGGTGGAGGACCGACTTATTGTCATTTTTTCACTCATACAGAAGCCATATTCAGTGTCAAATCATTTGCATGGCTGCCCCTCTTGAGAAAGGGAAGCTACTTCTCCTGCCAGTTGCAGGATTTTTTGAGTCCCTCTTCTCTCTGGTTAGTGTAGGAGTAGGAGTAGACTTTGTTTCTAGCAAAAGAAGTTCTTGTGCACACTATCCATGGATCATTTGAGGCATGTATGATTTTTATTTGTACATAAGTTTTGTTTGTATTGCTCTGGAAGTGCATGAGGCCAGGCCCTTCAGTATTCATGGTAGAAAGACCCATAGTTGTTTGTAACAGTTGCTAGTTCCAAAACAAAACAAATATAGAGAAACAAAAATGGGTTTCAAGGTATTCCATTTTCAAGGCAGGTTCAGGGTCACCAAGTGCAAATGGTTGATCTCACAGATCAGAGACAGGATCAATATTAGGCTATCATTCTTGAATCTATTCCCAATGGATGCTTCAAGGCCACTAGTCTCTTCATCTAGTAGGTAGATGTCCCCGTGAGTCACCAATTGTTATCTCAATTTTCACCCCCAACAAAATTAGATCACCCACGACCCTATGCAGAAATAAATTCAAGGGACAGTTCCATCATACGATCCCATGCTTCAAATCCAACAGACAAGTTATAGGCGAGACTCTCCAATGGAGTAGCAAGGTTAGGGAAGGAGAAAACAATGTTAAAGAAACTAGAGGCTCAAAGGAAAAGGAAGTGGAAAAGGTTCAAAGTCTTTAGGATCTGGAAATAATTCAGAATGAGCCCTAAAATTGGCTATGTATGGAAGAATTAGTGGAAGTTTCCAAGTGTCTCAACGATGCATCTCAAAAGATTAAGCTCAAAAGGGAAGACTCAAATGAGCACGAAGCTTCCACGTGTCCCAAGCCCAAAAATGATAGAGCTGGCCATTGAAAATTCTAAACAAGTGAAAGGAAACATGTGTCAGCTCGGTGTAATTTCAAGATGGGAGCCCAAGGTGGAGACTCAAACTTGTGCCAACCCTCCACGTGGCCAATGGTCAATAGAGGTCAAATTCAAAAGTGGGCCTAAATTGGTTAAGTATAAGAGTGCAGGCGAAGGCACCACGTGTCTTAACGACGCTCCTTCAAAGGTAAAATATTGAGTGGGTTTTCAAATGAGAGCTAGGCTTCCACATGTCTAGGGACCAAAAAGAGAGCGGGCCCAAAATCGACTAAGTATAGAGAACCAGCAAAGGATGCCACATGTTGCATCAATGCAATTTCAAAGGAACATCCCCAAAGGTAACCCCCAAACAAGTGCAGCCATTTCGCCACGTGTTTAGGGACCAAAAAAGTAAGAGTGACCGTAAAAAATTCCAAGGGCTAGTAGAAGCTGCCAAGTGTCAATGCAGTGCTATTTCAAGACTAAAATTTGGGGCGGCTTTTCAAACAAGCACCAAGACTCACGTGTGTCTAGGGTAAGAATTTTGGCCCTGCCAAGCAAAAAGACTCGAGGAAAAATACAAAGGAGGCCAAGGAGCTCAAGGAATCCACCACGTGTTAATCCGGTGCAATTTTAGAAGTGAAAGGAAGGGGCTAAATCTTCAAGGAGTGCGAGGCTGTCACATGCACCTGTGCACGGACAGAATCTATTAAATATTGCACGTCTGCGATCCAGGATCTTCAGATGGCTATATATTTTGACTTGAAACTCAAATTTGGGTGGGAGAAGAATTTTTGGAAATGTCTCAACACCGTTTATGCCATGGAAACATAAAATATCATTCTTAATAGGCTTAGTCAAAAAATGGGAAAATGTCTTTCTAGGCCATTAATACAGAATCCAATTTCTTCAACTACGAGATTAGATTTGATTTTATCTGCAGTTCTTCTTCCTTAGCATGTCGAACAAACATAGGGAACCAGAATCAATATATTTTAGGTGGATTTGAGAGGGGCATTGATTGATGGTGGTTGAGCTTTCAAAGTAAGATTCAATGCATATCTCAAGGTGGTTGAAGCAGATTCAAATTCTTCCCTCCTCTCTCTTATTCTTCTTATATATTGTAATGAAGGGGCATATTCAAAGGGTTGGTCATTGTTTCTCCTCTGCCCCCTCTCTCTTTCTTCCTTAGGGTAGAATGCGGAGTCTAAGCCTCCTCCCATGGCTTTGTAATGAAATTTTCTTTCCTCTTGCCCACTGATGATATACCATGTAAAATTTTGGAGCAATAGAATCTTTTTCATGATCCATCTATTCATCATTGGCTTCTTTTGTTGCCTCTTCTTACCTCTCATTGTTTTAGGGTATACTGTGCATAATATAATGTTTGTTGCAGGTTTTGGAAGTTGTGCTTAATGGGTTTTGAAGTGGTGTTCCATGTGAAATCATTCTCTAGTCCGTGGTGCATTTTTTCCACCCTCTCCTCTGCTCACCTCTCTCCACTTCAGGCAGTTGGATCTATGATTCAACCACTTCCTTTTCTAGTGTATCACCACTTAGTGTAGGCTCTTTCACCATCTCTCTCTCTCTCTTTGTCCCCTTAGAATGGTTAGATAAGGATAGAATAGGTTTTGCATTCACTGGAGTAGCTTGTGGCAGGTAGATTCGGAAGTAAGAACTGACTTTCTCCAGAGGTCCATATGAAGTTTTTCAAGTCCCATAGCTTGAGAGATGGTCCCATGTTGTTGAATCACACCGAATGCCTCACTTCACACCCGTGCCATTCGAGGGTGCTATGATTCTGGACTAACAGAATTTCAAGTCTAAAATTCAAAATTCAGAGGTGTGTTCATTGGGAGGTAGGCTGAAGCAAAATTCAGAACTCAACATAAAAAAGCATAAAAAAGGAGCAAACAATCTAAAACAGTAAATCTGAAATTTGGACTTCGGGGTTTTAGAATTTTAGAGGTTTCACGAGCTCACAGAAATAGTGGTAGGCAGGGAGAAGAAAAGTCTGAAACCTGAAGTTCAAAATTTGTACTTTAGGATTTTGATATTTTAGAGGTTTCATGTGCTAGGTGGATAATAAAAACCTAATCCCCCGAAACCTAAAGTTATGAATCCCGAAACCCAAGTTCGAATCCCCAAAACCGGAAGTTCCAAATCCCCGAAACCGAAGTCCGAATCCTTAAAACCTAAAGTCCTAAATCCCGAAACCAAACCGAACCCCTGAAATCTTGAAACCTTAACCCCCAAAAATAAAAAGGTCTGAAACCCGAAGTCCTAATTTTAGACTTTAGGGTTTTAGAATTTCAGAACTTTTAGTTCAAATGATGAACAATGTCATGGGACATCATTTCAGAGTTTGAACTCCGAAGTCTAAATTTTGGGCTTGGAGGTTTGACATTTCAAAACTCTCGAGCCAACTTGAATGATGAATACTACCACAATCTCTAAAGTGGAAAATCCGAAAGTGCTGAAAAAGTATGAAATTTCAGATTTTAGAGGTTGCGATGCATTGTCATATTCGAAAAGAGGCAGATCACCACCTACATTTATTGTAGAATGGCACCCTCATCTTCAGATGGTAATAAATTTTACTTAGAGCTCGATTTACACAAAATAGGACTTTTGGAAATCTCTCAGTGTCCTCTATGCAACTACGACTAAGTATTTAAAAATGATGAAATAAAGTCTATCATTTAGAGGAATGTTTCTAGGTTTCTCACCTACCAAAATGATGAGGTATGGGCTTCCTTTCTTCTCCAACAAGGAAAAGTACATGGAGGTATGGGTTTTGCAATGGAACCCATCATTGTTATAGGTGATTTTAATGCATTTTTGGGTGGTTAAAGAAAGATTTCAAATTACCTCTCTCTCCCTTCTCTCATTCTTCCTATATATTGTAAGGAGGGGCTCATTTCAAAAGGTTGGATAATCTTGCTTTGCACCCTCCCTTCTTCTCTTGTCTGTAAGTGAATTTTTGGAGTTCAAACCTCCCATTCAAGCTGTAATGCAAATTAGTGCCTCTTGGCCATTGTAATGCATTATATCAAATATGTGGAGAAATAATATAAGTCTATGGATGAAGTTCAACCCTCTCTTGTGTTCATTGCATTCTCCTGATCTCTCATTGCAATTTTGGTTAACTGTGCATGTTAAATTGTGTTGCATATTTAATGGTTTATGTTTAATGGTGAATGAATTCATAGAAATTGGTTGACTTTTGGTGTGTATTCATCCCCTTCAAACTTATTGGTTTTCATCTCCATGTAAATAAGGTGTTCAACATTCCTTTTGGTGTATCACCTCCTATAGATTAGGTTCAATTTCTTGCAATCCTTTTAACCTTGTCTCCTTGGTAAGTTAGAGTAGATTTTAGGATAAATCCTCTACAATTTGAGTGTGTGTATTATAATAGAGGAATAGGAATCGACCTTCATCTAGAGAGCTTTCCCAATTTCAAAGTCCCACACTTTGGGAAAATATCTATGTTATGCAATCACTTGACAGCTTTCAATTTATCAAGTTGAAAACAATCGGGGTGCTATGATTTCGCATCAACACTTAATTCTTCCAACTCCGATCCAACCAAATCTACTCTTCTCTTAAAAATGTGAAGTTGTATCTCTTTCTTATGAGATGTTATAAACAAATGATCATGTATATTGAATTTTAAGTAAAAAATGCATTCTTAAGGTCTGTTAATGTATTCTAGATTTCAAAAACAGGACCCTAAAAATTCCATTTGAAAAATATAAACTATATAAACTCAAGCACACACGTTTTCTCAGTCTTATGAAGTTTTTTATGTAGATGCAACTCTTGCGCATGCTTCGTCAAAACATTTAGCTCCTTCAACATTGGAAAAATACCACATAGTGTAAGTAAAGTTTCAATTCATGTTATATAAGATAAAAATATTTATCTTTATCTACATCCCTGTGGTATTCATACATAAAACCTGTCAATGAAGGTTATTCTTAAAATATTCTACAAGCAGGTTCATACATTGAAATCCATCTGGTATCTACATCTTTGATAAGCTTTTTCCCATCTATCAATCCAATTACAAATTTATGAAATTCTAAAAATATCTTTAGACTGCTAGAATAATATGCATCCATATCATGGATCAAATCCTCCATTGGTAACAATTTCAAATGTGTTTACAATTTTATAGGCCAAATTCATTCTGTGAGCTATGCAATGAATCACAATAATATATGGGCAACCATTATCTGTAGTCATATGCAGAGACCATTTATGCCCCCTTGCATTAAATTTGCATTATTAGTTCTAACACAAACTAACTTCGTTGTAATGGAAAAATCATCCATACCTACAATATCCTTCAAACTTGACACCACCAATTTGTAAATGTTTTCAAAATTACAATTTTCACTCATTTTATGAACTGCTAAGAGATGGGGATTTCTTACTTCATTTACAAATGTGTATACATGAATACAAACCCATGAAGTTTTATCCACTGCTGTAACCTCATAAAATGGAAGTGAAATAAAATTTTCATTTTTATAGCCTCTTTCAGATCCTCCTTTTCCACCAGAGAAAGACATTTTGCAATTTCCCAACCACTGGTATCTGACCAATGTGATTGAGGAATGTTCTGTAAGCCAATAACCTGATACAAAATTTTATTTTCTGAGAAATCTGAAATGGGTCTTCCTTTTTCAATATATGGAATACAGTAGAAAATTGAATACTTTTGGCATGCATTTCAGTCTCCATAGCTTTGCTCAATTTTTCTATAATTGTGCCACCTTTTTCATTTAGATTTTTCAAACATTTTTTTTTCTTTTTCATATTCTTCGTGTATTTTACATGCAAGCAGTATTTTGCATTTTTCCATTTATGAGATCTTACTATGCTCCCATCCTTTTGCTTTTGGGAAATATATATTTTCCCACAATGTTTTTCAATGGTGTCTAGTTTGAGTTGCATTGTGTGATATTTCCCTTGTTTCTAACTACATATTTTACATCGAAATTGAGTTAGAATATCATTACCATTTTTGGATCCATAGGTTCAATAAAAGGATATTTGGCTGCCCATTCAAACCTGAAAGTCCTTCCTATTGTCCAGTTTGTCCTCTTTCTTCTTATAGATTTTTTTACTTTCTTCGACTTCAACTTGTGCATTTGGGTTCTCAAGTAGGAATATCTTGATCCTCACGTCTCCTTTTCTAGAAACAAACATTAGAGTATAAGCTTCCTTTGTTGTTGGTGTTGGATGAGAATTTGATGAATCTTCTCCTAGTTTGATGTCATCAAGGGAACAAATGTTTTCATCAATCAGATCATCTCAAAAAATATTAGTTTCATTAAAACCAAAAGGATCATAGAGATTGACATCTTGAAACACATTAGTTTGTGAAGGTGTTTGAGAAATGTCTGCATATAAAAGTGTTACGAAATAGTATTAATTATTTATATTATTAATACCACTAAATAAACATAAAACAAGAGTGCAAAGAGTATTTGAAACATATAGTATGAAAAATATAATAATAAAATTCTGTAAATTAGTAGATAGTACATACCTATATTTTCCGTAGATCTAGACACAACATTCATTTTTTGTGAGTTTCCAAAATAGCCAAATAATGTCTTGTTACTCTTTTTTGAACTGGTAGTAACCTTCTTACCCTGCTTTCCATAATCCATGGATATGTCACAAAAAAGGACAAACATACTTGGGGTTTTAAGAATAAGATGGATAGCTGAAAGTGATTGTAGTTGGATGGCTCACCTTTAGAAAAATTGGGGTTGGATGGCTTACAGTTAGAGGACTTGTAGTTGGATGGCTTGCAGTTAGAGGGATTGTAATTGGACAACTTACAATTGGATAACTTGCGGTTGGATGACTTGAAATTGAGATGTTGATGGTTGGAAGGATTGGGGTTGGAAAGATTACATTTGGATGGATTTAGGTTGGGCACCAAAGCTTGGAATTTGATCGGTAGAGGTGATATGGGTTGATGTTCGACTTCCATGGCAAAGCTTGCAAACATGTTGGATGGTTGTATATGTATTATACCTAGGCACTATGTATAGTAATATACTTTGGTGAATATGTGCATTGGTTGATTTGAAAAGTTGGAGAATTACATGCATAAATTCATTTATATGTGTAAATACTAGGTGAAATCACCCATGCTAAATACGTTTCAGTCAATTTTTTTTTTATGAAGTAGGCCACAATCGAATGCTGAATATTTTCCATTTCCAATTTCCAAAATGTTTCTGAAAAATTGTCACTAAATGTTTCCTTGAGTATGAAGTCCTTATTTTTTTTCAAGGCAAGTCCATGGCCATGGACCATGACACACACCATGGGATTTATGTGAAGGTCACTTTAAAATAGAAAAAAGTACATTTAAGGGTACGTTTCATTTTTAAATTTCGATGTTGGATTTTTATAGTCCAGAGTTTTAGAGGGTTTGGGTTTTGATCCGTTGACCTACAAAATGGATGAGCAGGTGAATGATGGCTAGATTGCAGAGTTCAAGGAGGCGTTCAGTTTATTTCACAATGATGGACTGCATCTAAGCTAGGGTTTTGTTTTTCCTTTCACATATGGACAAGATGTTGATTGTCAAGTGTCTTTGAAAGCAAGGCCTCGGCCCGAACTAGCGGTGAAGGATTTTGGGTGGAATAATTTTAAGGGGAAACAAAGTTGAGGAGGCTAAATTTTAGTGCTCAAACAATGAATTTATTCAGGACTTGTTTTAATTTAATATACTATAATTGCTAGGATCTATGGGGTGTACACACAAGTTGCAATCTCCTTATGGTGAAGAAATAAAAGATTCTTTTGGTTCTTCAAAGGCATACAGAGGTTGTGGTTACAGGAAAAAAATGGAAAAATTTGTTTTTAATGGGCTTCATGGTGTTGTGAAGAAGGTTGTTGGCTTAGGTGGCTAATAATTCTATAGATATTTCATTTCTAATCTAGAGAGTTGTATTTTATTCAAAAGGATATCTGTATAGACACATTGAACACTTACAAAAAGTAAAACATATCCATAGACACATGTAAAACCTAGTAAGTTCTGATAGAGACAAATAAAATAGACCCATGAACAAAAACATAGAAAAATAAATGGATTTGCAGATACCGCTCGGCTTCCTTGTACTCTCCTAAGATCTCGCACCTTTCCATTGGGTGGTTCTTTTGGAGTATATACATGATAATGAAACATGCACCAACTCCCTTTGTACCCAATAATGCATGGTTTTCCATGTTTTCCTACACCATCAACATGCAATATCTACCACATTCATTATTGCATTTCCCACTTACTAGCCACCTCATAAAAGCGTATTTTTAGTAAAAAAATGTTATTAAGGGTGTGACATGGGGCGGATTCATAATTAGAGACCAAAATTATGGGGATGGTATTAATTAGAGACAAAATTATTATTTTTAATCTATTTAATGTCTTAAATAATCCCACCCCCTTGTAGTAGTGACATATTCCATTCTTGAATTCAATGTTTCTAAATAGGTAAGGGCTCAGAATGCACAAGAACTGGGTGATATTAATATTGAAACCAATACATTTATAATCCCACCACATTACTTAAATAAATCCAATTTAGGTTTGAGTTGTTTGTTTTACATTTCCATATAGAAACAAGGTTCTTGTAATCCTTAGTCAATATTTACTTTGAAGCAAATAGACTTACAAAAAAATTAGCACATATGTTACCTCCTAAAGTGTAGGTTGGCAATCTAAGTCTAGAAAATATGAAATTCTCCTAGAATTTATCAATGAACTCTAATGATCTCATTAACTCCATTTTGATATTCATATGTCCATTGATTTCGTAATAAACAATACGGGGATTCCAACAATGAATTTTCCTGAGCCTATCTTGATATTTTTTAATCAAACAAAAATATCATAAGATAAAAAAATCTCATGAGTGTTGTGGTTTGATATTCCGATACTTTTGTTAATAGATAGGAGAAATGTAACATGTAATTAAGAAAGTCCCCATTGATATACCACAATCAACAAGGGCAATAACATTTATGGGAAAGTGAATAAGTTCGAAAGATGTGAGAGATAAAGGAAAACCAATTAGCACTTCACGAGAAGAATATGACATTTTATTAAGATCTCGATTAAGAGTACTTTCAATACATGCAAGAAAATTAAATGATGTTGTCGATTGAATCTAATATAGTATTTTATCGATCAAATTTTGTAGCCTTGTTTCAATTTAAAGCTATAGCGTTAGAGAATTTAAAAACATTTTTGAACGTTTCAAAGATATAACAAACTAGTTTTAACTTAAATCTTTTGGATTTGGCTTGAAAGAGCTCTAAGAAAAGGTGGGTAAGCTATTTTGAGAATTTTTGAACCCAAGTGTTCCCCAAAAATGCCTTTATAAGTCCATAAATCCTCCTTGATTTTTTGAATGTGATCAGTTGTCTAAAATGAAGAAGGTTGCTCACTTTGACAATATTTTTGGCATTTGAGAGGGGTCATTTACCTATTAAATCAAATAACAACCTTTTAAATCCATCAAGAATGGATTCAAGAGTAAATACTTTAAAACCATGTATTTTAAGCTAAAAACCCTTTTAAAACTGAATCTCATCCCCTTATAGCTGTGAATATATGCCCTAAAATCAAGCTGTGAAATCTATCTTTGAAATGAAAAACAACCTTCCAAAATGTTCTCCAAAATAAGGACAAAGTGGCTCGACAAATATTATGTATTAAAACAAAAATCATACATATTTTAAGTTAATACCTTTAAAGTGTGTAAAATAAATTATTCTACCAAATAGAAAACAAAACTACTCCTACCATAACCATGTACAAAACTATCTCAAACAAATCCAAAAACTAGTTGAGAGAAGTAAATTTATTTCTTGAATATTTTAGTCTAAAAATCATCTTTACAATGACCATTTAAAGTTATGGGAATGAAAACTTGTTCGAAGATATCCTTTGCTTAAAATATCATTTAATTGTCTAAAAACACCTCTCTCTGGTCATAATTTTTCTTATGGAGATGTTGAAGTTGACTTTTGATTCTTTGGGGCTGTTCATCAAGCTCAAAAATGAGCATGACTAGTGGAAAATCAATATGAATCTATGAAACAACAAGGTTTTGATAGGAAATCCACTCCTCAAATTCAAGCTTCTCTTTTTCTCATATAGGTTTCCATATTCATACTTTTACTATTGGAAGTTTCTTGCAATATTTTCAAACTTGTCTTCCTCGAATTCTTATAAAAATAACCTTTACTTCAACCTTTACCTCTCCATTCACCTAAAAACATGAATTTTAAGAGTTAAAACTCATCCTCTTCATCCTTTTAGATATCCATTTGGTGGTTTACTGAGTCTAAGGATGTTTTAGGTGATTCATAACTACAATATTTAAGGAGGGAAGAACAATATAAACATTAAAAGAAATGATGATCTCTAAATATAGTAAAAACATCTTGCCCTTCTTCCCTTTATTTGTCAAAATTTATTTAATTTTATTTCAAATTTACGTAATTTTACTCCATAGTTGTTGTCATGTTAAATGTATAGCATGCAAAATTTAAATTTTTTGTCATGACAACCAGTCCCGCACTTGAAATTCCCTTTCTCAGTTAATGTAAACCTTTCATCGACCAACATTTCTATCGTGTCACCCTCATTATATTCAAGAGGAACATGATAAAATTATTTTCAAGTTCATGTTTCATGTGCAAATAAGTGTACCTAACTTGATTCACGAGGGTACTGAGATCTAAGAAAGAACAATGCTCTGAGAGGCTTCAAAAGGGACATTTTTGGTCTTCTTGTCAGAGGAGGACATCCATTGGAAGATAATTGCAAGGGAAAAACATGTCTGGAGGTTTTGAGGGAGAGTATTAAGATTATACAAGGTAGTTTAGGAAGTTTCTTTGGAGCCATGAGATGTCGATAAAATTTCAAGAAAAACCAAGAAGTTTTGGCAAGGCATTGGGAAAATAATGTTTCAAAGGAGCTAGTAACCTTGTTCGAAAGGTTTCAAAAGCCTCGGGAGGTCTTGGGAAGACATTTAATATACATTATAAAGATGAAAAATCCTAATTCATGGTATAATAATCAAAATAGAATTATGGGAATATAAAAAATGTGGAAATACTTTCATCAGTGTAACACAAGAGTCTTTCTAAAAGGTGGAACTTGCTTAAAAGGTTTTAGAAACCTTAGGAAGAGTTAGGATCCTAGCCAAAGTTTAAATTTTTTGGGAATATGAAAGTTCATGTGATGGGTAGATGAAGAGACACATTATAAAAATATAAATTAGAATGGATTCTCCCTTCCAAAGAGGTGGGTTTTCTTGGTTGATAGCTCACATTGCCTTACTACAAGCAAGCAACTACAATTATTATATATCAATGTCCTATGTTTTCATCTCCACCTCAACTATACTTCATGAGCATGGTTAATTATATAATATTATGCAAATAAACTTGGTTTTACTTGTTTTTTGTTCCTCTTTCTGGACATGGTGTCTACTCATTGTTAAGTTCGATTTTTTTAGTTTTATCTCAATAAATGTAACTTGATATTTATTGAGTAAAATGCCATTCTAAATTTCTCCACTTTCTCCATACACAAACCTTTCCTTCACCTCATTTTTACACAAAGGTTTAGTGGATTATTCTTGTTTGATCCCCAATCAAAAGGTCAGTCCACAACGGTTAGAGTAGTGTACATATTTCTTGTTTTCATTGGATATTCCTCATTCCTAAGCGGTGAGACCTAGTCCCAAAGTGTTGGTGAAAAATTGTAAGTTTCCCCTGTGAAAAATTATTTTACCAATAATTTTTGGCACCCACAATGGGTAGAGTGTTTTATCATGGGCCCTTTAACGATCCAAAAAAATCCTAAAAATATGACATACCATAAATGCATAAAAATTAACAAATAAATAAAAACTCAAAATACATTGAACTTGATGCTTGAAAACTAGTGTTGCTTTTAGTTGTTTCCTTTCTCAATATTTTTGAAAGTTTTCTCACAAGTGGCTAGAAACAAATACACTAGATTGGGAATATTGAAAGGTATTTTTATCCAAATTTTGAAGCTCTTCAAATACAACAATATCATATTTGAAACAATCCATATTACCTATCTCAAGCATCATCTTCATCTGGTACATTGAGGATACAACATGAAATCCAATTGAGACTCGTCCTAAATATTTATTTACACCACCATTATCTCTTCTTACTTTTGTAGAAGAATAAGTTCATGAAGAAATGGAAAAATTAAACCACCTTTCCCACGAGGAAGGAATACTAGTCCACTCGCTCTTAAATATCCTCTACATGAAATTACGAAGGGATCTCGCATGAATTTTCCCAAATTTAGAGGACATGGAACCCAACTTCCTAAATAACATATCAAAACTTTCATAAGTACATGTGGATTTCTTGGAGTTTAACATGAAGATGTTTTAGTAAGGTTGTTTGTGGAGTCACTTTAAGAAAAAATAGTTAAATTGTTATACCTAATTCCCTCTCAATCCATCACAAATTGGAATGAGAACAAGGTTTGAAGAAATATTGAAATCAGCTAGAGAATATCAAGATATTCTTGTTCAATTGGTCAAAATAATTAAAAAATCATATGAACTCATGAGAGGCTTTATGGCCCGATTAAACATAATCTTTGAAAAGAATATGTCTCGTAAGATTCACCATTTGATGATAACAAAAATAGATTCTTTATAAATGCACAACTTCTTGAGGTTAGATTTACCCTATGGAGAGCTCAAAATGCCTAATAATATGCCATCAAAGTAGAAGAGGATCTGATTTTTTTATAGGAAAGTGAAGAATCCAAATGGTAAGAAAAAGGGTCAAACCTCTAAAGAAGGTGCCACTGATTCTCTTGTTCAAAAATTGGCTAATGATGTGATTTCATTAAAGAAGAAACTTACACAAGACACCTTTTTAGGTGAGGTTATCCAAAAAAATCATAATCAGAATAGAATAAAAATAGGTGGAGGAGAAATAATATTAGCTCTTAAAGTACCTCCTATTAATGCCACATGTGAAGCAAGGCTTGAAGAAAAGTATGATGAATCTCAAATTGAATATGAAAATGATGAGGGAATTTTTGATATTGATGAGATTGACACTCACTGGAAACATTTTTTTGATAATGGGTAAATGGTGGTTTTTTGACTGGGGCCATAACTAAGAAAAAAAGGCCTAAAATCCCGGATGATACCTTAAGCATAATAAGAAACAAAATGAAACATCTTCGAATAGCGAAATGAGACAACTAGGTAAGAGAAACAATTTTCTTGAGAGAGGATTTTTTTCTTGCTATGCACCATTTTCCATCCATTTGAAAATTATTTAAAAGGAAAAATTCTTTTGTAAGATCATCAATTGGCCAATATGTACTATATTTTAAAGGAAAAGATGGGAAAAATTTTCCTTAGCTGTTTTGTGAATTTTGGTTCTAAAATTTTATACGACTAAGTTTCAACATATAATTTTTACTTGTTTCCATCACCTGTAATTTCTATAAGATGATTTTCATGGACCATTTCAACCACGTCCTCCAAATAATTATTTGAGTCTAAATCTCACTTAGTATAAAAACAAAATGCTTGAGAAGAAAATTTTCCCACCAAATGGCTCTATCATTTTTATGCTTTACCAACAAACAATCTGCTACAATATGTCCTAAGCAAAAACATATTCTACATTTGAAAGGAAAACCTTCATAATCAAGAGGTTGAGTCCAAGTTATATTTTGAACCTTAAGCTTAATACTTATAGGTAGGTTCTTTGAGGTATCAAGATCAACCATCATTTGACCGTAGGTTGTATGGGTAAAATAAATGGTGTTGCGTAATCAATGATTAAAATATTACCCAAATTGTTGCCAATTGATACAAGATAAGAAGGGTCCCATAATTATAGCGGTAGGTATCACAATCTAATCTTGACTAGTTTGCAAGAGAAGGATTTAGTGGTTGGATTGGGAAATGGGTAATAGGGTTTCATGATAAGGTAATGAGATCGACATGACCATAGATTTTTAGATATAGCTTCCTTATCACCTATCAATGTAAAAAAGCACTAAAAGTTCCCCTAACATAGGGGTAGATGTATAACCTTCCATCGAGGACCGAAATCCAATTTTTAGACATCCATTCATCGATAAATAGAAGGATGGGCCAGAAACCGCTGAATATGCAAATCAAGGTGTTATCCCGATTGAAAATTTCACACTTAAGAACCTCTTAACTAAACATCACACTAGGGCTCTTTGGTAGATAGTGTTATGGGTTTTGATCTCTCTCTGCAACCTCTTTTAATGAAAGATTTGCATCATAAACATAAGACCAATCAGCATGATCCTAGATTCCACCATATCGCTCACCCGCAATAGCAATAGGGATCTTCCCTACATCTGACGAGCCATGGAACACAAAGATGCCATTACCATGAACATTTTCCCTTGAACCATCCGAAATAATGTTCGATGTTTTTGAAGAAGTCTTGTTCATAACCACTTGAGGGATCAAGAAATATTCTCGCAGTCTAATAGGTGAAATAGGGAAAAAAATCTCCAAACTACCTAGAATCGAACTCATTTTCATCCCCTTGTCCAAACCAGGTTGAAATACAAATGACCTCTAGAAATGCATAGTAGCTTGCCATCCGCTAGAAACATTGGTTTTTTCAAATATACCCCTTCTTTGGATGATGAAGATGATGAAATTGTTTTTGATATGAATATTCATTCTTATGTGGTGTTCACCCATTTGAAGGCTCAAGACATGGATAATTATTGCAAATTCAAATATCCTCAAGTGGAGACTCTAAAAACAATAATAACAAAAGGAGGATAATTTCTTCCCTCTCCCATGCAATTAATGAAGAAGAATCCTGAAGTATTCAAAAATATCTCGACATCTTCCAGTGTCGGTAAGTCTACCTATCTTTGTCAAAGTTCTCCCCCATTTCTACATCTAAATGTAATGATATGAATAAAAATAGTATCAATTTCATTCCAAGAAGTAGTCAATGTATCACTACTACTTCAACAACTTCACCATCTATTGAGTGTCATTTTGACTTAATTGAACATATTAAGAAGTAAAAGGTCCAAATTTATGAATTTAATTATTTGAGAAATCATCCCAAGAAATTTGATAAACTTGTCTAGTATATCAAAGGAAATAATTCAAGGTCATGTTCCAAAAACCTCACTAAAAAGATTCACTTCTTGCTATTAATAATGTTGCATCTTAGAAATTTCTTGCTTCCACATCTTCCTCTTCTAAAAAAATTGAACCCTTCTACTCTCCTTGTTGGCCAATGGATATAAATTGAATAAATATATAGTTGATTATGGGGCCTTTGTTAAAATCATGTCTGCAAATGTTACACATGCTCTTGGTCTCACAATCATCCTTAATATTAGTCACTAATATTCTATGGAGATAAAATAAGTACCTCTCCTTGGTCAAGTTAACAATTCTTTTGTAGTAGTTGTCGAATTTCTTGATAAGAAGGTGAATGTCAAAATACTAGTGGTAGAAATTCTAGCTGCATACGAGATGTTAATGAGCCAAAGCTTGTGTAGAGACATTGGTGGAAATATAAATATGGATTAGTCATATTCCACTATATAAGTCAAGGGTACCATGAAGAATTTTCTTTCTATAAGAAAGATGAAATGTAGTGTTCATATGGGAAATGACCTAAGGGAAGACATTGTGTATAAATATTCAAGAGGTTGTAACTATTTCATAACTTCAAAAGAAAATGTTGAACGTCATATCTTGATGGAAGAGTTACCTGAGGTGATGGAACTAGTCAAGGAACATGACGATGATTTGGTAAATCCTAAACTAGAATATGTTACCTCTTAATTCAAAATGGATATTGTTTCTCTGTTTGAAAGTGATTAATATTAGGCATGCCTTGACTTGCAAGAAGGAATCCCCCAAATGATAATAAATGTGGAACATGATAAAAGAGGATGTTTCAAATGAGTTCTAGACATATGATTTCTAGTTTCCCAATCATCTCACCGAGACCCAACATGAAGGTTTTTCAAAAGAATGTAAAGGTGATTATGGGGAATATTTTAAGAAGGAATATGTGAAAGAGATTTCAAAGGTTTGAAGGAATCGAAGACCCTTAACTTAGTATGGAAAATCCTTACCTATGTTATGATTATGCAAGATATGTATGAATTTGATTTATATTCTTCACTTAATACGAAATGTTCAATAATTAAATAGAACAAATGGAATAGCTAGATATCCCTCTTGAAACATTTGTTGATTAGTATGAAATTTAATATGGTTCCTTATATTTCCGGTTTTGTGAAGAATATTGCATTCATGTTTAATGGAATGAAAAGGAAATTCTTGGATCTCCCATATATGTGTTCATTCATAAGGATAGTACCTCCATCATGAAGAGTGATATCAAGGTCAATAATGATTTGGTGTGAGGGAGATAAAAACATCTAGAGTAAAGCTAGTGAACATAAATCAACAAGAGGTATATGATGACATTCAATATTTCAAAATATCTATGAAGAGTATTTATATATAAATAATGGTCACAAGGAACATGATTGGCAAAGAGAAATTTCTTATTAGAGATAACAAGGCTAATTGTAAACAAGTATTATTAAGAATTAATCATGTGGTGAATGAAAAATGAAGAACGTTAAATAAAAATCACGAGTGAATGTAACAATGGATTGAAAACCTGAAATGATATTTTAGGGAAGTGAGAAAAGTGAGATATTCATATTGATATCCAGTTGAAATAGGATTTTGATTTAATATAATGGAATTGAAAAATCTACTTGCGGTGTAACTCCTGAAATGAATGATATATAAATGCTAACATAAATCAATACGAAAGAAAAGAAGAATATAAAAATATGAAATCATAAGTAAGAGGAGGAGATATAATGACTTAGCTTATTTCTAAGTAGTCCTGGAAGTAATATGGGCGGGTGAATAGCTTAAATAGACTAAGCGGGTTATTATCAATACTCATTAGAGGTTATGAGACTTAGGAATATGCTAAACAATAGTGCCCATGAGAGGATAGGAGTGCACGGGTGCTAGTGTCGTGTGAATGGTCTAGATCTGGTCACTTCTATATATGAGGAGATTTATTGCTAGTCTCTATTTTTACTCTAGTTTCACACCTTTATTTTTTAATGTAATTGTAACTTGAAAAACAAGTTGTCTACTGCACATGTTTATAAACCACATCAATTCTAATAAAAAATATATAGAATGTGGAGTTAGGTTGACCACGAAGGTCACTTGAAGAGTGATCTTACGCTTGATTGCGAGAACTACATCTTAGACTCCATGTAATTCAGTATGAGTGTGTGTGTAACATGATTCCTGTTATTCCATTATGCAAGATACACAAATGATAAAGGGATACATATAGAATGTAGGAAATGTATAAAATATGTGGGATGGAATAGAAAAAACATCCCCTCCTATGTTGTGTATAAATACGAATGAAACCCTTATCCCTCGATTGAGTTTCATAGATGGATGCTTTGAAGTGGTTTTGTGCCTTTGGATGTAAGATTAGGTGATAGTACGTAATGTTTAGTGCTTGATTATTTATTTTGAAAACATAACTATGTATTTATACAATTCACTTGTTTGAATTTCATAATTGACAATTGAAAGGCCGAACCAAAGTAATAAAATGTAATTAAGTAACACTTATTTCACTAAATTGAGACTTATTCTAGTATGAGCTATAAAAAAAACATCCAATATTGGAATTATTTGCACTCCAAAATCGCACATATTGGATTCCAAAATCACACATATTGGAATCTAACATCACATATATTGGAATCCAAAATGACATATATTGGAATTATATGTACTCCAAAGTCCCATAAATTGGAATCAAGAAAATCAAATATTGGAATCCATTATACGCGTTAGTGCCCACTAGGCATTATTTATGATTTGTTATGTACATAACATGTTTATATTTTATAAGGGATAACATTGCTAGCCATTATTTATGCTATGTTATAAGGGCTAGTGACCACCAGCCATTATTTATGATATGCTATATAGTCTAGTTAACACTAGGAATTATTTATGACATGTTATGTACAAAATATGTTTATGATTTATATGAGATAATGAACATATTCTCTTGTCCTTCAATGTTTGAATAAAAGGCCATAATGTGGTGTTAAATTTGACACATGTTTAGATGTATTTTATCATTTTTATACAGGCTAGTGGCTGCTAGGCTAATAAATTTCAAGAGATGTGAGACACTTCCAAGTTAATTTACTATGATGTGATTGAACCTCACTGTAACTAGAGAATGAATGAAGATATTATGAAGAAACTAGCATAGGGCATCGATCCAGACTATGAGAATATAATTAAATGTAATCCATCTTATGATGTACATGGTAGTGGTGTAAACCACCATATTATTCATAAAAGAATCCATAGAAATATCTTCAATGATCTTCTTCATCCAGCCCGATGATGTTCGGTGGTTTGAGAAAAAATATTAGATATTCATTATCCTCTAATTCAATATCCCCACATCTCACTCTGTATGACATCATCTCTATTGTCCCTAGCTCAAGAAAATGGAAAAGTAGTGAAATCCTCATACGTTTGGAGAAAAATTATCACCGGTTTGCAAACACTCAAATTGCTAGTTATTAGTGTAAAGACTTACAAATTAAAAATAAGAATACTTATGCTCAGGTAAGTGTCTTGTTAAGGTTTCCAAGTTAATGTTTTTTAGGGTTTGAGGGATCCTTATTCTCTCTACCACAAATCTTAAGAAATTTAGGGTTACGGTCCCGTCGAATCTTCATATTTTATGTAGATTTAAGTAAATTTAAATAGTAAATTACTATTACAAATAAAATTAAACAAAGGTGTTCATTAAAGTGGATACTGTTGAACATAATAAAAAGTGTATCATCTTGTTTGAGAGTGAATATGTATGAAATTATAGGGAATTAGATCTCTACGCACATGCTTTGGGAAAGTAACTCTTATGAGAACATGTTTCTTATAAAAAAGAAAGATACCAACTCAAGTCCTTTATAGTGCATCTATGTATCTATTGCATATTTTGGTACGAATTAATTTTAAAAGATAGTTCTTTTATTATGGATTCATTATTGTTGGGGGAACCATATTATAACTCATAGAATAGGTAAATATCCTTCCACGTCATAGTCCTTCAAGAATCATATATCTAAAACCTGCACTACTCACCATAGAGAGAAAATCAAATAATAATTGACTTTACAATACTTGTTGCTTTCACATGATTTCATAAGAAGAATGTTAGAGCCAAAGAGGGTTTGGTCTAAATTGAAGAAATAATGAACTAAATGTGATATAAACTCTTATTGTTAGGTAGAAATAAGTAAAAGACTCCATAGAAGGAAGGAAAGATTCCTATTTTTAAGTCTTCCTTGCTTCGATTTAAAATAAAAGGTTTCCCTTGGAGTGGACCATTCCACTCAGAGAGTAAGATTATTATGTTTTGAAATTAGGTAAAAGAGGGTTAAGGGGACCCTACCTCATACATAACGAAGCTCCCAGATAGAACATATATTCAATACCAAACCATACAAAAATATAGTCCAATAAAAAAATAATCTAAACTAATAGCCAATACAATAAATTAACAACAATAAAAACATAGAACTAACAACATTAAAAAACAACCTAATTGAGACCACTACTTTTTCGTTTTAGGCAAGTTGGCCACTAGAGTGGCCATTCCTTGGCCAATGATTTAATGTTAGTGCCTAGAGTGGTTACATCAGCTTCAGATAGTTCCATTTTCCTCTTCTTCGATGTCCTCGCTCTTCACATTTTATGTAGGCATTAGCCAACTGTATGAGAGTTTGAAGGTGTTGTAAATTTCACTTGATAGTGAGAATACTCCACTCAGTGAAGGTATGAATCATATCCTTAAGATGATCCACATCACTATTTAAATTCTTACACTTTTCTTGCAGAACCTCTATATTGCCACCCTTTATGACTTGAGCCACATCCTATACTTTCATCTTCATTACATGCCATTCATTGAGGATAAATTGGATAGTGATTTTAGTAAGCTGAGTGTCACATTTCAAATTTTCAAGGTCTGCAACTAATTTAGAAAGATTAACTACCTCTTCCAAAATAATTTTTCCAAGCACTTCTATTTGGGTCTTTTCCTGGTGTCAACTAAAACATGCTTCCTATATTGACTTGTTTCCCCTTTTTCAACCTTCTAAACAACCACCACCTTCACATTGCGAAGATGAATGTCGACACATTAGAGAGGAAATTCATTTTCGCTTCTTGTTGCATAAGAGGATGAATGGAACATATGTAGATGTCATGAGAGGGAAGGGGAAAACAACAAACAAAAACATGAGAAAACAAGTGAGGACAGGTGAAAGAACAACCCAATTAAATAGTCCCTCGAATTGTGTGAGGAAGGTTGACGCAATAAAAAATGGATGGCATCATCAAAATTTTCCCATGCATTGGCTAGATTATTAATTAAAAGGATCTTATATTATATAATATTCAACATGATACAATATTATCTCAACAAAAAAGCGGCGAGTAATGAGAGCAAGCCCCAAAGACACAAGAACACTAGGCCAAGCCTAGAAAAAAAAAGCAACAACTATAAGGGGTCCGAGGAACACAAAAACAAAAGATTGATTATGAATAAAGGTTACTCATAATTGATAAACACACATTATACAAAATTGCATTATTAAAGATAGTCATAGACATTATACGTAAAGGTGTTATCAATTAAATCTATGGAAAAATTACATAATTATAATTGGGTTATTGATTTAATGACATCACATATGTCTCCACATCGTTGTCCACATCCTTCAATAGTTGAATCATAGGACAAAATTCATCTATCAAGTACAATTATAATATGCATTATAGGCCACAATTCTTCCTTCAATAGGTATAGTTTTACAATTGTAATATGCATTTCACTTGATTATAAACGGTGCTAAGTTTTTTGAGAAATATGTTTTGATTCCTAGATATCTTGAATAAAAAGAACATTTGAACACGATGCCATCTTCATGTATGATCACAATGAAATATTCCAGAAAATAATGTACAAAAACTGTTAAAATAACGATATACAAAACAATAAACAGAAAATGTTTCAGTTGTATACGTGTTTTTGACGGCTAGGATTGTTTTTTAGAATAAGGTTTTATCATTTTCAAAATGTCATTAAGATTAACATATGAATATTTGGTAAAAAATCATTTTATGATTTCAGGAAAGCCTCCATGGATATGCAAATCAATAAGCATAACGTGTTTCGATTTATGCGGTCTAACGACCGCTAGGATTATTTTTTCTTGAGAATAAGGTTCCTATCGATTTCAAAATGTCTTTAAGATTAAACCAAGAATAACTGGGGATTTTTTTAATATAAGAGAAGCCAACATCAATGTGTGAAATGATAAACATTATATGTTTCCATTTTTTATGTGCTAGTGACTGCTAGGATTAATTTTTTATTGGGAATAATGGTCTTACCAATTTGTTTAAGTTTAAACTATGTAGATCTAGGAAAAATCATTCTTTTATTGGTCCATGATCCATGATTGTCTCTTCACCCAAGTTAGAAGAAAAATTATTTCTTTCCCAAAAATGAATAAAAAAATGATTCGCAAGACCGCAAATCTTTAAGAACCTTAAGGTAGTTATTTTATTCCATAAAAATACACAATACATCGTTGCGTTTAGAAGAAAAGTATATAATTAAAATGCCAATGGTGCCTTTGAATGTTTTAAATGATTTTAAAATGTTCTTGTGTTCTCCTACATGTTTCAACCATGTACATAATTCAAGTGTAAATTTTTGAATCAGTCTTATACTTTCCATTAAATATCCATTATGTTGGGGTGTTGAGAGTAATATCTTCTTTGACCTCGTGCGACAAGAATCTCATGTCATCGATCAAAATTATATTGTTTTCTCCATATACATTACCATAAATGTCTACTATCTACTAGCTTGTATTTATTTTGAACTTACATTGTTGGCATCCCCACATGAACCTGAAGTGGGTTTCTCGTAGCCAACTAATTTTTTTGATGAACATGTACTTCACTGTTGTTGAATCCATAAATGAAGACCATAAGGCAATGTCAAAATATTTTGATGCAGTACTTATCAAGTCAGCACTAAAATCTCATTCAAATTATTAAATATTCATAGATCTAAAATGTGGAACCATATTGAACGAGGTATTTTGTTGCCAATACCAGAAATTCTAAACAAAAAACCTTCAACTCCCAAAACTAGTAATTTTTGAGGCTTTCTAATAGGATCTATGAAAACAAATCAAAATTAATATAAGCTTATAAAAGTGATTAAAAACAAGGCATCAAAGTGTTTAATCAAAAATCAGATTTTATTTATAAAACTATAATATCACCTCAATCACAGTGAGGATATAAATACTGCCAACTTTTAAATTTGTAATGTCAAGATATAAAATAAAGAGTGACCATGTGATTGTATGAATGAATATCATTGTAATTTTTTTTTGAAATAATTAATAGTTATATATTTATGTTTGCTGCAATTTTGGATTCCCTCTACAACACTCAAACCCTGACACAATATCTATGTTATGTTTGTGTACAAATTGGTCATCAACCACTTATCTTTGAAACAATTTTCTTCATTGGATTTATTCCCCACTATAAATTTTAGGAGGGTTTCCCTTTGGGCCCATTGTAATACACAATGTGTCTCTAAGGCCTAAAACAATACAATCTCTACTCTAAATCTATTGGAGATATTTTATTGCAATTTCATCTTCTACACAGAAATGTTCTTTACCCAAAATAATAAATGGTTTGATTTCAAATGCTAATTTTTTTCAAATCCTTAATCAACTTTTCAACTTTGGCACAAGAGAGATAGCTAGACCAAAATCCCATTTCAAATTTTGATGTCAGTATCTTTAAAAATTCCTTGAGCCCACCTAGCAAGTTGAGAGTTGTGTTTAATGAAAATTTACAAAAGCCATGGATTTGGGGTAAGAATCTCTAAAGAAACCCCAAAGGCTTTTAGCAAACTAATCAATGGACCATCTGATAAGAAATGAGCAAGGTTTTCTTCTTTGCATACATTAATTTGAAGTAAACAAGAAAACTAAGCAAATGAAACTAACCTCTATTCTTTGAAAGCTTGAAATAATGAACCTAAGAGGATCTAAGCATTCAGTTATGTTTTTAAGAGAAAGTGATCTCCCCATTAATGGCTTGAAGTCCAATGGATCTTCCCTTTTACTGCATATTAGTGCTATGAAATACAAAAACAAATGCTACTAGCTCAATGGAAGAAAATGAAATACAATCTAAAGCCTAAACAAAATACTATAATCTGTGCTAGGAAGAAGAGAGAATTCTTAGAAAATGAGGGAGGGGGTCTAGCCCTATTTATAGTTTTCCATTTGGGAAAATGGGAGATTTGGGTGCATGTGGGACAAATGCTAAAGTCCAAAAAGCACTTTTAGCAAGTCTAAGTGAGGTTTGACTATGTTTAGAAGAGATTGACCATGGTTAAGACTAGCTAACCATGTTTAGAGGGTAATTAATCTTACTTAGAGAGAAATTAGGTTTCTGAAGGGCTTCTGAAAGGCTTAATCAATCCAAAAAGTGGATTGATATTCCAGGAGCTAATAAAGGTGGTAAAGAAGATAATATTAGCCAAGAAGAGGTTATTATAACCTATTTAATTAGTTTATAAGAGGAAATATGACCAACAGAGTGTCGTAAGAGGGGAGTTAGATAGATCTAACTGACAAAGTGCCGTAAATTTGCAAGGGGAAGAATAGTTAGTACAATATTAGGAATAATAATGCATTGATCAAACTACAGGTGTCTACAAGAATCTCCTTACCAAACATGATTGTCAAATATTTGTAGGATTGGTTTTTCTCATAGAGAAAACCCTCCAAATATAAAATAATTAAATAATCCATTTGGCCAACTACACGAAGTAATTTTTGCTCAATTGTCTATAATTTGATATTAACTAATGCAAATAATCAAAATTTTAATATGTTAACACTTATTGATTGAGACTCTATCTTAGATTGCCTCGCACTCCCCCTATGTAGGTTCTTGTGATGCTCCATCTATTTAAAAAAAAATCAATTCAAAATAAATTTTAACTCAAAGTAAAAAAATATGTGATACAACTTGATTTTATATAATATTGCATAAATGTAGTTGTATATTAGTGACCAATAGGCATAAGCCATTAATGCATGGACTATGTTTGGGTTGAAATTCTATGATGGGCTTAGCGAGCGCTAATAGCCAAATGTATATAAGTAAATTTTTTCAATTGTCGTAATTTAATATCAACCAATAAACCAAAAATTTACTCAATTAAAAAAATCTAATTAAAAGATGTATGTTAATGACCACTATGGTAATACATAGTACAAATAAACTACCTTGTTATAGGTTCCTTCAATTATGAGGGTTTTATAAATGGTTTTATTTATAATTTTCTAAGACTATAATTCCATGTTTTGTCTATGAGTTCATGCGTGATGTGCCAAAAAACTCCCCATTTGGCATAAAATCTAAAAAAAATTGAAGTTTTTATTAAAAATATGTAAAAAATGACAATCGAAAACATCTTGTAGCAATAAATTTATAAAATGAGTATTTCCCACTCACCTTTTATGAGTTCATTGGATTTATGGTCAACACAACTGGGAAACAAGTTAAATTGGTTGTGACATACTAATATTGCACCGTCTCCTATATTTGTTTGTGGAGAGGAAGAGACAGTGTCTTCCTCTATTGTTTGGTTGTCTGCATAAATATTGTATGTATCAGTTCAAATACATTAAACTAATAGAATTTTTTAAGTGATCTTAATCAACGTATGTTTTCTGAAATTAGAATAGTAATGTTGTAAAAACATTTCTTGATCATGTGATTCAACAATAAAAATTGTCGATAGACCCAAGTCAACCAAAGCATACACTGTAACACTACCTCCATACAACACTAGAACCAAAGAATTATTGGAAGTGATTCCAGTGAACATATGAGACCAAAACCCATAAGATATCTCGTAAGGAAAAGGATGTGTCTTTCATCGCAAGCCAATTTTTCTTGCAGGTCACATTTTATTGCAAACGTTGATCCATTCAATCCATGGTGATTTATGTTATATCCCCATCATCAACATCACAAGTTTGCACGTCACTTATTGTGTACATAAGACACAAGCTCTTAAATTTTCCTCTGCTATCATAAAATATGTAACAACCTTCCACAACTGATTCCCCCTTGTATTTGACTTTTTGCATGTATTTTTTTATTGTCTCTCTTAACATTTTTGAAGAAGCAACAAGTAAGAACACAATAATTACACAATTTAGCGAATAGATCCGAAAATTGTAAGAAGGTCCATTATTGCATCTAGAAGTGAGTACACTATACAAATTATAGAAATCTATGATCACACATTCTGCATTGAATGGATTAGTTGATGGAATAGAAGATATTGTTGATTGGAGCTAGAAGGGATATGCACATTGACAGGTAAAGTCTTTGGTGTCTTCCATCCTTGCTGGAATATTTTCTTCCATTGCAATCACGTAGTTGTCTATAATTGTTTGAGCTGCCACTGGGAGAACCTCTGCAACTTCAGCATAAATTTTTATTTTTTCCGATTTTTCACTTCCTACAGAATCAACTTTTCTTTTTCCTTTATTCTCTTCTCCCAAGAGTACACACGACCGCGATAGTGAGAATCATGCAAACAAAAAATTTCAACAATACGTTTTTAGTGCATTCTACCAATACACTATTACTTGGATATTTACTTTTCATATATTTTAGAATTTTTTCTCTCCTCCTTTTGTCATCTTTTACTCTTTGGTAGTAACTATATAAAGTCTCCGCTATGATGCCTGCTTCAATAGATCAAGTTAGCCATACTTTTATTTCTTGTGCTTTATCTAGTAGAATTGATATCTCCTCCTCAATAATTCCTCTTACGGGAATGAAGCAATTCATCATGAACCTTCCAATGAATTTGGTTGAAAGTTAGGATAGTTATCCTTAAAAGGAGAACAAGCCATCCCACCTGATTTAAATAAATCAATGGTTGTTGTCAATTTTGTCCATATGTCCTCGGGTAAAAATAGAAATGTCATTTTTTCAGAAAGGCTCTCAGCCTTAGCCACTTTGAAAATAATAAGACATTGCATCTCAAAACATTGCATTGAAAGAGGAAATAGTATATTTACTTTCTACATATTACAAAATTAAATTTTAAGAACAAATGTGTTAAAATTAAGTTTCGTTACCTTCAAATCGTCTGACTTTGAGTTTCCTTCTTCGGGCCTTTGAGGACATCCTAGGGATTTGCAAATCATTCGATCCTTGCAGAGTACATCAATAAAATTGGTATCAATCCAATTTTTGTTTACATCATTTTGTTCTTTGGAAAATTTTAACAATGACTCTGTCAAGAGCGTGTGAAGACATAATGTGATCCTTTCTAAACTACATCTTAGTATGTAATGACTTGTATGTTATTTTAGAAACAAACATTTTGGGGCATAAATGGTATGTTGTCCATCAAGAATGTAAAATGGCACTTCATTCCTTTTCAGGTCATCTCGGATCCTCGCGTTGCATAAGGTCCTTTGTAGAAGTGCATCCCTCGGTGTAGGAATAACATTAATCAACATTGAATAGATAAGAAGGTCAAAATTCACATCATGCATAGGACATAATTGATATTCTCGAGGTTTGAAATGACATCTAGAAACTTTAATTGGAAAACAATCACCATTTAACAAAAAAATTTAATTGTTCAACATTTGAAGATTTTTTTTTCTCAAAATACACTGGTCGCTTTCTTTAACAACACAACTAATTTTTTATTATTTTTAAGCCCTTTTAACTTTAACTTAATGGATCTATCTCTAATTTAGAAAAATAAGATCTCCTCGGCTTTGTTAATAGCTTTGATGTTTCGGAGAAGAAAACAATTTTTTTCTATTCAAATAATGACAAATAGAAGAGGTATCCTTGGTTGTATACAATTTTTTGAATACCAAATTCATGTTATTATGAAATTCAAGGGAATTTTCACATCCTATTTTTCTGACTATATGAAATTCCCCAACTTCTAACCATATTTAAAACAAGATCATGCCATATTTTTCTAGAAGCCTTCATTTCCAGTTTCTTGAACAATGAAACTTCCAACTCCATGTCAAAAATAAGGCATTTATTCATTACGACGTCAATGCATTCAACATGAATACACAATGTTTTCTCATCAATAAATTTTGAATTTAATACCATATTGACTTCATTGACAACATTCTCATCAACAAAAAATAACCAGAGATCAACTTTGTGGTAATTTTTCGGTGAATGTATTTCTATAAAACTTGTCATCGTCACTCTTTTCACAATCCTCTCGCTTCTTCAATCAAATGAATTTTTATGAATGGAGTGTGGCCAATAGAAGACATATTATCTGAAAAAAGGAATTAAACAAATTAATATTTTGTAAGTAATTAGACAGGAAAATACTATTTCTAAACAATTCAATAACAATGAGATGTCTATCTTGATGTCATTATTTTCATAGAGTAAATTTCAATAGGAATAAATATTTATAGCATAGGGTCGTAAATAATACTTCAACCCTCCTTTAGTTATATAAAACAAGAAAGCATTAATAAATTTTTTTGTTATGCATTGCACTAAGTAATTAAAAAAATTAGTTGTTGTTAAATTTGGTTTGTTTCAAGTAGTGAACTATTTTCTATAAGTGAAGACTAGTGGCCCTTTGGCATATATATATTCCCATCACTTTGTAAAAAACATATTTGAGTTACTTTTTGCATCATTGTGAAAACCCGGAATCCAACATGGGTGATAAGGGTTGAGAATTGAATATTTAATAATAAAAATATTACATGTCGTGATGTGTTTGGGTTTTATAATTAGGTTCCTTTTATAGTTTGTATAAGATATATCATGTATATCAAATAATTGAAATTGACTAGTTTAAAGGAAAATTCCGTGCAGTGCACAGCTAGGTTTAATTAAGTAATCGAAAGTAATGGTTTTCGGTATCAAGCCTTGATAGTTTCTTATTTTAAAATGAGTGATGGAATAACATACAAAGCATGAAAAACCCTGACATTTGCTAGGATCCTTGCATCGGCTAATCTACCTAACGAGCGCTAGGATTAAGATTATGTGTTTGAATACATGTATTGTATTCTCTTGAATCTACATTTTAAATCATGTATATTCAGAAAAAGTCATAAAAAAATTCTTTTCTTGGAGTATTTGTTGTCTTCTCTTGTCTTAGAACATCAAATAAATGTAGTAAGCATCCTCCCTAGTGGTCGCTAGTCTTGTAAAATTTAAATACAATAATGGAGCATAGTTAGTTTTCAGTGGAGTTATTACTACTTGTCTCGTATAAAAGACAAAAATATCCTAGCGGACACCAACATCAAGATAGTATGTTAGGCTAGGAATAACATGTAATAGAATTTGAATATTCTTGTATTAATTACGTGTATTCAAAAAAGTGGTAAATATTTTTAATTACGTGTATTCAGGAAAGTGGTAAATATATTTCTTGTCTTTGAATATTTTTGTCTTCTCTTGTCTTGGAACATTAAAGAAAGGAAAATTCTTGGCGAATGCTAAGGTATCAATGAAAATGTTTAGCGACTGCTAAGCCACATCAATGAAAAATTCACTGTCTACATTATCAACAAATATAAGTGTTAGAGAATGATAATAAGAGTACATATTTTAAACTTGAAGATGTATCCTACTCATCTCGGCCTTCCATATTTTCATAAATTACCCACTAAAAAAATAGCCCATAAAAATTTACTAAACATCGAGGGTGAAGATGTACACGAATCTTGCTTAGGAATAAAGGATTAGAGGACATGAAGAGTAATTCTTGTTATATGTTTGCCAATTATTTGTTAATGAGAAGGGTAGGGGCCGCTAGCCTCTACAATATCGAGGAATCCATTTTAATGATGCAAAAAATAATCTGAACAACTTTGTTATCATTGTTTGTAACTATTTTATATTAGCTAGATTATCCCTGACAGAGCCAAGTTCTTAAATACATACCTTTGAGAAGGCTGACGCCTTATGGAGTTCTTATTTGATATTTTGTGCATAAAATGTAATCCATATATTTTCATATAAACAAAAATGCTTTGCAACCGGTAAGCGGCATTTGTTAATGAAAGGTAAGCACCTTTTAGTTAAGGTGGTAATAAATATAGACACATAGTTAGGAAAGGTTAGATAATAGTATAGGAAATGAGCCATTTATTGTGAATTCTAATGTAAGAGGTTTCAAGAGCCACTTAACAATCATATTTTTTAAATAAAAAAATACCCTTTGATAGATCATATGATTTTTTTAATATGGATATTTTCTTTTACACATTTTAATTATGTGGAACATAATTTTAAGGGTTTTAAAATAGGTGATTTTGAATACAAAGGAATTTAAGGAAACCCATTACTTGAGGATAAAATCACCTTTTATGGGTTGTTTATGTGTCAACATTTCATTGGATAATTTATTTATGAGACTTGATGTGACTTACTTTATTGGCTAGTTTTTATTTAATTTTTAACTTCAATTCAAACAACTAATGGTACTTTAATTCACATACCCACTCAAAGGCGTTAGGATGGTTATATTCCAGCACACGGTAGAAGATTAGTGGATTCTTAAGATAGCGAGAAGGACCTTAGGCATTAATGGTGAAGATTACTACATGAGCTGAAGCAACGCGTGCAAGAGAGGCATTGCACCAGAAGCCTACGATCACCAAGGAGGAGGTTTTGCATGCAAGGTACCTAGATCCTACTCATCAGAAGTAAGTTTACTCAGGATACCATGGAAGTTCTAAGGAATCTTCGGGTGAGATACTGATACTTAAAGGAGCAAAAGAAAGCATCGAGAGATAGTTCAAACTGATATTGATGATCTAAGGGAAGTGTGCAAACCTGTTGCCAGGAGAACATTATTCCACTATTAGGAAGTTGGTTAAAAGGGAACACTATGTGCTCAAGTATTGAGACAGGATGAAAGATCCTACATCCAAATCTTTCGGCTGATAGCATTGACTATGACAAAGAAATCACTCTAAATGTTGTTGTGGAATGATGGTTCTTTGAGTAACATATTGATTGATACAAGTGCAAAAGTAAATGTGCTTACATTAGATGCATGGGTACAAATGGGGAGGCCTCCATTGTAGCCATCATCTAATGTATTGTTTATGGAAAACAGGACTAAGGCCACTCCCATAGGAGTATTGAAGGATGCATCTATAACCATACAAGGGGCCAAGTTCACTGGGGATTTTGAGGTATTAGCACTTGCAGAAGAAGACAATTTTCCAGCCCTACTTGGATGCCCTTGATGTTATGTGAATAATGCTAAATTGAGATTCAATAAGGGGTATATAAGATTTGAGAAAAAGGAGGAAAGAGTTGTGATACCTATAACAGATGGGAAGTCTACACCATATGTTGAGCCTCTCAAGTGAGAGAAGGACTTAAAAAAATTATGTATGTGTTATTCGGGACCCAGAGATCAATGAGTCATCAAAAGAAGGCATCCTACAGTGGGAGGATTCTCATTCTATTAGTGATACTATGAGTATTGCTTGTGACAATTGGGCTCATGGTACATATAAACTAGTAGGGCATGAGGTAAAAAAAGTGTGGTTGCGCGCAAGAATGGAAAATATGTCATTTAAGCAAAGTAATGTGTTAGGTCTATAGATTATGTGACTGATTTTTCTAGATATATAAGGGATGTTGTGACCTTTATGATTCAAATTTGAAATGATATTGATACAAATTTTAATCTTATTTGAAATATATTAATGCAACAAATGAATGATGGGTTTAGTTTTTCTACTTATCTTGAAATCATCGAGACGATGATTATTCTAAGGGGTGGAGTATGTAACATCACAAAATTTCTTGCAAGTTAAATTAACTACAGTTAAGTCTAAACATAATTAGATGAGATCATCAATGGATGTAAAATTCATTTGATTTGTCATATCATGACCACAACTCTGCTACGAGGACATGACATTGCGGAATGAATAACCCCGCACCCACTTTGATGATCCTTCCTAAAATATGATTAGGCCTTAATCATAGGTAAAACAGCTTGATTCATAGATGATAGTGAATCTTTCAGATTATTTGTATTCGGTTACTTTATTTTTATCGGTTTGGTCATCTTTTTTTTGTTCGACATTTGAAATGATCATGATGAATATTGCCTCTATTTTACTTGATAATGCTATATCAAACAAGGTTTATGAGAATATTTGAATTATTATTATTTACGGACTTGGTGATTTTTCATTTGTTTGAATGTTTTATATGCAACATGGGAATTCGAATAATTATTACGATAACATATTGTTGGCAATATGTGGACTTATAGTATGATGATTAATTTTACCATTAAAGTTAGGTATCAATTAAAATAAAAATTAAAAAAATGCATTATTAATGTTTGAAATTATATATTTAAATCCTAAAAGGATTTGACATATAAATCAAAAGTTAAAAAGAATAATAATAATAATAATAATATTTTAATATTTAAAATCGAGAGTTTTGAAAGGGACACGCTTTCATCCGACACCAAGTAGTTGCATGTATTGACGTGTGAAGAAACATTGGGAAGCCCAAAAATTCTCCATTATAGTATAGTTTCATCATTTTCTTTTATTTTTCCTTTGTCTGTTTTCATTCTTCTCTCCGGGATACGGGAGAGTTTTGGAGCAAGGAAGGATTCAACTTGTTGGAGTGGAAGAGTAAGAGGTTGTTGATTCGGGGTTTACTTCGGGCATGAATATATTCTCCCTTCTCTCGCAACATTATTTGTAAATAATGAGGAAATACACATTCTATTTTAAATGGCAATTAAATCAATTAGTGGAAAACTTGATTTAATTGCTTGGAAATGAAATCTAAAAATGAAATTGATGGAGTATGTATTCTCTTAAGTTTCCTTTGTGTGGTTTTAGCTAAACCTAGAAAAAAAACACAGATGGGTGTTCCTAATCAATTTTTATATTATTTTAATTTCTATTTAAATTTGATTTTGGAAACACAAATCAATTTACGCCTCTGGATTTTATTACAATCAAACAATAATTTATTTTTATGAGAAAAGTGATTTCGGGTAGTGTGAAAAATGTTGTTATTAGGTATTTCATCATTTTTCGATATATTTGCTTTCAGATTCTAATAATTTGTAAACAGAAAAGAAATTAATGCTAAAATGAACTGATTTGGATATGTACAAGTTGATTTTCCTGTAGATATAATTTTATTACGTAATTGAAAAATAAATTAGTGTTAGCGATCTATGTAAGATGACTTAGTTTTTATTAAAGGATTTCGTTACTAGAATTGTTAGAAATTTATTGTTGTTATTCTATGCAAATAGACTTCAAAATTATCATCCCTGTGGTATGTGGGTTAATTTGTTTTTTTGATTTGTCGATTACCTAAAAGAAAATGTTAAAATGATTTAATAGAGGTGTTTTACACACTTTGTTTAGTTGGACTGTGTTATCGTAAAATGTGACAAGGGAAATTTTACCGATAACCATACCGAAAATTTTGTTTCAATCCCTCATTAGGAGTCCCTTGCGTTCTAAAGCGTTGCAAAATCCCTTTTAGGAAATCTGGTTTTTCAAACTTAGTCTTTTTGGTCTTTTTGGTTGGGCGCATGGAATTTCATTGTGTAAGCATCTTTTTTTTTTGGTGCGCCCCCTAAAACCTTTGGCGCATGGTTTTCATGTCAACACTCCTTTTGGTGCGCCTTGATATGTTGAGTCTTCCTTGCGTGCGCCGTGACGCATGCGCCTTCTTGCCAACAACTCATTTGTTGCGCCTCTTTTTAGTGCGCCCCCTAACACCTTTGGCGCATAATCATGTGTCGACACCTCTTCCGGTGCACAAAGGGCACGTGTAACACCGTGTTGTCACACACTTTGGTGCGCCAAAGGGCGCGCTCTTTTTCGTGTTGTCATACACTTTGGTGCGCCAAAGGGCGCACGCTTTTCTATGTCGACAGAAACTTTGGTGCGCCCTTTACAAAGTTGGTGGCGCATTTCTTGCTGATTCATATATATATATGTGTGTGTGTGTGTGTGTGTGTGTGTGTGTGTGTTTGCGCGTCGCCAAATGTCATTATCTCCAGATGCAAAACACGTGATTTCATTCTCGAGCACAAGACCCACCCTATCGTTGTCAACGTGTTGTGGACCCGTGTGCAAGTTTTTACTATTTATCTAGGTAAGAGGTTCTTATCTCTTTCATGCGTTTTACGTTTTTGATTCTCTGTGTGCTTGGTGGTCTAGTTGTAGTTTGGAAATATGGAAATGTTGATCTAGCCTCCCCCTTTTGTTGTTTATCCATATCCCTCTCCCCTCCCAGATCTGTAGGTAGGGAAGTTGTGCGAAAGCATGATTTAAACCCCTTTTGATTGAACCATTTTATTACCCAAATGATCTTGGAAAAGAAAAGATAAAAGAGAGGCTAAACCATGTAAAACTCTATTTTTCTCTTTGGCGCATCTGTCCAGCTTGCAACATGATCATAATCCGCGCCAATGGCACACCCAGCATGCCTGTTGCATCAAGAACCTTTGCGCCCTCAAGGCGCGCCTCCTTCGCATGCGTGCTTGAGTGCTAGCTTTGCGCCCTCTTTGGCGCACCAACCTTCCATGTTACATTGCATATACATGCACCCTTTTGGCGCACCCCGCATCTGAGCAACATCAGCTTAATCCACGCTATGTTATAAAGGCGCAGGTGCTTTCCTCATCGCAAAAACATCATGTCATGTAAACCCTCCATGCGCCACGCCAAGCTGCCTTTGGTGCACCAAATGTTCATGCAACATACAAAATCCATGCGCCTCTTGGCGCATCCTGTCTCTATGCAACACGATGTCTCCATGCGCCCTTTAAAAAAATGTACCCTGCAGTCTCTATGTGCCATGCGCCTTTGGCGCTGATTTAACCTTTGCAACACCTCTTTTCTGTGCTCCTTACCTATTTAGCCCTGTAAGCTGCAGTTTTCATGTGCCCTGCGCCCTGTGCCTCAAAATCACTAACTCTTTCTCCTGCTAACATTTCAATGGAAGATCAAATGGCTAATACAACCTTTTTGGATTGGGTCTCGCTTCTTCTTCATGCAGATCAGCAACTGAGTTCGAAAGAACATATGTCTACATCAAGCAGGAGACCTACCAAGTCCAAAGGCAAGGCCAAACTTACAGAAGAAGAGATGAAATACAAGTATCGAGAGTCGAATTCGACTCCCGTGCCGAGTGTAGCCTGGACGTCGAAAGACTCGGGTGGGGCATATTGATATGGAGGAATTCTCCGGGCCGAGAACTCGAGAAAGTCACAAGGAGTCCATGGATGGACAAACGATGGTAGTGCCCTCGCACTTCGCCGGTGGAATCCCGATGGCCGCCGTCAACAATGAATTCATGATGGTGGTTGCCCAATGTTACAACAAAGACACAAGGTGTGTCATAAACAGCAAGGGCGAGGTCGTCATCAACCTCACTACCCACCACTTTGAGATAATACTCGGCATCCCTCACCACCGCCACTTTGTGGTTGTCAGCAAAGCAGATTGCATTAAGGCCTGGGACGACAATGCAGATCAGTGTATGCAACTGATGAATGAGGTTTACTTGAAAAACAAAAAGGTAGTAACCCGGTGGCCCCAAATCATCCACCGCAGCGACTTCTCAGAGGAGCTCAGTGACACCATCACGTTCCTGAGCAGGGTCTTTGGGCTTTCTGACACCCATTATTTCCATAAATGGATGTTGCGGTACTTAGAGACCATGAACAAGAATATGCCTGATCAGCGCTTTGAATGGGCCGAAATTATAAGCAGCACAATCTCTGAGCAGCTTCAACAATTCAGCACAACGGGGACATTCCACATGAACTCCTACGTGGTCTACGCTGCAGCATCAGAGAGAGACTATCCAGGTCTGACGCGAAGTGGGGTTTGGCCTCAGGTCAAGATATATGAGTACTACCCAGAATTGAGGCTGGAGAATAGTATCTCCCAATTCACAAAAATTAACTATGTGTTTTTCTATCACATCATCTACCTGTTGAGGCCAAATATGACTTATGGTCACATGACCAAAAGCATAGTAGCAGCCACTAAGAAATGGGGGGCCCTATTCACCCAGTTTCCCACGTTCACCTATCTAAGGGCTGCCAACTTTTTGGGAGAGCCAACCAGGCTACCGAGGTATCTTTGGGCCCAAATGATCTCTTGGAGTATCAAGGCGGTGATCACCTATCATGAGAAATGCCTGAAAAGAAAGAAGGGTGGAACTCCTTTCCCCCTCACAGTGGGCTGATATACATGCACTACCCACCACAAGGCAAAGGACATGTTCGCAGAGCTGGAGCTGCTTAACTTGAAACATGATTTCCTGCCAGTCTACCTTCGACCCAAAAAATTGTCTGCCAAGGGCGAAACTTGATCCAATCCACATTCCTCAAATCGAGGACATTTACATCGACATCATCCATGAGGTCGAGCTCAGGAGAAAAGATCACTCTCGCTTAGCCTTGGCAGAGATCATCCAATATGGGATAGCAATTGTACCCAAAGGCTTCCAAACCACTGAGGACGAATTCGATCAAGTATATACTAACACGGATGGGGAGGATTGGCCTTTTCGGCCATTGATGAGAACAAGGCCCTTAGACAATTGAGGAGAGGGTCAAAGAGTCTTTGCGTAGAGACGAGCATTGGTGCTAGATGAACGGACTAATCTACCTTGGGTTTGATTTCACAAACTCCCCATTGGGTAACACACCTCCACGATCCAAACAGCAGCCCAAAGGAAAGGGAAAAGGCATAGAAGGTGAATCCAGCACCATTCAAGAAGAAGATCCAGCAAGTCCCCCTTCCACGGCACCCGAACAGGTTATAACTCTGGCTTTGCAGAGAAAGAAGTAGAAGAGGATGTCCCAATAGGCCCATCCACTCGGGATGTTGGCATTTCTAAAACCATCGAGGTGCTTTCTGTCTATCCCCTTCCTCTTCTCTTCCTTCCCCTCCTCGAGTGACTCAAGCGACCATCCCTTTGGTCGTGTCCTCTCCCCCTTCTTCTCCTCCCCCGCCTCTTCATCTATCTTCTCTTCCCTCGTGATCTTTCCTCCTCCATTTCGTCCCTCATCTCTCGAGCTCCCTTCTCTTCCTATTTCTTCCAGCTGCGCAGTTTCTCTTCCTCCCCCGGAGCACTTCTTCGGCTATTCTCTCTATGCCGCGCCGCGTGTCTCCACCTTTTTCCCTTCTACTACTACTGCAGCTGCCCTCCTATGTTTCCGGTCCTTCTACCATAGGTCCATCCTGGATATCTCAAAGAACTAAGTTATGAAAAGAGGAAAGTTCCCATCGCTCCGATGGAATTTTCCGTAATCCCATCTAAAGGGGAAAAGAAGAAAAAGCCAGTCACACGCTTCTCTCAAAGCGCTGTGGGAGAGAGGGTTATGGAGATCGCGTATCCCGATTCCCTCAAGGAGAAAAAGGATCTGTCTCTCGACAGATTTTCGTGACCCAAGTCACGATGGGGACATCTTTTGAAAGCCTTCGGAGGAGGCTCTTTTGCGATTGACGCCTTTGCAAGAAGCTTAAAGAGACAAAGGAAGAGGAAAGGCAATGAAGGAGCAAAACAAATATCTCGCTCCAAGCCTTACGAAGATGGGTAGTGTGCCTCCCATAATCGCGCCGAGACTTCGAGCTTCTCACCGGGAGAAAATTAATGAGTATGCAAAGATCGGTGAGTAGGGTATGGCCGTTTTGCTTTGAGGATCCAAATCCTCAAAGACAGTGAAAAAGTGATCGCCGAGTTCTCCGACTTGTATCTGAACATCAGTAAGGCGAATAAAGAGCTCCAAGCGTTAGCAGGGCCCATATCAGAAGAGCTGGAACATGCTAGACTGCAGCACGAGACCTTCCAACAAATGTTCAACTGTTCAGTCGAAGATCTGGTCAAGTTCGGCGTCTTCGGCCATCCAAGGGCCCTCAACAAAATCATGTCCACTCTGGACTACCGGGTGGATCAGCTAGAATTTGTTCTAGAAAAGATTGACAAAGTCAAGGAAGAAGCCCTAGACGCGATGCACCAAATGGAACGGATTGTTCTTAATATGTCGCCAGGGTTACTTACTCCTTCCTTCACTTTAAGGAAAGCTGATGAAACCACCCAGATCTTCAAGGAGATCGTTTCTCAAGGGACGGGGCCAGAGGTCACATTTGACGCAGAGTCTATTAACAACCTACTGGCCTGTAGGGACTTCATCGGGTTCCTCATTGAGGTGGAAAAGGACTTTTCCAAACTCCCGGAGAAACTCATAGATGAGCGGGAGACTTGTGAGGCGATCAGTGAGCGGCACAAGGATCCTTCCCAGGATCAACTGGGGCCAATGATCAACAAGTTTATGGAATACCGCTCTCAATTCCATATCTCGTCACCTAAGCAACAACAAAAGCAGTCCACCCCCTTTCGGCCGTAGGATGATGACGACGAGTAGCTATCTTCTTCTTCTTCTTCTTCTTCTCTCTTCTCTTCTTCGGCTTTCTTTTCGAGAATATCTGAAGTATGTTGATACAAATGATGACATCATCCATGTTGCATCATGGGATGATGTCATCCATCAAGTTGTAAAAAGTCAACATGACTTTTAGATATTTTGTAAATATCTTTGTAAATAAGTTGTTGGCTCCTTTTTGCCTTCTTTTCTCTTCTTCTTCTATAAATACCCCAATACTTGTTGTATTATGGATGGATGAATATCTTTCAGATAAAAAATATAAGTGAAGAAAAAAGACTTTGAGATTTTTGTAACAGAAGAAAAATATTAATACAATATTTAGACTTTGTCTTTGAATACATGTGTTATGCGCATTAGATCTTTCTTAAGTTAGATCTGTGTGTTTATTTTGTTGGATCTGCTTCTGTTTTATTGTCATTTATTTATCATCAGTATTGCTTTGCTCGTTTATACAAGTAGGTTTGGCTCTGTTTACTACCAATCCCAAAACATAAACCTTCTGACCTTTCTCGCTTTGGAATTCATTTCTTTTCTTCCTTCGGACTGCTCTTTCTTCATCCCCTCTCCTTTCCTTTCTTTTCGCAGTGGGAAACACCCCTACCGGGATGAGATCCTAAACCCCGAAGGCAGAACATGAGACTTGCATAGATTCCTGCTTTGGTAGAATAGCAATAAACCAGTTTCACTTTCTTTGACTCAAAGAGGGCTATGCCTCGCACGCACTTTGTTGGCTCGTTTATCCATAGGTGTGCCTGCCAAGCGTGATTTTGGACCAACAGTTTTTGGTGACTCTCTGGGGAACGAACAGATCTATCAGATCTTTGATAGTGATAGAATAGAAAATCAGAAAAATCAGAAAAATCACTATCTGTTTGTAAATCTGAACTTTTTGTTAAAAATCCAAAAATTTGCAAAAGTGCTCCGAATTGAAAATTTTCTTCTGAGATCCATAGATCTGGCCTAGTTGGAGACCTTTAGTTCGCTGAGTTTTTATAAAAATCAGTATTTTGCCGTAGATCTGAGTTTTTGACTGTTTGCTAAAAGTTTGAAACCCTTTGAAAAAAGTCAAAATTAGATCCGAAAATCAGCTTACTAATCTTCTCTGCCATCTTATCCTCATTGTTATTTGTCATTAACCGCAATCGGTTTTCTGAAGAGGATAGTTTTTAAATATTTAGAAAAGTACATGCTGCTGGTTTTTATCAGAAAAGCCAGAAAATCAGCAAGTACAGCCAAAAAGAAAGTTTGAATCCACGCTACAAAACCGCAGATCGGAAAGACACACTGGCAGGTGAACCCTTTACACGTAGCAGGAGAGCTCATGGAGAAACTGATCCTATTTTTGATCTGCTTCAAAGGCACAATTTCACCTTAGCACCGACACGTTTTTCAATGCTGAGCTCGGTTGACCGGTCATCCAAGAGTGCTTCACCTCCACGAAGAAAGAATCTTTCGCAAGGGGCATCCACATCCCTTTGTAGTGCCTTGCTGCTCAGTGGAACCATGCTTCCAGCTCGTGTTCTTTTTCCAGCTTTTCAAATGGCGGTACCATGGGGAAATGCTATGGGTCCTCTCGCACTACCACATCCAGTTCACGCGCTCCCTCATGGAAACCGAAAGAATTTTCCCAAATTCGACGGGAGCGGAAATCAAAGCACGGATTCCCACATATCTGCATTCATCATGTCATGCAGTATCTGGATGTAACTCACGAGGATGTGTCGGTTCGCCTTTTTCTGGAAACTCTACAAGGGCCCGCAGCTGAATGGTTTCAGCATTTGCCGGCCGGATCTATTATGAGTTGGGCCACCTTGCGAGATGCTTTTGAAGACAGGTACAAACCTTCAGAAGATGCATTTGCATTATTATCATGGATCACTCACCTAAAGAAAGAGGCAAATGAAACCATGCGTAATTTTATCGCTAGGTTCAATGCATTAATCAATCGTGTCCCTGTTGCCATGCTTCCAACACCGGAAAATCAAAAGTGTTTCTTCGTAAACGCTATGAGCTCGAAAGTTAGTTTCTTGCTCCTTCAAGAACGAGTGGCCACCTTGATTCTCGCCCAAGCCGCTGCCATTCGAATAGAAGATAATTTGATAATATCTGGCGAATTGAAAAAGGAATCATCCAAGCCTAAATCTTTGGGCCCTTCGCCCACTACTTCATCTGATCCAGCCTTTCAAAAGATGGCGAATGACTTGCTTGCATTAAAGAAGCAGTTGGCCCAGGCCTCCCAGTTCCTCATACCGGGATATTCCACGGAGGAATTTCGTTCCTAACAATGTTTCACAAAGGCGCGCTTACTTCAAATCGCTCCGCGGTTGGCACTTGAGGCCCCGGTCAACGCCCGGCGAAATCGAAGAAGAAGAGCAGTATTATGAAGAACCTTCGTCTCAGGGTGAAGATGATCAAGATGTCGGTGAACCGACTGGTGACTCTACTATCGGGTATATGGAATTTGATGAGGAAGAATCTGATGAAGAGGAGGGTACTCAGGGATATGCAAGCGGACAGTCATACGCTGTTTTTACCCGCTCGCAAGGAAAAGAAGCGGAAGTTGCTGCCCATGTCCAGCAGGAGAAGGCCGTGTCAAACGCGCCTCTGATCATTGCTAAAAGAGGTAATCCTCTTCCTACTCAACTCCCTGGCAAATCTTTTACAAGGAAATCCTTTCCCCCCATCTCTCCTCCAAATCAGTCCTCTCATGTTCCTACTAAGACCAGTAATCTTATTCCACCATCACGAAGTGAGGGACTCATTCCTTCACCAACGTGTAACCCTTGGCCGCATTTGATATCATAGATCATGCAAAAAAGACCAAGATCCAAATGTCTGAAGCTGAGTATCTTCAATCTAACCCCGAACAACTTGTAAGATTGACCAAGTATATTCAAAGTCAAGCTATTGTATCTAAGCAGGTTTCCCCAAAAGGAATCCTTTGCACTCCCCCGAATCCCACATAAATGTTGCCTCAACGTCTGCATCAGGTAAGATAGAGCCTTTCTATCTCTCCCTCTTAATCAATGGACACAAGCTGAGTAACTGCATAATTGATTCCGGGCTTCTGATAACGTCATGCTAGCAAAAGTCACCCATGCTTTGGGCCTCACTCTTACCAAGCCTTTTGGCAGATGTTATTCCTTGGAAACCAAGCAGGTTTCGTTGATTGGCCAAATCAAAGACGCGTAATTTGCATTTGCGGCATTCCTAGAGAAGAGAGTAAAGATGACAGTCCTCGTTGCTGACATTCCAGCAGCCTACGGAATTTTGTTGGGAAGAAGCTTTTGCAGCGAAGTTGGTGGAGAGATTCATATGGACTGGTCTAAAGCTAGAATTCCGTCAAAGGTCTAATGTAGACTTTGGAGCCGGAATCACAAAAGAAGTACTTGGTTACCAACTCTGAGGACCCCAAAGCTCAAATCCTTTTTGAATCATCAGGGATGGGGAACTATTTCTTGTCTACCGAGTCTGACAAAATGGTTGTTCTCGTTCAAGAAGGAGATCTTAATAAGATCTGGACCTTGCAGTTCGATGGCAGCTGTGCAACCAGCGGATGTGGCGCCGGAGCCGTGCTAATATCTCCCGAGGAAGAAGTCATTCCTCTCTCTTTCAAGTTGCAGTTTTTTAACACAAATAATACTGCTGAGTATGAATCTTTGTTACTTGGCATGCAAGCCGCAAAAGAAAGAGGGATTAAGAATCTGAAAGTGCAAGGCGATGTGGAGCTAGTTGTGAATCAAGTTAAAAGGATTTACCAAGTGAAGAACGAAAGGCTTAGGCATTACGGTAATGCGGTAAGGGACAACATTGAAGAGTTTGACGCTTTTTGATTGAATCCATTCCAAGAGCCCAAAATGACATGGCCGATTCATTGGCTGTTTCAGCATCCCTTATGCTTCCTCACTCAGGTTTGAGAACAAACAAATACACCATTGAGGTGGTTTTCCACCTGAGCGTGCCAGATAATTCTCAGCATTGGCAGGTGTTCAACGATGATAATCAACTCATTTCCTTTCTGGAGAAGGCAGAAAATTTTAAAGAATTGCACTTTGAAGGATCTACTTCCACTTGCCGTGAATCAGTCACCGATCAAGGCGATGAATCCGAAGGGAACGATGGCATATGTCAACTCAAAGGAAATAAAATTCCAAAGGGCCTGGTTTCTCTGGAATGGTTGTTCGATAGGCATGACCGTTTTGTGAAAAAGAAGAGGCAAGATGATCCTGACTCATCCTAGAAACCGAACCGGTCAATATAGTTCGGTAGAGCACCGCATGATTTGTGAACATTGGAAAATGTTGCACACCAGAAGAGAAGCGGAAATTTTTCAAGTTGCTAAAAAAATATATGGATGTGTTGGCATGGTCCTATGCCGATCTAAAGTCTTTTAAGCCGAAGGACGTTCAGCACGACATCCCGTTGAAAGAAGATGTCAAAGCCTTTCGCCAGAAGCAGAGGCACTATAATCCTAAGATCTCGGGCACCATCCAGGCCGAAATTCAGAAGATGCTGGATGTGAGAATCATCTTTCCTATCCATCACAGTACTTGGGTGGCGAATATTGTGCCAGTGTGCAAGAAAAATGGCGAGATACGCATATGCGTAGACTTTCACAATTTGAATCAGGCTTCCTTAAAAGACAACTACCCACTTCCGATAATGGATCAAGTTCTGCAAGCAGTAACTGGATTAGAGATGCTATCCATGCTTGATGGTTTTTCAGGCTACAATCAGATTGAGGTTTCACCTGAAGATCAATTTAAAACAACATTCACTACTCCCTAGGGTACGTTTTCCTACAGAAGGATGCCTTTTGGCCTAACTAATGCTGGCGCCACTTTTCAGCGGGCCATGGATTTTGCATTCAAAGGTATGATGGGGAAAGTCATTGTGGTTTATCTAGATGACTTAACCATGTTCTCTAAACAACGAAATGATCATTGTGATCATTTGGAGCAAGTATTGGCCAGGTGCCGAGAACATGGGATTTCCTAAATCCAAAAAAAGTCTATTTTTGGAGTCACGGAAGGAAAGTTGCTAGGGCATGTGGTTAGAAAAGAAGGAACAAAGATAGATACCGAAAGAGTTAAGGCTATTCAAAGCCTTACTCTGCCTACAAGCAAGACTGGTGTTCATTCTTTCTTTGGAAAGGTGAACTTTCTCAGGCATTTTGTTCCTGACTTTGCTGAAAAGACTCGTCACATATTGAACATGATGAAGGGGTCACCAACTTTCAGATGGAGTGAAGAGGGGAAAAGGTCATTTGAAGAAATAAAATCTTTCGTTGCTCATGCACCAATCTGGTATGTCCCGACTTCTCCAAGGACTTTATCATGTATAGTTACGCATCTGAGCATACTATGTCCGCAATCTTGATGCAAAAGAATTCGGAGGATGTTGAATCTCCGATTGCGTTCATGAGCTCTCCCCTCAAGCCTCACAAACTAAAAATGTCTCAACTAGAAAAGCATGCCTTCACCGTTGTCAAAGCAGTGAAGAATTTCAGGTATTACATTCTAAACTCTCATACGGTGGTGCTGGTCCCTGACACGGTGGTGAAATCAATTCTAACTCAACAGGAGTTAGGAAGCTTGCGAGGAAATTGGATCGCAAAGGTCTAGGAGTATGACCTGGATATTAAACCAACCAAGCTGGTAAGGGGCAAGGGCTGTGTGTCAGCTTATGGCTGAAAACAAAGATTCAGAAAACCACGAGGAAAGGAGTGACTACAGGTGAAGCACGGGACCGGCTGGAAAAACCCGTTTCGCTGCCTCTCGGTCCTATTTTTGCGACTAGTGATGAATGGTATTCCGATATCGCTTTCTTCCTCACCTACGGCGAATGCCCAAAGCACAAAGCTACAAAGGAGAAGCGCACTATAAATCTCAGAGAAGCTAAATATGCCATCTGGGATGACGGTTTATATAAACGTGGGATAGATGGCGTCTTTTTGCGATGTGTTGACAAACCAAAACAGGTAAAGTTACTCAAAAGTTTTCATAATTCAGCATGTGGGGGTCATTTCTCTTCCTCCGTGACAGCACATAAGATCATCCGAGCCAGGTACTATTGGCCGACGCTCTTCCAAGATACAGCCACCTGGGTGGCAAAGTGTGAACCTTGCTAGCAATTCGTCGGCAAGCCCAAGTTGGCTGCGTTTCCCATTAGGCCTGTCATTGTCACGAACCATTCAGGGAATGGGGAATTGATTTTATTGGTGCACTCAATCCTCAATCGAGTGCTGGACATAGTTATGTCCTTACAGTAATGGATTACTTCACCAAGTGGGTGGAAGCCATACCTATCAAGCATGCCACTTCTGAGGTGGTTTGTAATTTCATTAAAGAAAATATCATTGTCAGGTTTGGCGTTCCAAACAAGATTATTGCTGATAATGCTTCTAACTTCTCCTCGCGAGAAGTTATTAGTTTTTGCTATGAATATGGGATAACTTTGGCTCACGCCTCAGATTATTACCCTCAGGGGAATGGTCAGGCGGAATCCAGCAACAAGAACTTGGTGACCATCATACGGAAGTTAGTGGATGAGAATCAGTGAATGTGGCATAAGTCTTTGTACGACGCTTTGTGGGCCGATCGTATTACTCCCAAGAGGTCTCTCGGCATGTCACCTTTTCAAGTGTTATATGGCACTGATGCCGAGCTTCCCATTTCTACTGAACTTCCTGCTCTGTGCTTGGCACGAGCTATCGAAGATGAAACTTTCCAAAATTCTCTTGAAAAGAGAATTATGTATTTGACAGAGCTCGAAGAAAAGAGAATAAGAGTGGTCGACAGGATCACCGACCATCAGAATCAAGTCAAGAGATTATTTGATAAGAAAGCAAAGCAAAGGGATTTTCAAGTAGGAGATCTCGTCCTTTTGTGGGACAAGTGAAGAGAGCCAAAGGGCATGCATGGAAAGTTTGATTCCCTGTGGAGAGGGCCCTTCAAGATCAAGCAGCTCAATGGAGAGAATAGCTTCTATCTCTCATATCTGGATGGAACCAAGCTCCCACTTCCTTATAGCGGGCAACATCTGAAAATTTTCAGGAAGTAGAGCTTGCTCTCTTCTTTGTACAGTTTGCTTTTGTTGTGTGTTTGTTTTCGTTGTGTGTTTGCTTTTGGTTTGTTGTGTTTCCTTTGCTCTTCCCTCCGGTCGCCCTTGTTTTTGACTCTGTTACCCAATGGATAGGCACATGAGATCTGGGATTCTCTACCCCCAAGTTTGCTTGGGGATAGTCCCCAGAAAGAGCCAGCTGTTATCCCGTAAAATTGACAACGGCAATTTTTACCGATAACCATACCAAAAATTTTGTTTCGATCGCTCATTAGGAGTCCCTTGCGTTCGAACGTTGCAAAATCCCTTTCCGGAAATCTGGTTTTCGAACTTAGTCTTTAGGTATTTTTGGTTGGGTGCATGGAATTCTTTGTGTAAGCATCACTTTTTGGTGCGCCCCCTAAAACCTTTGGCGCGCATGGTTTTTAATGTCAACACTCCTTTTGGTGTGCCTTGATATGTTGAGTCTTCCTTCGTTCGCCGTGGCGCATGCGCACCTTCTTGCCAAAGAACTCATTTGTTGCGCCTCTTTCAGTGCGCCCCCTAACACCTTTGGCGCATAATCATGTGTCGACACCTCTTCCAAGTGCGCAAAGGGCACGTGTAACACTATGTTGTCATACACTTTGGTGCGCCAAAGGAGCATGCATTTTGTGTTGTCATACACTTTGGTGCGCCAAAGGGCGCATGCTTTTCTATGTCGACAGAGACTTTGGTGCGCCCTTTACAAAGTTGGTGGCACATTTATTGCTGATTCATATATATATATATATGTTTGTGCGTCGCCAAATGTCATTATCTCCGGACGCAAAACATGTGATTTCTATTCTCGAGCCTTTCAAAGACCGCCTGTCATTTTCAACGTGTTGTGGATCCGTGTGCAAGTTTTTACTATTTATCTAGGTAAGAGGTTCTTATCTCTTTCGTGCGTTTTACGTTTTTGGTTCTCTGTGTGCTTGGTGGTCTGGTTGTAGTTTGGAAATATGGAAATGTTGATCTAGCCTCCCCGTTTTGCTGTCTATCCATATCCCTCCCCCTCTACCCAGATCTGCTAGTAGGGGAAGTTGTCTGAAAGCTTGATTTAAACCCCTTTTGATTGAACCATTTTATTACCCAAATGATCTTGGAAAAGAAAAGATAAAAGAGAGGCTAAACCATGTAAAACTCTATTTTTCTCTTTGGCGCATTTGTCCAGTCTGCATTAAAAACATGATCATAATCTGCCCCTCGCAAAATGGCGCCAATGCGCGCCAACATGCCTATTGCATCAAGAACCTTTGCACCCTCAAGGCGCGCCTCCTTCACATGCTGCAAGCGTTAAGCTTTGCGCCCTCTTTGGCGCACACCAACCTTCCACGTTACATTGCATATACATGCGCCCTTTAAGCGCACCCCGCATCTCGAGCAACATCGGCTTAATCGCGCAAGTATGGAGTTATAAAGCGCGCAGTGCACTTTCCTCATCACAAAAACATCATGTCATGTAAACCCTCCATGCGCGCGCGCAAAGTTGCCTTTGGCGCACCAAATGTTCATGCAACATACAAAATCCATGCGCCTCTTGGCACACCCATTTCTCTATGCAACACACGATGTCTCCGTGTGCCCTTTACAAAAATGTACCTTGCAAAATCTCTATGCACCATGCGCCATGCGGCGCTGATTTAACCTTTGCAACACATCTTTTCTGTGTGCCTTACCTATTTAGCCCTGTAAGCTGCAGCTTTCATGCGCCCTGCGCCCTGTGCCTCAAAATCACTAACTCTTTCTCCTGCTAACATTTGAATGGAAGATCAAATGGCTAATACAACCTTTTTGGATTGGGTCTCGCTTCTTCTTCATGCGAGATCAGCAACTCGAGTTCGAAAGAACATATGTCTACATCAAGCGGGAGACCTACCAAGTCCAAAGGCAAGGCCAAAATTACGAGAGGAAGAGATGAAATACAAGTATCGAGAGAGTAGAATGCGACTCCCAGGCCGAGTGTAGCCTGGACATCGAGACTCGGGTGGGGCATATTGATATGGAGGAATTGCAGGCCAAAACTCGAGAAAGTCACAAGAAGTCCATGGATGGACAAACCGAATGGCGAAGTGCCCTACACTTTGGCGGTGGAATCCTAGTCGGCGCCGCCGTCAACAATGAATTCATGATGGTGGTTTCCCGGTGTTACAACAAAGATACAAGGTGTGTCATAAACAGCAAGGGCGAGGTCGTCATCAACCTCACTTGCCCACCACTTTGAGATAATACTCGGCATCCCTCACCACCGCACTTTGTGGTTGTCGGCCAGAAGATTGCATTAGGGCATGGGACGACAATGCGAAGATCGGTGTATGTGGCCCTGATGAATGAGGTTTACTTGAAAAAAAAAAGGTAGTAACCCGGTGGCCCCAAATCATCCACCGCAGCGACTTCTCAGAGGAGCTCAGCGACACCATCACATTCCTGAGCAGGGTCTTTGGGCTTTCTGACACCCATTATTTCCATAAATGGATGTTGCGGTACTTAGAGACCATGAACAAGAATATGCCCGATCGGCGCTTTTCTTTGGGCCGAAATTATAAGAAGCACAATCTCTAAGCAGCTTCAACAATTCAGCACAACAGGGACATTCCACATGAACTCCTACGTGGTCTACGCTACAACATCAGAGAGAGACTATCCAGGTCTGACATGAAGTGGGGTTTGGCCTCACGTCAAAATATATGAGTACTACCCAGAATTGAGGCTGGAGAATAGTATCTCCCAATTCACAAAAATTAACGATGTGTTTTTCTATCACATCATCTGACTGTTGAGGCCAAATATGACTTATGGTCGCACGACCAAAAGCATAGTAGCAGCCACTGAGAAATGGGGGCCCTATTCACCCAGTTTCCCACGTTCACCTATCTAAGGGCTGCCAACTTTTTGGGAGAGCCAACCAGGCTACCGAGGTATGCTGGACCCAAACTGATTCTGCTGGAGCTGTCAAGGCAGCTGATCACCTATCATGAGAAATGCCTGAAAAGAAAGAAGGGTGGGAACTCCTTTCCCCCTCACGGTGGGCGATATACATGCACTACCCACCACAAGGCAAAGGACATGTTCGCAGAGTGGGCCGCTTAATTTAAACATGAATTCCTGCCGAGGCCTACCTTTGACCCAAGGAATTGTCTGCCAAGGGCGAAACTTGATCCAATCCATTCCTCAAATCAAGGAATTTACATCGACATCATCCATGAGGTCGAGCTCAGGAGAAAAGATCACTCTCGCTTAGCCTTGGCAGAGATCATCCAATATGGGATAGCAATTGTACCCAAAGGCTTCCAAACCACTGAGGACGAAGTCGATCAAGTATATACTAACACGGATGGGGACAATTGGCCTTTTCTGGCCATTGACAGAAACAAGGCCCCTCAGACGATTGAGGAGAGGGTCAAGGAGACTCTGCGTAGGACAGAGCATTGGTGCCGGATGAACGGACTAATCTACCTTGGGGTTGATTTCACAACCTCCCCATTGGGTAACGCACCTCCACGATCCAAACAGCAGCCCAAAGGCAAGGGCAAAGGCGTAGAAGGTGAATCCAGCACCATTCAGGAAGAAGCTCCAGCAAGTCCTCCTTCCACGGCACCCGAACAGGTTATAACTCTGGCTTCACCAGAGAAAGAAGTAGAAGAGGATGTTCCAATAGGCCCATCCACTCAGGATGTCGGCATTGCTACAACAACCGAGGTCCTTTCTGTCCCTTCCTCTTCTCTTCCTTCCCCTCCTCGAGTGACTCAGGCGACCATCCCTTTGGTCGTGTCCTCTCCCCTTCTTCTAATGTTCCCCCGCCTCTTCATCTATCTTCTCTTCCCTCGCCGATCTTTCCTCCTCCATTTCATCCCTCATCTCTGAGCTCCCTTCCCTTCCTATGTCTTCTTCGCGGATGCGGTTTCTCTTCCTCCCGGGGGCACTTCTTCGGCTATTCTCTCTATGCCGCTTGCACGTGTCTCCACCTTTTTCCCTTCTACTACTATAGCTGCCCCCCCTTTCATTTTAGGTCCTTCTACCATAGGTCCAACCTGGATCTCTCAGTAGCTAAGTCAAGAAAAGAGGAAAGTTCCCATCGCTCCGATGGACTTTTCCGTAATCCCATCTAAAGGGGAAAAGAAGCAAAAGCCGTCACACGCTTCTCTCAAAGAGCTACGGGAGAGAGGGTTATGGAGATCGCGCACTCCCGATCCCCTCAAGGAGAAAAAGGATCTGTCTTGAAAGAGTTTCACTTGTGACCCAAGTCACGATGGGGACATCTTTCGAAAGCCTTTAGGAGGAGGCTCTTTCTACAGTTGACGCCCTCTACAAGAAGATTAAAGAGACAAAGGAAGAGAAAAGGCAACGGAAGGAGCAAAAAAAATAATGCTCCAAGCCTTAATGAAGATGGGTAGTGCGCCTCCCAAAGCGCTTGCGCGAGACTTCGAGCTTCTCACCAAGAGAAAATTAATGAGTATGCAAAGATCGGTGAGTAGGGTATGGCCGTTTTCGCTTGGAGGAGCCAAATCCTCAAAGATAGTGAAAAAGTGATCGCCGAGTTCTCTGACTTGTATCTGAACATCAATAAGGTGAATAAAGAGCTCCAAGCGTTAGTAGGGCCCATATTAGAAGAGCTGGAACATGCTAGACTGCAGCATGAGACCTTCTAACAAATGTTTTTGTTGATCAAAGATATGGTCAAGTTCGGCATCTTCGGTCATCCAAGGGCCCTCAACAAAATCATGTCCACTCTGGACTATTGGGTGGATCAGCTAGAATTTGTTCTAGAAAAGATTGAAAAAGTCAAGGAAGAAGCCCTGGACGCGATGCACCAAATGGAATGGATTGTTCTTAATATGTCGCGGGGTTACTTACTCCTTCCTTCACTTTAAGGAAAGTGATGAAACCACCGGATCTTCAAGAGAGATTGTTTCTCAAGGGATGGGGCCGAGATGTCACATTTGGACGCAGAGTCTATTAACAACCTCTTTGGCTCTTGTAGGGACTTCATCGGGTTCCTCATTGAGGCGGAAAAGGACTTTCCAAACTCCTGAGAAACTCATAGATGAGCGGGAGACTTGTGAGGTGATCAGTGATGGCACAAGGATCCTTCCCGAGGATCAGCGGGGCCAATGATCAACAAGTTTATGGAATACCGCTCTCAATTCCATATCTCGTCACCTGAGCAACAACAAAAGAAGTCCCCCTTTCGGCCGCAGGATGATGACGACGAATAGTTGTTTCTTCTTCTTCTTCTTCTTCTTCTTCTCTTTCTCTTCTTCAGGTTTCTTTTCGAGAATATCTCAAGTATGTTGATACAAATGATGACATCATCCATGTTACATCATGGGATGATGTCATCCATCAAGTTGTAAAAATTCAACATGACTTTTAGATATTTTGTAAATATCTTTGTAAATAAGTTGTTGGCTCCTTTTTGCCTTCTTTTTCTCTTCTTCTATAAATACCCCAATACTTGTTGTATTATGGATGGATGAATATCTTTCAGATAAAAATAGAAGTGAAGAAAAAGACTTTGAGCTTTTTAATGTGAAGAAAAATATTAATAAAATATTTAGACTTTGTCTTTGAATACATGTGTTATGTGCATTAGATCTTTCTTAAGTTAGATCTGTGTGTTTATTCTTGGATCTATACATTTTATTGTCATTTATTTATCATCATTATTGCTTTGCTCGTTTATGCAAGTAGGTTTGGCTCTGTTTACTACCAATCCCAAAACATAAACCTTCGACCTTTACGCTTTGGAATTCATTTCTTTTCTTCCTTCGGACCTTCTCTTTCTTCATCCCCTCTCCTTTCCTTTCTTTTCGCGCAGTGGGAAACACCCATCTTGGGATGAGATCCCAAACCCCCCGAAGCGTAGAATCTGTGAGACTTGCATAGATTCCTGCTTTGGTAGAATAGCAATAAACTAGTTTCGCTTTCTTTGACTCAAAGAGGGCTATGCCTTGCACATTGTTGGCTCATTTATCCATAGGTCTGCCCAAGCGACAGATTTTCAGACCAACAGTTTTTGGTGACTCTACTGGGGATCGAACAAATCTATCAGATCTATGATAGTGGTAGGATAGAAAATTAGGAAAAATCAGAAAAATCACTATCTGTTTGCAAATCTGAACTTTTTGTTAAAAATCCAAAAATTTGCAAAAGTGCTCGAATTGAAAATTTTCTTCTGAGATCCATAGATCTGGCCTAGTTGGAGACCTTTAGTTCGCTGAGTTTTTATAAAAATCAGTATTTTGCCGTAGATCTGAGTTTTTGACTGTTTGTTAAAAGTTTGAAACCCTTTGAAAAAGTCAAAATTAGATCGAAAATCAGCTTACTAATCTTCTCTGCCTTCTTATCCTCGTTGTTATTTTCATTAATGATGGTTTTCGAAGAGGATATTTTTAAACATTTAGAAAAGTACATGCTACTAGTTTTTATCAGAAAAGCAGAAAATCAGCAAGTACAGCCAAAAAGAAAGTTTGAATCCACGCTACAAAACCACAGATCGGAAAGACACACTGGCAGGTGAACCCTTTACGCGTAGCAGGAGAGCTCGTGGAGAAACTGATCCTATTTTTGATCTGCTTCAAAGGCACAATTTCAGCGTAACACCGGCACATTTTTCAATGCTGAGCTCGGCTGACCGGTCATCCAGGAGTGCTTCACCTCCACAAAGAAAGAATCTTTCGCAAGGGGCATCCACATCCCTTTGTAGTGCCTTGCTACTCGGTGGAACCATGTTTCCGGCTCGTGTTCTTTTTCCAAACTTTTCAAATGGCGGTACCATGGGGAAATGCTATGGGTCCTCTTGCACTACCACATCCAGTTCACGCGCTCCCTCATGGAAACCGAAAGAATTTTCCCAAATTCGACGGGAGTGGAAATCAAAGCACGGATTCCCACATATCTGCATTCATCATGTCATGCAGTATCTGGATGTAACTCACGAGGATGTGTCGGTTCACCTTTTTCTGGAAACTCTACAAGGGCCCGCAGCTGAATGGTTTCAGCATTTGCCGGCCGGATCTATTACGAGTTGGGCCACCTTGCGAGATGCTTTTGAAGACAGGTACAAACCTTCAGAAGATGCATTTGCATTATTATCACGGATCACTCACCTAAAGAAGGAGGCAAATGAAACCATGCGCGATTTTATCGCTAGGTTCAATGCATTAATCAATCGTGTCCCTGTTGCAATGCTTCCAACACCGGAAAATCAAAAGTGTTTCTTCGTAAATGCTATGAGCTCAAAAGTTAGTTTCTTGCTCCTTGAAGCGAGTGGCCACCTTGATTCTCACCCAAGCCGCTGCCATTCGAATAGAAGATAATTTGATAATATCTGGTGAATTGAAAAAGGAATCATCCAAGCCTAAATCTTTGGGCCCTTCGCCCGCTACTTCGTCTGATCCGGCCTTTCAAAAGATGGCGAATGACTTGCTTGCATTAAAGAAGTAGTTGGCCCAGGCCTCCCCCAGTTCCTCATACCAGGATATTCCACGGAGGAATTTCGTTCCTAACAATGTTTCACAAAGGCCACGCTTACGCAACTGCTCCGCGGTTGGCACTTGAGGCCCCTCCGGTCAACGCTCTGGTCGAAATCGAAGAAGAAGAAGAGTATTATGAAGAACCTTCGTCTCGGGGTGAAGATGATCAAGATGTCGGTGAACCAACCTGGCGACTCTACTATCGGGTATATGGAATTTGATGAGGAAGAATCGATGAAGAGGAGGAGGGTACTCGAGGATATGCAAGTGGACAGGTCATATACTGCTGTTTTTACCCGCTCATGAGGAAAAGAAGCGGAAGTTGCTGCCCATGTCCAGCGAGAAGGCCGTGTCAAACACGCCTCCGATCATTGCTAAAAGAGGTAATCCTCTTCATACTCAACTCCCCTAGAAAATCTTTTACAAGGAAATCCTTTCCCCATCTCTCCTCCCAAATCGGTCCTCTCATGTTCCTACTAAGACCGGTAATCTTATTCCACCATCGCGAAGTGATGGACTCATTCCTTCACCAATGCAACCCTTGGCCGCATTTGATATCATAGATCATGCAAAAAAGACCAAGATCCAAATGTCTGAAGCTGAGTATCTTCAGTCTAACCCCGAACAACTTGTAAGATTGACCAAGTATATTCAAAGTCAAGCTGTTGTATCTAAGCAGGTTTCCCCAAAAGGAATCCTTTCCACTCCCCCTGAATCCCACATAAATGTTGCCTCAACATCTGCATCAGGCAAGATAGAGCCTTTCTATCTCTCCCTCCTAATCAATGGACACAAGTTGAGTAACTGCATAATTGATTCCGGGGCTTCTGATAACGTCATGCCGGCAAAAGTCACCCATGCTTTGGGCCTCACTCTTACCAAGCCTTTTGGCAGATGTTATTCCTTGGAAACCAAGCAGGTTCCATTGATTGGCCAAATCAAAGACGCGTAATTTGCATTTGCGGCATTCCTAGAAGAAGAGCAAAGATGACAATCCTCATTGCCGACATTCCAAGATAGCCTACGGAATTTTCTTTGGGAAGAAGCTTTTGCAGTGAAGTTGGTGGAGAGATTCATATGGACTAGTCTAAAGCTAGAATTCCCATCAAAGGTGTAATGCGAGACTTTGAGCCGGAATCACAAAAGAAGTACTTGGTTACGAGCTCGAGGACCCCAAAGCTCAAATCCTTTTTGAATCATCGGGGATGGGGAACTATTTCTTGTCTACCGAGTTTGAAAAATGGTTGTTCTCGTTTCAAGAAGGAGATCTTAATAAGATCTGGACCTTGCGGTTCGATGGCAGGTATGCGACCAGTGGATGTGGCGCCGGAGCCGTGCTAATATCTCCCGAGGAAGAAGTCATTCCTCTCTCTTTCAAGTTGCAGTTTTTAACACAAATAATACTACTGAGTATGAATCTTTGTTACTTGGCATGCAAGCCGCAAAAGAAAGAGGGATTAAGAATCTGAAAGTGCAAGGCGATGTGGAGCTAGTTGTGAATCAAGTTAAAAGGATTTACCAAGTGAAGAACGAAAGGCTCAGGCATTACCGTAATGTGGTATGGGACAACATTGAAGAGTTTGATGCTTTTTCGATTGAATCCATTCCAAGAGCCCAAAATGACATGGCCGATTCATTGGTTGTTTCAGCATCCCTCATGCTTCCTCACCCAGGTTTGAGAACAAACAAATACACCATTGAGGTGGTTTTCCGCCCGAGCATGCCAGATAATTCTCAGCATTGGCAGGTGTTCAACGATGATAATCAACTCATTGCCTTTCTAGAGAAGGCGGAAAATTTTAAAGAATTGCACTTTGAAGGATCTACTTCCACTTGTCGTGAATCAGTCACCGATCAAGGTGATGAATCTGAAGGGAACGATGGCATATGTCAACTCAAAGGAAATAAAATTCCAAAGGGCCTGGTTTCTCTGGAGCGGTTGTTCGATAGGCATGACTGTTTTGTGAAAAAGAAGAGGCAAGATGACCCTGACTCATCCCCAGAAACCGAACCGGTCAATATAGGTTCGGTAGAGCACCCACATGATTTGTGAACATTGGAAAATGTTGCACGCAAGGAAGAGAAGCGGAAATTTGTCAAGTTGCTTGAAAAAATATATGGATGTGTTGGCATGGTCCTATGCCGATCTAAAGTCTTTTAAGCCGAAGGGCGTTCAAAGCATGACATCCCGTTGAAAGAAGATGTCAAAGCCTTTCTCCATAAGCGAGAGGCACTATAATCCTAAGATCTCGAGTGCACCATCCAGGCGAAATTCGAGAAGATGTTGGATGCGAGAATCATCTTTCCTATCCATCACAGTACTTGGGTGGCGAATATTGTGCCGGTGTGCAAGAAAATGGCGAGATACGCATATGCGTAGACTTTCGCATAATTTGAATCGAAGCTTCCTTGAAAGACAACTACCCACTTCCGATAATGGATCAAGTTCGCAAGCAAGAATCGGATTAGAGATCTTTGTCCATGCTTGATGGCTTTTCAGGCTACAACCAAATTGAGGTTTCACCTGAAGATCAATTTAAAACAGCATTCACTACTCCCTAGGGTACGTTTGCCTACAGCAGGATGCCTTTTGGCCTAACTAATGCTGGCGCCACTTTTCAGCGGGCCATGGATTTTGCATTCAAAGGTATGATGGGGAAATTCATTGTGGTTTATCTAGATGACTTAACCATGTTCTCTAAACAACGAAATGATCATTGTGATCATTTGAAGCAAGTATTGGCTAGGTGCCGAGAACATGGGATTTCCCTAAATCCAAAAATGTCTGATTTTGGAGTCACAGAAGGAAAGTTTCTAGGGCATGTGGTTAGCAAAGAAGGAACAAAGATAGATACCGAAAGAGTTAAGGCTATTCAAAGCCTTACTCTGCCTACAAGCAAGACTGGTTTTCATTCTTTCTTCGGAAAGGTGAACTTTCTCAGATGTTTTGTTCCTGACTTTGCTGAAAAGACTCGTCACATATTGAACATGATGAAGGGGTCACCAACTTTCAGATGGAGCGAAGAGGGGAAAAGGTCATTTGAAGAAATAAAATCTTCGTTGCTCATGCACCAGTCCTGATATGTCCCTATTTCTCCAATGACTTTATCATGTATAGTTACGCATCTGAGCATACTGTGTCCGCAATCTTGATGCAAAATAATTCAGAGGATGTTGAATCTCTGATTGCATTCATGAGCTCTCCCCTCAAGCCTCACGAACTAAAAATGTCTCAACTGGAAAAGCATGCCTTCGCCGTTGTCAAAGCAATGAAGAATTTCAGGTATTACATTCTAAACTCTCATACGGTGGTGCTGGTCCCTGACACGGCGGTGAAATCAATTCTAACTCAACAGGAGTTAGGAAGCTTGCGAGGAAATTGGATCGCAAAGGTCCAAGAGTATGACCTGGATATTAAACCAACCAAGCTGGTAAGGGGCAAGGGCCTGTGTCAACTTATGGCTGAAAACAAAGATTCAGAAAACCCTGAGGAAAGGAGTGACTACACAGATGAAGCATAGGACCGGCTAGAAAAACCCGTTTCGCTGCCTCTGGTCCTATTTGTTGTGACTAGTGATGAATGGTATTCCGATATCGCTTTCTTCCTCACCCACGGTGAATGCCCAATGCACGTAACTACAAAGGAGAAGCACACTATAAATCTCAGAGCAGCTAAATATGCCATCTGGGATGATGGTTTATATAAACGTGGGATAGATGGCATCTTTTTGCGATGTGTTGACAAACCACAAAAGGTAAAGTTACTCAAAATTTTTCATAATTCAGCTGTGGGGGTCATTTCTCTTCCTCCGTGATAAAGCACATAAGATCATCCGAGCTAGGTACTATTGGCCGACGCTCTCCAAGATACTGACCACTGGGTGGCAAAGTGTGAACCTTGCAAGAATTCGTCGGCAAGCCCAAGTTGGCCGATTTTCCCCTTAGGCCTGTCATTGTCAACGAACCATTCAGGAAATGGGGAATTGATTTTATTGGTGCACTCAATCCCCAATCGAGTGCTGGACATAGTTATGTCCTTATAGCAACGGATTACTTCACCAAGTGGGTGGAAGCCATACCTATCAAGCATGCCACTTCTGAGGTGGTTTGCAATTTCATTAAAGAAAATATCATTGTCAGGTTTGGCGTTCCAAACAAGATTATTCTCGATAATGCTTCTAACTTCTCCTCGCGAGAAGTTATTAGTTTTTTCTATGAATATGGGGTAACTTTGGCTCACGCCTCGATTATTACCCTCGGGGAATGGTCAAAGCGGAATCGAAGAATAAGAACTTGGTGACCATCATACGGAAGTTAGTGGATGAGAATCAGCGAATGTGGCATAAGTCTTTATAAGACGCTTTGTGGGCCGATCGTATTACTCCCAAGAGGTCTCTCGGCATGTCACCTTTTCAAGTGTTATATGGCACTGATGCCAAGCTTCCCATTTCTACTGAACTTCCTGCTCTGCGCTTGGCACGAGCTATCGAAGATGAAACTTTCCAAAATTCTCTTGAAAAGAGAATTATGTATTTGACAGAGCTCGAAGAAAAGAGAATAAGAGTGGTCGACAGGATCACCGAACATCAGAATCAAGTCAAGAGATTATTCGATAAGAAAGCAAAGCAAAGTGATTTTCAAGTAGGAGATCTCGTCCTTTTGTGGGACAAGCGAAGAGAGCCAAAGGGCATGCATGGAAAGTTTGATTCCCTGTGGAGAGGGCCCTTCAAGATCAAGCAGCTCAATGGAGAGAATAGCTTCTATCTCTCATATCTGGATGGAACCGAGCTCCTGCTTCCTTATAGAGGGAAACATCTGAATTTTTTTAGGAAGTAGAGCTTGCTCTCTTCTTTATACTGATTTGCTTTTGTTGTGTGTTTGTTTTCGTTGTGTGTTTTCTTTCGGTTTGTTGTGTTTCCTTTGCTCTTCCTTCCGTCGCCCTTGTTTTTGACTCTGTTACCCAATGGATAGGCACATGAGATTTGGGATTCTCTACCACCAAGTCTCTGCTCGAGCATAGTCCCAGAAAGAGCCAATTTGTTATCCCGTAAAATTGACAACGGCAATTTTACCGATAACCATACCTAAAATTTTGTTTCGATCCCTCATTAGGAGTCCCCAGTTGCGTTGTAACGTTGCAAAATCCCTTTTCCGAGAAATCTGGTTTTCGAACTTAGTCTTTTTGGTCTTTTTGGTTGGGCGCATGGAATTCTTTGTGTAGCATCTTTTTTTGGTGCACCCCCTAAAAACTTTGGCACATGGTTTTTCATGTCAACACTCTTTGGTGCGCCTTGATATGTTGAGTCTTCCTCGTGCGTGCGCTGTGGCGCATGCGCCTTCTTTTCAGCCAACTCATTTGTTGCGCCTCTTTTTAGTGCGCCCCTAACACCTTTGGCGCATAATCATGTGTCGACACCTCTTCCGGTGTGCAAAGGGTGCGTGTAACCTTTGTGTTGTCATACACTTTGGTGCGCCAAAGGGTGCATGCGTGTTGTCATACACTTTGGTGCGCCAAAGGGCACATGATTTTCTATGTCATGAGACACTTTGGTGCAACCTTTACAAAGTTGGTGGCGCATTTATTTGATTGATATATATATATATATATATATATATATGCGCATCGCCAAATGTCATTATCTCCAGACGCAAAACACGTGATTTCTGTTCTCTGAGCCTGTCAGCACCTGCCCTGTCGTTGTCAACGCGTTGTGGACCCGTGTGCAAGTTTTTACTATTTATCCAGGTAAGAGGTTCTTATCTCTTTCATGCGTTTTACGTTTTTGGTTCTCTGTGTGCTTGGTGGTCTGGTTGTAGTTTGGAAATATGGAAATGTTGATCTAGCCTCCCCCTTTTGCTGTCTATCCATATCCCTCCCCCTCCTCGCCCGAGATCTGCTTTGGTAGGGAAGTTGTCTGAAAGCATGATTTAAACCCCTTCGATTGAACCATTTTATTACCCAAATGATCTTGGAAAAGAAAAGATAAAAGAGAGGCTAAACCATGTAAAACTCTATTTTTCTCTTTGGCGCATCTGTGAGTCCTTTTGCAACATGATCATAATCCCCCTCAAAACATGAATAAAAATGGCGCACCCAACATGCCTATTGCATCAAGAACCTTTGCACCCTCAAGGCGCGCCTCCTTCGCATGCCTGCAAGCGCTAGCTTTGCGCCCTCTTTGGCGCACCAACCTTCCACGTTACATTACATATACATGCGCCCCTTTGGCACACCCCGCATCTAAGCAACATCAGCTTAATCCGCACTAAGTTATAAAGGCACAGTGCACTTTCCTCATCGCAAAAACATCATGTCATGTAACCCCTCCATGCTTTGGTGCACAAAAGTTCATGTTGCCTTTACATGCGCACCAAATGTTCATGCAACATACAAAATCCATGCACCTCTTGGCGCATCCTGTCTCTATGCAACACGATGTCTCCGTGCGCCCTTTACAAAAATGTACCCTGCAGTCTCTATGCGCCATGCGCCTTTGGCGCTGATTTAACCTTTGCAACACCTCTTTTCTGTGCGCCTTACCTATTTAGCCCTGTAAGCTGCAGTTTTCATGCGCCTGCGCCCTGTGCCTCAAAATCACTAACTCTTTCTCCTGCTAACATTTCAATGGAAGATCAAATGGCTAATACAACCTTTTTGGATTGGGTCTCGCTTCTTCTTCATGCAGATCAGCAATCGAGTTGAAAGAACATATGTCTACATCAAGCGGGGGAGACCTACCAAGTCCAAAGGAAAGGCCAAACTTATAGAGGAAGAGATGAAATACAAGTATCAGAGAGTCAGAATGCCTGACTCCCAGGCCGAGTGTAGCCTGGACGTCAAAGACTCAAAATTGGGGCATATTGATATGGAGGAATTCTGGGCCAGAACTCAGAAAGTCACAAGAAGTCCATGGATGGACAAACTGATAGGCAGTGCCCTGCACTTCGCCGGTGGAATCCTAGTCAGTGCCGTCAACAATGAATTCATGATGGTGGTTTCCCAGTGTTACAACAAAGACACAAGGTGTGTCGTAAACGACAAGGGCGAGGTCGTCATCAACCTCACTGCCCGCCACTTTGAGATAATACTCGGCATCCCTCACCACCGGCACTTTGTGGCTGTCAGCCAAGCAGATTGCATTAAGGCCTGGGACGACAATGCAGATCAGTGTATGCAACTGATGAATGAGGTTTACTTGAAAAACAAAAAGGTAGTAACCCGGTGGCCCCAAATCATCCACCGCAGCGACTTCTCAGAGGAGCTCAGCGACACCATCACGTTCCTGAGCAGGGTCTTTGGGCTTTCTGACGCCCATTATTTCCATAAATGGATGTTGCGGTACTTAGAGACCATGAACAAGAATATGCCTGATCAACGCTTTGAATGGGCCGAAATTATAAGCAGCACAATCTCTGAGCAGCTTCAACAATTCAGCACAACAGGGACATTCCACATGAACTCCTACGTGGTCTATATTTGCAACATCGAGAGAGACTATCCAGTCTATCATGAAGTGGGGTTTGGCCTCAGGTCAAGATATATGAGTACTACCCAGAATTGAGGCTGGAGAATAGTATCTCCCAATTCACAAAAATTAACGATGTGTTTTTCTATCACATCATCTGCCTGTTGAGGCCAAATATGACTTATGGTCGCACGACCAAAAGCATAGTAGCAGCCACTGAGAAATGGGGGGCCCTATTCACCCAGTTTCCCACGTTCACCTATCTAAGGGCTGCCAACTTTTTGGGAGAGCCAACCAGGCTACCGAGGTATGCTTGGCCCAAACTGATTCTGCTGGAGCTGTCAAGGCAGCTGATCACCTATCATGAGAAATGCCTAAAAAGAAAGAAGGGTGGAACTCCTTTCCCCCTCACAGTGGGCTGATATACATGCACTACCCACCACAAGGCAAAGGACATGTTCGCAGAGCTGGAACTGCTTAACTTGAAACATGATTTCCCTGCCAGGCCTACCTTCGACCCAAGAAATTGTCTGCCAAGGGCGAAACTTGATCCAATCCACATTCCTCAAATCGAGGACATTTACATCGACATCATCCATGAGGTCGAGCTCAGGAGAAAAGATCACTCTCGCTTAGCCTTGGCAGAGATCATCCAATATGGGATAGCAATTGTACCCAAAGGCTTCCAAACCACTGAGGACGAAGTCGATCAAGTATATACTAACACGGATGGGGACGATTGGCCTTTTCCGGCCATTGACAGAAACAAGGCCCCTCAGACAATTGAGGAGAGGGTTAAGGAGACTCTGCGTAGGACAGAGCATTGGTGCCGAATGAACGGACTAATCTACCTTGGGGTTGATTTCACAACCTCCCCATTGGGTAACGCACCTCCACAATCCAAACAGAGCCCAAAGGCAAGGGACAAGGCGTAGAAGGTGAATCCAACACCATTCGGGAAGAAGCTCTAGCAAGTCCCCTTCCATGGCACCCGAATAGGTTATAACTCTGGCTTCGCTAGAGAAAGAAGTAGAAGAGGATGTCCCAATAGGCCCATCCAATCAGGATGTCAGCATTGCTACAACCATCGAGGTCCTTTATGTCCCTTCCTCTTCTCTTCCTTCCCCTCCTCGAGTGACTCAAGTGACCATCCCTTTGGTCGTGTCTCTCTCCCCTTCTTCTACTGCTCCCCCGCCTCTTCATCTATCTTCTCTTCCTCGCCGATCTTTCCTCCTCCATTTCATCCCTCATCTCCGAGCTCCCTTCCCTTCCTATGTCTTCAGCGGCTGCAGTTTCTCTTCCTCCCGGGGCACTTCTTCGGCTATTCTCTCTATGCCGCCGCCACGTGTCTCCACCTTTTTCCCTTCTACTACTGCAGCTGCCCCCTCCTCTGTTTCAGGTCCTTCTACCATAGGTCCAGCCTGGATCTCTCAGAAGCTAAGTCAGCAAAAGAGGAAAGTTCCCATCGCTCCGATGGACTTTTCCGTAATCCCATCTAAAGGGGCAAAGAAGCAAAAGCCAGTCACACGCTTCTCTCAAAGCGCTGCGGGAGAGAGGGTTATGGAGATCGCGTACCCCGATCCCCTCAAGGAGAAAAAGGATCTGTCTCCGACAGATTTTACTGTGACCCAAGTCACGATGGGGACATCTTCTGAAAGCCTTCAGGAGGAGGCTCTTTCTGCAGTTGACGCCCTCTGCAAGAAGCTTAAAGAGACAAAGGAAGAGAAAAGGCAACTGAAGGAGCAAAACAAATATCTGCTCCAAGCCTTACAGAAGATGGGTAGTGTGCCTCCCACAACTGCCGCCGAGACTTCTGAGCTTCTCAGCCAGGAGAAAATTAATGAGTATGCAAAGATCGGTGAGCAGGGTATGGCCGTTTCCGCTTGGAGGAGCCAAATCCTCAAAGACAGTGAAAAAGTGATCACCGAGTTCTCCGACTTGTATCTGAACATCAGTAAGGTGAATAAAGAGCTCCAAGCGTTAGCAGGGCCCATATCAGAAGAGCTGGAACATGCTAGACTGCAGCACGAGACCTTCCAACAAATGTTTCGACTGTTCATCGAAAGATCTGGTCAAGTTCGGCATCTTCGGCCATCCAAGGGCCCTCAACAAAATCATGTCCACTCTGGACTACCGGGTGGATCAGCTAGAATTTGTTCTAGAAAAGATTGACAAAGTCAAGGAAGAAGCCCTGGACGCGATGCACCAAATGGAACGGATTGTTCTTAATATGTCGCCAGGGTTACTTACTCCTTCCTTCACTTTAAGGAAAGCTGATGAAACCACCCAGATCTTTAAGGAGATCGTTTCTCAAGGGACGGGGCCAGAGGTCACATTTGACGCAGAGTCTATTAAAAACCTACTGGCCTGTAGGGACTTCATCGGGTTCCTCATTGAGGTGGAAAAGGACTTTTCCAAACTCCCGGAGAAACTCATAGATGAGCGGGAGACTTGTGAGGCGATCACTGAGCGGCACAAGAATCCTTCCCGAGGATCAATCGGGGCCAATGATCAACAATTTTATGGAATACCGCTCTCAATTCCATATCTCGTCACCTGAGCAACAACAAAAGAAGTCCACCCCCTTTCGGCCGTAGGATGATGACGACGAATAGTTGTTTCTTCTTCTTCTTCTTCTTCTTCTTCTCTTTCTCTTCTTCGGGTTTCTTTTCGAGAATATCTGAAGTATGTTGATACAAATGATGACATCATCCATGTTGCATCATGGGATGATGTCATCCATCAAGTTGTAAAAAGTCAACATGACTTTTAGATATTTTGTAAATATCTTTGTAAATAAGTTGTTGGCTCCTTTTTGCCTTCTTTTCTCTTCTTCTTCTATAAATACCCCAATACTTGTTGTATTATGGATGGATGAATATCTTTCAGATAAAAAATAGAAGTGAAGAAAAAAGACTTTGAGCTTTTTGTAACAGAAGAAAAATATTAATAAAATATTTAGACTTTGTGCTGAATACATGTGTTATGCGCATTAGATCTTTCTTAAGTTAGATCTGTGTGTTTATTCTGTTGGATCTACTTCTGTTTTATTGTCATTTATTTATCATCAGTATTGCTTTGCTCGTTTATGCAAGTAGGTTTGGCTCTGTCTACTACCAATCCCAAAACATAAACCTTCTGACCTTTCTGCTTTGGAATTCATTTCTTTTCTTCCTTCGGACCTTCTCTTTCTTCATCCCCTCTTCCTTTCCTTTCTTTTCGCAGTGGGAAACACCCCTATTGGGATGAGATCCCAAACCCCGAAGGCAGAATCTGTGAGACTTGCATAGATTCTGCGCAGGTAGAATAGCAATAAACCGAGTTTCTCTTTCTTTGACTCAAAGAGGGGTTATGCCTTGCACACTATTGGCTCGTTTATCCATAGGTCCGCCTGCAATGATTTTCGGACCAACAGAATGTTCCTATAAAAATATATAAATTTATTTTGATTGTTTGGTAAAACGTTATTGTGCATTTTATAGTTGATCATTACCTAGAGGGAATATATCTAATTGGTATTTGGTAATGATTATTCGAGACGATTTTGTTAATTTGTTTGTAAATTGGAAGGTAATAAAAATAATAGTTGAATCATACCATGTGAAGCATGATTTGCTTATGGTTTAATCAAAATTCAGATGTTGAATGATTATGGTTTGATTATGTCTTGATCATTGTGATTAGAGTGAAACATTATTTCTGAAATAGAAATTGGTTGTTCTATTTGTGTGCATTCATAGTTGTATCTTGATGAAAAATATGTAATAATACATCCTCCTTTGTATTACCATATGTTTGTTGATAAAATAACATGTATATCATTTCATATTTTATTAAATAATTGCATCAGAAAATGGAGGCAATATTCATGCCAATTCATTTTGAACTGACAACATACAACTACTCTAGTCTTGCAGGACAATTAGCCGTCACGTTCGGATATGCGGAAACTCATGTCTTGTGAAGTTTTATCGTAGCATGGATCTAAATGAGATACTTGGATTTCAATTTGTAGAAGGATAATACCCCATAATTTTAACTAAATTTATTGGGATCTTGGACCCATTGTTAATATTCAAACCTCACTATGTGAGAGTTACCGTAATAGTTATATATTTCTCCTTAACAACATATGTAATTTATGATTTTAATAAAGAGATGATTACCTTGTATGTAATAATATCTCAATATGAGTAAATGATAAATACTAGAAGTAAGAATCTTACTTATCATAAATTGTTAAATTTATTTATTTGATATTTGTCAATGTATGAAGTGATAATTGGGCAATTATTGTAACAATCAATTATCTTTGATTTCTAAATTAAATAAGCTATTTAGTTGCATAGCTGATCGAAGGAATAATTAAATATACAATTTTTAATATATATTTAATTCATCCTTTCGATAAACTTGGTATTAATATGATAAGATTGCAAATCTGTTGTATAGAGAATGGAAGAGTATTGTTGTAAAAGGTAATTTAATGTTAAAAAAACCAAGCATCAAGAAAAGAGAAACTACATGGGAAGATAAATAGATGAAAATATCCGTTAGGCATATTAAGGGATAAGTACATGCGAAATTCTGAAATAGATACATTTCAGCATAACAAATGTACTTATCTCATGATGATCCTAGTTGGCCTTTGGCATTTATCTCGATATAAACTCTTGCAAGATAGGTTAAATGGGAAATAAAGTAAATACAAACTATAAGATCTAGATAAATGTGAAAGGGATAGTTGTGAGGTGGCGAAAGACTTAAACTCATAAGGCGGTGTGTTGTCTTGAGTTTAGCAGAAGAACTGCATGGCAGAAAACATTGGCTAAAGTAATGCATTAACGTGTGTGCATTGTCTAATCAACTATTCCTCCAATTAAATTAAAATTGCCAAGAACCGATAATGGGAATTTCAACACCGAACATGAGGTAGGAAATGGTTGGATACCGGAATACAAACTCAGAAAACTAGCTTTGTGGTAAACCCAAGGACTTTCACATGGTCCCCATGACCTCAAAAAGGTTGAGCCAAAATGCTAGTAAGAATTGTCACTCAAAGTAATGGTGAATGGAGATCGTGGAGATCTAGATACACCCTTCTCAGCCACACATGGCTTACACAGATGTTATCAAATAGATCAAAAGAACAAATTTGATTTAAAGAATTTGATTAAATAAATCTGTATGATTGCAACTATGTAATCTATTTTTATGTATCTTTAAAAAATATATCCTCATTTTTCCAGTTCTAGTAATTTTAAGCGTTATATTTTGGTATCGAGCCAAAGGCCTCGGACATTAGACATTAATGGGACACACGTTCTAATAAAAAGTATCCTCTTTTATAAAAACATGAAACTTTGGCTAGGCCAGCAACAATAGCTAATATGGCGAGTGACAGTTGGGTAAATAATGATGATGTGCTAGATAATACATCTTGTAAGTTAGAAGAAATACTCAACCTTTTGAATGACATCCGAACCTGAGTTGCTGCAATAGAACAACAAGGTCAGGGTGGTGAAGAAGATGAGGATCATAGGGATGATGAGCAACATGATGATCAACCCGAGCACTGAATGAAAGGGAAAATAAGAAAGCTAGGTTGGCTGCTTTGAGTTAGCGAGGGATATTAAAAGAATATACCCACCTAAATTTGATGGTATAACTCTTGGGGATGGCGCTGAAAATTATCTATCCCAAATGGAAAAGTATTTTGAGATGAGGTACTTTTCGGAGGAGACAAAAGCAAAGATGGGGAGCCTACCAATTGTCTCATGAGGCATATATCTTGTTGGATAACCGGAAAATAGAACTAGGAATTGATTCTTGTATGATCAAGTGGGAGTAGTTCAAGGCCTACTTCCATCAAAGATGGCTACCTCAGCTATACTTTGACCAAAAGATGGCAGAATTCCAAAATCTGACTCAAGGAAAGTACTCAGTTACAGAATATTGGGAACGTTTCACTCGATTACTGAAATATGTTCCTATGTATCAAAAGGATGAGAATTTTAGAGTGAGAAAGTTTATAATGGGATTGAATCCTAGCATTGGTAGTGAGGTAGATGTTCATGGACCTAGCTTGATGGAAATAGTATTTGAAAAATCTATCAAGCAAGACCAAAAGCTCAAAGTATTTATGCCTCTAAAGAGGAAAATAAAAAGAATATAGCAGTTTTCAAACACCAACCGCAAGTAAACCAACATGGAAAAAGGAAATCCACAAGTTCATGCCTGTCAATAAAAGAGAAATAGTGGGTAGAACTATTGTAAATAATATAAATAATGGGCAACAAGGAACAAGTTTCAGCCAGAATAAGATTGAGAGAAAAGGACCTCTGGGTGGATGTTTTAAGTGCAGTGGCAATCATTTCGCCAACAATTGTTTGCAAAGAGGACAATGAAATAACCAGAAGAAGGGATCTACTACAATAAATAAAGAGGGGTAACAACATAAAATTTATGTTGTAGTCCATAATAAGCAAGCAAAAAAGCAAGCGACTCCCATTGAAACTTTAGGTAAGCTTTTAGAGAACTGTTTCTATTTTATTTGATTCTAGTTATGTGGTTCAACAGAATGTTTTGTTTCATCTAAAGTAGATGATAGACTCAAAATAAGAGTTGGGTACATGGAACACACTTGGACTGTACAGTATGGAAATAATATTGTACATAGAGTGAAGCAATGTTTGTTTGAGGCACCATTAGAATTACCGAGTTCACAACAAGATTAAAATTGTGTGTGGCACATCTTGGATCGTATGATTATGTCATAGGTATAAATTGGTTAAGTCAACATAGTAAGACCTTGGATTTCTTAGGAAAATGTGTAAAATTCTACGATGATCAATAGAAAATAGTGAGTGTTTAGGGTGTTAAAAGAGAGTTTGTCTCTAGGCAGATTTCGCCATGTCGCTGAAAAGGAAAAGCGAAAGGGCTGCCATCTATATGCTGTAAAAATATCAAATTTGGGACAAGGAGTTGAGCTTGAAATTGAATCATTTCCCATCCTAAGGGAATTTAGAGATGTGTTTCCAAATGAGTTGCCCAGACTTTCACCTAAGCGTGAATTTAACTTCACAATAGAGGTCAAACTAACAATGGAACCAATTTCTAAGGCACCGTATAGAATGAAAAAAACCGAATTAGTTGAATTGAAAGCTCAATTACATGATTTGTGGTCCTTGGGTCTGATTAGACCAAGTATATCACCATGGGGTGCACCGGTAATCTTCATGAAAAAGAAGGATGGGACCCTCAAACTTTGTATTGATTACCAAATGCTCAACAAGGTAACAGTGAAGAATCGGTACCGCTGCCCCAAATTGATGATCTATTTGATCAAATGGGGGGTGCAAAAGTGTTTTCTAAGATAGATCTCAGATCCGGTTATCATCAACTATGAATCAAGGATGAAGATATCCATAAAACCACTTTTAGAACAAGGTATGGGCATTACGAGTTTGATTTTGCCCTTTGGAGTAACAAATAAACTGTTGCTTTCATGAACTTGATGAAAAATGTGTTTAGGGAATACTTAGGAAAATTTGTATATTTCTTGATGATATATTAATATACTCCAAGAATGAGGAAGAACATGATGAACATTTAAGGATTGTGTTGGGAATTCTCAGAAAACATAAATTATATGGAAAATTATCTAAGTGTGCTTTCTATCAATACGAAGTACAATACTTAGGCCACATAATAAATAAAGAGGGAATCTCGATGGACCCTTCAAAGATCAGTGCCATCATGGAATAACCAAGACAGAAGGATTTTCATGAAGTGAGAAGTTTTATGGGTCTAGCAGGCTACTATCGGAAGTTCATAAAGGACTTTTCTAAGTTAGTGGGACCTATCACTTCTTTGCAAAAGAAGGGTAAGAAATTTTTTGGGACAATAAGTGTGAAGAAGCCTTTAATGAGTTAAAAGGTAGACTTACAAGTACTCCGGTGTTGAATATTCGGATCCAAACGGGAACTTCTTAGTGGTAACCGATGCTTCAGGGGAAGGTTTGGATAGAGTACTACTATAAGATGGGCATGTGGTAGCTTTTCAAAGTAAGAAGTTAAGGGTGCATGAAGTAAATTATGCACCACATGATCATTAGCTTGCTACGATTGTTCATGCGCTACAGTATGGAGGCACTATTTTCTTGGGAAACCTTTTGAACTCAAAATAGATCATCTTGGGCTCAAGTACATCTTTACATAGTTGAATCTAAATGAAAGGCAACAAAGATGGCTAGAGTTCCTAGAAAATTATGACTTTGATATAAATTACATTAAAGGAAAACAAAATAGGGTGGTGATGCCTTAAGTCGCAGAAAGTATATTGCTACTAAAATTACATTAAGAAGCCGAGTTCAAAGATGAAGTCAAATATGAGTTAACCAATAATCATGTTAAAACAAGCGTAGAAAAAGATATGAGAGACAAAAGGCATGATGGTTTCAATCTGGAAACATATGGGATTTTACGTTATAACAGTAGAATATATGTACCAAAGGGTAAAGAACTTAGAAATAAAGTTACGAGAGAATTTCATTATGTTCCCTACTCGGGACATCTAGGAGTAACAAAAATGATGGCAGACATCAAAAAGCAATACTTCTAGAAAAATATGAAAAGTGATGTGATTCTTTAGGTCTCACAATGCTTGTAATGTCAGCAAGTAAAGGCTAAACATTCACATCCAGTAGGATTATTATATCCTCACAACGTGCCATAATATAAGTGGCAAGTTATAAGTATGGATTTTGTCCAAGGTCTACCTGTGTCCTAAAATAAACATGATGTTATACTTGTAGTTGTAGACAAGTTAACTAAAGTGGCACATTTTGTAGCAAGTAGTTTAAAGGATAATTCACCGATCTTGGAAAAAGGTTTGTGCAAGAATTTTTCTCATTACATGGAGTTCCAGAAATAATAATTTTAGACAGTGACTCAAGGATGACTTCAGATTTTGTGAGACTTTGTATAATACCTTAGGGATAAAACCGAACATAAGTTTTGCCTACCATCCTGAAATTGATTTTCAACTTTGAAAGAGTAAATCAAGTGTTGGAAGATTTACTAAGAATTTATTACATGGATCAGCAATACAAATGGGAAGAGTATCTTGGTCGGTGGAATTTTCCTATAATAAGCACCTACCATTCTTCCATTCAGATGGCTTCTTTTGAGGCCTTATATGGTTGTAGGTATAGAACACCTATAAGTTGGGATAATCCTGAAGATAGAGTACTAATTGGACTGAAATCTTTGTCGAAAATGGAAAAACAGGTTAAATTAATCCAAGAAATATTGAAAGAGGCCTCAAATAGACAAAAAGTTATGTATATTTAAAAGAATTGACAAAAAATTTAACGTGGAGATAAAGTTTTTCTTACTATCAAACCTCAAAAGAGTTCCATTTCATTTGGTAGGTCAACCAAACTATCTCCTAGGTTTGTAGAACCATTTGAAGTCCTAGAGGTCATTGGACCAGTAGCCTACAAGCTAGCACTACCTCTCACTCTATCTAGGATGCACAATGTATTTCATGTAACCTTGCTTAAGAAATATGTACCGATTTAACACATATACTTAATTAGGATTCATTGCGGAGTTACGGATCAAGGGGTAATCATTGTTGAGCCTATAAGGATACTAGAAACCCACAAGTTGCACTTGCAAAACCATGAGGTTTCACAATGTAAGATCAATAGGACCAATATTATGAAGAAAGTGCCACTTGGGAGAATCGGAAGATATCAGGAGTACTTTTTCGCATCTATTTGACTGATTTTTAAGAATATATTTTTGTTATAGTGCTAAATTCAGTTTTTTTACGTAAAGAGGAAGAAAATAAAATCTTGTAGATGACCTTACAACTAAATAAATTAGAACTAAGGTAATTTTTGATGAATAGTTATCTGCTAAAGATTTTGTAATGAACATGGAAAATATGTCGTTTAATAAGTAATGTGTTATGTCTACAGATTATGTGACTATTTTTTAGATATATAAGGGATGTTGTGACCTTTATGATTCAAATTTGAAATGATATTGATACAAATTTTAATCTTATTTGAAATATATTAATGCCAAAAATGAATGATGGGTTTAATTTTTCTACTTATCCTTAAATCATTGAGACGATGATTATTCTAAGGGGTGGAGTATGTAACATCCCAAAATTTCTTTCTAGTTAAATTAACTATGGTTAAGTCTAAACAGATTAGATGAAATCATCATTGGATGTAAAATTCATTTGATTCATCGTATCATGACCCACTGACTTCGCCACGGGGCATGACATTGTGGAACGAATAACCCCACACCCACCTTGATGATCCTTCCTAAAACATGATTAGGCCTTAATCATCGGTAAAATGGTTCATAAATGATAGTGAATCTTTCGGTTATTTGTATTACAAGTTACTTTATTTTTATCGGTTTGGTCATCTTTTGTTTTTTTAGACTTTTGCAATGACCAGTAGTGATGAATCTTGCTGTGTTTTATTTGACAATGCTATATCAAACCAACTTTATGAGAATATTTGAATTATTATTATTAATGGACTTGGTGATTTTTCATTTGTTTGAATGCTTTATATGGAACATGGGAATTCGAATAATTATTACCATAACATATTGTTGGCAATATGTGGACTTATAGTATGATGATTAATTTTACTATTAAAGTTAGGTATCAATTAAAATACAAATTAAAAAAATGCATTATTAATTTGTGAAATTATATATTTAAATCCTAAAAGGATTTGGCCTGTAAATAAAAAGTTAAAAAGAATAATAATAATAATATTTTAATATTTAAAATCGAGAATTTTGAAAGGAACACGCCTTCATCCGACACCAAGTATGTGGCATGCATTGACACATGAAGCAACATTGGGAATCCCAAAAATTGTCAATTATAGTATTGTTTCTTGAGTATATTTTTTTTTTTTTCTTTGAATATTTTCATTCTTCTCTTTTGGGATACTGCGTGAGTTTTAGAAGAAGGAAGGATTCAACTTGTTGAAGCGGAAGAGTAACATGTTTCGATTCTAGGTTTACTTTAGGCATGAATATATTCTCCCTTATCTCTAGAATTATTTGTAAATAATGAGGAAATACACATTATGTTTTAAATGACAATTAAATGAATTAGTGGACAACTTTGATTTAATTGCTTGGAATTGAAATCTAAAAAGGAAATTGATGGATTTTGTATTCTCTTAAGTTTCCTTTGTGTGGTTCTAGCTAAACTTGGAAAAAACATAGATGGGTGTTCCTAATCAATTTTTATTTTATTTTATTTTCTATTTAAATTTGATTTCTAGAAACACAAATCGATTTCTACCTCTCGGGTTTTATTACGATCAAACAAGTAATTTATTTTTATAAGAAAAGTGATTTACGGGTAGTGTGAAAAATATTTTTACCAGGTATTTCATCATTTTGCCTGATATATTTGCTTTCGGATTCTAATAATTTCTAAACAGAAAATAAATTAATGCTGGAACGAACTGATTTGGATATGTACAAGTTGATTTGCCTGTAGGTATAATTTTATTACCTAATTGAAAAATAAATTAGTGTTAATAGTCTATGTAAGATGACTTAGTTTTTCTTAAAGGATTTCGTTACTAGAAGTGTTAGAAACTTATTGTTGTTATTCTATGCAAATAGACTTCAAAATTATCATCCTGTGGTATGTGGGTTAATTTGTTTTGTTGATTTGTCAATTACCTGAAAGAACATGTTAAAATGATTTAATAAAGGTGTTTTCTACTTTGTTTAGTTGGAATGTTCCTATAAATGTATATAAATGTATTTTGGTTGTTTGAAAAATTGTTATTATGCGTTTTATAGAGCTGCTCATTACCTAGAGGGAATATGTCTAATTGGTATTCGAAATGATGATTTTAGACATTTTCGTTAAGTTGTTTGTTGATTGGAAGGTACAAATAATAATAGTTGAATTTATACCATGTGAAGCATAATTTTCTTGTGGTTTAACCATAATTCAGATGTTTAATGATTATGGTTTGATTATTTCTTGATCCTTGTGATTAGAGTGAAACATGATTGCTGAAATAGAAATTGGTTGTTCTATTTGTGTACATTCATAGTTTTATCTTGATGAAAAAAATGTAATAATACATCCTCCGTTGTAATACCATACGTTTGTTGATAAAATAACATGTATATCGTTTCATATTTTAATAAATAATTGCATCAGAAAATGGAGGCAATATTCATGCCTGTTCATTTTGAACTGACAACATACTACTACTCCAGTCTTGCAAGACAAATAACTGTCACATTCGGATATGCAGAAACTCATGTCTTGTGAAGTTTTATCATAGCATGGATCTAAATGGATACTTGGATTTCAATTTGTAGAAGGATGATCTCCCAGAATTTTGACTAAATTGATTGGGATCTTGGACCCATTGTTAATATTCAAATCTCACTATGTGATAGTTACCGTAATAGTTATATATTTTACCTTAACGACATATGTAATTTATGATTTTAATAAAGAGATGATTACCTTATATTTAATAATATCTCAATATGAGTAAATGATAAATACTAGAAGTAAGAAATCTTACTTATCATAAATTGTTAAGTTTATTTATTTGATATTTATCAATGTATGAAGCCGATAATTGGGTAATTATTGTAACAATCAATTGTCTGTAATTTCTAAATTAGATAAGCTATTTAGTGGCGTAGCTAATGGAAGGAATAATTAAATATACATGTTTTAATATATATTTAATTTGGCATTTTAGTAAACTTGGTATTAATATGATAAGATTGTAACTCTTGTTGTATAGAGAATGGAAGAGTATTGTTGTAAAAGGTAATTTAACGTTAAAAAAACCAAGCATCGGGAAAGAGAAACTAATCGGGAAGATAAATAGATGAAAATATTAATTAGGCATATTAAAGGATAAGTACATGTAAAATGCTGAAATAAATACATTTTAGCATAACAAATGTACTTATCTCATGATGATCCTAGTTGGCCTTTGGCATTTATCTCGATATAAACTCTTGCAAGATAGGTTAAATGGGAAATAAAGTAAATACAAACTATAAGATCTAGATAAGCTGTGAAAGGGATGGTTGTGAGTTGGCGGAAAACTTAAACTCATAAGACTAGTGTGTTTTCTTGAGTTTAGTCATAATCTGCATGATGAAAACTTTGGTTAGAGTAATGCATTGATGGGTGTGCATTGTCTAGTCAACTAGTCCTCCAATTAAATTAAAATTGCCAGTAACCTAATCATGGGAAGTTGAACACTGAACATGAGGTAGGCAATGGTCGGATACCGGAATACGAAGTCAAAAACTAGCTTCGTGGTAGACCCAAGGACTTTCACATGGTTCCCATGACCTAAAAAAGGTTGAGCCAAAATGCTAGTAAGCATTATCACTCGAAGTAGTGGCGAAGGGATATCATGGAGATCTGGATACACCCTTCTTAGCCACACATGGATTACATGGATGTTATCAAATAGATCAAAAGAACAAATTTGATTTAAAGAATTTGATTAAATAAATCTGTACGATTGCAGCTATGTAATCTATTTTTATGTATGTTTTAAAAAAATATCCTCATTTTCCAGTTCTAGTAATTTTGAGCGTTACATTTTGGTATCGAGTCAAAGGCTCGAGACACTTGGACATTAATAGGACACACGTTCTAATAAAAACTATCCTCTTTTATAAAAACATGAAACTTTGGCTAGGCCGGCAACAAGAGCTAATATGGCGAGTGATAGTGGGGTAAATAATGATGACATGCCGGATAATACGGCTACTAAGTTAGAAGAAATCCTCAACCTTTTGAATGACACCCGAAACCGAGTTGTTGCAATAGAGCAACAAGGTCGAGTCTTTGAAGAAGTTGATAATCATAGGGATGATGAGCAACGTGATGATCAACCTGAGCACCTGAATGAACGGTAAAATAAGAAAGCAAGGTCAAGTTTCTTTGAGTTAGCGAGGGACATTAAAAGAATATCCCCACCTAAATTTGATGGTATAATTCTTGAGGATGGCTCTAAAATTGGCTATCCAAAATGGAAAAGTATTTTGAGATTAGGGACTTTTTAGAGGAGACAATAGCAGTATGGGAAGCCTACCAATTGTCTGTGAAGCATCTTCTTCCCTGGTCAAATAACCAGAAAATGGAACTAGGAATTGATTCTTGTATGGTCAAGTGGGAGAAATTCAAGGCCTAGTTCCATCAAAGAAGGCTACCTCAGCTATAATTTGACCAAAAGATGGCAGAATTCCAAAATATGACTCAAGGAAAGTACTCAATTACTGAGAATATTAGGAACGTTTCAATCGATTGCTGAAATATGTTCCTATGTATCAAAAGGATGAGAAGTTTAGAGTTAGAAAATTTATAATGGGATTTAATCCTAGCATTGGTGGTGAGGTAGATGTTCATGGACCTACCTCGATCGAAACAATGTTTGAAAAATTGATCAAGAAAGAACAAAAGTTGTGAAGTATTTATGCCTCTAAAGAGGAAAATAGAAGAAAAAATAGCAGTTTTCAAACACCAACCACAAGTAGACCAACATTGAAAAAAGGAAACAAAAAGTTTAGGCACTCATCAATAAAAGAGGAATAGTGGGTAGAATTGTTGTGAATAATAAAAATAATGGGCAACAAGGAACAAGTTTCAGCCAAAATAATATTTAGAGAAAAGAACCTCCGGGTTGATGTTGTAAGTGCGGTGGTAATCATTTCACTAATAATTGTCCACAAAGACAACAATGGAATAACTTGAGTAGAAGGGATTTACTGCAATAAATAAAGAGGTGAAATAGCATAATATTTATGTTGCAGTCCATAATAAGAAATTAGAAAAGCAAGCAACTCCGTTGAAACCTCAAGTAAGCTTTTTGGAGAACTTGTTTCTGTTTTATTTGATTCTAGTTCAACAAAATGCTTTTTTCATCTAAAGTAGCTGATAAAATCAAAATAAGAGATGGGTACATGGAACACACTTAGACTATACAATATGGAAATAATGTTGTACATAGAGTGAAGCAGTGTTTGTTTGAGGCACCACTAGAATTACCTGAGTTCACAACAAGATTAAAATTGTATGTGGCACCTCTTGGATCCTATGATGTTTTCATAGGTATAAATTGGTTAAGTCAACATAATGCAACCTTGGATTGCTTAGGAAAATGTGTAACCTACTACGATGATCAATAGAAAATAGTGAGTGTTCAGGGTGTTAAAAGAGAGTTTGTCACTAGGTAGATTTCCGCCATGTAGCTGAAAAAGGAAAAGTGAAAGAGCTGCCATCTATATGCTATAAAAATATCAAATTTGGGACAATAAATTGAGACTAAAATTCAATCATTTCCCATCCTAAGGGAATTTAGAGATGTGTTTCCAAATGAGTTTCCCGTACTTCCACCTAAGTGTGAATTTGACATCATAATAGAGGTCAAACCAACAACATAATCAATTTCCAAGGCACCATACATAATGACAACAACCGAATTAGTTGAATTGAAAGCTCAATTACATTATTTTTTGTCCTTGGGTCTGATTAAACCAAGAATATCACCATGGGGTACACCGGTAATCTTCGTGAGAAAGAAGGATGGGACCCTCAGACTTTGTATTGATTACCGAATGCTCAACAAGGTAATAGTGAAGAATCGGTACCCGCTGCCCCGAATTGATGATATATTTGATCAAATGGGGGTGCAAAAGTGTTTTCCAAGATAGATCTCAGATCCATTTATCATCAACTACGAATCAAGGATAAAGATATCCATAAAACCTCTTTTAGAACAAGATATAGGCATTACGAGTTTACGGTTTTCCTTTTGGACTAAAAAAATGCACCTGCTTTGCTTTCATGAACTTGATGAACAACATGTTTAGGGAATACTTAGACCAATTTGTACTTATCTTTCTCAATGATATATTAATATACTCCAAGAATGAGGAAGAACATGATGAACATTTAAGGATTGTGCTTTGGGAATTATCAGAAAACATGAATTATATTGAAAATTATCTAAGTGTGCTTTCTATCAATACGAAGTATAATAATTAGGCCACATAATAAATAAAGAGGGAATCTAGATGGACCCTTCAAAGAAAAATGCAATTATGAAATGGCTAGCACCGACAGATGTGCATGAAGTGAGAATTTTTATGGGTCTAGTAGGCTACTATCGGAAGTTCGTAAAGGAGTTTTCTAAGTTAGCGGGACCTATCACTTCTTTCCAAAATAAGGGTAAGAAATTTATTTGGGACACTAATTTTGAAGAAGCCTTTAATGAGTTCAAAGGTAGACTCACAAGGGCTTCGGTGTTGAAGATTCCAAATCCAAACAAGAACTTCTTAGTGGTAATCATTTTTTAGGGAAGGTTTGAAGTGAGTACTACTACAAGATGGGCATGTGGTAGCTTTTGAAAGAAGGAAGTTGAGGGTGCATGAAGTAAATTATGCACCACATTATCTTTAGCTTGCTATGATTGTTCATGCACTACAGGTATGGAGGCACTATTTTCTTGGGAAACCTTTTAAACTCAAAATAGATCATCTTGGGATGAAGTACATCTTTACACAACTCAATCTAAATGCAAGGCATCGAAGATGGTTGGAGTTCCTAGAAAATTATGACTTTGATATAAATTACATTAAAGGAAAAGATAATAGGGTGGCTAATGCCTTAAGTCACATAAAGTATATTGCTGCTATAATTACATTAAGAACCCAGTTCAAAGATGAAGTCAAAAATGAGTTAACCAATGACCCCTACTACAATCATGTTAAAATAGCTCTAGAAAAATATCCAAGAGACAAAAGGTATGATGGTTTCAAGATGGAAATAGATGGGATTCTACGTTATAATAGCAGAATATATGTACCAGAGGGTAAAGAACTCAGAAGTAAAGTTATGAGATAATTTCATGATGTTCCCTACTCGGGACATCCAGGAGTAACAAAAATGATGGTAGACATCAAAAAGCAATACTACTGGAAAAATATGAAAAGTGATGTGATTCTTTATGTCTCACAATGCCTGTAATGTCAGCAAGTAAAGGCTGAACATTCACATCCAGTAGGATTATTATATCCTCACAACGTGCCAAAATATAAGTGGAAAGTTATAAGTATGGATTTTGTCCAAGGTCTACTGTGTCCCAAAATAAACATGATGTTATACTTGTAGTTGTAGACAAGTTAAATAAAGTGGCACATTTTGTAGCAAGTAGTTTAAAGGATAATTCACCAAATCTTTGGAAAAAGGTTTGTGCAAGAAGTTTTCTCATTACATGGAGTTCCGAAATAATAATTTCAGACGGTGACTCAAGGATGACTTCAGTTTTTGGCAGACTTTGTATAATACCTTAGGGACAAACCTGAACATAAGTTTTCCTACCATCTGAAATTGATTGTTAAACCGAAAGAGTAAATCAAGTGTTGGAAGATTTACTAAGAATTTATTACATGGATCAGCAATACAAATGGGAAGAGTATCTTCCCTCGGGGAATTTTCCTATAATATCACCTACCATTCTTCCATTGAGATGGCTTCTTTTGAGGCCTTATATGGTTGTAGGTGTAAAACACCTATAAGTTGGGATAATCCACGAAGATAGAGTACTAATTGGACTGAAATCTTTGTCGAGAAATGGAAAAATATGTTAAATCAATCCAAAAAAAGATTGAAAGAGGCCGCAAAATGTAGCGAAATGTTATGCATATTTAAAAAGAATTGACAGAAAATTTAACGTGGAAGATAAATTTTTTCTTAGGGTCAAACATAAAAAGAGTTCTATTTCATTTGGCGGAGTTAGCCAAACTATCTCCTAGGTTTGTAGGCCATTTGAAGTCCTATATGTCATTAGACCGAAGTAGCCTACAAGCTAAGACCGCCTCCCGCTCTATCTAGGATGCAAAATGTATTTCATGTATCCTTGCTTAAGAAATATGTACCTGATTTTACACATGTACTTAATTGGGATTCATTGTAGGTTCGAGCTCTAAGGTTAATCGTGGTTGAGGCTATAAGGATACTAGAAACCCAAAAATTGTACTTGAAAACTGTGAGGTTTCACAATGTAAGATCCAATGGGACCAATATTCTGAAGAAAGTGCTACTTGGGAGAATCTGGAAGATATCTAGACTACTTTTCCGCATCTGTTTGACTGATTTTTAAGAATATATTTTTGTTATAGTGCTAAATTCAGTTTTTCTGTAAAGAGGTAGATAAGAAAATCATGTAGATAAGCTTACAACTAAATATTGGAACTAAGGTACTTTTTGATGAATAGTTACTATTGAAGATTTTGTAATGAACCTGGAAAATATGTCATTTAAGCAGTAATATGTTATGTCTACAGATTATGTGACTGATTTTCTAGATATATAAGGGATGTTGTGACCTTTATGATTCAGCTGAAATGATATTGATACAAATTTTAAGCTGATTTGAAATATATTAATGCCACAAATGAATGATGGGTTTAGTTTTTCTACTTATCCTGAAATCATCGAGATGATGATTATTCTAAGGGGTGGAGTATGTAACATCCCGAAATTTCTTATGAGTTAAATTAACTACGGTTAAGTCTAAAAAGGATTAGACGAGATCATCGTTGGATGTAAAATTCATTTGATTCATCATACTGATGACCCACATCTTGTCTTTGCAGGGCATGACATTGCAGAACGAATAACCCTGTACCCACCTTGATGATCCTTCCTAAAACATGATTAGGCCTTAATCATAGGTAAAATAGTTCATAAATGATAGTGAATCTTTTGGTTATTTGTATTCTAGTTACTTTATTTTTATTGGTTTGGTCGTCTTTTGTTTTGTTTGACTTTTGCAATGACCATGATGAATACTACCTCTATTTTATTTGACAATGCTATATCAAACCAGCTTTATGAGAATATTTGAATTATTATTATTTACAGACTTGGTGATTTTTCATTTGTTTGAATGTTTTATATGGAACATGGGAATTCGAATAATTATTATGATAACATATTGTTGGCAATATGTGGACTTATAGTATGATGATTAATTTTACCATTAAAGTTAGGTATCAATTAAAATAAAAATTTTAAAAATGTATTATTAATGTTTGAAATTATATATTTAAATCCTAAAAGGAATTGGCATATAAATCAAAAGTTAAAAAGAATAATAATAATAATATTTTAATATTTAAAATCTGAGAGTTTTGAAAGGGACGCGCCTTCATCCGACACCAAGTATGTGGCATGTATTGATGCATGAAGCAATATTGGGAAGCTAAAAAATTCTCCATTATAGTATAGTTTCTTCGTTATATTTTATTTTATTTTTCCTTTGTCTGTTTTCATTCTTCTCTTCTGGGATACTGCATGAGTTTTGGAGCAAGGAAGGATTCAACTTGTTGGAGCTAGAAGACTAAGAGGTTGTTGATTCTAGGTTTACTTCAGGCATGAATATCTTCTCCCTTCTCTACAACATTATTTGTAAATAATGAGGAAATACACATTCTATTTTAAATGGCAATTAAATTAATTTGTGGAAAACTTTAGATTTAATTGCTTGAAATGAAATCTAAAAGGAAATTCATAGATTATGTATTCTCTTAAGTTTCCTTTGTGTGGTTTTAGCTAAACCTATAAAAAACATAGATGGGTGTTCCTAATCAATTTTTATATTATTTTATTTTCTATTTAAATTGGATTTTGGAAACACAATTCGATTTATGCCTCTGGGTTTTATTAGTCAAACAATAATTTATTTTATGAGTAAAATGATTTTGGGTAGTGTGAAAAATATTTTTACCAAGTATTTCATAATTTTGCCTAATATATTTACTTCGGATTCTAATAACTTCTAAACAGAAAAATAAATTAATGTTGGAACAAACCAATTTAGATATGTACAAGTTGATTTGCTTGTAGGTATAATTTTATTACACGATTGAAAAATAAATTAGTGTTAATATCTATATAAGATGACTTTGTTTTTCTTAAAGGATTTCATAACTAGAAGTGTTAGAAACTTATTTTTGTTATTCTATGCAAATAGACTTCAAAATTATCATCTTGTGGTGTGTGGGTTAGTTTGTTTTGTTGATTTGTCGGTTACCTGAAAGAACATGTTAAAATGATTTAATAAAGGTGTTTCTACACTGTTTAGTTGGAGTGTTCCTATAAATATATATAAATGTATTTTGATTGTTTAAAAAAACGTTATTGTGCATTTTATAGAGATGCTCATTACTTAGAGGGAATATGTCTAATTGGTATTTGGAAATGATGATTTCGAGACGGTTTTGTTAAGTGATTGTTAATTGGAAGGTAAGAAAAATAATAGGTGAATATTTAGCATGTAAAGCATGATTTTCTTTTGGTTTAATTAGAATTCTGATGTTGAATGATTATGGTTTGATTATGTCTTGATCCTTGTGATTGGAGTGAAAATGATTGCTGAAATAGAAATTGGTTGTTCTATTTGTGTACATTCATAGTTGTATCTTGATGGAAAACATGTAATAATACATCCTCCGTTTTATTACCATACATTTTTTTATAAAATAACATGTATATCGTTTCATATTTTAATAAATAATTGCATTAGAAAATGGAGGCAATATTCATGCCAGTTCATTTTGAACTCGACAACATACTACTACTCCAGTCTTGTAAGAACAATTAGTTGTCACGTTTAGATATGCAGAAACTCATGTCTTGTGAAGTTTTATCGTAGCATGGATCTAAATGAGATACTTGGATTTCAATTTGTAGAAGGATGATATCCTAGAATTTTGACTAAATTTCTTGCGCTCTTTGACTGATTGTTAATATTCAAACCTCACTATGTGAGAGTTCTGTAATAGTTATTTATTTCGCCTTAACGACATATGTAATTTATGATTTTAATAAAGAGATGATTACCTTGTATGTAATAATATCTCAATATGAGTAAATGATAAATACTAGAAGTAAGAAATCTTACTTATAATAAATTGTTAAATTTATTTATTTGATAGTTGTCAATTTATGAAGCCGATAATTGGGCATTTATTGTAATAATCAATTGTCTTTAATTTATAAATTAAATAAGCTATTTAGTGGTGTAGCTAATCGAAGAAATAATTAAATATACATGTTTTAATATATATTTAATTTGGCCTTTCGGTAAACTTGGTATTAATATGATAAGATTGTAAATCCTGTTGTATAGAGAATGGAAGAGTATTGTTGTAAAAGGTAATTTAAGGTTAAAAAAACCAAGCATCAGGAAAAGAGAAACTAAATGGGAAGATAAATAGATGAAAAGATCCATTAGGCATATTAAGGGATAAGTACATGCGAAATGCTGAAATAGATACATTTCAGCGTAACAAATGTACTTATCTCATGATAATCCTAGTTGGCCTTTGGCATTTATATCCATATTAAATATTCGTAAGATAGGTTAAATGTGAAATAAAGTAAATACAAACTATAAGATCTAGATAATTGTGAAAGGGATGGTTGTGAGGTGGGGGAAGACTTAAAATCATAAGACTAGTGTCATGTCTTGAGTTTAGCCATAACCTGTATGGCGGAAAACTTTGGCCAAAGTAATGCATTGATGGTTGTGCATTGTCTGATCACCTAGTCCTCCAATTAAATTAAAATTGTTAGTAACCTGATCATGGGAAGTTGAACACTAAACATGAGGTAGGCAATGGTTAGATAATGGAATATGAAGTCAGAAAACTAGCTTCGTGGTAGACCCAAGGACTTTCACATGGTTCTCGTGACCTGAAAAAGGTTGAGCCAAAATGCTAGTAAGCATTGTCTCTCGAAGTAGTGGCGAAGGGAGATCATGGAAATCTGGATACACCCTTCTCAGCCGCACATGGATTACATGGATGTTATCAGATAGATCAAAAGAGTAAATTTGATTTAAAGAATTTGATTAAATTAATACGCATAATGCAGTGTGTAATCTATTTATATGTATGTTTTAAACAAATCATCCTCATTTTTCCAGTTCTAGTAGTTATGAGCATTACAACTTGCACGTGCTTGCCTTGAGAAAGAGAAAGGAAATATTGTTTATATCGTGGATGATGAGGAAGTTGATAACCTTGATTTTGAACATTCACAGGGGGTGTGCAAGGTTTTGGATAATGCGAGACAAGGATACGCGCACCTATCACGAACCCATGAAGACAAAGAAGGTGAATATAGGTTCGAAGGTGAGCCTAAGGAGGCCATCATTGGAGACTACCGGTAAGACTTGGAGGTGGAAAAGATCATTGAGGTACTAAGGGATTATCGGGACTTATTCTCTCAAGGATATCATGAACTTAAAGGCATACATGAATCACTTGGAGAAATGAAGATAAAAATGAAGGATGGTGCATGCCTAGTTAGAAAGATGCCTTACGAGAATGAACCTAATTTACACGAAAATGTCAAAGAAGAAATCAATAAAATGTTGGAATCGGAATTATCAAGCCCATTGATGAGTGTGAATGGGTTAGTCAATGGTGATTAGTTTCAATAAGGATGGATGAATTCAAATATGTGTGGAGTATAGGGAGTTGAATGTTGCATACGTCATAGATCCATTCCCTACGCTACCACCGAGGAAATACTAGGTGTGGGAGGGTGTGAAATAGATACTTTTATAGATGTGTTTTTAAGGTATCATCAGTTAGGATTACTCGGGAGGATCAAAAAAAGATAACTTTTACTATTAAATGGGCGAGTTTTGCATATATTGTGATGCCTTTTGGAATGAAAAATGCACTTATTGTATTCTCATGCATAGTTGTTCGGGTATTCAAATATTTTATTCATAACTTCTTACAGGTCTACCTAGATGATTGGACAGTATATGTGCTTGTGAAAGATCATTGTGACAATTTGCGTTTAATGTTTAAATGGTGCGAGCATAATTGATTATATCTTTGAACATCAAGAAGCTGTGTATTTCCTACATCATTTAGAATACGGGTAGGACATATAATCTGCAAGGAAGGTTTCTTTGGTTGATCTAGCTAAGATTGTAATCATTCAAGGCCTGGAAGTGCCTACCATTCAAAGTGAGGTGCAAATTTTTTTAGGTCATACGAGGATATTATAGAAAATTCATCAAAGGGTATGCCATATTTTGTACACCCTTGGAAGGATTACTCAAGGGGAAATGTATAGTTTATTGGGGAGAAGCTGTAGCGGTGCGCGTTTGAATTATTTAAGGAGAAACTTACTACGCACCCATTACGCACTTTCCCTCATGGGATAAACCATTTCATGTGCATGTGGACACCTCTGGCATGGCCATTGGCACTATGTTAGCTCAACCTGGAGAAGGTATTGTCAATAATCCAATTTGTTTTGCTAGTAGGAAGCTAACTCATGTTGAACAAAATTATACAACTATAGAGCGCGAAGCTTTGTCCATGATCTATGCATTGCACAAGTTTCAACATTACTTGTTAGAAACACCATTTGTGTTTTATACAGATCACATGGCATTAAATTATTTGGTGAAAAAACCAGTCTTGAAAAGGTGCATATGTAGATGGATACTCCTATTTCACAAGTTTGATTTCATAGTTGTGGTGTGAAACCAGGGAAAAGTAATTCTAAGCCAAACCATTTATCTAGAATCAACTCAGGAGAAGAAGCACAGAAAATTGAAGAAACCATGCCAAATGCATAGTTATATAGGTTACAACGCATGCCATCAGAATTACAAGACATTGTTGTCTTTCTACTGGTGACTGGTGTAGTAGCACCAGAAGGAATGAAGGCATTAGAAATAAAACAACTTGCTATATACACAACACCGTTTATGTTAATCAGTGGTGACCTCTACAAGTTAGGAAGAGATGAAGTATTACACTGTTGTGTATTAGAGCATGAGCGCAAGTATATTATGGAAGAATCACATGGTGGTATTGCAAGAGGCCATTATGTAGGTGATGTGACTTCCTAGAAGATCCTACTTACTGGATTATGATTGGAGACATTGTATAAAGACTATACAGAATATTGTAAAGCGTGTGATCATTTTTAGTGCCAAGGAAAACTAGGGTAATAGATGATATGCCTTTGAGACCAATTACTAGTATCTTGAACCATTTGAGAAATGGAACATTGAATTTGTCAAACCTATTTCACCAACCGCTTGTAGGTTCACGCTATATTATTACTTGCATGATTATCTCACACGGTGGGTAGAAGCAACACCTACAAAGGACTATACAATAGCTACAATAGCTAGGTTTCTATGGGAGAATGTTCTTACAAGATATGGATGTCCTTTAAGCTTGACAAGTGATAGGGGTACACACTTTTTGAATGAGACAATCAGGATCCTATTAGATGAGTTTATGGTTACACACCATAAAACTACACCCTATCATCCTCAGGAAAATGGAACTGTTGAGGCTTTTAACAAGATTTTGAGCCAGACTTTGACAAAAATCTATGATGTTGGAAGAAAGGATTGAGATGACAAAGGATTGTTGTTCTTTGAGCATATATAACAACTTACAACAGATTGAAAAAAAGACACACCGTTTGGTTGGTATTTAAAAGAAGTCATTCTCCTATAGAATACATGTTACCTTCTTTGCGCATTACGCGCACTGGAGGTCTAGCTGATGAAGAGGATTTAAAAGAGCGTATCAAGGAGATGATTCAACTAGATGAGGAAAGAGCCATAGCACGATGGAGTCAAAAGTAGGAAAAGGCCAGGTAGAAGGCATGACATGACAAAAACATAAGGGATAAGAAGTTTGAGATTAGATAAATGGTACTTCTTTGTGACTCTAAGTTCTTGCACCATCTAGGAAAAGTTAAGGTACATTGGTTGGGGCTGTATGTCATCACTCACATACTTGAATCAGGTGCTTGCTAGTTAGAATCACTTGATGGAACACGTATACCTAGTTACTTTAACAGATTAGGTTGAAGCCCTACTATAAATAAATCTTCTTGGTGTTTGTAATAAGGCAAAGATTGTAATTGAGATTAGGTTTCCATTATGTATTTCCTTAATGTATTTCCTTCATTTTTCACTATGCTTTGTCAATTTAGTTGTTGTTCTCATGTAATAATCATGCTTTGCGCATGAAGCTAATTACTATGTGAATAATTTTTATGTGCGAGAGGACTGCACATACTTTTAGTGTGGGGTGGTTGTAGTTATCTAGGTGAAATACTATGGGAATCGAAAGGTGAAGAGAATAAGCTACTACGGGTGTGTTTTAAGTCAAAAGAAGATTTCTTCTCAAAAGTGACCAAGTATGGAGATGAATGAATGGAAAGTATAACATGACGTAAGTAGAGGCCATGATAACTACCAAGAGAAGGTCACATTGATGAGGTACTCGGGTGCAAGGCATGCATGCTAAAGAGATGTCTACGTGACCGGAAGGTAGGAAGGAATGCTAGAAGGTTATAGGTAGGGCACGAAGATATACCGTGTGGAATGAACGAATTTGGTCAATGAATGAGAGGATATTTGGTAGGTGAAGGAGTAATAAATGCATAAAAATTTGAAAAAATTATGTAGGGATGGGATGGAAATTTATTTTCACCATTGCGATTGGGATTATTTGAAAGAAGCCAACTACGAAGAGCCGAGTGATCGTTTTAAAGTGTGAGAGGTGTGCAACCATTCATGACGAAGAGATCTCGTGTGCAAAATAAGCTTGTGTCCCCCATGCTTTGAAGGGTTTGAGAGAAGAGAGGCGACCGAGAGGAGTTAGGGCATGAAGTTTCCACCTAGGGCATGATTGAATTGAGCTAGGGTTTGCTTCACACATCATAGAATTTGAATGGAAAGGATCTACAAAGGATTATGAGGTAAATATGGCACCTAAGAAGGTAATTGCATCGAAGCAAAAGGAAAGAATAAGGTAGTCATCGAGGAGGAAGAGATGGCACTCAAAAGTGATTTTTTATAAATGCAATATCCAGAAGGCATCATATTAAACATAGAACGGGATTCACTAATTAGAAAGATAAAAGTAAGTGACTATAATCACAGGACCTCGGAGAACAAGAAAGAGATCGATTCCTTTCTCACTGCTAGGACGAACAAGCGTATGGTGGATGACATGCCAGTTTATGATGATGTAGGTGAGAAGCTTCTAAAGATAATTGGGGTCTACCAATTATATGAGCTTCCATATTTCAGGAAGTATGAGCCCTTGTATCAATGGCTCATGAGCAGAGTGCACGAGGACTTCTTCTACTTTGTAGGATGCAAAGTTAAAATATCATCTATGCTTATCTCATCAGTTACAGGTTTGAAGGCCACAGGAGAGGACATAAAGAATGATCTCATAGATAAAGTTGTGATCTTAAAGACTAGACAGAGTTGGGGTACCTGAAGGGTCCACGTGGTATGGATATAGACAAATTGAAGAACTATCTAGTTTTGCAAGCAGCAACACACCTTGTTACAAAGTTGAATGATCAAGAGTGGTGGTCATAGGTAAATATTGTTGGTACCCAAATTTATTCTCCCTCAGAAGTTGAGCAACATCACAATTTTGACAAGAAGCTTAGAGGCAAGTAGAGCACGTTGTGTGTCATTTTGTAGTTGGGGAAGAAATGCAACTTTCTCTTTGTCACTTAGATGTGGAGAAATGGGTAACACCCTTAAGAGGATTTGATCTATCCTCACTACTTTATGGTTGTGCCTTTCAACCTAGGATGAGAGGACCATTTTTAGCCTACTATTTGTGGAGGAGATGGAGATATCCTACTTTGCAAATTTATTAAAAAGACCTTGAAGAAAACATGATCAATACAACAAAATATAACTCTCATGAGTTGTCACCCTAGATAATGGAGATATTTTCTAAGCAAGGTTTAGGCTACTAAAGACAATGAAAACCTGATTGCTTCTGCATGTTTTGGTAACAAAAATTATGCATTTTTGCACACACATGACAAACAGGGGTAGTATGGGTATGATTGTTTTTTAAATGAATTTTGGTGGGAGGTGAGGCAGAGTGGATTTTGACTCGCTAGATCTTTGAGATATTTTACAAAATGGAAGGCTTGACCAACAGAATGCTTCAGAACAGCTAGAATGTTCCTTTAACTAGAAGGTGTGCTTCAATGGAGGCCCAGATCAGCACATTTTCACACAAACTTTAAGGATCCAAAATGAAGGCTCAAATTGAAAAATTAATTAAACACTATCAACCTCTGTTTTATCATGCCTAAGATACCCTCAAAGGATAACAAACAATCTTAATCATCATGCTAGGAGTAAAGTGATTTTAAACTTGTTTATTTCACTATCAAATGAAATCTCTTTTGATAAATGAAATTGCAAGTGCCACCAAACTATCACAAAGCTAAGATCTTGTGTGATTCACAGATATTTCAATGTAAGATTGCAATGGGAATAAGAAAAACTATTTGCAGACATTCAAAAATGAAGAAGACACAATTTTTCTCAAAATCAAACATAGATTTACTCAAATTTGATTAAATTTATCAGCAGGGGAAAGTTTCTAGAACAATCTCAGAGCTTGTCAATGGCTATACACTCGCAACCACCTTGACATGATCAAATTTAACACAAAATAAATAAACAGTTCCTCAGATAGTCTCTCAGAAAAGATGGGCTTTGTCAAACCTTTTCTCTTAGGAATTATCTCCCGACCTCTAACACTCCAACCTTCCAACCATTTACATGAAAAATTCATGCAATTTATAATATTTCATTTACAACAGAGTTTTCCCCCAAAACTAGAAACATTCAAAGCACCATTGCATGTTATGACTTTGATCGTGACTCCCAAAATCAGATTTACAAAAACGTTGTTAGGTGTGTAGAGGGAAAATCTCTCCAAATATTTCCAGCATTCAATTCTTCACCTGGTAATTCATTCTTCATCTCGCGTGCCAACTACTTCCTCCTCCAATTTGTCAAATCTGGTTCTTTGCATGCCAAGGAAGGAAAAATGGAAAATCAGATCAAGGCCAATAGTCAGATCAAATCTTAATGGTAAAAGAAATTTTCAGATTTTTCCCACCAAACCAAGATATCAATAGGTATCTTGCGTGCCAAGGAAAGAAAGATCAGGTTGAATCGATAGTCAGATTACATCTTTAATGGTGAAAGACGTTTTCAAACCTTCCCCACCAAACTAGGATATCAAATTAACATTCTTCTTCATTTGGCGTGCAGGAGACTCCAAGAAATGATAAAAACATAAAAATTTGCATCCCCAGGAGCTTTGGAGAAAAATGGTGGAAAATGATGATACAGATGCACAATTATTGTTGATTTCTCTTTTGAATTTGGACCATCCATGTGGGAGATCCGAGTTAAGATGGGCCTGGGGGTTCCTTTTTAATTTTTACACCTTTTGGAAAAAATGCAAAAATTTCTCAATTTTCTCTGCCCCTCCACCTTTGAAAAATGGGATTGACACGTGTCCCAATGTGGGTCCCAAAGGAACCATGGCTAAATTTTTCTATTTCACCTCTTTTTTGGAAAAAGGGAATTTTTCCAAATTTTCCCCCACCCTTTCCGCCCAATGTGGGTCCCAAAGGAACCTGCCTCCGCCATTTGAAGAAAATATTTACTATTTCTGTCAAAGCTTCCGGTCATGTTGGGATGATTTGATGATTTTAATTTTTGACAATAAGGGGAAAAACTCCAAGTTGCCTCTCGATAGGCCCGCCTCCCCACCTTTTGACTTTTCAAACCACCACACGTCTCAATGGCACATCTTGAGATGGTCCCAAAATTAGAGACCTGAATGAGTGCGGGCTCATCACGTGTCTCGAGTCTCACCCCAGAGTTTGCTAAAAATATTGATAGTTCAACGGAAGGTGCCATGTGTTCAAGGTCCTAGATATTCTTCTTCAGCCGTTGACATGTCCAAGCAAAAGGTAGAGTAAGCGGAAGCCTCCAAGTGTCCTTCTTGCACTTCTTCAGAATAAAACTCAAGGGGCCCCCCACACATGCATGCGCGGTCCCTCCATGTGTCTCAAGCCCTCTAGGAAGTTGTTGAAAAGTATATGAAAGGAAGGCCTAGTGGAAACCTCCATTTTTCTTTATGGTGAAACATCAAGATGGTCCCCAAGAGCAGAGACCCTGAATGAGCATGGACTCACCACGTGTCCCAAGCCTTAGAAAATTTCTTTAAAAGTTTACGTCCCTAACAAAGCCGGAGGAAGCCTCCACTTGTCCCTTTGTCACAATTACTAATGTGGGATCCTGAGGTAGATCTTCAAATGAGCACCAGCCCACCACATGTTCATGGCCCGCCAAAACTATATCATCTACATGAAAATTTTCTCTAAGTTCGGGAAAAGTAGCGGAATCCTCCACGTGTCCTCCCGACGTAACTCCAAGGATAAACAAAAAGGTGAGTCTTTAAATGAGCGTTGTTCCTCCACATGGAAAATTTTTGGGTTAAAATGATCCAAAAAGTTTTAAAGTGCCCCACTGAGCGCATCCAACCAAAAAGGGCCACGTTTCCATTAATGCAGAGATTTAAAATTGATGGGAGAAACACACCCGTCAAGCCGTAAAAATGCAGGGAAACCACTGTTTGAGCCAGAGATGAAATTTTCTTCAAGGATAGAGAATTTGGAAATGTTGTAAGGTTCACACATGACCCTTTAAGCTATATCCATTCACATTTCTTCAAGTACCTGGGAAAAATGATAAGGACAACAACACATGACTGTGGAAAATGGAAGGGAAGGAACAACTTGAGTTTTACACCCAATTGACAGAAACCTTCAGATGGATAGAGGAACAAATCAAAAATTCTAGGCTTTTAAGTGACCTTCAACCAAGGAGGAACCAATCATGGCAACCAAATGGAGGAAAGAGTCCTCAGGTACTACCAACATGGGAGATAAAAAAATGTTACAGAGGCCGCAAACTGATGTATTTTAATGGAAAACGAGGTGAGACTAATTTGAGAACCAACATTGGCTCTGAATTGGGGATGAACACTCCCTATGAGTGCCACAAGAACCAAATAATAGACCAAGTGCCAAAAACATCCACTAGGAAAAGGAGTCAACTTGCAGAGTAGAAAACCATAACCATCTCCTAAAAATAAACCGAGGAACCAACAAAACTAGGTCACCAAGGACCAGAATGAGAAAAAACACAAAAGACAGAAAGCAACCAACAAAATGTACACTATACAAATGATGCTCACCTTGATTCTGGGGAATCAATCTAGGAAATGTTTCAAGTGCCTACCATTAACAAATTCGAGTAATTCACCATCCAAGTCTTTCAAGAAGAAGGTATGTTCACCAATTTGAATGTCAATGGAGTAAGGGCCCATCCATAGTGCATCAAATTTACCATGCTTTCCCTTGTCTTCATGTCTTCTATCCCACAATAGCACAAGATCTCCAATGTTGAAATCTCTGGGAGTGACCTTCTTGTCAAATAACTTCTTCAATTTTTCTCTGAACTTCACATGCCTTTGGTGAGATTCTCTCCTTTCTTCATCAAGTTCAACAATTTGGTTAATGCGAGCCTCATATGGACTAACTTCTTGATCTTCCAGTTGTTGAATGAACTGATATGAGGATAATTGCATATGCAGGGGTAGAAGAGCTTGAGTGCCATATACCAGTTCAAATGGACTTTTTCCAGTGGCTCTTTTAATAGTAATTTATCAGCCCAAACAATGAACTTCAATTGCTCACCCCATTTCCTTTTGTTCAACTCCAAGGTTCTCCTGATGATTTTTAATAAATTTTTATTGTTGGACTCTGCTTGTCCATTGCCTTGGGGGTTGTAGTTAGAGGCATATGTCAAATTGATCCCATATTCTTTACACATTGCCACCAAAGGTTTAGCTCTAATTATGATGGAATTGTCAAGCAATAATTTTAACTAGCACTCCAAACTTGCAGATGATATGGTTCAGCATGAAGTCCATGAAAATTTGGTGTGTTTCTCTCTTGGTGGGGATTGCCTCCACCCACTTAGTGAAGTAATCAGTGGCTACAAGAATCCACTTATGGCCAACACTTGAAGGGTCTGAAATATCACAAATGAAATCAATTCCCCATTGCTTGAACTAGGATTCAATTGATATAGGCGATAAAGAAATGGATACTAAAGCTTTCAATCTTCTAGAAAAATGCTGGTAACTCTCACATATTCTAACCAACAAAGTTGTATCCTTGAAAAGAGTTGGCCACCAATAATCAGCCCTTAGGATCTTGTGTGTTGTGACTCTTCTAGAAAAATGCCCCCACAAAATCCTCCATGGAGATCAATAATTATCTTGGGGGATTCATCTTCATTAATGAACCTTAAGAGGAATCCCTCAGGGATCTTTTAAGCTAACACAAAATCAGTAATGACATATTTCTGGGAAGCCAACTTAAGATATCTTTTCTCGATTTTAATCAAATACCTAGGGTAGTATAGATGTATGAGATAAAAAATTATATCTTTGTACCATTCATAACTCACCAAATTTTCAAGGACATCCACCCTTCCTTCTTCTACCTCATTCACCTCAATAGTTTACAGGTTTCTCTTAGCCATAATTTTAGCTAATCCCAAACCTCTTACCAATTTTGTGGTTTGGATATCCATGTCATATTCCTACAACTTGTTCACCCATCTACATCTTTTCTTGAGACCTCCATCTCTGATAAGACATATTTCACCATGGTGTGGGGAACATAAGCAACAACTTTAGAGCTCAAAATGTAAGGTCTGAAAACCTTTGTTGCTTTTACCAAGGAAAATTCTTGCTTCTCCATAATGGTGTACTTAAACTCATCCCCTTGCAATGCCTTACTGAAAAACATCAATTGGCCTCTTAGCCCCTTCATCATTCTTTCGCAACAAGAGATGAAATAGTGTTTCTCAAGAAAAAGAAAACATTTGAAAAGGCTTCTTGTAATCTGGAGCTACCAAAATAGGGGTGCTTTAATGTTTCTTTGATCCCCCATTGAAAACCTGAATGGAAGCCTCTTCCCATTTGATTACCTCGTCCTTTTTTAGCATGCAAGTAATTGGAAAGGTCAAATAAAAAAAGTTTGATATGAATCTTCTGATAAAGTTTATCTACCCAAAGAAGGACTGAATTCCTTTCTTGGTTCTTGGAATTGGGACCTTGCTGATGGCCTCTACCCTCTTAGGATCAATCATGACACCATCCTTTGATACAATGTGACCAAGAAACTTGGCCTTTTGCACTCCAAAATGGAACTTCTTTGGATTGAGTGAAATTCCATACTCTCTGCATCTTATCAACATATTTTCTAAATGTTGCAGGTGATCACTTCTCTTCTTGGAGAAAACTATCACATCATCCTGATACACAACAATGAAGTCATTTATATATCTTGAGAATGCTACATCCATTTCTCTCTAAAAAGTAGCTCCAGCATTCATCAGGCCAAATGACATCCTCACATACACATAGGTACCCCATGGAGTAGTGAAAGTAGTTTTGATTCTCTCTGATTGCTTCACAACCACCTGGTTATACCTAGAGAAGCCATCCAAAGTAGATAACAACTCAGAACCAAGTGACCAACTGCAACATGTTATCCATGTTTGGTAAAGGATAATTATCCTTCATTGATGCTTTGTTCAGATTTCTAAAATCCACGCACAACCTAATATCACCATTATTTTTTCTAACTGGCACTAAGTTCGCAACCCAAGAAGAATACCTTGTTGGCTGAATGATCCCTCCATCTCTTAGCCTTTTTAACTCATCTTGCATCTTCACAGAGAGGAGTGGATTAATCAGCCTCTTTTTTTCTCGAATGGTTTTGCATTAGGCTCCAAAGGAATTTCATGCTGAAACAGATCCTTTCTGTATGCCTTCAACTCTGAATAAGACCAAGCCAAGCAGTCCTGATACTTCTTCAACAACTGGACATAGGACTATTTTTCCTCCTTGTTTAGATTGCTTCCCAACCAGATCTTCCTTGGTTTCTCCTCTGTACCCAAGTCATGCTCTTCAACATCCCTTGAGGCTGCTATATGCTTGTTAATAATGCAATCAACATTATCAAAGTTTGATTCAAGAGAAACTAGTCCTCTAGGGATGGTATTAGTTTTCAGTTGGATGATATCCTTTCCAAACAAAGTTTATTTAACCTCCGTTACACACACCATTGGCTCTAAATCAATATATTGATTAGCAAAATCCCCTTTGTTATGCAGAAATCTTTTGACCTGAGCATCATCATCAAAAATTCTCCAATGTTTAATGTTGTCAGGGACAGATGGCCTTGTTAACACTTCAACATCATATTCGCAATATGGGGACATTACACAATTATCAAACTAAGATCCCAAAACTGTAAGCTTGTTTGCCATAACATTGAGCTTCCTATCATGATGCACAATGTTAAATGAATCAAACATCTCAATCAAGTCCCAGATTGCATGCTTATATTGTTTCATTCTTTGATTCTTGGTGGCATACAATTTTCTAATTTGTTTAACTACTAGTTCTAAATATCCCTTAAAATGATGTCTTTAACATAGTATTTCCAAGAAATTCTCAAACCTAGCAACAATGCTTCATATTCATCAATGTTGTTAGTACACTTAAAGTTAAGTTTGAAAGAAAAAACAAAATCTTCCAAGCTTGGAGAAATTAGAACTACATCAGATCCATTTCCAAATTTGGAGCAAGATCCATCAAACAACAAAGTCCATGAAGAGCCTACTTGTTCAAGATTCTTACATTGATCCATTTTTTTCTCCTTCCCATCAGCAAACCCAATAAAGTTATCAAGCATCAACACTTGTGTACAACACTTCATAAGATGCATTGTTGGGGTCTGCAATGAGCTGCAACATCTTCTTTTCCCCATACATTTTGACAAGGCTTCCCTCAATTGGGATGGTGGCATATGACATATTCATTTAAACACTCCCACCAACACTTGCACCCATTTTCTAGTCAACATCATATCCCACTTGGTGGGAAATCAAAATTAACAACATCAAGTTTCAAGTTCCTTCCCAGATAAGCTGCAAGTTGTACCACCATACCTTTCACACATCCCACCACTAGCACCTCTCTAGAATCCATGGTAAAGTGCACTTCCCATATGTGGTTATTACTTTGATATCCAATTCATTCATGACTTCTAAAGGCATAACATTACATGATGCCCCCGAATCAAACATACAGTTGTGCAACAATCTATCATTAATGATCAGAGTGGTGAAGAATGGATCCACATTTAGCTGAGAATCTACCAAGGATGTTCCCAAATAAACCTTAGGTGGTTCATCTAGCTCTTCCGATGTTGGTGGTGCTTCTAGTTCTTCAATGATTGGAGGAGTCTCCACAATGTTTATCTTTCTGATCGAGGTAATCTTCTCTTATTTCAATCCAAAATACTCCAATGCCCTCTTCTTGTGCTCAGGAATCCTAAGAAGCTCAAAAATTGGAACACTAACTTTGATTTGACTCAAAACTTGGGCAATGTCATATGGAGCAGACTTTGGCAAGGCAAGCATTGGAAGGGAGATTGACAAACTCATCAGATAACACGAGGTTTTTGACAGTTTGAGCATGAGGAGAAGTATGAATCTTGTTTGGGACAACAAGGCCTTTGGAGGGTGTATCTTTCTTAGGAACCTCTTTAGGAATATTTGAAAGAAATGGAGTTTTAGGTTTAGCTTGAGGCCCTACTCCTTTGACAAATCTACTCCTAGTATTATAATCATTTTCTTGAGCAACAACAACGTTCATCAATAACTGCCTATCCTCCTCAGATGGGATTCCTCCATCATACTTTTTTATCATCAAAGCTCTTAAATATTAAAATTAATTATTGGGCAATTCAAAATATTGTACATTATCTATTTATAAAGTATGAGAGGGAGGAAGAAGAGGTACTCGGTGAATGAAATCCCAAAAATTAGTAGTAGTTCTAGCACTTATTACCTCAGTTGAAGTTTCTCCTTGTTGTGAGCTTGTAGAACACTCCATCATACATGCATCATCATTTGTGTTATCATCATTAACTTCTTCTTCTACTTGTTGATCTACTTCACATGGAGCATGGGGCATGAAACACCTATCACACCAATCAATTACATTTGTTTCTTCAACAACAAAGCAACTCTAGTAGCCAAAGGATCAGGCACCATTCTATTTTCCCTAGCTTGGGGATGTCTATTTGTAGATCCCATGGGTCCCTTGCCTCTATCATCAGATCTCTGCTCATTTCTAGGATGATTGGTAAATATGTCTTGGCCTTGTTGCTTATGCTGACCTTGTGAACTCTGCCCAATTCCTTTCTCTACCCGGGCTAATTTGTATGAGATTTCTTTAACAGCCCTTTCCAGAGTTTTAACAACCTCCTCAAGATCCACACTCTTGCTTGCTTGAGGTTTTTTTGGGTTTATTAGTTTAACACCCTCCCTCTTAGGAGGTTTTCCAATGGCCTTAATGTTGTTCTCAATTTGTAGAGCCATAGTAAAGGCCTGTCTCAAATTGGTAGGGTTTTTTTCCCTCAAATAGTAAGAAACTTTCTTATCAAATGCATCTGAATACTTTATAAGACAAGATTCATCACATGGCCTTAAAATTACAGGCAATCTCCTCAATGTCTTATTAAATCTAGTGTTAAAGTCATGCACTGACTCATTAGGATTATTTTTAATATTCTCAAATTCTGACAGAAGAAACCTAGGATCCATTTTGTCACCATACTGCAATCTAAATGCATTATTCATCTCAGTCCAAGAATCAATGGAATTATTTGGCAAAGCTTTATACTAGTCCCTTGCATCTTCCTCCAAAGTATGGATAAATAATTTGATATATACATCTTCAAATTCAATCTCAAAGTCTTCCATCATGTTGATAAAGAGCTTTAGATGTTGATCACTAGTTATAGCATTATTTCCTTGGAAATTTGGTAGTCTATTTCTTACATCTTGGGGAATTACATTTGGATAACTGGCCATCCCTCTAAAATTTATAGGACCAAAATTATTTACAACAAATGGAGGTCTGGGTGGGGGATGGGCCATGTTGTTTTGAGGAGGTGACCTTGGAGGAGAATAAAACTGATAAGGGACAAGGGGTCTTTGAAACATAGGAGTATAACTTCTAAAATGGATATCCCCTAAAGGCTTTGTCTCTTGGAAAACCCTAACAACTTCAGAAAACATAGGAGTAGAATGAGAAGTAAACTTTTCAAATTCAAATGAAGTCCCTACTATCCATAATTCTCCCTCATGCCAAATATTGGATTGGCCATGACCCCACATAAGAGGAACCTGAGAAAACTCATCCAGATCTTGCAAATTAGTCACGAAGGACTCAACCATGGAGTGGTGGAGGCCAAGAGAGACTAAAGGACCCTATGCAAAATAAACAACTCTATCGGGATGTTTCCACGTCTTAAATCCATTCTCCAAGTTACAGGTAGACTCAACTATGAGATAGCAGGGTTAGATAAGAAGGGGTAATGCCACAGAGGAACCAAAAACAAGAAGGGGAAGAAATGGTGAAGATCCAAAGTCCTCAAGCTTGAAACGGTTCAGGAAAAATCCCAAAAAAACTAATTATGGAGGAGGCAAAGTGAAAGAGACCACGTGTCCTAATGACGTTTCTCAAAGGTGAATCCAAAAAGAGAAGCCCAAACTAGCACCAGGCTTCCACATGTCCAAAATCCCAAGAAGTTGTGGGGCATTGAAAATTATTTAATTAAAAAGGTGTCAGGTGTCGGCTTGGTGTGAAACTGGAAAGGAAGCCCAGGGTAGAGACTACAACTTACACCAGCCCTCCGCGTAGAAAATGGTCAGATAGAGTCAAAAGGCAGACAAGGTGGGATTCAAAATTGACTAAGTATAAAAGTGTAAGTGGAGAATGCCAAGTATCAGTGTGGCACATCTCAAGCGTTGGCCCTAAGGTAAAGACCTAAATGAATGCGAGCTCGCCACATAGCCCAAAGTCTAAAAAGTAAGAGGGACCATTGAAAATTCCATAGATCAGTGGAGGATGACAAGTGTCAACTCGATGCTCCTCCAAAGGAAAACTTTAGGCTAGGTTTTCAAGCAAGCACGGTGCCCCCATGTGTTATATCAAGAGGGGCATAATTAGTTGAATAGTTAATGCATGGGCAAGGCAGCGGAGGTGCCAAGTGTATTAATGGTGCTGATTCAAGGGTTGAATAGAGAAAAGGTTTCCAAATGAGTGCCAAACTGCCACGTGCCCCAGGAGAAGGTAGGCCGTCGAGGGAAAATTTGGTTCTTTTCCCCTTGTTATCTCAAAAGGGGTAAAATTTGAAAAATGGCTCGTAACTCCACCCAAGGAAAAAGTTAGAATTTGGGCCCGAGTCAAAGCCAAAGCGAGGAGTCGAGGGAAAGCCAAAAATTTTCCTTTCATCCAAAAGGTACAAATATAAAGATGGAAGCGCATTCCCCAGCCAACCAAAAGGAGCCATGTGTCTTGGCGGAGCTTGAGGCTACAGGAGTTTTTAAGTTTTGTGTTTTTTTGCGCAAAGTGCCAAATGATAAATCGGACCCATAAGCCTGATTTTTGTTCCAAGCTAAATGCCATGTGTCCCATACCAAAAGGAAGACCCATTTTTCAAAGTGTTTTCCCGTCCATTTGTACAGACTCAATACAAACTTCCAAGGGGTATATATTTCAATTCATGGCTTGAAATATTGCGAATCTAACACCATTGGAAATATCTTGGCCTCTCCCATGCCATGGAGGCCTAAAAATTTAATTTTGAGGAGGTTAGGTAAAGGAAAATAGAGGAAATTTCTTCAAAGCTTTCAATGCAGGATCTTCTTGCCTCAATAACCAGATCAAATCTGATTTGTTCCACTGTTTCTCCTTCCTTCAAGTCATCAAACCAAGGATTGATGCAAAGTAAAGATGAATCGGGGGAATTTTTCATCGAAGAATTAACATCGAGTGGTTGAGATTTAACCTACTTCTCCCTCTTTCCCTCTCTCTTTCTTCTCTCTGATTGAATCTATAAATACAGGGGCGGGATTCATTGTAAAGGGTTGGACATTCTTTGTTTTGCAAGCTCCCTTTTTCTTCTAGCAAAGGAATTTATGGAATTTCAAGCCTTCCATCAAAGTTGCAATATATTTCTTGCCTCTTGGCTGTTTTGTAATGTATTGTATCAATCTACAGAGCAATAAAACACATTTGTGATTGATTCTAGATCCTTTCTATCTCTTTGCTCACATCTGGTATTTTGTTATAAATATGGTTATCTGTGTTTGATTATTGCATGTATTTTTTGGTTTGTGTCTATCAGCAGAACTAGTGTTCATCATTCCTTCAGTGCATCACCTTGTAGTTTAGTTATTGTTTATTTCTTGTACCCCTTTCTTATACATGTCTCCTTGGCAATTTTTAGATTAGGTATAGAGATAGATCCTCTGCAAGCTATCACGTATGCACCTAAACAGAGGAATAGGAACCAACCTTTAATCTAGAGAGATTTCCCACTTTTGCAAGGTCCCACACCTTAGGAAAGTTCAATGTTATGCAATCACACTAGATGATTTTACCTTAGAAAATTAGATTTTTAGAACTCATTTGGGGGTGCTATGATTTCACACTAACAGTTTTGGCATGCCCGGTGGGACCTTAGAGGTCTCCACTTCATTGCAACAAGATTGATGTGCACTTGTTGCAATTTCCAGCTTATTAGAAGCTTCAATTTACACATCTGGCGACTCCATCTGGTAAACAACTCATTCTCTGAGTTATAGACCTATTTTCCATTCACTTCCATTCATCCTTCTTTCCATATTCTTTCATTCTTTCCATTCCATGAAGTTTTGCAATCATGACTTCATTTCCACCATGGAATTCACATCTACAGTAGCAACAACACATTCCAACTCCAATAATCTTTACAAATCCTTCAAATCAACATTTTGAGAAAATTCAAAATCAGCATGGTTACCCCTATGAGTAGCAGTGCCAAAATTAGTTTGGCTATGGAGATTTCCAAGAGTAGGGGTATGCAAACAATGAAGAAAATAAAATGCAAGATGTTGGTCTATTGGAGAAGATCCAAAAAATGGAGATTGGCATGGTGCATTCAAGGGAAATAACTCAAATGAAGGCATTCAAGATTGGTTGCAGGACACCTTGCCCATGGGAAGGCCCTTTTCCAAGACACTACAACCCTCAGGAGAAGCTAGACTTCATGATTGGAATGTTTCCCCAACTTGCACAATGGACTGAAGAGATAGAGGCCAAAGAAACAAGAAGTTCCATCCTTCCCACTACCACAAACAAATGCACAAATGATTGAATCCCAACCTACTTCTCCTCTTGCCTTCCCAATTCCATGTGGGGAAGAAGAGATTGCAAAAATTAGTCAAGGACAACAAGAAGAAGAGCTGGTAAAAGAAGAAATGGTTAAGAGCTTAGTGAGCTTAGCTCTTAGGTTTGGGATAACAGAGATTCCTTTATCTGGTTAAGCCTATAGAGGAGGTAAAATTTGAGGAACCAAAGGTGGTCAAGGCTGAGTTTGTTGCAGCAAAAGAAGAACAAAGACAAAGGGAAGAAAATCAGCAACCTTTTTACTCAGAATGTAGTGCCCATGTTGGCACTCTACTTGAAGAAAATGCTGATCCAATAGAAGTTGCACAATCAGCCATGGAAGAGAAAGAACAATCAGCTCAAAGCCCCATTGATGAGGAGCAAATGGAAGAAATCAAATCAGAGTTTGTAGTAGCAGAAGAAGAAGGCATCATTGGAAACTTTTTGCTTTCATTTGAAGGGCCTGATTTGGTTAATGAATCCATCATGGGGGAGGAAGAACCAGCAGCTCCAAGTTCAGTTAGAGAGGAGCACATGAAGGTGGAAAAAACAAATTCAGAGGCATGGAACCATGAGCTGGTTGCACATAAGATAGCATATCTCTCCCCCATTCAATCTCTCCCAAATTTTAACTGTGTGGAGGAGTTTGAACTCACTAGCTTCATGTTTGAAGATGAAGCTTCATCTGGTGAAAAGAATGTAGATTTTGAGATCACCATGCAAGAGGGAGAAACTTGGATACAGTAGGATAGCATAGAGTTTGATTTTTTATCAAACTTAGAAGGATGTTTTGATAGGGAGCAGCCCACAAAAGTTGCAATCTTTTCTTCCCCATCATTCACCATTCAAGAGCCTGCTGCCATGAAAGAAAACTTGCAAGCACAACCAACATTTTCCACCATGCTTCTTGAATCAAGGTTGGGAGATTTTGATCTTCCAAAGGCCACATCCACCATGAGAGGGAACTACCAAGAAGACATTGCTGTCACAAACAGTCCTCTAGAACAACAAAGTAGAAAGTTTGATTTGAAAAACTTCATGCTAGAAGAAGGGGCTGTCTAAGAGTAGATTGATCTTCAAAAATCAGCAGAAGAACTCCAGAGCCAACAATGTATAGCAGCAAAGTATGATGATGCAAAATCATCTCCAATGGATGTTGCAATCAGAGATGAAGAGCTACAAATTGTAGAGGAGTTTTATGCTGCTATGGAGGAAGAAAAAGAGTAGAAGAGTTCCACCATTCCTTCCACGTCATTCACCCAAAGAGGTCTACAAGAAGAATCCATTTTTGGAGTGGAAAATCAGAGCTATGGGCATATCAAATGGACCAGACCTTTCCTAATTAGGTATTTGGCTTCATTGGAGCCAAAGGAGAAGCCAAAACCAGTCATGTCCATTTTAGGGCACGAGGATGAGCTACAAAGCACCAAGGATCAACTGTCGTACCTCTTCAATCCAAATGTAGAGCAACTAAAAGAGGTATTGGTTTTGTCTTCAGTTGATACTTTGGTGATTTGGGTGGAAGATTAGCTTGTAGTTAGTTTTTCACTCATCCAACCAGCCATATTTAGTTCCAAATCAGTTGCATGGCTGCCATTTTTGAGGAAGGGAAGTTATTTATACCTGCCAGTTGTAGGCTTTGTTTGAGATCCCTTTTCTCTTGGTTAGAGTAGTGTAGGTAGGTTTGTTTTCAGCAGAAGAAGTTCTTTGCACACTCTACATGTTCTATTTGGAGCATGTATGATTTCAAATTTTGTATATAGTTGTGGTGTTATTTTGTGGCTCTTATACAGTCCATTCAGAGAGACAGATGAAGCCCTAGGTTAAAACAATTTTCTACTCTCAGAAACCTTCATTTTGAGATTTCTTATGAAAATTGAGAGTGCAAGAAGTTGGGCTCATGAAGCAGAGGTAGAATTAGTATTAGACAATATTTCTCGACTCCATGCCCAATGAGATACAACAAGGAAATTGGTCTTTTCATCTAGCAGGAAGATACCCCTGTTAGTTGCCAAATTGTTATCCATATTTCACCCCGTGCCAAATATTGTATCGGCCACAACCCCACATAATAGGAACCTAAGAAAACTCATCTATATCTTGCAAATTGGTCACATAATGACTCAACCATGGAGTAGCAGAGGCCAAGAGAGACTAAAGGACCCTATACAAAAGAAACGACTTCGTTGGGATTTTTCTACATCTTAAATCCATTCTCCAAGTTATAGGTAGACTCAACTATGAGATAAAGCAGGGTCAGACAAGAAGGGGCGATGCCACAGAGGAACCAGAAACAAGAAGGGGAAGAAATGGTGAAGATCCAAAGTCCTCGAGCTTGAAACGGTTCAGAAAATCCCTAAAACAACTAAGTATGGAGGAGGCAGCGGAAGAGACCACATGTCCTAACGATGCTTCTCTAAAGGTGAATCCAAAAAGGGAAGCCCAAACTAGCACCAGGCTTCCATGCATCCAAAATCCCAAGAAGTTGTGGGAGTTGAAAAGTCTTCAACTAAAAAGAAGGTGTTAGGTGTCGGCTTGGCACAAAACCGAAAAGGAAGCCTAGGGTGGAGACTCCAACTTGCATCATCCCTCCACGTAGCAAATGGTCAGACATAGTCAAAAGGTGGATAAGGTGGGCTTCAAAATTGGCTAAGTATAAAAGTGTAAGTAGAGAATGCCAAGTGTCAGTGTGGCGTATCTCTAAGATTTTATCCCAAGGTAGAGACCTAAATGAGCGCGAGCTCGCCACTTAGGCCAAAGTCTAAAAATAAGAGGGACCGTTGAAAAGTCCATAGATTAGTGGAGGATGACAAGTGTCAACTCGATGCTCCTCTAAAGGAAAACTTTGGGTCAGGTTTTCAAGCAAGTGTAATGCCCCACATTTTATATCAAGAGGGGCAGAGTTAGTTGAATAGTTAATGCATGAGCCAGGCCGGCGGAGGCTGCAAAGTGTCTTAATGGCACTGATTTAAGGGTTGAATAGAGAAAAGGTTTCCAAATGAGCATCGATCGCGGCATGTCCCTATATAAGGCAGCCCAATAGGGAAAAATTTGGTTCTTTTTCCCTTGTTATCTCAAAAGGGGTAAAAGTTACAAAATGGCCTGCAACTCCACCCAAGGAAAAAGTCAGCATTTGGGCCTAAGTCAAAGCCAAAGTGGGGAGTCGAGGAAAGGTGAAAATTTCCCTTTCGCTCAAAAGGAAAATAATAAAGATGGAAGCGCATTCCCACCAACCAAAAGGAGCCACGTGTCCAAGAAGAGCTTCAGGGATGTGGGAGATTTTTAAGTTTTGTATTTTTGTGCAAAAGGGAAAAAGGATAATTTGTGGACCCGTAAACCTGATTTTTGTTCCAAGCTAGCTGCCATGTGTCCCATATCAAAAGGGAGACTCATTTTTCAAAGTTTTTTCCCACCGATTTGTACAGACTCGATACAAACTTCTAAGGGGTATATATTTCGACTCAAGGCTTAAAATATTATGAATTCAACACCATTGGAAAGATCTCGGCCTCGCCCATGCCATATAGGCCTAAAAATTTAATTTTGAGGAGGTTAGGTAAAGGAAAATGGAGGAAATGTCTTCGGTATTTCAATATCGATCTTCTTACCTCAACAACCGTGATCAAATTTGATCTGCTCCATCGTTTCTCCTTCACTCTGTGCACCAAACCAAGGATTGCAGCGGTAAAAAGACAGATCTGGGGCAATTTTCATTAGAAGCATTAAAAATAGTGGTTGAGCTTCAACCCGCTTTTTCCTCTTCCCTCTCTCTTTATTCTCTTTGATTGAATCTATAAATACGGGGTGGGATTCATTGTAAGGGTTGGACATTCTTTGTTTTGCAGATCCCTTTTTCTTCTAGAAAGGAATTTGTGGAATTTTAAACCTTCCATCAAAGTTGTAATATATTTCTTGCCTCCTGGATGTTTTTAATGTATTGTATTAATCTACAGAGCAATAAAACACATTTGTGATCGATTCTAGATCCTTTCTCGTATCTTTTTCTTACATCCGGTCTTTCGTTATAAATCAAGTTATTTGTTTTTTATTATTACATGTATGCATTGGTTTGTGTCTATCATCTAAACTAGTTTTCATCATTCCTTCGGTGAATCACCTTGTAGTTTAGTTATTGTTTATTTCTTGTACTCTATATTTTCCCTGTCTCTTTGGCAAGTTTTAGACTAGGTTAGAGATAGATCCTCTATAAGCTCTCACGTATGCACCTAAACAGAGGAATAGGAACCAACCTTTAATCAAGAGAGATTTCCCACTTTTGCAAGGTCCCACAACTTGGGGAAAGTTCAATGTTATGCAATCACACCAGATTATTCTACCTTAGAAAAGCATATTTTTATAAATCATTTGGGGGTGTTGTGATTTCATACTAATAGGCCCCTCTCCAGATGGAGAATTTAATTCCACAAAAGGAATACATGATTCATAGTCACTTTGAAGGGAAATATTCAATGATAGGCTAATCACTTTCATCAATGGAGATCTCTTTTCTTGACTACTGATCTCCAACAACTCTCCAGGCTCTTCTGCCTTTTGACTTTTTTTTTCTTAGCTCGGGAAATAATGTCCTAGTAGGATCCCTAGTGAAGAAATATCTTCTTCCTTCCAACTGTGAAAAGATTAGTAACAAATCTAAGTTGACAGAGGTTAAGACACTGTTACTTATAAAAATCAGATTAACACGGAGTTGCCACTAAGGATATCCACTTTAGCTGTGCAAATGCACTAAAAATATGATCTATAAAATATCTATCAACACTAGAAAATTGAAATGGAACAATCTGACCTTCCTTTACCGAGATTTATCAATGAAACTTAGTGTAATAACTACATAAACTGCAAATATTACACACAACACTTGTAACTTTGAACACTTCTTATAGGACCAAACAAAGGTCAGCTGTTAAAACAATGTACTAGCACTCAGAACATATAAGAAATGTTTACCGGGCCACGAGTATGAAGAATCGGAAACAAATCAAAAAATTAGTCTCATCAAATCAAATTAGTTCCCTGGTAATGAAAAACAGGTCCCTAGTAACGACGCCATAACGGTGTTGGTACCCAAATTGATTCTCCCTCAAAAGCTGAGCAGAATCACAGTTTTGACTGGAAGCTTAGAGGCAAGCAAAGCACGTTGTGTGTCATTTTATAGCTGGGGAAGAAATGCAGCTTGCTCTTTGTCACTCAGATGTGGAGAAATGGGTAGCACCCTTAAGAGGATTTGATCTATCCTCACTACTTTATGGTTGTGCCTTTACACTAGGTGAGAGGACCCTTTTGTAGCTTGTTGTTTGTGGAGAAGATGGAAATATCCTACTTTGCAAAGTTATCAAGAAGACCTTGAAGAAAAAATGATCAATACAAAGAAAATCTAACTCTCACAAGTTATCACCCTAGATAATGGAGATATTTTCTAAGAAAGGTTCAGTGGTACTAAAGACAATGAAAACCCGATTACTTTTGCATATTTTGGTAACATATATTATGCATTTCTACACACATAAGACAAACAATGGTAGTATGGGGATGATTGGTTGTTTTTAGATGAATTATGTGGGAGGTTGTTATCCCGTAAAATTGGCAAGGGAAATTTTACAGATAACCATACCGAAAATTTTGTTCCGATCCCTCGTTAGGGATTCCTTGCGTTCGAAACGTTGCAAAATCCCTTTCCGGGAAATCTAGTTTTCCGAACTTAGCCATTTTTGTTCTTTTTTGGTGGCGCATATAATGACAATGCAACATCAAATGTTCATGCACCCCCTTTAAAGCCTTTGGTGCATGCTTTCTTGTGTCAACAGGCATTTTGGTGCGCCTCTCTATGTTGAGTCTTCCTTGCGTGTGCCAAGGTGCATGCGCCTTCCTGTCAACATATCTTTTGTTGCGCCCCTTTTTGGTGCGCCAAGGGCGCACATATTCCTCTGTCGACACCACTTTTGGTGCGCCATAGGTGCACATATTATCATGTTGGCAAGTGTTTTGGTGCGCCAAAGGGTGCATGTTTTCTTATGTCGACAACTCTTTTGGTGCGCCACTTGAAAAGTTGGTGGCGCATTTATTGCTTCCTCACCTATAAATAGGCGTGTCTGCGCTGTCATTATCACCAGAGAAATCACGTGATTATTTTTATTATTTTCTCTGAGCCTGTCAGCGTTCCTTCCCTGTCGTTTTCAATCACGTCGTGGACCCGTTTGCACGTTTCTTCGCTATTTATCCGGGTAAGAGGTCCTTATCTCTTTTGTGTGTTTTGTGCTCTGTTTCCTTGTTTGCTTGCTGGTTTGGATTGGGTTTAGTTAAAAATCTGTCAAAACATGGACTCCCCACCTTCCTTGCTGTCTTTTCCATTCTCCCCCATGATCTTCCCCCTCTTTCCAGATCTGCTGGTAGGGGAAAACTCTGCCCTGAAATGACTGCTTAAAACTCTTTGTTTTAAGCCTCTTTATCACCCAAAGCACCCTCAAGAAGAAGTTTGAAAGAATGAAACCCCTCAGAGAGAGAATCAAACCTTAAAAATGAACTGTATTTTTGTTCTCCTTTGGCGCATGGGCACCCCCTGTTACACAAAAAATAGTTGCGCCAATGGCACATTTTTCCTGACTGCTGCATAATGAGAAGTCTGCGCCCTCATGGCACACTTCCCTCGCTTGTTGCAAACGCTTCCCGTGTGCCCTCTTGGCACACCAAACTTGAGTGCAACATTACAAAATCCTGCGCCCATTGGCGCACCCTGCGTCAATGTAACACCAACTTTATATGCGCTAAGAACAAAGCTATAAACATACAGCAGCGCGTCCCTCACTGCAATAACATCATGTCATGCAGACCCTTCATGCGCCGCGCCAGGTTCCCTTTGGCACACAAAAATATGATGTAACATGCACAAAACCTGTGCCCTTTGGCGCATCCTGTACCCGTGTAACACGCTATTTCCATGCGCCCATTATAAAATACATACATATGGCGCAGGCGCGCTTGTTCTTACAACAACAAAATGCAACATGCAGTATCCATGTGCCATGTGCCCTTTGGTGCTGATTTATCCCTTGCAATAGCCCTTTCCTGTGTGCCTTACTATTTAGCCCTGTAACCTGCAACATTCATGCGCCCTGCGCCCTGAAGCCTTAAAATTGCTAACTCTTTCTTCTGTCAGCATTTCAATGGAAAATCAAACAGCTGACACGGATTTCTTCAATTGGGTTTCACTTCTTATTCTTGCAGATCAGCAACTAAGTTCAGAAGAACATATGTCAACATCAAGCAAGAAACCTATCAAATCTAAAGGCAAGGCCAAGCTCACAGAAGAAGAAATGAAGTATAAGTATCAGAGGGTCAGAATGCCCGAGTCCCAAGTAGAGTGTGACCTAGACATCAGAGACTCAGAGCTGGGTCATATTGATATGGAGGAATTCTGGGCCAGAACCCAAAGGGTCATGAGAAGTCCATGGATGGACAAGCTGATAGGCAGTGCCCTGCACCTTGCTGGTGGGATCCCAGTCAGTGCCGTAAACAATGAATTTATGATGGTGGTAGCCCGATGCTACAACAAAGACACAAGATGTGTCCATGGTGAGAAGGGCGAGGTTATAATTAACCTCACTACCCGCCACTTTGAGATAATGCTCGGCATTCCTCATCACCGGCACTTTGTGGCCTCGGGAAGACAATGAAGATCAGTGCATGCAGCTGATGAATGAAGTTTATCTCAAGAACAAAAAAGTAGTGACTCGGTGGCCACAAGTCATTCATCGCAGTGACTTTTCAGAGGAACTCAGTGACACAATTACGTTCCTGAGCAGAGTCTTTGGGCTTCCTGACACCCATTATTTTCACAAGTGGATGTTGCGGTACCTTGAAATAATGAACAAAAATGTGCCCGATCAACGCTTTGAATGGGCAGAAATCATAAGCAGCACAATATCGGAGCAGCTACAACAACTCAACACAACGGGGAGGTTCTATATGAACTCCTACGTGGTCTATGTTGCAGCTTCAGAAAGGGACTATCCAGCTCTGATGCGGTGTGGGGTTTGGCCCCAAGTTAAAATCTATGAATACTATCCAGAGCTGAAGCTGGAAAATAGCATCCCCCAATTCACAAAGATCAATGATGCATTCTTCTACTTCATCATCTACCTGTTGAGGTCAAATATGACTCACGGTCGAATGACCAAGAGCATAGTAGCAGCTACTGAGAAGTGGGGGGCCCTATTCACTCAGTTCCCCACATTCACCTATCTGAGGGCAGTTAATTTCTTGGGGGAACCGACTAGACTGCCAAGGTATGCCGGGCCCAAATTGATCCTATTGGAGCTGTCAAGGCAGCTTGTTACTTATCACGAAAAGTGCCTAAAGAGAAAGAAGGGTGGAACTCCTTTCCCCCTCATAGTGGGTAGATATACATGTCTCACTCACCACAAGGCAAAAGATATGTTTGCAGAACTGGAGCTGCTGAATCTGAAACATGACTTCCCAGCAAGGCCTACCTTCGACCCGAGAAATTGTTTGCCTAGGGCCAAGCTCGACCTGATCCATATCCCTCAGATCGAAGATATCTACATCGACATATATCATGAGGTGGAGATCAGGAGGAAGGACCATTCTCATTTGGCCTTGGTAGAAATCATCCAGTACGGGGTGGCCATCATCCCCAAAGGCTACCAAACTACTGAGGAGGAAGTGGATCAAGTGTATCTTGACACAGGTGGGGATGATTGGCCTTTTGCGATAATTGATAGAACTAAAGCCCCTCAGACAATTGAGGAAAGGGTCAAAGAAACTCTGCGTAGAACAGAACATTGGTGCCGAATGAACGGGCTCATCTACCTCGGGGTCGATTTCACAACCTCTCCGTTGGGCAACACACCTCCTCGGGCTAAACAGCAGCCAAAGGGAAAAGGAAAAGGCAAAGAGGGTGAATCCAGCTCCACCCAAGAGGAAGCTCCTGAAAGTCCTCCTTCCACTGCACCCGAACAAGTTGTAACTCTGGCTTCCCAGAGAAAGAAACAGTGGAAGATGTTCCAATAGGCCCATCCACTCAGGGTGTCACCACTACTGTAACAACTGAGGTCCCTTCTGTTCCTTCTCCTTCCCCTCCTTCCCCTCCTCAGGTGACCCAGGTGACCATTCCTTTGGTCGTGTCCTCTCCCCCTTCTTCTACTGTCCCTCCTGCTTCTTCGTCCATCTTCTCTTCTCTCGCGGATCTGTCCCCCTCCATTTCTTCCCTCATCTCTAAGCTCCCTTCCCTTCCTATGTCTTCCTCTCCTGTAGTATCTCTTCCTCCCGTGAGTGCTTCCTTGGCCTCCCTCTCGATGCCACCTCCAAGTGTCTCCACGTTTTCCCTTCTACTACTGTAGCTGCCCCCTTCTCTGTTTCTGGCCCTTCTCCCATAAGTCCAGCTTGGATCTCCCAGCACCTGAGTCAGCAGAAAAGAAAAGTTCCCATCGCACCGATGGACTTCTCTCGTGATCCCGTCAAAAGGGGTAAAGAAGTAGAAGCCCATCACACGCTTCTCTCAGAGTGCTTCGGGAGAGAGGGTAATGGAGATCGCGTACCCCAATCCTCTGAAGGATAAAAAGGATCTGTCCTTGACAGATTACATAGTGACTCAAGTCACAATGGGGACATCTTCTAAAAGCCTTCAGGGAGAGGCCCTATCTGTAGTTGACGCCCTCTGCAAGAAGCTTCAAGAAGCAAAAGAAGAGAAAAGGCTACTGAAAGAGCAAAATAAACATCTGCTCCAAGCCTTACAGAAGATGGGCAGTGCACCTCCCACAACTGCCACCGAGACTCCTGAGCCTCTGAGCTAGGATAAAATTAATGAATATGCAAAGATTGGTGAGTAGGGTATGGCAGTTTCCGCTTGGAGGAACCAGATCCTCAAGGACAGTGAACGCGTAATCACCAAGTTCACCGATTTGTACTTGAACATCAACAAGGCAAACAAAGAACTCCAGGCGTTAGCAGGACCCATATCAGAAGAGCTGGACCATGCTAGGCTGCAGCATGAGACCTTTCAAAGAATGTTCAACTGTTCATTCGAAGACCTAGTCAAGTTTGGCATTTTCGGTCACCCTAGGGCCCTCAATAAAATCCTTTCCACTCTGGATTACCGGATGGATCAACTGGAATTCATCCTTGAAAAGATCGATAAGGTAAAGGAAGAAGCCCTGGACGCGATGCACCAAATGGAACAAATCATTCTCAACATGTCTCCAGGGTTACTTACTCCTTCTTTCGCCTTAAGGAAAGTTGATGAAACTATTCAGATCTTTAAGGAGATCGTTTCACAAGGGCTGGGGCCAGAGGTCACTTTTGACGTGGAATCCATCAATAACCTGCTGGCCTGTCGAGACTTCATCGGGTTCCTAATAGAAGCAGAGAAAGAATATTCCAAACTCCCAGAGAAGCTCATAGACGAGCGGGAGACTTGTGAGGCGATCAGCGAGTGACACAAGGATCCTTCCCAGGATCAACTAGAGCCCATGATCAGCAAGTTCATGGAATACCATGCCCAATTCCACATCTCGTCACCTGAGCAGCAATGAAGGCAGGATACCCCCTTTCGGCCGCAGGATGACGACGATGAATGAATTCTTTCTCTTCTTCTCTCTCTCCTTCGACTTTCTTTTTGTAAAATGTCTAAAGTATGTTGGCACAAATGATGACATCATCCATGTTGCACCATGGGATGATGTCATCCATCAAGTTGTCAAAAGTCAACATGACTTTGAGATATTGTTGTAGATATTTTGTATATTTTATGTAAATAGGTGGTTGGTTCCTTTTTCCTTCCTTCTCCTTCTTCTATAAATACTCAAATACTTGTTGTATTTGAGGGGTGGATATCTTTTAGATGAAAAATAGAAGTGAGAAGAAAAGACTTTGAGCTTTTTGTAACAGAAGGAAATATTAATACAATATTTAGACTTTGTGCTGAATACATGTGTTATTTGCATTAGATCTTTCTTATGTCAGATCTGTGTGTTTATTCTGTTGGATCTGCTTCTGTTTTATTGTCATTTATTCATCAGTATTGCTTTGTTCGTTTATGCAAGTAGGTTTGGCTCTGTTTACTACCAATCCCAAAACATAAACCTTCTGACCTTTCTACTTTGGAATTCATTTCTTTTCTCCCTTCAGACCTGATCTTTCTTCATCCTCTCTTTCATTCCTTTCTTTTCGCAGTTGGAAATAACCCTACTGGGATGAGATCCCAAACCCCCGAAGGCAGAATATTGTTAGAATTGCACATATTCCTGCTGGTAGAATAGCAATAAACCAGTTTCGCTTTGCTGACTCAAAGAGGGGCTATGCCCCGCACACTGTTGACTCGTCTATCCATAAATCTGCCCAAGCGACAGATTTTCGAACCAACAGAGGTGAGGTAGAGTGGAGTTTGACTCGCCAGATCTTTGAGAGATTTTACAAAAATTGAAGGATTTGACCAACATAATGCTTCAAAATAGCTAGAATGTTCCTTTAACTAGAAGGCGTGCTTCAATGGATGCCCAGATCAGAACATTTTCACACAAAATTTAAGGATCCAAGATGAAGGCTCAAATTGAAAAAAATAATTAAACACTATCAACCTCTATTTTATCATGCCTAAGATACCCTCAAAGGCTAACAAACAATCTTAATCATCATGCTAGGAGTAAAGTGATTTTAAACTTGTTTATTTCACTATCAAATGAAAGCTCTTCTAATAAATGAAATTACAAGTGCCACCAAACTATCACAAAGCTAAGATCTTGTGTGATTCATAGAGATTTCAATATAAGAATACAATGGGAACAAGAAAAATTGTGTGCAGACATTTAGAAATGAAAGCACACAATTTTTCTCAAAATTAAACACTAATTTACTCAAATTTGATTAAACTTATCATAAGGGGAAAGTTTCTAGAACAATATCAGAGCTTGTCAATGGTTTTACACTCAAAATCACCTTGACATGATCAAATTTAACATAAAAGAAATAAATAGGTTCCTCAGATAGTCTTTCAAAAAGATGGGCTCGATCAAACATTTTCTCTTAGGAATTAGCTCTCGACCTCTAACACTCTAACCTTCCAACCATTCACATGAAAAATTCATGCAATTTATAACATTTCATTTACAATAGAGTTTCCCCCGAAACTAGAAAGATTCAAAGCACCATTGCATGTTACGACCTTGATTGTGACTCCCAGAGTCGGATTTGTAAAAAACATTTCAGGTGTGCGAAGGGAAAATCTCTCAAAATATTTCTAGCATTCAATTCTTCATTAGGTAATTCATTATTCATCTCACATGCCAACTACTTTCTCCTCCAATCTATCAAATTTGGTTCTTTGCGTGCTAAGGAAGGAAAAACTGGAAATCCAGATCGACGCCAATAGTCAGATCACATCTTAATGGTAAAAGACATTTTCAGATTTTTCCCACCAAACCAAGATATCAATAGGTCTCTTGTGTGCCAAGGAAAGAAAGATCAGGTTGAATCCGATACCAAATTACATCTTGAACCAAATTTTGACTATTCTCTATTGGGCTTGCATGGGTCATTTTGATGATTTTAATCTTTTTGAAAATAAGGGGCAAAAAATCCAAGTTGCCTCGATGGCCTCGCCTCCCTACATATTGAATTTTCAAACGCCATGCATCTCAATGACGCATCTTGAGATGGTCCTCAAAATTAGAGACTTTCGAATGAGCGTGGGCTCACCACGTCTCTTAGTCCAGCAGAATTTGCTAAAAAAATTGAGATTTTAGTGGAAGGTGCCATGTCTCCAAGGTCCGAGACAATCTTCTTCGGCCGTTGAAAATTCCAACCTAAAGGCAGAGTGGGTGGAAGCCTCCAAGTGTCCTTCTAGCGCTTCTTTAGAATAAAACCCAAGGGCCAGTCCCCAAACATGCTCGGTCCCTCCACGTGTCTCAGGCCCTTTAGGAAGTTACTGAAAATTATAAGTAAAGGAAGACCTAGTAGAAACCTTCAGGTGTCTTTATGGTATAACTTCAAGATGGTCCCCAAGAGCAGAGACCCTAAATGAGTGTGGGCTCACCACGTGTCCCAAGCCTTAGAAATTTTCTTTAAATAAGTCCCTAGTAGAGTGGAGGAAGCCTCCACCTATCCCTCTATCACAATAACTAAGATGGAACCCTGAGGTAGATATTCAAATGAGTGCCAGCCCACCATGTTTCCACGGCCCACCAAAACTATCTCGGTTGCATGAAAAATTTCTTTAAGTTAGAAAAGTAGTGGAATCCTCCACATGTCCTCCCGACACAACTTCAAGGCCAAACAAAAAGGTGAGTCTTCAAACAAGCATCATTCCTCCACGTGGACAAGTTTTGGGTTAAAATGATCCACAAAGTTTTAGAGTGCCCCACCGATCCATATCCAACCAAAAGGGCCACGTTTCCACTGATGCAGAGATTTAAAATTGACAGGAGAAACACACCTGTCAAGCCATAAAAATGTAGGGAAACCATTGTTTGAGCTGAAGATGAAATTTTCTTCAAGGACAGAGAATTTGGAAATGTTGTAAGGTTCACACATGACCCTCCAAGCTATATCCATTCACATTTCTTCAAGTACCTGGGACAAAATGGCAGGGACAACAACACACGACTACAGAAAATGGAAGGAAGGAACAACCCAAGTTTTACGCCCAATTGACAGACACCTTCAGATGGATAGAGGAACAAATCAACAAATTTTGGGCTTTTAAGTGACCTTCGACCAAGGAGGAACCAATCATGGCAACCAAATGGAGGATAGAGTCCTCAGGTACCAACATAAGGAGACAAAAAATGTTATAGAGGCCATAAAATAAGGGATTTTAATGGCAAATGGGGTGAGACTAATTCGAGCACCAAAAATACTATGTGGTTACACATTGTGCATGAGGATGTTAGAACGAGCATGTCTACAATATTACAAAGCTACGTTGAAGAACAAATAGTTGAGGAAGCACACATAGGAGGGAAGATCAGCTTTAGGGCTGTTCTAATATCACTAGTATTCATGGAAATTGGAGTACCAGATGGGTCGAAGGAGAAGGTGTGGGAATACCCCATAGAGAATAAGTCACCAACCGAAAGGTTGAAAGTACCTATGTAAAGCTGCCATGACAGATGATGTCAAACAAAGGGCAGAGAAATGGTACGACAGGCTCCACATGGCATTTTGAGAAGAGTGGCGCATCCCAAAGGACCTACCATCGTAGTAGGGAAATAAGTCCGGCTTTGTTGTATATCAACATTTATGCATCTCACGCTTCGAATGAGAGATGGATTCTCGGAGCCCTTGGTGTAAATTTCCTTATGCATTCACTGCAAGGTATTTACAAGCATATGTTAACATATTTAAAGACACACGCCGATTGGTATTCAATGCAGATAAGGTAGAATGTGACTACCATATGTTGAGAAAGAAGTATGTGTATCCTGGAAGAAGTGCCTACACCGAGAGGATCATTTCAGAGGTGTTGAATATTAAGCCAATAAGTTTGGCTATAGCAGATGTAGGGGAAACATTGGTGTATCTTCAGCTGAAGCCCAAGATGGAGAAAAATAAGTATGTAGAGAATGAATTCATGCTCCCAGCATCACCAAAGGGAAAGAATACAATGGAGAACATCCCATCACCTAAGCCCGTAGATCCAATTGAAGTGGAGGATAAGGAGGAGGAGTGTGAACATAGTGGTGGTTTGGAGCATAGAGGTAGGATACATCCTATAAATAAGGGTAAAGATGAGCGTGCCACTACACCACCTCAGCCACAAGAGGGGGATGATGAGGACTTGAATGCAGTCCAAGGGGAGCATAAATTTAAGAGGGTGTTTAGGAGAACAAGGACCCAAGGTGTTAATCCAACCATGGTATGGAAATGACCTCGTCTCTCTCCACATAAGGAGACCACTGAGCCAAGGAAGAGAAGAAAGTTGAGGTTGGGTGAAGAAGTAGAGGAATCAGAGGAGAACGAGTGTGCATCTCCTACCCCACTCGAGCAAAAATATGAGCCACAGAATGAGGAAGAGAAAAAAGATGCAGAGATGAAGAATGGAGAAGAAAAAAAAAAAGGAAATCTCGGATTCACGCATGCAACTTCTCAAGATGTAATGGGATAGGCTCCTAACCTTGAAGCTACAACTATAAAGGGTCCTATATCGAAGAGGATGATTGGAGAGAAAATTCCACTAGCCATGGGGTATACTGAGAGGACACAAGAAAAATTTTCTATGCTCTGCTTCCAGAGCACAACAAGTGCAAGAGGGATTTAATTAGCTGTGAGCTAATAGATGAGGATATGGTATTTGTGTGCACTTAGAAGAAACTATCATGGTTAATGAACACCCACATGGATGAGCCTGACTTTGATGTATGCAAAGAGTCATGTGTTTTGAGACACAGTGAAGAAGGAACCCCTGTGCTAGACATATGATAGTAAATCCTATGATCATCTCGGATGAGTAGGTCAACAACTCATTGGTAAATGTTTCTGCTGATGTTTCTAGGAGAAACATGGATAAAGCTACAAAAATTAGAGCATTCGTGAGGATCTAAAGAAAAAGGATGCAGAGATAGCATGCCTAACACAAGAGAGGGACTTAGTGTAGAAGAAGAATGAAGTATTTATCAGCATCATAGAGGAGATTGGGGACAATGTCATTAGAGCAAGGCCACACTTGGAAGACAAGGTACCACTGGTGTTTCCTTGATGATACACTATGTAGGAAAGTTGGTGGACTTGGTAGTTAAAGATGAACCTTTACATATGACAACGCCAAGGAAGTCACAAAGAAAGAAAAAATGAGAGAAATCCTTGGTGATGTGAAAGATTACATCCTATGAAGGGTTATTGCAAGTGCTACGGTGAGAAGTATTAAAGAAAGAAGACCCAACTTTGAACATCTACATAGCTCCAGAGGTGCTTATCAACATAAAGACCCTAGAAGAAATCAATGAGGTCTAAAAATCAATGAAGGATGAGACATTGGGCTACCTAAAAAGATTGTTAATGGTTAAATAGAAGCACGAGGAACTGTTGACAACACAAGACTCAAATTTGGAAGAGATTAGGAAGCTAATTACACAGAAGATAGATCTTCTAGAAGGAAGAATGACATCAATGTCCAATGTTGTTTTGGTTCTGCAAAATGAAAAAGGGGAGATTGTGAGGGATGAATTGGAGTCCATTGTTGTGGACATTCTAGAAAAAGTAGAACAAGCACTCGCTGAATGGCAGAACTTGGAGGATAAAATAAAGGAAGAGTATCCAAAGTTGATACTTCAAACTAATACAGAGGAGGATTCCTCCTAGCCTCATAAAAATTCTTTATTTCTCTACATTATTTCAATCTTATTCTTTCCTTTCTTCTATTCTTTACTTCAATTTTTGGAGATACTAATTTTCGAGACGACAATGCGATTAGTGTGGGGTAATGTTGATTAGAGAATACTTGTTAGAGATCACACAAGAAGTTCGCACAATAGATAAGGCCAGGATCAAGGGTGCGGAGAGACAGGAAGAACCCACATGGGGAGGGCATGTTCAACATTCAAAACTTAGTTGATTTTGAGAGTGATGACCTATTTTTAGAAGATGGCATACGTGACACACCAACGATGTAGATACATGTGCACCACACATTATCTATCTTTAGAGGATCAGATCGAAGCGTTTTGCATGGAAACAAGATAAGAATAGGATTGTCACTTTAGTTAACTATAATAAGTCTATAGATAGCATAATTGCATGTGTGTCTACATGACTATAAATGATGCGTGGCTATTAATAGTTTGCGGTCTATTTCTGGAATAGATAAGTGGTGAAGGGAAAGTCCCCACCCAATATATATGATATGAAGCACATAATAGGATAAACAGAGATAGATGGATGTATGGAGATATAGAGATATACACATATGACTGAATTACTATATCATATCCATGCACACATGGTATAGATTGACATTACTGTAAGGAGATTCTGTGTTTATTAATAGATGGAAGATATTGGTTGAACTAAGTTTCATTCCTATGTGTATTTGAGTAGTGCATGTTATTGATTCAATCATGATTAATATTTAAGCTTGTTCTTTCATAGATCTGAATGTAGCATGCATTGTAAAAAGATGGAGTAGTTATGGATCTATATGTTTCTTCCTTCATCACACTAACATCCTACTATAGCAACCCTAAAGAGGGACCTAGTACTTTTGTTCACTTCAGTCGGCGCGTAGTCTAGGCCGTGAGTGATGTGCAGCGTGACTATGGTGTTATTTGGTAAATTCTAGGCTACATCAACCATTGTATAATATTTGTCCAAATATAATCTGAATCTCAATAAACTAGAACTTGTCGTTCTTTGACAAAAATAGTTAAAATTTGAGGCAATAAATAACTATATTTAAAAATATATGAAATATATATCATTAAAACCACTATCGAATACATCACTTCCATAAATTCTCCTTCACTAAAAAAAAAAATCCTAAAATAATTAATACCATGACCCTTAAAGAATCTATCGCTTAATGTGAAATTATAAAACCCAACCTGTGAGTGAGTCAAGTGTGTCATAATATAGAAAGCCAAGATAGTAGCCAACATAACAACACCGATAAGGAAATCATAAACCACGCAGAAGCACCAACAAGGACATCGCTGGTAGGAACAATAGTGGGTTTTCCCTAGGGTGAAGAGGAAGGGCCCTCTTCAAGACTAACAATATCCACCAAAGTAAATGCAATACCAAAAAGGAGATGCATCTAGAAAAACACTAGTGTTGTGTCATCCGCCTTGAGACACAACCACGACCATGATATTTTGCCCCTTTTAACATTGTCCCTACATATCGGTGATGAAGTAAAATGGCCCCAAATTTGGGAAATTGAACGCCATGTGGATGTTGTCAAATCTAACAACAAGCGATCTTTGTCTTGCATTTCTAGAATGCCCTATACAACACCTACAAAATAGAGTCCCCTTTGTCCATGTACTTGAACACGCACATAAAAATATACATAGACATTAATATCACGAAAAAAAAAGATATAGAGACATTGATTGGATGAGCACAATTAAAAAGTATATGTTTGTTGTCACCTCTTCGGAAATTTTGTATTTTCTTCTCAATTTTAAATTTTTTTGAGTTGTTGACTACTAAATGCCTCCATGAATGTCCCATAAGGAAAGGCTTATTCCTAAACGTAGTCATTTTTTTTTCGAAAGTTTGTGTTTTTGTGCCTTTTCTAGCCCTTTGCGGTAAAATCGGCTTTTTCTATCCCAAGTGTCCCAAGTTCATTCAAGTCGTCTACATTACTTGATTTTATGGTTTTACCGATTAGTCTTCATTCATGGCTTTTACATCTTTTCACGTCCTATCTATCACATTGTCCCTGAAAAGTGCGGTTTGGACTCAAATTTTCCGCCTTGTCTAGTTTCCATGTGTTATCGATTTTGCATCTTTACGCATTCCAACCTGTCCCAATGTCTAGTGGGACGGTTGTGTATATTTTTTCTAATATTGTTGTGGATTAGCTTAATATTCTTTTCATGTCCCAATATCCCGTGGGACATTTGGGCCAACGTTATCCACCTTAGCTGATTTCCACTTTTTCAAGGTCATTTTGAATATCAAATACCTCATTAATTTTGTCACCGACTTATTGGGGGTTAATGGGGTTATAAATGCTTGGGTAATCAGTCATTCCCACCACCTCACTTGTAAAAAAATACTCTTGACCATTCACATTCATTTTCTTTTTCCATTCTTAGCCTTGTCAAGTATTATTCCATCATTTTCAAATTTGTAGGTATTGAAGTTGAGAGACGAAGAGGTGCTGATCAAGGAGCTGAGGTTTCTTGTCTCATCAATATTTTTCTATCCCGGTTACATGATGAAGATTAGTTTTAAAGGTCACGAGCATTTTTATTCCTTGGAGACAGCCATACCCAACATTGGTGACAGTGAAGCTCAACACCTGGATTTGGAGGAATGCAGGCATGAATCAATCATCGGATCCTACTCCTATGTCTCATCTATTTAAATATTTTGGGATAGCAGAAGTAGGAGGTTTTTGAGTCTCGGTCTAGTGTGCTAACACGCTTATTTCTTGTGGCTCTTGTTTTTTTCCTGACACAAATGAAGTTGTGGATCCTCAAGGTCAATTAGTGGTGCATATTTATGAGGATTGCATTTGTACTGCCCTTACGATTCACGTGCTTGAAAATGCAAATACTCTCACCAGAAGTCAAGATCAATCTCTATTTGATCGGGACATTGAGAAATACAAAAGTAGGGTTGTTAAGTCTTTGCTAAGAAACCCTAGGAAAGGAGCTTCAAGGTTTCCTAAAGTAATGTTCATAGTTGATTTTCATGAGGAACTATTAGAAGTCATCACTTTATTAGATAGAATTGTAGGATTTCCCACCACAAATGAATTTCACTATTAGATGTGTTCTTACCTCAATATTATCTGTGAGGGTAAACAAAGTTTGAATTGGGCAGGAATTATCTGTGATAATCTGACTGAATATTTTTCAAATGTTCAAAGAACCCAGACTTTTTATATGACCTCCTATCTAATGTACTCCATTACAGCCTACAAGAGGGTGGTTGGGTTTCTCTCCCATGGAGGATAAGAAGGATGCTCCCATTTACATGTATCTTCCACAATTGAATTTGAAGACCAGTAATCATCACTTTAGGAGGGTGAAAGATGATTTCACTATGTACATTGTTAGATTGTTAAAAGGTGATATTGCTAGAAGGTTTTCAGATGAGGAAATTTTTTGAATCGATACCTATGATAGTTTTTTCATTCAATTTAGGAAATTTTCATTTATAAGATTGGCAGGTTTTGAAGGACAACCCTTGAAGCTTCCCATGTATTATAGTGATAAGATGACCCTTGTGGAAATATGCAAATAACTAGATAAGTTGTATAGGACTTATAGAGACAAGAAGATTACAGGTATCCAATTTCTAATCTCACTAGGCAATTACACCTGTAGAACTACTCTAGATGCCCAGAATGTAGATAGAAAAATTGCTCCTCTCACTCTCCACTACTATAATCCCATAACTTGCTTTGATGTTAAGCAGTTCATCTCATCTAAAATTAGAATGGGTTACCTTCACCTTTCTAATATTGAGGATTATTGGGCAGATTGTTCTAATGACTATGAAGCTAGAAGGAGGTACTATGGAAGGTTATCTCTATAGCAGATTATTGACTTTAGTATATTTGATGTTCTGAAGGAATGGAAGATGATGACAAAGAGTTGCAATCTCGTGAGTATCAAAGGTCAATCAAGCACACTCCCATTGAAACCATGGATTGGTTTGTAAAGGAAAGGGATGACTTGATGGAATTAAATAATTTGGTCCTAGTAAGAACTAGGTTGTGGTTTAACAGGAAGATGAGTGGATTCAAATTAAGGAAATCTAGATCCACTTCATATAATACCCCCACTTCTTAGAAAGAAGCATCTTTGTTGGCTCTTGAGGCAAGTCAAGAAATCTATACCTTCCCCTCTGAAATCTTCAACTCTAGTATATACTAAAAAAGGAAAAATCAAGGAGGATAATGTAGCTGATGTCACTCTACAAAATGAGTCTTCTCCTAAACAATCAACTTCTGGGAAACAATTGTGGATTCTCGATGATAGTGTTGGAAGTCAAGAAGAGAAATAAAGGCATGAAGTGGATCTTCTTGAAGCGAGGTAATGAGATGGAAGATAAACTAGAAGAGATGATTTCAGGATCTGTGGAAATATCTCGCTAAATAAACTCTTGATTCCACTCATATTGATACCTCTATGTTAGAGGTGGGTGTTGTTCAAACACCGAATGCTATGAGTTCCTCTATACTTGGGCCCATTTCTCCTTATACTTCTAGTTCCTCATTCTCTTGGGTGCGACCACTTTGTTAAAGAATGAGAAAAGAAAGGCCACTTCAAGTATATCTCCTCCAAGGTTTGACGCAAAGAGCGGATCTTCTAGGCACTACCCTTCCCCATCTAAGAGGGCTAAAGTCACTTCAAGGCTGGTTTCAAATTCTCAAGGTCAATAATTCATATAGATTGCAAAGCCCAAGTCGATAAAGATGAAAGGGAATTGTCACTAGATGCTTTGGAATTGAAAATTATTCCTCTTGGACAGTCAAATCCAAAGAGTGAGGTGCATAATATGAGAGAAAGCGTGTGCAGAGTGATTAAAAGAGTAGAGAAGGGAAGTAAACACAAGAGCAACTGGAATACCAAAATCAATTTTTTTCTACTTTCATCAGGTCTTTATTGGCTAAAGACAAGGTTCTTGATCCCACTCCCTTAACTTCCATTCCCCACTACTATCCTCTCCACGATGAAATTCAAGCCATCAAATATATCCATAAGCATGCTTCTTATGGAAAATAAATGGAGACTATGGTTGATGATTTAATGTCATGGGCTTAAATTTTATTGAAAAATATTTTAAGGCATATGAAAAAATTGTTAGGATTCAACTAATATTTTCTACTAAACTCAGTGGTCTTGATAGAGAATTGAAGTTATGTAGTGAGTGCATTCAAGATCTCAGATTGATGAGAGAAACTCATGTGCAGATTCTCGTAGCTAGCAAGGTTTTTGATGATGTTAAGTAGAATTTGTCTAAACAGTGGGTTTTCAACATTGACTGGAAAATAAAGGTTCTCGAGGAATTCATTGGTGAGCTTAGAAACAAGCTGCAAAAGGGAGATAATTTCAAGGCTTGTGTCATTTATGCTTTCTTAGATATACACTTCCGAATCTTTAAGAAAAATTCAAGTGACAAATTCACTGTTCAAGAAATCAAATATCAATTCAAGAATTTTTTCGAGAGAATACCTGTTCAAACAAGAGACCATATCTAAGGAAAAAATGAAGGATATTTACTGAGACTACAAAGTTGATATCAATGATGCCAACAAGGAGTTCTGGATAATGTAGAATTTGAGAAGTACATGGAGAAGTGTTTGGGTAGTTGGACTCATGCCACTTCCAATACAACAATTCCTCGAGGAATGGACATAGTTGTAGCTTTGAAATGATTCAGAAATCAAGTGTTAAAGATAGTAGGGGTTTCCGTACATCTACTAGTGTCTCTACTTCTTAGCTTTTTTTTAATTTTAAATTACCTAGTTAAAATGAATTTATTTCTTTCTTGTGAGGGATAAGTCAAGTTTGTAATATTTAATTAGGTACTAATATTTGTATTAAAATAAAGGAAACAAAAACTATTGGAGTGTCTTATAACCGTTTTTCTAAGGTTATTTAAGGGGATCCTCTTGTTATTATAAGGGATGGAGATTTTGATACTCGGATGTAAGAGATAACTTTTAAATACTAAATATAGAAGAAAATATCACCCTCTCTTGTTCTCTTTATCTGGTTTGTATAAGGTGTGTGTTATTCTGAAGTAAGAAATTTGTGTCTTTCGGTTGATAAATGTATTTATAACTTTATGTCTAATACATGCATGTCGTGTGTTTATGGAGGAATAGTATGAATCTTATTAAAGTAATCAAACATCGGTAGAATATCATTTTACTATCTATGTATTTGAAAGTGTTTTCTCTTCTTAGTTTCCATATATCAGTCCCGAATTTTCTTATTTATTCTATATTGGGAACTTGTGGTGGATATATCCCGAGATATCAAAAATCTTAACAAAATATTGAATAATTTTTTATACTGTAAATAACGTTTTTGCTTTCAATAAGGGAACCTCTCCCATAAAGAGGAGGGATGGTTTTCCGTGAATGTTGCTTGTTTTCAAAAGATCAAATTCTACAACCAAATTTTTTTGGCATTGACCGTGGGGCACGTATTGTGCATCTCACCAGATAACTTCAAAACAAGTCGGAAGATTGACACACTCGGCGCAGATAGAAGATATACATGAGGTCAAAGATCACTTGGTGTTGAAGATTCATATTTTTTTAACACAACTTCTCTTTAAGCCCAAAGAGGAAAAGAGTGCGATCCACAAGCACTCCTCCCATCCAAAATAGAACTGTAACAAACACAGGCTCATAAACCCAATCAAGCCCTAATATTCAAGCTTTGATATTGGCTAGTATTACGTCTCCTTTACAAACTATTTTTCCAAAGATGACAGTTCCTCTACCTTGGGGACAAATGGTAGGACCCCTAGCTCTTCCTCAACCTTTGCATGAAATTCAAAAATGGATTAGAAAAATATTTCCTAAATTCAGAGGAGATGGGAAGGTACACCCAGATGAACACATTTTTGCATTTATTGTGGCATGTGGGATAATTGGAGTAGAACATGAATATGTTTCTGTTAGGATCTTTGTAGAGACATTACAAGATAATGTGGCTGACTGGTTCTATCATCTCCCACCTGGTGTTATTAGTAACTGGACTACCATGAGAATACATTTTGAGGATCGATTTAAACCTGTGGAGGATGTGCATGCTCTCCTAGCTCGTATTTCCCAGATAAGGAAAGAATCACATGAACCCATGAGAGAATTTGTGGCCAAATTCAATAAATTGGTTAATAATATTTCAGTGGCTACTTAGCTTGTGGACCGAATTCAAAAAAAAAATTCTTAAATGCAAAATTAGTAGAGGTAAGCTATGACTTGAGAAGATCTAATCGGTGACTCTATATGATGATCAACGCTTGGCTATAAGTGTTAAAGATGATTTGATAATGTCAAGGAAATTGAGAAAAGAACTTGCTAAATCTAAGGCTTCCTCTTCAGGAAATAACTCCAACCAGCTAGTACAAAAATTGGCCAATGATCTTATAGCCATTAAAAAGAAATTGCCACATAATACTCCTTACAAAAATATTATGAGAAGGAATTTTCAACCTTGAAATTGATTGTCTCCCCTTCAACGAAAACTAGCGATTAAAGGACCACCTCTTATAGTTCATGTTAACACAACATGTGAATTCAGGAACCTTAGGATGAGGATGAAGTTTAAGGATATGAATAACTTGAAGAGAATTTAGATGACATATCAGAAGAAGTGACTCCCAAGTTAATTTTCTCATTACTGAAGGAATTAAGGAGGATACTGATGATTATGACGAAGTAGTTGCTGATATGAATAGTGAATCATATGTCATCATGGATTGAGATCAAATGAGTAAGAATAAAGAAGTGGTTCAGCCCTCAAAAAATTCCAAATAAGTTCCAGTTATCATCCTAGTTGTTGTAAAGAGAGGGGTTATAATTCCTACCACTTCCAATCACAAGGTAAGTAGTGCTTATATTCCTTCTACTCCTTCACCTTTACCTATTAATAAGGAACCCCCACACATAAAAACTGATAGGCCTAAATTATCTTCTCCTGCCAATACTGAAACACTATCCATCATAGGATCCTTTGACATCATTGATAACCTTAAGAAAACTAAAATTGAAATTTTAGAGGCTAATTTTTATCAAACCCATTCGGATGCCTTTTCTCAAGTTGTTAACTTTGTTAAATCTAAACCCAACTCCACACCTACCACTTCCAAAGATCTCTTACCCACTCCTACCTCTGCACCTCAGCAGAACATGATGGCTATATTACCTTCCGTAACAAAGAAAATTGAACCCTTCCATATCACTTTACTTATAGCTTGACTACCAAAGGCTCGATTATTGTCATGGCCATTGATTTTGGAGCCTATAATAATGTTATGTCTGCTAAAGTTTCTCATGCATTAGGACTGACCTTGACACACACATTTGGTTCCTATTATTCCATGGAGAGTAAGTAGGTGTCGTTGGTAGGAAGAATCAAGGATGCATAAGTGGATTTTCTTCTTTCCCGTAAAAGGGTTAAGGATACTATTTTGGTAGCCGATGTACCCCCATCCTATGGTATGTTACTGATTAGGAATTTCTATAAAGAAGTGGGTGGATAAATTCAAATAATTTGGTTTCATGGTCTTATTCGATAATGGGAAGATGAAGAAATTATTTCCTGAGAGACATATAGAGTATATTGTGCAGAAGACTGATGATCCTAAAGCACAAATCCTCTATGAAGATATTGGTCATGGAAATTATATGATCACGTCTAGAAAAGGAAATGAAAATTTTAAAAAAGTAATGAATGATGCCAATGGGGTTTGGATCCTGGAGTTTGATGGTAGTTGTTCTTTAGCTAGTTTTGGAGTGAGATTAGTTCTATTTTCTCTCGAACAAAAGTCTTATCCTTTTTCCTACAAGCTTCAGTTTGAAAATACAAATAATACAACAGAATATGAATCTCTTCTGTTAGGATTATCAATGGCCAAGGAGATGGGGGTTAAAAATATTTGTGCACGTGGAGATGTTAAACTCATTGTTAACCAAGTCAGGATATGTTTGAGTTAGAAAAAGAGATTAAAACATTATAGAAATCTCGTATGGGATTCTATTGAATTTTTTGGATACCTTCTCCATAGAATATGTTCCCGAGAAAGAAATAATAGACTAGATGATTTAGCTATGTCGGGATCTTTCTTTGATTCCCCATCCTAATCTTACTCAAGAGAAATTCATAATTGAGATGATACATCGGCCAAGTATTCCAGACAATGCCAATAATTGGCGGTATTTAATGATGGTCAACATTTTCTTTCTTTTCTTGAACTTTAAGATAATTTTGGTCAACTATATTTCGAAGGAAGTGAAGCTACTCCTCATGAGTCTGTGACATCCACTATGCTTGAAGAAGAGATCGAGGAAGAATCGACAAAGATGGATGTATCAATCTAAAAGGTAATAAAATACCCAAAGGATTAGTAAGTTTGGAGGATTTTTTTGATAAACATGATAGGTACATCAAGTTTAAGATATCAGATAGAGTTAATCAATCTGCTGAAGATGAAAATTTTAATATTGGAAGTGAAGAGAAACCCAAGTGAGTCAACATTGGTAAATACCGCACGAAGGAAGAAAAATTAAGATGATAGATCTCTTGAAAAGGTATGCTTTGATGTGCTTTCTTTTTCATTTGATGATTTGAAATATTTTAAACCAAGAGAAATATATCATTATATTCCTCTGAAGCCTAGAATTAAGCCTTTTCGGTAGAAGTAATGGCAATATAATCCCAAAATTTGAGATACTATTTATCAGAAATCCAAAATAATTTGAAGGGAAAAAATAAATTTCCCCATTCATCACTCAGTTTGGGTAGCCAACATTGTACCGGTAAGGAAGAAGAATGGTGAGATTCATATTTGTGTAGATTTTTGGAACCTAAACCAAGCCTCCCTCAAAGATAATTATCCACTCCCAATTATAGATCAAATTCTACACCCTGTCACCGGCTCTAAGATGTTATCTATGTTGGATGGATTTTTAGGATATAATCAAATTGAGGTCGATGTTCCTGATCAACAAAAAGCAACATTCAAAACTCTGTGGGGAATGTTTTCTTATAAAAGAATGCCATTTGGTCTAATTAATGTCGGTGCCAATTTTTAGTGGGCAATGGATTTGGATTTTGCATCCTTGAAGGGAAAATGCATTTTTGTATATCTGGATGACCTAACTGTCTTTTCTAAGCAAAGGGAAGATCACTTTCAACATCTCGAGATTTTTCTTCAAAGGTGTTGAGAGCATGCAGTGTCCCTCAATCTAAAGAAGTATATTTTTGGGGTTACTTAAGGTAATATCCTTGGACACATCATTTCTAAAGAAGGAACCAAGATAGATGCGAGAAAGAGTTCAAAGCTATCGAGCGAATTCCTCTTCCTATGAGTAAAAACGGTGTGCATTCTTTCTTTGGAAAGATATAATTTTTATGAAGATTTATTCCAGATTTTGGTGAATTAATTATGAGTATAGCTCATATGATGAAGGTAAAACAATCCTTTTGTTGGAATCTAGAGGGGAAGGAAGATTTTGAGAATATTAAAAAGGAAATTGCTCGGAATCCTATTCTTGCTTTCCCTGATTTTGAGAAGGACTTCTTAATCTATTGCTATGCTATCTGAGAATACTTTGGCTGCCATTTTAACTCAAAAAGATACTTGAGGGTGTGAAATACCCATTAATTTCATGATTTATGTCCTCAAATATCATGAATTGAAATATACCCAGATTGAGAAGCATGCCTTTGTTGTGGTTAAAGCAGTGAAACAATTTCGTTTCTATATCCTTGGTTATCACTCTATCATCCTTACTCCAGATACAACTGTTAAGTCCATTCTCACACAACAAGAGTTTGGAACTAAAAGAGGAAATTGGGTGTAAAAGGTGCAAGAGTATGATTTAGATAGTAGGCCAACTAATTTAGTTCGAGGAAAAGGACTATGTGAATTGATTCTTTCGCAGGGCTCGAAGACAATTCTCCCAGAGAAAGTATAGACATTCCCACCGTCATCTTCATAAGTTCTTCTGATGAATGGTATGTTGAAATTTCTTATTTTCTTAACTATGGATAATTCCCATCCCACTTAAATGATAATGAAAGGAGAGCCATCGAGTTGAGATCTACACAGTATGTGCTTTGGGACAATTCCCTTTTCAAAAGAGCAATTGATGGAAGATTTCTCGGATGTGTAGATAAAATGCAGCAGAAGAATTTGCTTAGGGAGTTTCATTATAAAGCTTGTGTAGGATACTACTGGCCAACTTTATTCCAAGATCCAAGCAAATGGGTAAGTAAATGTGAAGCTTGTCAAACTTCTGTGGGAAGGCATAAGCTAGCTACCCTGCCACTCAAACCGGTGGTGATGGAAGAAACTTTTAAAAATGGGGTTTATACTTCATAGGTACCCTTAATCCTCATTCGAGTGATGGAAACACTTATGTTCTAACTACTACTGGTTATTTCACTAAATGGGTGGAAACTATTCCAGTAAAGAGCACCACCTCGGAGGTGATATGTAATTTCATCAAGGAAAATATCCTGATCAAATTTGGTGTGCCAAGTAAAATTGTTACTGATAATGCCTCCAAATTTTCTTCTTATGAAATGATGGATTTATATTATGGGTATGGAATCTCTCTTCCACATTCTTCTAATTACTACCCCAAGGAAATGGGCAGGAAGAATCAACAAACAAGAATTTGGTGACCATTATTCGGAAGCTTGTCAATGAATCACAAAGAAATTGGCATAAAAAGTTATATGATGCTCTTTGGGTAGATAGGGTTACTCCCAAGAGGGAAATTGGAATGTCTCCTTTCCAAGTGGTATATGGAATTGAAGCTCAATTACTAGTGACTATGGAATTGCCAGCTTTACAACTGATGAAGGTCATTGAGGACTCAAACTTCACTAGTGCTTTAGAAAAGATAATTATGTACCTACAAAAGTTAGATGAGGACAAACTAAAAGTGGTGGATAGGATCTCTTTACATCAGGAGAAGGTTAAGAAACTGTTTGATAAAAAGGCTAGACCTGGAGACTTCTAGGTTGGAGATATTGTTCTACTCTGGGACAAGAGGTGAGAACCTCGAGGAAGTCATGGCAAATTTGATTCTCTCTAGTTGGGCCCATTCAAGATCAGGCACTTCGCAGGGGAAAATTATTTTTACTTGGACTATATGGATGGGACATCTCTCCCATTTCCATATAGTGGGCAATATTTGAAGTTGTTCACGTCTTATCCTTTTGGGCAAGTCCTCATGCAGTCCTATATAGTCCCTATTTTTGGTCTTTGTTGTGTGAGGGTCTCTTATGTGTTGGTATTTTCTAGATCTCTTTTACCTAATGGATAAGGCCTTTGGTCTAATTATGAACTTTGAGATTGTGGAGTTATTTTTATGCCTTATTATCCTGTCACTCAATCAAGTCACATCCCCAGGAAGAGCCAGCTATTGTCACCTCTTCGGAAATTTTGTATTTTCCTCTCAATTTTCAAGATTTTTGGGTTGTTGACTGCTAAATGCCTCTGTGAAGGTCCCATAAGGAAAGGCTTGTTCATAAAAGTAAGTCATTTTTATTCAATTTTTTTGTTTTTGTGCCTTTTTGGCCCTTTGTAGTAAAATCAGATTTTTTTGTCCCAAGTTTCTTGAGTTCATTCGGGCCATCTGTTGCCCAGATTGTCCACTTTTACCGATTAGTTTTCATTTATGATTTTTTTGGAATTTTATGTCATGTTTGTCCCATTGTCCCGAAAGTGCGGTTTGGGCTCAAATTTTCTGCCTTGTTCGATTTCCATGTGTTACGGCTTTACTGATTTACGCGTTCCAACTGTTCTAATGTCCCGTGAACGTTGTGAAGATTTTTTCCAATTTTTCTGAGATCAGCTTAATCAACTTTTCACATCCCAATGTCCCGTGGGACATCCGGGAAAACTTTATCTACCTTACCCAATTTCCACTATTTCAAGGTCATTTAAAATATCAAATGCCTCATTAATTTCATCGCCGTGATTGGGGTTAATGGGCTTATAAATGCTTGGGTAATCAATAACTCCCACCACCTCACTTGGAAAAAAATTACTCTTGACCGTTCACATTCCTTCTCTTCCACCATTCTTTGCCTTGTCGAGTCCTCTTCCATAATTTTCAAATTTGCAGGTATTGAAAGTGAGAGATGTGAGGTGTTGATCAAGGAGCCGAGGGTTCTTATCTCATCAATATTTTTCTATCCTAATTACATGACGACGATCAATTTTAAAGGTCATGAGCATTTTTCTTCCTTAGAGATATCCATACCTAACATGGCGATAGTGAAGATCAACTCCTAGATTTGAAGGAATTTTGGGCATGAATCAATCGTCAAGATCCTACTGCTATGGCTCACTGATTAAATATTGTAGGATAACAAAAAGGGAGGTTTTCCGGTTTCGAGTCCGGTGTGCTAACATAGTTCTTGCATGTGGCTCTTGTTTTGTTCCCAACACAAAAGAAGTTGTGGATCCTCAAGGTCATGTAGTGGCATGCCTTGATGAGGATTTCATTCGTATTGCCCTTAGGATTATTGTGCTTGAAAATGCAAATAATCTCACCAAAATTCAAGCTCAAGCTTTTTTGATCGGGACGGTGAGAAATAAAAATGCGGGGTTGCTAAGTCTTGGCTAAGAAACCCTAGGAAAGGAGCTTCAAGGTTGCCTAAAGCAATGTTCAGAGTTAATTTTCATAAGGAACTTTTAAACATCATCTTTCTATTAGCTAGAATTGCAGGATTTCCCACAACAAATGAATTTCACTATTGGATGTGTCCTTACCTCAATATCATCTCGTCAGGGTAATGTTTCACCTCTTTCCTTATGTTTTGGAATGTTATAAAATAGATAAGGGTAAGGGCCAAGGAGGAATAAGCTGTTGTGTTGGTTTCGAGGTTGATGTGCACATTCGACATCTCAACTGATACCGACCTGTGAGAGCTTCCTTTTGGCTTGGAGGAACTACCTGAAATAGAAAACAAGACCACCAAAGAAGAGTTAAACAATATATGACAGTGGACTACCTAGCATGTGCTAGCTCGGGAAGTGTGATACTTCCTAGATGGTTGTCAACCCACTATTTAAAACAACTTAATGCGAGAAATAAGAAAATTCCTACTATAGTTGATATGATTTAGGTATCTCATTCAAGTACAATAAGAAAATCCAATCATAATAGGCTAGGCTATAGTCGAATTGAAGGGTGAGGTAACTGTCAAGGTACTGGGACTGGTCAAGGTCAGGTTCTAGGTTGTTTAGGTCACTTGGTAGAAGGTTGTTTGGTTTTGTTATTGGAAAAGGTATAAAACACAGAGACTAATGTCGGTCGGGTGTAACCGATGACGGTTTAGAAGGGACCGACGATGGTAATGGGTAACCGGCATCGGTAGGGTTAGGGTGAAAGGAACTCAATGAGATCTGATTGTGGGGATTGAATTGAAGCTAAACAGAGATGGAAAAGACAATGGAGAGGGATATGGAGGTTTTAGGTATACTCAAAAATGTTTAACATAAGGGTATGGGTGATTTGGTGATGTAGGTAGAGGAATGGACGAGTTTACAAGCAAGGTAAATGATGGGGGAATAAGCCTACAAAGTATGAACTAATAGCTGAAGTGAAAAAGGTTATTATACTGAAATAGATAATGCCAGTAGAAGGCCACTTACTATGATGTAGGTCTAATGGCTGGATGGAAATGGCAGTTGATAGGAAGAGTGGTGTTTGGTGCCATGGTAGTGCTTCCAGGAATGCTTCCATGAGTGCAATACCCTTGAATCTATCTGGTGTTGGCTATAGATGTCTCTGTAGGTGCAAAAAGGCTGCGGTTATGCTTACATGCAATTCTCTTCTCGTCTCCTCAATCTTAGAATGTGCCCAAACCCAAAAAAAGGTTTATAGTGGTGAATAAATTGTATCCGACGACGGTTTTGGGTTGATGGCGTCGTTTAGGGATGACTAGCATCGGTTAAAGCAAAATTCCGTAGGTTTACTAAAAATAGCAGATCTCACATCATTTAGATCAGGTTTGTTCCTTTATCCACGGATCAAAATGGACGTTACGTTTTTATGGGTGAGAAGGTGGTTAGAGGAATAATAGGCCTTGACTTTTAGGTTTGGACCAAGCCTTACTCATTTATGGAAACATGCTATGAATAGGTCTATGGTGAGGTGTCTAGGTGAGGTGTCTATTCATTTAATTAAAGTAATTAAATTAATAATGGGGTGAGGATGGGTATTAATTTAATTATAAATAATTAAATTAATGTTAATGTAGGGTATGAGATTCATGGTTAGGTGAATGTATTTAAGTTGGTTCTTTGAAAGAGGACCAAGGGGAGTGTGACCTAATTTTTGTGTCTACATTTTAACTCTTTTCTCACATGGCTTTTATTGGTAAGTGGCGCTGAAAAAAATAGGAAATGGTTGTGTCGAGTGTAAGTGAGGGTGGTGTTGCCCCAAGCGTGGGTGAAGGTAACCCCCCTCAAACTAGGAACTGATGAGGTGAGAGACGGAAGTAGTGAGTGGTTTGATAAAATGAGGAGGTGGGAGAATGAAGATCGATGGGTACATTGGGTAAAGGGAAAAGATCAAATCAGGAAAGTAGGTAAATGGGTCAAGGTCAAAGGTAGTGGTAGTTGAACGTACGCACACGTTGGAAACTGCGACATGGTATCAAGGTGAGAAGCTTTCAAAATTTACGTCGGCTAAGGTTGATAGGTCTATCTAAATAGGGTTGAAGTGAGTCTAGTATCCAAGGTATAGGATATGGTGTGGAAACACAATAGAGGTTCAGTGCAGAACGTTTAGGTATGTTCCAAGCATACCAAAGGTTAGGTCAGGAAAAACAACATGGCAATAGGAAATGTAAGGTCAGTAGGCCAAACAACATGGGTAACCACGTTCTAAGGTATAGTGAGCATAGAGGGTCAAAGGTCACTAAAAGTGGTTCAGGTCAAGGTAGATAGGTAACGGCATGGGTAAGGCCAAGGTATAGGTAAAATAACAACTCCTAAGACACAACAAAGGTAATGTAGGGGTAGGTGGGGTTTGTAGGTTTGGTTTAATGGGGGTCTGTGATGATAAAAAAGGTGTGTTGGCATGAATGGGGGCGGGAAAAGGAAAATTTTCAAGGAAAAAAAATTAGTAGGGTGGGCCAATGTCGGTTAGAGGGTAAGCGGCGTCGGTTGGCTAGGGCACAAAGAGGACCGACATCGGTCAGGTCGGGGTGGGTTTATAAAACCAAAAATTATGTATTTTTTAGAATCATTGTTGTATTGTACCATTGGAGAAAATGACAGAGTTGTGTGACTTTGGTGCTTTTCGAGAGGGATAGTATGAGGGATTGTACCCGACTGAGGTGGAGAGATCCGATTGGTGAGAGGAGCTAGGTAGACGGGTCCACAAGATCGAGGGACGATTTGATTGGTGGAGAGATTCGAGGTAGATTTCAGCATGGAAGAGGCGGGAGAGGGTTTGGGTGGACCATCGACACAGTGGCCAGACGTGCCCCCACGGAGAGACAACATCATGATGAGGTAAGATCTAATCCCATTCCTCATTTGTTAGGTAGATTTGTTTATAGAAATCAGGTTAGGGTAAAATGGTTTTTGGGGAAAGATTAAATTTGAATTTGGGAAGAAAATGGGTGAAATAGGAATGGAGGAAGGTGTAGTTAGGTGAATGAGGGTGGGGGAGGGGTTAAGGGGGATTTGGGTAGGAATGGGTGGGTAGTTAGGGGAAATGGGGGATTTTGAGAGGAATAGGGTAGGGTTTTCATGGATTGTCACCATGACAATGGCCAACATCAGTCAAGTGTTGGCCGACGTCGGTGGGAGTTAGCCTGGCATCGATCACTGAGATGGGTGAATGATGTCAATTTTGGGAGACTGTGGCCGTTCAATATTAACCGATGTCGGTCATCATTTGGAGGAAATTGGGCCAAAAATGAAGGTTAGTTGGTGGGTGAGATAGGTCAGGAGATAGGAAGGTATAGTTTCCTAAAAAGATTTGGGTAAGGGGGATAAATAGGTATGGTCGAGGGGTGTGAAATTGAGATGGGGGAGAGGTAGTCAATTAGGGTCAGGGTGGGTAGATAGGCCATGAGATAGGAGAGGTTTTGGTCAAGGGTGGAGTTGAGTATGGTCGGGGTCTAATGATTTTATGGTTTGTTGTATGCATGCGAGGGACTAGTTACGGATGCGTGATAGGGTGCCGCCTCTATTAGTAGATGTTCAAGGGGACATGATTGATGAGGAGTGAAGGCACGTGACCGAGATGGGTATCATTAGGATTCGATATTATAGGCGTATAGCTCGTGATCCAAGTTTGATGGTCACTCTTGTCAATAGATGGGATTCTATGACCAACACATTCCATTTTTCGATAGGTGAGATGACCGTCACCTTGGAGAACATTTACATGATTATGCGACTACTAATAGTAGGGAAATAGGTGTATTATATTTATTCGTAGGCATTAGAGGAGCTAATGCTTGACAATATTTGGAGAGGGGATGGTGGAGATGAGGTTTCATAGAACCGCCTGAGCTATGGAGAGATGTACGTGGCCCATCTTGAGGAGATGAGGCTAGTGGTCTTGATTATGGAGGCAGTGTGTTGTTTTGCACTACCAAATGTAGAGGGTGGGATATTCCCATGAGAAATGATGGGATTCCTTCATGATATGATGGAGGAGAGGACCTGATTTTCCTGGGCACCAACCTACTTGGTACAACTATACAGGGAGCTATGGGCCTACGGGAGGCTACGGAGGTTCAACTTATGCTGCACTTTTCTTCTTCACTATTGGGTGTACATGAGCACATTGTGTGTGGTCATCTGATTACTTTTCCCCAACTTGATGCATTTGATCTAGGTATGGTCCGGGATGGTTACAGGAGGTGGGTGTCAGTTGGTGGGGTGCGCTGATGGGCTAGGGCTACACATGATGTAGCCCACTATAGGTAGATATTAGAGGGGTTATCTAGGGTAGACATCATTTAGAGGTCATATGTGGGCTTCCCATCATATAGGAAGATGGTCATAGAGTTAGACGAGCTACACTTGCTCCGATGGATAGAGGGGCATCATGTAGGAGAGCATGAGATGATACTCATTGACAGGGTCAAATGATAGTTTGGGTTACTTTGCGCAGGATGTACCTCCATGGTTCCCACAAGACAAGAGGGATGAAGTGGAGAGGCATATTCCTCTCTACGAGCTGAAAATGCCTACATAGCAGGAAGCGTAGGTGGTAGACCGGAAAATTGATGATGTCGAGTTATAGATACGTATGGATAATGGTGGGGGAAGCATGGCTGCAATGAGCAATACCATTGAGGCCGGGGAAGCGAGACTTGGCCACAATCATAGTTCAAAGAGATGCCCTAAAGGGGTAGGTGGTAACTTTGGTCACATAGTTGGGGATAGTGCAAGGATAGCTAATAATAGGTCGAGGCACATGTTTCCACATTGCAGGCACAAGTGTTAGGGGCTATAGGGCGGTTGGCCACTTGCACGAGCAGAGATTATGGCCCTACAGGCCCAAGTATAGGCACAAGAACCCCCATAGGCTCAGGGACATGTACCCATATAGGCCAAGGGATAGGTTCCCATTTTACATACCAAGGCAGGACAAGGACAGACATAGGGATAGGGTTACTTATTATAGGTACTAGTGGGACGTGGTCTCAAAGACAGTACACGGGGTGAGAGCTCGATGGATCCACCGCGAGATAGTACATATGGCCCGATTCGCCTTAGGAGAGGGACGATGTTATCGAGAATCACCTGATGGATTTAGGGATAGATGTCCCCTCCTATGCAAAATATAGAGCACAATAGACCTCGAGTGAGAGGAACAGGTCTCACACACACAAAGTGTAGAGTACTGAGGATCAAAAACCCCGAGACGGGGGTCGGGGGAAAGGCTATTAGTTTACCGAGACCATCCCTAGGTGAGGGACCATCAGAGGGCAGACCAAGGCAAGGTGGAGAGAGGTTGGAAGGGCACCCCACTTGAGGGGAGATGGAGGAGACTGATGAGATAGGGATGGATATCAAGTGGGGTGACAATTAGTCACCATTTATGATAAGTGTATCTATTTTGTGACACATTTTAATATATATATATTTCTGCGGGCCGAAGATAGTGATTATGTACATGATATTTGTTTGAGATTTTTGATCATATATCGTCCTGCGTGCCGAAGAGGTGGTGAGGATGTACATGATATTTTTTGAGATACCTACATTTATTTGTATCCATGTAGACATGTATTTATAAAAATACTTTCGAATCTATAGATGATGGTATTAATAGTATGGATTGTGGATTTACTTTTAATTTATGTTATTATGTGTGTATGTGATGGAAACTAGGTGAATTAGGCATGATGGATTCAGGTCGGTTTAGGCATGATGGAGTTAGGTTAGTGTAGGCATGATTGAGTTAAGTCAATTTAGGCATGGTGGAGTTAGGTCGATTTAGGCATGATTGAGTCAGGTTGGTTTAGGCATGGTGGAGTCAGGTTGGATTAAAAATGGTTGTGTATGGTGGATTTAATTCTGATTTAATGTCTAAGTTGTTGGTAGTATGGGAGATAAATGGTGATGTATATACAAGTTATGGCTTAAATTCCCAAATATTTGCTATATGTGGAAACATGAAATGATAAATTGGTGATTTGATGATATGGTAAAAATGTGGATTAATTGATGTTTGTTGGGTTTAAGTTCCAGTTATTGATATAAAATGGAAACTAACTAGGGTAAAATGTGAATAGGAAAATTAAAAGGGAAATTGGTTAGGGTAAAGAGTGGTGAGCTAACCTCTAAGGGCCCCATGGCCTCAAAGTCTTTGCCTACCTAGTCTCGACAAAAAGGGACCTCATGCCGATGTAATTCTCCCATAAGCTAGGGAATATTATGATGAAATAGAGGAATGGGTTGGTAGGTGTTAGGCATGGTTGAATGTATGTCATAGGTATGATTGGGTGTAGGTCATAGGCATGGTTGAGTTGTTTCAAATATAGGTGTTGATGATCTGATCCTGTATAGGATAATCAATAAGTAAAGAGGAAGGTGAATGGGAAGAGGTGGCAAAAGAGTTGCTTAATTGATAAGATCCCTAATGAGTCAACCATACCCTAGATGGGCTTATGAATGTAAGACCCTAAAGGCCTTGCATAATGGACTATTCTAAGGGTGAAGAAAGTCACATGATCACGAAATGTCATGGTTACGGCAAGTCCCTTGAGTAGAGAGAAAATGAGGGCGTAGAAGGCAATGAGGTGAAAGTGGATGGTTAAGTGTAACCTAGTGTGAGATAGCATGTTTTTCTTAGCAAGAAACCCAAGATCAACAATAGGCAAGTCCATGACAAAAATTTCATCCTTTTCTTCATTTTTTTATTGTTTTTTCTTCTAATAGACCGATCATTATAAGAAGTCTATATGGGATGAGTATATTATCTCCTTGAGGTCTTCGCAAAGTTGATCGATGAAGGAAGCTTCTGGATATGTTTATTGTATTTTTACAATGGACTTATATAGTTTTCCTTCAAGGGAACAGTCTATTTATAGTGGCGGAAACAGAATGAAGAGATGTCCCTTTTAAGGGAGTTATCTTTGCTAGATTTTCAACTCAAGGAGTTGAATCCCTTTTTGTTTTTGGATGTGCAAGTCATGTAAAATACTATAGATGAAGAGTAGGCTCTGTTCGGAAGGCAAAACCATAATACACACGGGTAAACTATGAAAGGGGTGGTTTTGAGTGATGAACGACCATGGGATTCCATCTTAAAGAAGATGAAAAGTATCCATGAGAATCATGTTATGACTAGAGTTGTGGTACTCATATTGAAGACAAAGCTAAAAGGTGACCGGTAATCACATAATTCATGTTTAGTCATGGATCGTTAAAATGGGTAATATGGAAGGTGGACAACGCTCAAAGGACGAACAAGCAAATGACAGAAAGTGATATAGGACTTGTCATCAACAATAAAATGGTCGAAGATGCAAGGCATTGAGGGCTGAGTTCGAGCTTACCTTTGAGTGAAGATAAAAAATAAGCACACCGATCCATAGGAATGGGTAACGATAAAGGGTCGGAGCCAATTAGTAGAAATTTTCCCTATTTACTTTTTTTCCTCTTTGGATACATGTTGATTTTCTTTCAGGACAAGGTCACCAACTTGAAAGGTGCATTCATGAACACATTTTTATAGGCAAGTTTGATACATTTTTGGTAGATTTGGAGATGGTCAAGAGCGTTGAGACATCGTTCATCTAATAACTCAAGTTACACCAAACGATCTTGGTGAAAGTCATCGTCGTTGAGCATGTCTTGTAGTGAGATGTGGAGAGATGGAATCTGGACTTTGAGAGGTAAGACAACCTTAGTACTATAGACCAGAGAAAAAGGTGTGGCAGTGGTCAAAGTGTGAATACTAGTATGAAAAGTCCATAAGGAAAAAGGAATGTCCATATGCCAATCCTTCCCAAAGATCGTTGACTACCTTTATAAGAATTTTTTCAATGTTTTATTGGTCGATTTGGCTTCGCCGTTGGTTTGTGGGTAATAAGGTGATGAGAAAGCGAGATGGATGCCAAAATTTTTACATAGTTTGCGTAGGGTTTTGTTTTTGAATTGATTTCCATTATCAATGATGAGGCGGTGAGGAACACCAAAGCAACAAATGATGTGATGGTTGATAAATTCACATATTTTCTTGGCTTTTTTAGAAATGAGGGGAATGGCCTCTACCCATTTAGTGTAATATTCAGTAGTGGTTATGATCCATTAGTGGTGTTGTGAAGAATGGGGATTGATCTCACCGACAAGATCTAAACCCCATTGAGAGAATGGCCAAAGGTCTCGTGTAACCTATAAGGCATGAATAGGTGTGTGATGGAGATTTGCATGTTGCTGGAATTTCACACAACATTTAACATAATCACAAAAATTCGGTTTAAGGTTGGCCAATAATATCCAAGGTGAAGAATGCATTTTGTGATAGCTAAACCACTAAAGTGGCCTCCGTAAATTCCATCATGAACTTCCTTAATGGTGTAGGGAATTTCATAACTTGTAAGGCATCGTAAGAGAATACCGTTAAAGCCACGCTTATAAAGAAGACCACCCATGATGACATAACGAGAGACACTTTTAAGAAAGGCACGTTGTCCACTACAAGTGAGATCAGTAGGTAGAATGAAGCGGGAAAGATAGTCTGCATATTGCTTATACCAAAGGTCACGTCGGTCAGGTGCAACGATGTTGACGGAGTAGACCTCACGAGGTAAATAAGAGGGTGATTATAGCCTTTGTATTGTGACAAATATTTTAGAGTCTAGTGGGTGAAGTGGGTATCTGAGAAGCCAAGCAGGCCATGGTATCGACAAATTTATTGGTAGAATGTGGGGTGGTTTGAAGTGCGTAATTGTTATAGGTGGTCAAAAGTATGTTTGCGTGATGCTTATACTTTTGAAGTATCTCATTATAACACTGGTATATACCATTGACTTGGTTTATGACCAATTGAGAATCACCAAAGATATTAATGGACTTAACATTTGAGGCATAACTAGCTTAGAGGACCAATACAAGTGCTTCGTATTAGCAATATTGTTTGTATAATCAAAATTGAGTTTGAAAGACAAAGGCATAGGTTCACCATCAAGAGGAATTAGGATAACACTAGCCCCACCCCCACACTGACACTTGGAGCCATCAAAGAAGAGTGTCATTTGGTAATCGGGTTCATTTAGGGAGATGGTAGCTATAGAATCATCTGGGAAATCAAAGTTAGATGGTTGATTCCCAGAAATAGGTGCGTCGGCCTAGTTGGTCAATGATATCCTAACCCTTGATGGAATTTTGATAAATGAATTCTAGGTTGAGGTCAGTAAGAAGCATAAGCCAACATGCAAAGCATGTTGATGTTGATAGGGTTTGGCATACATATAGTGTAATGGGTCGTATTAGTAATGACGAAGTTTTTGTGGTTGAGTAGGTAATGGCAGAGTTTGGTGGCGATGAAGAATAAGGCTAAGAAGAGTTTTTTCGGTGTGGGTATATCTTGTTTCATAGTCCCGAAGGGTACGACTTATGTAATAAACCGCTTGCTCTCTATACTCGATCATCACGATGAGTGAGCTAGCACCTAAAGAATGGTCGTGGTGTAAATATATAGGTAAAAGGGCTGGTCATATTTAGGATGAATGAGCACTGATGGTTGAAGGAGGTATTGTTTTAAGGCTTCGAAGGCTTTATGGAATTCATCATCCCATTTGAATGACATGTCTTTCTTGAGAAGATGATGAAATGGTTGACAGTGGTCGAAAAGCTGCGAGATAAAATGACGAATAGATTGCAACTTACCTTGTAGGCTTCAAAGTTGATGGAGATTAGTGGGCAGAGGCATTTCTAGAATAGCCTTGAATTTAGCAGGATCAACTTCTATGCCATGCAAAGAAACAATGAAACCCAAGAGTTTTCTAGAAAGTACCGTAAAGACACACTTCTTTGGTTGAAGATGAACACAATACTTGATGAGGTGGTCAAAGATGACTTTAAGGATGGGTAGGTGTTCGATTCGATGTTTGGATTTGGCAAGAAGATCATCTACGTAATCTTCCAATATGTGATGCATGATGTCATGGAATATGTAAGTCATGGCTCATTGATATGTAGCACCAGCATTTTTAAGGCCAGAAGGCATGACTCGATAGCAGAAAGTCCCCAAGGGGTGATGAAGGTAGTCTTATGTTGATCTTCTAGAGCTAGTAATATTTGATTATAGTATGAGAAACCGTCCATGAGCGATAGCATTTCATGGCCAACAGTGAGATTAACTAGTTGGTCAATTTGTAGTAGTGGAAAATCATCTTTGGGACAAGCTAGGTTGAGGTCACAGAAGTCTATGCAAATGTGGAGTCCCCTGTCGGCTTCATGTTAGGAACAATGTTAGAAATCCATTAGGGATAGTCAATGGGTAAGATGAAGGAAACTGAGAGAAGGCGCTGAAGCTATTCTTTGACCAGAAGAGCAATGTGAGAATTCATTTTCAATAGCTTTTGTTTGATGGGTTTGGCATCAGGAATGGTTATGATATTGTGGACCATGATTTTTGGGTCAATACTAGAATTTTGGCATAGGACCAGGAAAACACATTTCTATGGTCTCGAAGGAAAGAGGTGAAGGATTCCTATTCAAGTAGCATCTAAGGATTGGCCTATCTTTAGAATGTGTGGGTCGTCCTAAGTGTTAATGTTGATTTCAATGGTCGATTCATTCAACATGGTTTGTGTCTTAGAAGGTAACAACCGGTGAATATAAGAATCTTCCACACCAAGGTAGGTGAGGATGGATTCATCATCCTGACATTGAACGACATTAATAGATGGTGTATCTTCATCGATCATGTCAAGCTACAGGAATGGGAGAGAAGAGGGAGCCTCATCATCACGTTGATAGGTCAGAGGTCCCAGGGAAATGATGTTTACAAAAAAAAAGTTCGGAGGAATAGATTTGGGATCTATGGACTCCGTGGGTGAAGTTGGTAACGTGGGTGAATGAGGTAGGGAAGGTTTCCTCCCGAATTAGGTCGATGTGAGCCTTCTTGGAAGATGGTGTGTCAGAACCAATGCCACTACGGTCATTGTGTTTACCAGAGGTATAGAAAATAATAGTATGGTGGGCCTCTTTATAAAATCCGAAGCTAAATCCTTCCACGCGCACTGGTGGAGGAAAGTGTGAGCAAAGCGATGGTTAGTGAGGGAGTGTAGGTCAGATGAAAATGGTTTTGTTTGGGATGGAGTTTCAGTTTTATAAGTGGAAATATAAATTCCCCCATATGTTAGATTAGTGTAAAGGTGGGGGAGGATCATAACGCAAAACCTCACCTATGTGGATGTCATAATCGGGGTGTTGACGCAGTTCCCATACTCTTGTAGGGTGCGGAAGGTGTTGATATTGTATAGGCAAAGTATTCCCCCGAGTGAGGCATTAAAAACACCTTATAAGGGATCAATAGTCGATATGTGTGTAGCAGGACAAAAAAATTGCTAGATAATGGGAAACAGATGATGAATCGGTGGTAGAGGATACAGTGGCAGTAGGGATAGCAAGGTTAGATGCGGGAGAGGGGTGGAGGTCTTGATGGATAGGCTTGTAGGTGAAGGTGAAGTAGGGATAGTGGCAGATGCCTTGACTAGTACAAGAACATCATTGGGTTGGTATATCATGTTACAGGTATTGAAAGGTGATTGGTCGGTAGGGATGGTGTAATTATGTCCCTCGTGTTCAAATTTGAGGCAATAGTGTAAAGTTGAAGGGACACAACCCTTGGCATGGATATAAGGCCGAAAAAAGCAACAGATTATACCGAAACTCCATGTTATCCATATTTTTCCCCCAGGTAAAATTGGTCAGCCACGACCCCACATAGAAGAAACCAAAGAAATCATTTTCAAATCCTACAATCAGGCAACAAAGGGACTCTATAATGAAGTGGCGGGGCTTGCGAAAGATCAAATGACCTCGTGTAATAATAATTTCAATAAATGGCCCCATCAAATGAGCCCATGCTTCAATTCTAGCAAACAAGTTACAAACATGCTCTAAAATGGAATAGCAAGGTCAAGGAAGGAGCAAATAGTGTCAAAGAACTAGAGGCTCAAAGGAGAAGAAATAGAGAAAGCTCAAATTTTTTGGGCTCTGCAAATGGTTTAGAATGGGATAAAAAAATGACTAAGTATGGAGGAGACAATGAAGCTACTAAGTGTCCAAATGGCACACCTCCAAATATTAAATCCCAAGGGGAAAGCTCAAACAAGTGCCAAGCCTCCACGTGTCTAGAGCCCCCAAAATTTACACCGGCCATTGAAAAGTCTTCAACTCAGTAGAAGGTGCCAAGTGTTAGCTCGGCGTAATTCCAAGATGGAAGCCCAAAGTGGAGACTCAAACTTGCGCTAGCCCTCCATGTAGCAAATGGTAAAAAAGGTAAAAAAGGAGAGTGGGCCCCAAAACAACTACGTATAGAGTGCAGGGAAAAGGAACCACATGTCTTAACGATGCTCCTTTAGAGGTAAAATCCTGAGCAGGGTTTGAAATGAGTGTGGGGTTTCCATGTGTCCTAGAGTCCAAAAAGGGATGGATTCAGGGTTGAATAGTCAAAGCAAAAGTAGGCCAGCAGAAGGTGCCAAGTTTCAGCACGAAGTTGTTTCAAGAGTAAAATTTGGGGAGGGTCTCCAAACAAACATCAAGCCTCCACGTGTACAAGGTTAGACTTTTGGCCCCACCAAACAAAGGACTCAGGAAAAATACAAAGAAGCCCAAGGAGCTCATGGAAACCACCATATGTTAGTCCAAAGACAATTCTAGAAGTGAAAGGAAAGGGCCAAATATCCAAGATGCACGAGGCTTCCACGTGGACTTGGTACGGACAAACTCTTTCAAATTTGCATGCCCAAGACCCTAATATTCAAACGACCATATCTTTTGATTGGAACTCAAACTTGGGCGTAAGCATACTATTTGGAAACGTCTCGACACCCTCTATGTTGTGGAAACATAAATATTACCTTTAGTAGGATTTGGTGGGTTAAAATGGGAAAACATCTTCAAGGCCATTAATATAAAATCTGATTTCTTCAACTACCATATTTGATTCAATTCCATCCTTCGTTCTTCCTTCTTCGACAAGCCAAGCAGATTTAAGGGAACCAAAATCTACAGATTGTGGGTGGATCGAGATGGGCATTGATTGATGATGGTTGAGCTTTCAAAGTAGGATTCAATACATATCTCGAGGTGGTTGAAGCAGGATTCAAATTTTTCCCTCCTCTCTCTCTTATTCTTCCTATATATTGTAAAGAAGGGGACATATTCAAAGGTTGTTGGTCCTTGTTTCTCCTGCCCCCCTCTCTTTCTTCCTTAGGGTAGAATGTGGAGTCTAAGCCTCCTTTTAGGGCTCTGTAATGGCATTTCCTTGCCTCTTTCCCACTAACAATGTACCGTGTAACTTTTTGGAGCAATAGAATATGTTTTTGATGCATCTATCCATCCTTGGCTTATTTTTTAATCTCTTCTTACATCTCATCATTTTAGGGTGTACTATGCATACTCTAATGTTTGTTGTAGGTTCTAGGAGTCGTGTTTAATGGGTTTTGATGTGGTTTTTTGTGTGAAATCTATCTCTAGTTTGTGGTGCATTCTATCCACCCTCTCCTCTGGTCACCTCTCTCCAATTTAGATAGTCAAATCTATGACTCAACCACTTCCTTTTAAGGTGTATCACCACTTAGTGTAGGCTCTTTCACCCTCTCTCTCTCTGTCCCCTTGAAACGGTTAGATTTGGATAGAATAGGTTCTACACTGGAGTAGCTTGTGGCAGGTAGATTAGGAAGCAAGAACCGGCTTTCTCTAGAGGTCCATCTCAGGTTTTGTAAGTCCCACAGCTTGAGAGATGGTCCCATGTTGTGCAATCACACCGAATGCCCCACCTCACAATCGGGCCATTCGGGGTGTTGTGATTTTGCACTAATAGTTTTGGCATGCCCGGTGGGACACTGAGGTTAGATTTTCCATATTTTCAAGGTGTCTCATTACACAGTAAATCATAAGCCACCATGCGACCACAAGAATGCATTTGGCACGCCTAGTGGGACAAGTATGAAGCACCTTACCACTTCATTTGATCAAGTAGATGTGTTTTGGCGAGATTCAACCTTTTGAGGCACATTCAAAGCACATTCAATGACTCCATCTCTTTAACAACCCATCCTCCGAGTTGCATAATGTTTCCATCCATTTTCACTCATTTTCATCCATTTTCTTCTTCCATCTCTTTCATTTTTTCCCATTTCATGAATTTGTGCAATCATGACTTCATTCCCTTCATGGAACTCACACTTATAGAAGCAATGTAGTTCACCCGTAATGAATTTCCCAACTCCTCCAAATCAGCATTATAATCAGATCCAGGACCATTATGCTTACCCATATGAGTTGGGTCAAATTTAGGTTTTCCATGGAGTCGATAAGGGGACACATACAATGGTGACAGCTATGTGGAGAATTCTGGTTTCTTTGGATAAGATTAAAAAAATGGAGGTGACATGGTTTAATGAAGGGCCATAGCACAAACAAAGGCATTCAAGATTGTTTGTAGGGCACCTTGTCCATGGGGAGGCCCTTTTCCAAGACATTACAACCTTTAGGAGAAGCTTGAATTTATGGTTAAAGTGTTGCCTCAGCTTACACAATGGATTGAGGAGATTGAGGCCTATGAGAAAAGTGCAAGACAACCTTGTCAATGGGTAAGTCCACCACATCCTATCTTTTCATTTTATTTTCCTCGCCTTTATCATTTCAGCATGATCAAGAGTCAAGCCCCTCATCTACTACCCCAAGTGTTAGTTTCTTTCCTCCATCTTCTAATCTTCCACCTCACCTCAATTCCTTTGTCCTTTTCCCTTCCAAACAGTCATCCCCTCCAAACAAACAAGAAGTCCCACTTCCATCCCCACCACAAACAATTGTAAAGCTAGTTGAAACCCCATCCACCCCTCCTCTTTCCTTCCCAATTCCATGTGGGAAAGAGACTCAAGAATATAGTCAAGGAAAATAAATAGAAGAGGAGCCCAACAAAGAAGAAATTCTAGACAATCAAGAGTTGGGATGCAAAATTTGGGTTTATAAAGATCACCTTGATGTTCAAGCCAATAGAGGAGGTCAAGGTTCAAGAGCCAAAGTGGTGGTTGAGGTTGAGTTTACAGCAGAAAAATAACAAAAAGAAGAGGATCAGCAATTTGTTTACTCGAATGTAGTATCCCTAATGGCACTTTATATGAAGAGGATGCTGATCTAATCCAAGTTGCACAACTAGTTGAAGAGGAAGAAAATTTACTTCAAGTCCCATTGAAGAGGAGCAGATGGGAGAGATCAAATCAGATTTGAAGCCACTCAATGAAGAAGTCATCATTGAAGATTTTTTTCTTTCATTTCAAGGGCCTGATTTGATTGATGAACCCATGATAGAGGAGGACCATACAGTTTCAGAGGCCCCAAGTGTGGAGCAAGCCACATACGAACCTTCAGTTCTTCCTCCCACTTCATCCCCTTCGAGCTCTAATGTTGAAGAAGATTTTGATATTTCAAACTTCATGTTTTAGGATGAAGGGAACCATGGTGAGCTAGTTGCAGATTAGGAGGACACCATGGAGGAGGTCAAGCACATGCAATAGGACAACAAAGAGATAGATTATCTGTCTGACTTAGAGGGTTACTTTGATGGAGAGGATCCTGAATAAATTACATCATTTACTCCTCTATCACCCACCTTCCAAGCATATGAGCCTGCTGCCATAAAGGAGGGAATTCAAGAACAACATCCTATGCCTCACAACATCCCTCTAGAACCAAGGTTGGAAGATATGAGTCTTCCATGTTCTTCACAAGAGAAGGAAGAGAAAAGGAAAGATGATGTCATCATCCCTCTCACACCACCCATCCAAGAAGGTCAACAAAAGAATCCATTTTTGGAGTTGAAATTCAGAGAAATGGGCACATCCAAAGGATCGAGATGGTGCCCAATCGATACTTGGCTTCATTAGAGCTAGGAGAGAAGCCAAAGTTGGTCATGCCTACTTCAGGGCATGCAGACAAGCATTAAAGTACTAAGGGTCATAATCAACACCTCTAGGAGTCCAATGCCAATCATCTTGAGGAGGTATTTTTGGTTGATGTAGATACCTTGATGATTTTGGTGGAGGACCAGCTTATAGTCAGTTTTTCACTCATACAAGTAGCCATATTCAGTGTCAAATCATTTGCATGGCTTCCCCTCTTGAGAAAGGGAAGCTACTTCTCCCTACCTGTAACAGGCTTTGTTTAGCCCCTTTTCTCTCTGGTTAGTTTAGGAGTAGGAGTAGACTTTGTTTCCAGTAGAAGAAGTTCCTATGCACACTCTGCATGTCTCATTTGAGGCATGTATGATTTTGTTTTTGTACATAAGTTTTGTTCATATTGCTCTAGAGCTACTGAGGCCAGGCCCTTCACTATTCATGGCAGAAGACTCATAGTTTCCTGTAATAGTTGTAAATTTCAAAATAAAACAAATGCAGAGAAACTAAATCCATCTTCAAAATAGTCCATTTAGGGACAAATGAAATCCCAGTCAAAACAATTTTCTACTCTCAGAAGCCTTGTTTCAAGATTTCTTATGAAAATTGAGAGTGCGAACACATGGGAAGGTTCAAGGTCACTAAGAGTAAGCAGTCAGGCTCGCAGCAGCTCGGGATCATATTTTCAAAGTAAAAGGATTAGTATCAAGCTATTATTCTTGACTCCATGCCCAATGGATGCTTCAAGGCTACTGGTCCCTTCATCTAGTAGGTAGATGCCCCTGCGAGTTGCCAAATTGTTATCCATATTTTTCCCCCAGGTAAAATTGGTTAGCCACAACCCCGCATAGAAGAAACTAGAGAAATCACGTTTAAATCCTACAATCAGGAAACAGAGGGACTCTATAATGGAGTGGTGGGGCCTACGAAAGATCAAATGACCTCGTGTAAGAAGAAATTCAATAAACGGCTCTGTCGAACGAGCCCGTGCTTCAAATCCAGAAAACAAGTTACATGCAGGCTCTAAAATGGAATAGTAGGGTTGGGGAAGGAGAAAATAGTGTCAAAGAGCTAGAGGCTCAAAGGAGAAGAAACATAGAAAGTTCAAAGTTTTCAGCTCTGCAAATGGTTCAAAATGGGCCCAAAAATGAGTATAGAGTAGATAACGGAAGCTTCCAAGTGTCCAAATGATGCACCTAAAATAATAAATCCCAAGGGGTAGGCTCAAACAAGTGCCAAGCCTCCATACGTCTAGAGCCCCAAAATTTGCATCGACCGTTGAAAAGTCTTCAACTGGAAGGTGCCAAGTGTTAGCTTGGCGTAATTCCAAGATGGGAGCCCAAGGTAGAGACTCAAACTTGCGCCAGCCCTCCATGTAGAAAATGGTCAACAAAGGTCAAAAGGAGAGTGGGCCCAAAATGACTAAGTATAGAGTGCAGGTGGAAGGTGCCACGTGTCTTAACGATGCTCCTTCAAAGGTAAAATCTTGAGCGGGTTTTCAAATGAGCGTGGGATTTCCACATGTCCTAGAGTCTAAAAAGGGATGAAGTCAGGGTTGAATAGTCAAAGCACAAGTAGGCTAGTGGAAGGTGCCAAGTGTTAGCATAGAGCTGTTTCAAGAGTAAAATTTAGGAAGGGTTTCCAAACAAGCGCCGAGCCTCTACATTTGTGGTCATACTTTTGGCCCCGCAAAACAAAGGACTCAGACAAAATGCAAAGAAGCCCAAAGAGCTCATGAAGCCACCACATGTCGGGCCGACATAATTCTAGAAGCAAAAGGTAGTGGTCAAATATCCAAGATGTGCGAGGTCGCCACTTGGATCCGGCAGACATGGAATCTTTCAAATTTGTGTGCACGAGACCCTTATATTCAAATGGCCATATCGCTTGATTTGGAAACTCATATTTGGGTGAGATAAGACTTTTTGGAAATGTCTCAACACCCTCTACACCATGAAAACATAAAATATTACCTTTAACATGATTTGTTGGGAGAAAAATGGAAATTTTTTTCCAAGACATTAATACATAATTTGATTTCTTCAACTACCAAATCGGATTTGATTCGATGCGTTATTCTTCCTTCCTTGACACATTGAGCGTAAAAGGAACCAGAATTGTGATTATTGGAATATTTGAGAGGGGAATTGATTGATGATGGTTGAGCTTTCAAATCAAGATTCAATGCATATCTCGATGTGGTTGAAGTAGGATTCAAAATATTCCCTCTCTCTCTTATTCTTCCTATATATATTCTAAAGGAGGGGACATATTTAAAGGTTGTTGGTCATTGTTTCTCCTACCCCCTCTCTCTTTCTTCCTTAGGGAAGAAGGAAAAGTCTAAGCCTCCTTTCGTGGCTCTGTAATGGCATTTCCTTGCCTCTTTCCCACTAACAATGTAATTGTGTAACTTTTTGGAGTAATAGAATATGTTTTTGATGCACCTGGCCATCCTTGGGTTAGTTTTTTGTCTCATCTTAACTCTCATCATTACAGGTGTACTATGTATACTCGATTTTGTTTGCAAATTCTGGGATCCTTATTTAATGGGTTTTGAAGTGGTATTCGTGTGAAATCTATCTTTTGTCCTGTAGTGCTTTTGTCTACCCTCTCCTCTACTCACCTCTCTAATTCGGGAAGTCGGATCTATGACTTAACCACTTCCTTTTCTTGTGTATCACTACTTAGTTTAGGCTCTTTCATCCTCTCTCTCTCTCCCCGTCCCATTGGAATGGTTAGATTAGTATAGAATAGGTTTTTCCCTGCACTTTGGAGTAGCTTGTGGTAGGTAGATTAGGAAGCAAGAAATGGCTTTCTCGAAGGTCCATCTCAAGTTTTTCATGTCCCACGGTTTGAGAGATGGTCCCTTGTTGTGCAATCACACCGAATGCCCAACTTCACAATCTAGCCATTCAGGGGGTGTTGTGATTTTTCACTAACATTCCCTGCCAGGACATAGAAAATTTATGGGACATTATAGGGACCCATGCGCAGACATGGAGAATGATGGTACCTAAGGTAGAGGTCATGGCGTCATTGAAGGAGTGTAACATAACTAAGTTACCTTGCATGTAGTTGATGTGTATGCACATTTGGTCATATGCATGGGAGGAGATGATGTTAATACGGCACCACCATCAATCATAACACATCATATGCATATATTATCAATAAAGACAAAGATGAAAAGAGTAGGGTTGGGGTCATCAATGACCGAAGAGAGCTATCTCTTCATCTAAAAATCGAGGCGGCTACTTGGCAAGTAGGTGGAGGTGTGTAGAGGAAGGAAATGAATTAGTGAGAGGGGCTACTTAGTGAGGGGTAATGATGGAGGCAATGGGTGTGGGTTCATTTGGTAAAACCTCAATATATTTAAGGACCTCTACAAGGGCTTGAGGATGTGACTCGGGGTTTGGATGAGGTCGTATAAAGACATTTTGAGGGGGATTGATGCAATTATTTCAACATTGTGCAATGTGTGACTCCATCGAAAATAGGATATGTGGGACCTTGAATGGTGACTTTGGGTGTGGGTGGCGGTGGTATGTTGGGTATAGGGTTGGTTGATGGGATGGTTTCCATTTCCTTGCCTTTGTCTTTCCGGGCATGGGGTGACAATGTTGATCATGTTGATCTCAAATCTCAGGGGTGGATCAAAGAGTTGTGGGGGTGGAGATATTAGTTGATGAGTAGGTAATGGAAGAATATCTAGGGAAATTGGTGAAGGTGAAATGGGGTCCTCATTCAGAAGATCATCATTGTCAAAATTTTCTTCGAAAGGACACAATTGGAAAATAATGGTTTTTAAAGCCTTAGCTTTCTACATCATGTCCCGATACATGATGGTAGGCCCAAATTTTGGTCTCATCAAACCCTTTTGGTTTGGGTTTAAGAGGATCATAAGGTCAAAGCAGTGGTAATGTGATGACAGGAGTCTTTAAGAGATTGGTTAAAATCTTAGCGTAGGACCCTGCTAATGTATAACAATGAGAGGTGAGTGTGGGTTTGGGTACAAGTGTGGCTGATTGTGGAGGAAGAGGCTTTACAGGAGGGGGAATGGGTTGTTGCACTAGTCTGCTATGAGGAGTAGTCTTAGGTCTTGGTTACATCTGCTTGGGTATGAGCATGGTAGAAGAGTTGGCGATGGAAGGTTTGGTTGGTTTAACTACCTTATTGGAGGGTAGCAGATTTTTAGCTTTAGGTTGCACCTTCTTGGGAAAAGGTGACATGGTGTATATGAGATGTACGGGAAAAGTAGATGGTGGAAGAGGATAGGTTACCCACAGGGGTAACTGATTTACAATGGAGGTGGTTGGTAGAGGTTGGGAAGAAGGTGTGAGTGGAAGAGAAGAGAGTGTCATAAGTAGTGAAGAAGTTATGGATGGTAGTGGTGGTATGGGTGGTGAGAAGGTTATAGGTGATGGTTGAGGTTGTGTGGATCACTTGGTTGTATTAGAGGTTCGTGATGAGGAGGTAGGTTGTTGCATTCTTGGTTTGTCGGCACGAGAAGGTTGGTCGGCTAGGGTCAAGAGGTGGGGTCCTAGGATGGACGGAAGGGGAGAAGGTGATAACGGTGTGGTAGGTGAGTTTGGTGTATAAGGCCTCGGAGGTGGAGTCTTCCTTTAGGGGCCGAATAAGTTTAGTATTTATTTGGGAAGATGTGGCTAAATCTTATATAACAAGTGGGTGAGTAAGGTTTGATGTTAGCATGACCTTAAAGGTAGTGGTGGGTTTAGGTAAGGGAGATGATATAGGCGTGGGTAGGTGTTTGGGTATAGGCATGTGTTGGGTTGTGGGTGGAAGTTTGTTTTGGGTTATAGGTGATGACATGGAAGGTGTTCCAATAGCCATGGTTGTGTTTGGTTTGGTTGCTTGAAACACTTTTGGATAGATTGTGGAGGTTTCGGTGAGTGACAATTGCATTTGGGTTGAAGCAGGAAGTAGAAGACGTCCCCAAAGTAAGGCTCTATCAACATAGTCTAGGTGATTGGCCAAGCATGAAAATGGTATTGTTGTAGGTGGGGCCAATGTGGATCGAGTAGAAATCCCCGTAAAATGTGTTTGAGAAACAGGGAAATGGATAGCTTCAGACTCTGTGGGTAAGAGAGCCAAAAGCAGATCAGCAGGATCTTGGAGGTTTGATGGAGAATGGTCATCTAAGGGAAATGGTGTTTTTATAGGATCCTCTATAGGTAGAGGAGATGATGGTCCAAACGAGGTGGACTCTCTCGTGTGGTGGTGTAGGGAGTGGACATGTCTCTCCTATGAGTAGGAGAGGTGTCACCGACAATTGCTTGGTAATTTGAGGGCCAAAGGTGGGGTGTGAATTATGGGCTCTTCCACGGAAAAGGGGAGGAGAAGATGAAGGGGGTTCCTCTTTGGGTGGAGGAGTAGATGAAATAGGCTCTTATGCAGGTAGGGGAGCTCGGGCTAAGATTTTTTCTATGGAAGGAACATGGGGCAATTGGGAAGCAACTGGTATGTCATAAAAAATAGTGTGGACCTCACGGAAATTACTATCATTGGTTGAAGTTTCACCAGCTTGGTTGGAAGATGGGGCATGATTAGGGAATGGATTTTTGAAGATATGTAAGTTTTGGTTAGCGAGTGCATTTGGGTTATCCAAGACTAGATCTCGTTGTCTAACATTTCTTGGATGATATTCTTGAAAGTGATGCAGTTACCATCGCTATGACCTTTGACACGATGATAGCTACAAAATTCCTATTCCCTAGACCATGTGGGCATGGGGCGATCAGGGTCAAAACCAGTGTGTGGTTGTATAGGTGGAAGGGTAATGGCACTAGCCTTAATAAGATTTTCCAAAATAGAAGATTAAGGTTATCCTATTGGAGTGTACTTTCATTGTTCTTGTTTAAAATGGAAAGCTTGGACGAGAGAGAGATTAGAAGAAGGTTTAGATTGGTTTGATAGGTGAGAGGGTCTAGCCTTGAGAAATAAGGCGTTGGAAGATCCCTTAGGTTTTAAATAGTTGTTTTAGGGTTTTGTAGATGAAGAAGCATCATTGATTTAAACGTGATGTTCTTGTTACGTACTTGAATTTTCTTCTCTTCGATAACATGAATCTCCACTTTACATGCCATGGTGAATGCCTTATCAAAGGTTTGGAAGGTTTGCACTGCGAGGTTAGTGAGATGTGTCTAGCTCAAGCCCGAGTAAATGACTCTATGAGTTTAGTTTGAGGTAATTAAAATGTGAGCTGGTTACTTAGGTGCTGCACCAACGAGTGACAAAGTTAGCGATAGACTTGTCATCGTCTTGTCATGTGGAGTAAAGATAAAAATTGTGACTTTTGACAACGGTGATTGAGAATTTGTCTAAGAAGGCTTGGTCTACTTGATTAAATGAGTAGATGGATGTCTGGGTAGCCCACTATACCATTCCAATGTAGGTCCTGTGAGGGACATTGGGAAGGTTCGTAGGAGTAAAGTGTCATCATGGGCGATCAGGTAACACCCATGTCTAAAAGACCACAAATGTTGCTGTGGGTCTTCTTTATTATTGAAACAGTTGAATTTTGGCATTTCCTAATGTACATGGTATGGGCGAATAGGAATGGATGGATGAATGGGTTCATTACAAATTTCATCATAGGTGAGAGAATTGCTTGATCAGAAACCGATGCTTCCATTGTCTGCATCCTTTCCATCATTAATTTGATGAGGTCATTGGTAGGTTATGATGGAAGGGCTTCTCCGTGGTCGTAAGAGGGTGGTACTGAACATGTGATGTGGGTGGCATTCCAATGTATGGAGGTGTCGAATACGAAGGTTGAGAATAGGGGATTGACATAGAGGGCATATATCCATAATGAATGTCAGATGAGATACGGGGATGTTGATAATATGTATAAGTAGGTGGGGCAATGCAATGAATTTAGTAGTGATTTGGTGCGAGATTGCAGGATAGAGAGGAAAAATTATGGAATGGAGTAGGGGTCACCAACACCACGGGTGGTTGTATTGTAATTAGTATATGTGAGACAATGGGTGCAGATGGGGTTATGGTCTATGTGGTCAATGAAGGAACAACAAATACCGTAGGTGACGACATCTTAGTAGATGGCGGTCATAGCGGCTATAGGGCCTAGTGCTGCGAAGCCACTAGGGTAAAGCATGAGTGCAGCAGTAACACCGACTAGTAGGGGATGATGCGTATGGGGATAACAGTAGGAGAGATGTATACAAGCATTCCATATATCAACTGACCCAAGGAGTCTTGGGTGGAAGAGTGGGGAAGGTAGAATTATAAGGTTGCGGGATTCTAATCGAGGAGTCGTGTGAAATCCTCATCACCTGTAGTAATGGTGGTAGGCAGGGTTGGATCCATGGGTGACAGGACAGAGGGTGGTGAAGGACTAGGCGGGAGTGGTTGACAACTAGAGTGGAATATAAGAGGGTTATCTTTGTTGCGAGTCAACACCATGTGAATGAATGTATATTAGGTGATGTTGTAGCCTGCAGATGACACAGAAAGTAGTAGGAATGAGAAAAATAGATATTTTCAGGGTGGATTTGGGTAATGTATCGGGTTGAGAATCAGCACAAGGTAACCGATGCCTGTTATGGATGACCGATGACGGTTTAGGTGTAATGGAGGCCTACATCGTGAGAAAAGAACAATTAGACCAAAAGGGGTAAAACATGATGAATGTCAAATAGGTAGGCTATATGATGACCGTTTATGAGAATATAGAGAGTAAAGAGACTCGAAAAACTCAAAATAGTGAAGAAGATGAGAATAGATGTCCCTTGGGCAAGTTAACTAAAAGGATAGAGAACTGATAGTGGTTAGGTAGAACCGATGACGGTGAGGTGTAAACCGACGTCAATAGATAAAATGATGTCGATTCATCGTGAGAATTTGAAAATGCATAAGAAAATATTATTGTGTGAGCCGAGATCGATGAATGATCAACCCAAAAGCCTGAAGATGATATAATGAGGTCCTGACACACTCAGAAGAATTCAAAATACTCCAACTGTGATTGTGGAGTGTGTAAGGAAAAATAATGGAAAATGGAGAAACGTTTCCTCACACCTCAAAATGCATGTCAATCAAACGCCAAAAACACGTATCTAACAAGTGATTTTAATGTGTTGAGATCATACTATTTAGAAGACTCGACTCATGAATTTAGAGTTGAGTTTTTGGTGAGGAAGGCATCCTATAAAGAAGAATATCTAAAAGGAGAGGTTTGGTTATGTTATGATGGGGCAAAAAGTGTCCTCCGAGGTAATGAATTAATGAAGTAACCAACTAGGTGCCCAATGTCAATCCACCGATTATGTGATCGTTGAAAACTTCTTTTGGGTGAGATGTCGTTTAAGATGTGTATTTTTTCAATTTTTTCAGTTTGGTAGAAGAAGAAGAAAGAGAGTGCTTTCTATGATTCTTTGTGTCAACCATCAGTTGGGCATGACTTCCAGCATATAGGTTGCCCTAATTTTAATGTGAGCTAAATGCAGCATACAAGGATGAAATGCAACTGATTTTAAACCCAAATCAACAAATTATGTTCGATGAAGCAAATGATGAACAGGTAGGAACGTGCTCCTTCACTACTTATACGAATGCAAGAAAGAAGAAAATGGTTCATTTTAAGCACCGAAAAATAGATGTTGCTTTAGACAATTAGAAGAAGAGAGTATTACCAGGAAAGAGATTTAGTGTGAATACGTTTAGAAAATTAAAAAAACACACAATATTTACCTAGGAATGAAGAAAAATGCAAGGAACCCCGGATGGGTCCCACCGGTGTGCCAAAATGTTTCACCGCTTTCTTTATATTTTTGGAATGTGACAAAACATAGATAAGGGTAAGGGCCAAGGAGGAATACCTATTGTGTTGGTTTGGAGGTTGATGTGCATGTTTTGACTTCTTGATCCGATGCTGACTATGAGAGCTTCCTTTTGGCTGGGAGGAACTACCTGAAATAGAAAACAAGACCACCAAAGAAGAGTTAAACAATATATGATAGTGTCGCCTAACATGTGCTATCTCCAGGAAGTGTGATACTTCCTAGATGGTTGTCAACCCCTTTGTTTAAACCAAATTAATGTGAGAAATAAGAGTATTCCTACTATAGTTGGTATGATTTAGGTATCCGATTCAAGTACAATAAGCAAATCCAATCATAATGGGCTAGGCTATAGTTGTATTTGAAAGGTGAGGTAACTATCAAGGTACTGAGACTGGTTAAGGTCAGGTTCTAGGTTGTTTATGTCACTTGGTAGAAGGTTGTTTCATACATGTTATTGGAAAAATGTATAAAACACAGAGACCAATGTCGGTCGGGTGTAACCAATGACGGTTTACAAGGACCGACGACTATAATGGGTAATCAGCATCGATAGGGTCGGGGTGAAAGGAACTCAGTGAGATCTAATTGTGGGGATTGAACTAAAGCTAAAAAAAGATGAAAATACAATGAAGAGGGCTATGGAGGTTTTAGGTATACTCAGAAATGTTTAACAAAAGGGTATGGGTGATTTGGTGATGTAGGTGGAGGAATGGCTGAGTTTACAGGTAGGTAAATGATGGGGAATAAGCATGCAAAGTATGAATTGATAACAAAAGTGACAAAGGTTATTATACTGAAATAGACAATGTTGGTAGAAGGCCACTTACTATGATGTAGGTTTGATGGTTGGATGGCAATGGAAGTTGATAGGAAGAATGGTGTTTGGTGCCATGGTAGTTCTTCCCAAAATGCTTCCGTGAGTGCAATACCTTTGGATCTATCCTGGTGCTAGCTATGGATGTCTGTAGGTGTGAAAAGGCTCTGGTTTTGCTTGCATGTAATTATCTTCTCGTCTCCTTGATCTCAGAATGTGCGCAAACCCAAAAACAAGGTTGCTAAGGTGAATAAATGGTAATCGATGATGGTTCCTATTGATCGACATCGGTTTAGGGATGACCGGTGTCGGTTAAGGCAAGATTCCCTAGGTTTACTAAAAATGGCAGATCTCACATGATTTGGATTAGGTTCGTTCCTTTATCTCATGGATCGAATGGACGTTACATTTTTATGAGTGGGAAGGTGGTTAGAGGAATAATAGGCCTTGATTTTTAGGTTTGGACCAAGTCTTACTCATTTATGGAAACATGCTAATAATAGTTCTATGGTGAGGTGTCTATTCATTTAATTAAAGTAATTAAATTAATAATGGGGTGAGGATGGGTATTAATTTAATTATAAATAATTAAATTAATGTTAATGTAGGGTATGAGATTCATGGTTAGGTGAATGTGTTTAAGTTGGTTCTTCGAAAGAGGACCAAGGGAGTGTCACCCACTTTTTGTGTCTACAAGTAAATAAACTTTGAATTGGGTAGGTATTATTTGTGATAATCTGATTGAATAGTTGTCAAACGCTCAAAGAACCTAGCATTTTTATCTCGACCTCTTATTTAATGTACTCAATTGCATCCTACAGAGGGTGGTTGGGTTTCTCTCCCATGGAGGATAAGAAGGATGCTCTCATTTACATGTATCTTCCACAATTGACCATGAAGACCAAGTAATCATCACTTTAGGAGGGTGAATGATGCTTTCACTATGTACATTCTTAGATTGTTAGAAGGTGATACTTTGTTAGAAGGTTTTTAGATGAGGAAAACGATTAATCGATACCTATGGCGCTTTCTTCCTTACATTTAGGAAATTTTCATACATAAGATTGGCAAGTTTTGAAAGAAACCATCTGAAGCTTCTCATGTATTTTAGTGATATGATGACCCTTGTGGAAATTTGCAGAAAATTAGACAAGTTGCATAGGAATTGTAGAGGCAAGAAGATTACATGTATCTAATTTCCAATATCACTAGGAAATTACACTGTAGACTTTCTCTGGATGCCCGTAATGTAGATAGAACAATTTCTCCTCTCACTCTCCACTACTATAAGCCCGTAACTTACTTTGATGTTAAGTAGTTCATATCCTCTAAAATCGAATGAGTTACCTGCGCCTTTCTCGATATTAAGGATTATTGGGAAGATTGTTATGATAACTATGAATCCAGAAGGAGGTACTATGGAAGGTTATCTCTGTAGCAGGTTATTGATTTTAGTATATTTGATGTTCTGAAGGAATGGAAGATGATGACGAAGAGTTACAATCTCTTGAGTATGAAAGGACAATCAAGCACACTCCCATTGAAACCATTGATTCGCTTGTAAAGGAAAGAGATGATTTGAAGGAATCAGATTATCTTCTGGTAAGAACTAGGTTGTGGTTTGATAGGAAGATGAGTGGATTCAGAGCAAGGAAATATAGATCCACTTCACATTATACCCCCACTTCTCAGAAAGAAACATCTTTATTGGCTCCTGAGGCAGTCAAGCAATCTATACCTTCCCTTCTGAAATCTTTAACTCTAGTATATACTAAAAAATGAAAAATCAAGGAGGATAAGGGAGGTGATGTCACTCCAGAAAGTGAGTCTTCTCCTAAACAAAATACTACCTGGGAAACAATTGTGGATTTTGATGATAGTGTTGGCATTCAAGAAGAGAAAGAAAGACTGAAGTGAATCTTCCGAAGTAGGTAATGAGATGGAAGATCAACCAGAGGAGGAGATTTTAGGATCTCGAGGAAATATCTTCCAAAGAAACTCCTAATTCCACTCATACTAATACCTATATGTTAGAGGTGGTTCTTGTTCAAAACCGAGTGCAACGAGTGCCTCTATACTTGGGCCCATTGCTCCTTCTACTTCTAGTTCGCATTCTCTTGGGTGCAACCACTATTGAAGAATAAGAAAAGAAAGGCCAGTCCTAGTATATCTCCTCCAAGGTTTGACATAGTAGCAGCTCTTCTAGGCACTACCCTCCACCATCTAAGAGGGCTAAAGTCACTTAAAGGTTGGTTTCAAATTCTCAAGGTCAAAAATTCATAGAGATTGCAAACCCCAAGTCCGATAAAGATGAAAGGGAATTGTCATTGGATGATTTGGAATTGACAAGGATTCCTCTTGGAGAGTCAGCTCCAGAGAGTGAGGTGCATAATCTAAGAGAAATTGTGTCTAGAGTGATTGAAAGATTACAGAATGGGAAGCAATCACAAGAGCAATTGGAAGATTAGAATTAAATTGTCTAGTTTCATTAGGGCTTTATTGGATGAGGACAAGGTTCTCGATCCCAGTCCCTTAACTTTCATTCCTCCCCTTTCTATCCTCTCCACTAATGAAATTCAAGGGCCATCGAGATATCGATAAGCATGCTTCTTATGGCAAAGAAATGGAGGTTATGGTTGATGATTTAATTGTCATGGGCTTAAATTTTATTGAAAAATATTTTAAGGCATATGAAAAAAATTGTTGGGATTCAACTAATATTTTATACTACACTCAGTGGTCTTGATAGAGAATTGAAGTTATGCAGTGAGTGCATTCAAGATCTCGATTGATGAGCGAAACTGATGTGCAGATTCTCTTAGCTATCAAGGTTTTTGATGATGTTAAGCATAATTTTTCTAAAAAAGTGGGTTTTCAGCATTGAATGAAAAATAAAGGTTCTGGAGGAAGCCATTGGTGAGCTCAGAAACATGCTGCAAAAGGGAGAGACTTTTAAGTCTTGTGTCATTTCAGTTTCTTAGATATACACTGCCAAAACTTTAAGGAAAATTCAAGTGACAAATTCATTGTTCAGGAAATCAAATCTCAATTCAAGACTTTTTTCGAGAAGACTTGTTCAAACAAGAGACCATATCTAAGGACAAAATGAAGGAGATTTGCACGCTACAGTGCTGCTATCACTGATGCCAACAAGGAGTTCTGGATAATGCATAATTTGAGAAGGACATGGAGAAGTGTTTAGGTAGTTGGACTCATGCCACTTCCAATACAAAAATTCCTCAAGGAATGGACATAGCTACAGCTTTGAAGAGATTCATAAATCAAGTGTTAAAGAAAGTAGGGTTTGTCATCACATCTACTAGTGTCTCTACTTATTAGTTTCTTTTCGTATTTTAAAGTACCTAGTTAAAATGAATTTATCTCTTTCTTGTGAGGGATAAGTCAAGTTTGTAATATTTAATTAGGTACTAATATTTGCATTAAAAGAAAGGAAACAAAAAGCTGTTTGAGTAAAATTATGACCGTTTTCTGAGGTTAGTTAAGGGGATCCTCTTGTTATTGTAAGGGATGGAGATTTTGATACTTAGATGTAAGAGATAACTTTGAAATACTCAATACAGAATAAAATTTCACCCTCTGTTGTGCTCTTTCTCTTTTTCTTTATCCGGTTCGTATAAGACTGTGTGTTATTCTGAAGCAAGAACTTTGTGTCTTTCAGTTGATAAATGTATTTAGAACTTTGTGTCTAATACATGCATGTCCTATGTTTCTGGAGGCATAGTCCAAATCTTATTAAAGTAATCAAACATCAGTAGGATATCATTTTTCTATCTATGTATCTGAAAGTGTTTTCTCTTCTCAGTTTCTGTATATCAGTCCTGACTTTTCTTATTTCTTTTGTATTGGGAACTTGTGGTGGATATATCCCGAGATATCAAAACTCTCACCAAAATATTTAATAATTGTTTATACTGTAAATAACTTTTTTGCTTTCAATAAGGGAACCTCTCCCATAAATAGGAGGGATTGATGTCCCCTGACTGTTGCTTATTTTCAAAAGATCAAATTCTACAACCAACAATGTCATTCATGACGCACTAACTCAAGATAGTGTTAGATCGAGTAGGTTCCATCCATAAACAATCTAACTAGGAACATGCCTTCGTCATAATAATCTTATAATATATTATTTTGATTTTAAATTTTAATATTTTTTAGTTTGTTTCTAATTTAGTGTCTATGATTTTAATTGCAACTTTAAATATAGTTTATATTATTTTTAAAATTATAATGAGAATATAAATAAAACAAGACAAGATAAGAAATTTTATGCTTTCATAGTCTATAGATCAATGTTAAATAATTTTTTCAAAAACACTTTGTGTGAAATTTTTTTCTATGTTTAAGGGCACCCTTTTTTAACCATCATTAGGAGAACAAAAAAGTGGATTCTCTTGATGGTGATTCGAAGAAGGTGCATCAAAACATAGAGAAAAAATTCACAATATTTTGCCAAAAGTTTCTATAACAAGAAATAAGTTCAATGTAGCACTGAAGTTCTAAATACATTTATCACGCCTTTGGCCATTACCATGCCATGTCAATGACTCTGGCCTTTACCACGCCGTGCGTGAATTTTGGAGAGGAAGTGATCAAAGTTGAGTCACACCTCTAGGAGCATGGTTTGGTTTGCAAATTTAGTGGATGTGGAACCATACTTCTTGAACTACATGTGTGCATTTCAAAGTGTTGAATTCCCTTGATCAAGGTCGTAGACATTTACCCTTGCGCTAAAGGAATTTTTGTTCTTGTTTTCAACAAGATTTGTGATAAGAATATTATAATTGTAAACATTTGGGTTTACCAACCTCACTATCTAATTTTTAAACCCTGGTAGCCATATTTCAACCCGTTAAAAGAACCATTCTAAACCAAGCCAGTGTGGATAGAAATGCCACATTTATCGCTTCAATTTTGGGCCAAAAATTGCCGTGTTTCTATTGGCAACTCTTTAGGCAAGATAATCAATATTGATGATGATAACAGTTCCTATATCTATTAAAACAACTTATGTTAGGATCCTTGTGCAATTTGACACTTTAAATGCACTCCCAAAAGACATTGATCTTAAATTCCAATATAGAACTTGGACTCAGCTAATGGATTATGAAGGGCTTCCCTTCGATGTGTAAGTAAGTGTTTTGCAGACCGGGTCATATTGCTGTAGACTATCATGTAGAGAAGTGGAAGCATGTGAGATCTACTTGGTGGAAAGATTCCTACCCATGTCATGCGGTGATAAATGAAAATCTAAAAAGTGACCCTGACTCTTTTTCCGACTTGGAAGATGATGTTCCAAAAACTCCCATAAGGGATCCTGTGGTGCCTCCCAAAACACCAACCCCCAGCGAAGTGGCTAAAGAGAATGTACCTTTTACTTCTCGTAACATTGATACATATTTTCCAAGCAAGTCTTTTGAGGTTCATTTTCCGATTGAGGATGACACGAAGGAGTTGAAAGTGGTGCATAACAATAGGAAAAATCATAGGAAAACCACTCCTCTTTAGTCATTCCTCTTCTCTTTGTGATGCAAGGCATCTATTCTTGTTTTCTTTCATGTTGTGCTTATTTTTCTATTTGGGATCTTAGGCCTCTTGTTCTAAGAGGTTAGGGTCCCTGGAAAAACCCTCCTTTTACCAATTATAAAAAATTATTGGCTTGTAAATCTATTTGACAGTAACTAAATGTATAAACCTGCCATTAAATTTAAATGCTCATGTAAAATCACCCTAATAATATAAACATTAAAATGAAAAAAACCAGCTTACAACTTACAACCCATGAATTTCAAAGCCTTGTAAGTATTCCCCAACCCCGGTATTTGCAGAACCAAAAGATGCAAATTGTGATACCAACATGACGGTTTTTTAATTGATATTTGTTTCCATATGCTTGCCATGGCGTATTTCACGCAATCAACCAGTGAGATTTATGGGTAAAACCAATGGAATTATACATTTTTAGAGACCTTTATTGGATGAGCATAACTAAAAATTATATGTCGTTGATGTTGACTCAAAGATATTGTCGAGCAAGCTAGGTTCCATACATATACAATTTAGCTAGAACATGCCTTTGACGTACCTATCAATATAACCTTTCGTACCATAAATAGGTCGAAAGGGCTATTTATAAATTGTAATATTATATTATAATTTATAATAATTTTATTACAATAATTTTATAATCTATACATTATATAATATAATAAGTTTATTATAAATTATAAATTATAAATTATAAATTATAAATTATAATAAGCTTATTATAATATTATAAATTATAGTAAATTAATAAATTCAAAAAATAATTAAAATTAATAAAAATTGAAAAAATAAAAAAATGAAAATTAATAAAAGTTACAAATTATAATAAAAAATTAAAAAATTAATAGAAAGAAAAATTAATAAAAATATCAAAAATTAAAAGATTAAAACAAAATAAAAATTAAAAAGTAAAATTAATAAATTTTTTAAAAATTATGAATGAAAAAATAAAATAATCAATAAAAATGAATAGAAATTAATAATTATTGATAAAAATAATTTTCATTAGAAAGTTAAAAAGTTTTTTAATAAAATTAACCAAAATTATAAATTGATAAAAAAAAAAGACTTGAGCTACAATGGGAGGAGATGTGACTTGGGCGCAAAGCTATTTGGAGAGGCACATAGGGATCCAAATAAGCTATTTCCATCTTAGAAAGATGTTGAGTCTGCAGCGATTGGAAATTCGAGGTTAGATCATTGACAAAGTAAAAACAAGACTCATATTTCCGTTGGTTTGTAGGTTTGCAAGCTTACGACCGAATATGCTTTCGTGAGATATTGGTGCCAAAGGAAATGGGGTTATAGGGTGGACATCATGGCACTCGCGGGTGAAGGTTGTATTCTTTTCTTCCAAGATGAGGGGAGATGAAATTTTTGTTCCTAGGGGCTCCTTGGTTTTATGGAAATGCTTCTCTTAGCCTCCACTATTGGGAGCCATGAATGCTTCATGATTTTACTTTTCAAGCCCTTTCTGTTTGGATCGACCTACCTTCTCTGCCCTTGGAATTCTCGTAACAGAATTTTTATCGGGATTGCTATGGCCATGGGTGTGCTAATAGCCATTGATCTAGAAACCAAGTCTAGAGTGAGACTGGTCTCTTCCCGTTTGTGTATTAATGTCCCTGTGGGTTCCAAAATACCCAAAAGAATTTTCCTTAACTCCCCGGAGGGAAGATGGGAACAACAAATTGAATTGGAAAGCTCCTCATCTTCTCGTAATAAGTGTAGATGGGTTAGGTATAAGTAGAATTCGTGTCGTTATGGATCACCAAAATGTATGATGTCTCTTGGGGGAGGTGTGGGAATCGGACATCGAGGAGGTTGATCCGGAAAGTAACTTAAATCCCTTTATTCTTCTATCCGATGTGGCTAGCCAGGAGTGTGATAGGTCCGTGTTGGTTGTTTGCAAAGGGGAGGAATTGACTTTCGGTGCGGGTGGAAAGCCTTCGAACTCTTCAAAGTGTTAACTCAAGAGGAATGTCTGTTTGTTGTGGCTCGAGAGCAGCATAGGGGGAAGTCTCTATTTCTAACCGTGGTGGATGGGAGCTCATTGGAGGAGAATGGCGGATCCAGCTTAAGGTGACAGGGAGGACAAGTTAGGTGGGCGCAATCCCAACAATTCCGAATTCTCAATGGACTATTTTGTAATTAATGTGCACCACTAAGGATGTTGGGCATTAGACGGAAGGTAAAAGCCCGTCATTTAATGCTAGACAATGGATTTATCAAGTTGGAAGATTAAAGTGATCCTCTGGGTGAGAAGGATGATTTGTTAGGCTCTTCTTCTTCCAGAATGATGGTGAGGGATGGACGAGGGTTCATCACAAGAAACATTCTCAGATCGAGAGGCGTCGTTCTTCGAGTGGAATATGATGGCGAGCCTTTGTGTGTTAGTTCTATATTTAGAATGAGCGAAGCTACCTTGACTTGCCCCTAGGTATAGCTAACACCGCTCTAGTTTCTTCTCTTCCGACCTGGTAGTGGTCATTTCTTTGTTCCTTAATGCTTTATACTTTCTCTCCTTTGGGTCTCTCGCGATGAATTTGAATTTGTAAGGCTTCGGGAGCCACAATCCCTATTTTATTACCTTATCTAATAAAAATAAAAAAATAAAAATAATAATTCAATTAATATTAAAATTTAAATTTTAGAAAAAAAAATTAAAATTAATAAAGATTGAAAATTAATAAGAAATAAATTTACAAATTAATAAAAATTTAAAGTTACTAAAAATTAAAATTAATTTTTTTAATAAAAATAAAAATTAGTGCAATTACCAAAGTAATAAAAGTAAAAATTCAAAACTAAAATTAATGAAAATCAAATCTAAATATTATAAAATTACTCAAAAATTGATTTAAAAAATAAAAATAAAAAAGCAGAATTTAAAAGAAAAAGTTAAAAAAATAAATAAAATTAATAATTAATAAACATTAAATTTAAAATTAATAAAAATAAAAAAATCAATAAGAAATTAAAATTAATATAAATTAATTATTATTGATAAAAACTAATTATCTTGAAAAATTAATTTTTAAAAAATAAACTTAACAAAAAGTAAAAATTGATTTAAAAATTAAAAATTAATTGATATAATATTAAAATTTTAAAAATAAAATTCCAAATTAAATTAATTAAAATTAAAAAATTAATAAAAATTTAAAATTACTAAAAATTAAAAATTAATAGAAATTAAAATCTAATTAAATTTAGTAAAAATAAAAAAGTAATAAAAAAATTAAAAATTAAAAGTTAAAATTAATGAAAATTAAAAATCATTAAAATTTAAAAATTAAAATTACAAAAATAAAAAAATATTAATTTTTAGATTAATAAAAACTAAAATTACAAATTCAAATTAATAAAAATTAAAAATAATAATTATTACAACTTCAAATTAATAAAAACAAATAACTAAAATTATAAAAAAATAAAAAATGAAAATAAATAAAATTTAGAAATACGAAAAATAAAAATTAAAAATTGAAAATAATGAAAACTCAAATCAGAGATAAATGACGTTGATGAGGATTTCTGTCGTTCTTGTAAATATGATATCAAAATCGGAGATAAATTCCATGGAGTTCATTGCATTTTGGTGAGATGTTCCAAGAGGGAAATGCCATTTATATTCTCCTTGAATCTGGTTGTGTGGTTGTTCTCCCAATCGATCCCGTGTGGAAATGGATTGTGAATCCAACCTATTGAACCAAATTATTTCTTTAGCTCAAATAGAAAACCATAAGTATGAGGGACATGTTCTCTTCTCGTGATATGTGAATGACACAATGGTTTTCTATATATTGAATGTGACCAATAGGAGATTGATCTCCATTTGCTTGGAAAAGACGAAGGATTTTTAGAGTTGATTTTGAAATATCATCCCATTATTGTAAATGGAGGGGCGTAAAACTGAAGTGTGAGAACAGAAGAGCTCTTTAGAGAACCATGGGAAAATGGTGGCATGGAATTGAATTTTGTTGAGTGGGAAGAGATTTAAGATATGATTTAGAACTTGAAAATATGCTCCTCTTAGCTAAATTCAAAGGTAATTAAAGGAAATCAAATGGAATATATTTTGTAGATGATCTAGTTGTAACCTTTGGCATGAAATATATTCGATCGCTACTAGATGTGCTTTAAACTAATGGAGTCACCAAATGCTGGATGAAAATGTCTTAAAAACTGATGTTTGTCAAAAATAACATCAAATTACCAGTGTGCCAAAAACTATGTCACTTTGAAATGCACCCTTTGGAGAATGGTGTGATAACTCTCCTTTTAATTGACAAAATGGAAACACTCCTAGGTTGTGGGTGACCTGTATGTTGGAGTGAATCTCAGAGAGGGATGGTTCCCCTAGTGCAACACCTAAACTAATTCTACCTCCTAAAACTGATGGGAAAAGGGAGAAGGAAAGGAAAGAAAAAGAACTAAAAAGGGAGGTGATACACCAGAATGTTTTGAGAACTTCAGACTTATTTGGATCACACAGATGAAGCAAAGAAGCCACACACACCATACACAAACTAAAAGTAATTGAAGAAATTGAAGGTGATTCACAAAAAGGTTTGGAATGAATTGTCACAAGATAAGAAGGGGAAACAAATGGCTCCACAACAAAATCCTTTCAAACAACCTATAAAACACAATCTATGATTTGCAAATTAATGCAAGACCACAAAAGGCATGAGATATTTAATTGATAAGATAAGGATAAACAAGTATCACAAAATAAAATCAGTCAAAACAGAGTATGCACTAAATACATATTGTAGAAGGTAAAACGTAGTTCCTTTATTGCCCAAGAGGTGGAATAAGCATAGATAGTCACTCATGACCCTTGATTTCTCATTAAAAAAACGAATTTCTACACAAAATATGAATGAATAAGAAGAGATAATTTTGCAATGTTTTCTAAATATTTTATAGTAGTCTCGAGAGATAAAGAGAATAGAGAAAATCCTAGACATGCAAGTATGACTTAAAAATAAAAATAAAAGTGATCTATTTGATTTCTTACCTTGAAATCGACTCCTTTACATTTGAAATCATGCATTTATTTTAATCTTTTTCTCAAAAATAAGTTTTGCATGGCTCAAAATAGCTTTTCCTTTGTTTTGCATGCTTTGATCTATTTTAACCCTCTAAATTCACAAATTACTAAAATAAATGATACCAAATTATAGAGTTGGCGAGAGCTTTCCAACGAGACCAATTTTGTTAAATTTGGAGTTGTAGATCAAAAGTTATGGCATTTTAAAGTTCTTCCTGTCGTGATGCATAGGAACTTGACACGTTTCAACCTTCTAACTAACCCAGAATTGGGATTTCTCACCTACGTAGCTCACCGACCTTTCTCCAAGTTTCCTCCATTGATTTTCTCATAAATTTAGGATTTTATTTTACTTAAAACACAAACCATTAATAATATGCCACATATGTGCAGTTTTGGGCTTATAAAAGCTTTAACTATGAAGTACAAATCAATCACATCCTCCGTGCACTTAGGTGATGTCATACCTTTGAATGGTTTTGACTATTCTCTATGAAAAATTAAACCAATAAAAATAGCCCACATATCTCTGTGTCTTCGCTTGGCGACCATGCGAATTGTGAATGAATAAAATAGCTCCATGCATTCTCTAATTTTCTCGACTGAGTGTTATGAAATGTGAACCAATAGGAAAATGACACGCCTTTCGCAAACTAGAACTTTGAATGTCAAATGCAAAGCTTAGACAAATAAACAGCTCAACGTCTATTGCTAATTATTTTTTTGACTGAAACTTGTGAACTGCGAACAAATCAAAACGTCCCACGAATCCTTGGTGTCATCCTTAATTAAAAGACCATATCAGACTACTAAATGCGATCTAATAGAAAAGCTCCATGTTTTCTTAAACTTTTAGATATGTGACTGGGTTTTGCGAAACATGAACCAATAAAAGGGTTCCATAAACCTTATGGTGTCAGTCTTTCCTTTCATCGCTAGCTCTATAAGATGCCGACACGTAGCTTTGACCTCACTAACCTGCAATAGACCAAAAACTTGTAAATTAGAGCTCATTCTGCGGGCCTAGGTCTGCTAGAGTTAAAAAATAGTGCCTCGTAGCTTTTCCCGAGCCGTTGATCTGCCGACATATAGCCCCTATCCCACCTGTTAAATTTGATGGTAATTTGAATGTCACATGCGTTTTATAAAATCCGCCAATGATTTAAACTTGCTCCACATGGATTTTTGAATGCTAACGGTTGGTTCTTTAGGGCATGGAAATTGATGGCCGTTTTTAAGTCCATTTTAAAAGACTAATCTATACTTAGTCATTCTGATGCTTTTGTCCTCGATGTTTTCAACATAACCTTTGCAATTATAGTCCTCATCTCGTGCAAAACATTCATAAGTCATTCCCAGGAACTTACCTTGCTCAAATGGCTAAGTGTAAGTTATCTGAATTTAACCCAAGGGAAAATTTGGGATAACAAGAACCTCAACTAATATTAATACCTAGGAATTGTGTCTGTTGTTGGATTGCTTAAGAGTTTTTATCGGGATGATTCAACAAGGATTGTAATGTGTTCTCGCTCAAGTTTGTACATTTTATTCATTGTTTACCATGGGTACCTTATTATTTATTTCAAGATGTATATTGATCTTTTCATACATGTAAGGTCATTTTTGTGTGAAAACATGTGGGTTGTGTGAACATGGTCTAAGATAGTCCTTTATTATATGCTCTAACCATGAATGTATCACATGTTCATTTGATTTTCACTTAATAGTTTTTATTTTTGTTTGAAGTCAACTTTTTAAAATGTAATATTTAGGTCATGCATCTCAATTTAGACATTTTTTTGCCACAAACATTTTTCCAAGGGTGACCTAAACATGAGGCTAGATTGATGTCACTTGTCATAAGTGAGTAGGAAATTGACAAAGAAAGTAATTGATTTAATAATTTTTGTCATAAATTAAAATTATAAGCTTTTAAAAATGGAACAATACATCTTTGGAATGAAATCTTATATGGAAAGGCTCTTGGACTATTAGCGAAGTTGATTGACTTGGAATGATCCTCGAGACACCGCTTCCTCCAAAATATGAGCAGAGATGTCGACAATCTATGTAATCTAGTGCCCAATTAAATGCACTTATCAATTTAAAATAAAATAAAAATCTTGCGTATCTACTAAGAATAGTTTAAATTCGTAAATTTAGGTAGAGCAAAGTGTAAAAGTTTGAAAGGAAACCTCGGCGCGGGTGAATAATTTAGAAAACCATTTGATTATTAATGTAAGTTGGGCGAAATAAAGGTCGGGAGCACCCTAGGCAATAGTTTGAGTGGACGCCCTCCTCACAAATTTAGTTAATATTTTTTCCATAAAGTAAATAAATAAAATATGTCTATATTATTTTATTTTTAAATTTACATCATGGTCATAATAAAATAATAATAAAAATATATTAATAAATTATTACATAAGGATGAAAAATATTTTGTGGATGGAAAACATTAATCGTAGCAGATGCTCAAAATGCAAAAAAATTAATATTTTACACAAGGACTCTTACAAGTCCAATTTAGTCATATCAAGTAGGTGAGAGGAACTCTATCTTGAAATAAAGCACCATTTATTTGCAAAGAAACAAAAACGTTTATGTAGCTCCCATGGTTTTGTGAAGATTCATATTTGGACCAGGCTACAAATTCCTCCATAACAAAATAATAGAATTTTCCCCAAAAAATTAAGAATAGAAAATAAAATACTTTTTTCCTTCAATTATACTCACCTCTACTAGATACACCAATGACATTATAAAAAATACATTAACCTTTTTCTAGAACAAACTACACACCTACATAATCTGGAGCTACATCAGAGAATGGGTAACAATACCAACAAAATAATATGTGCTTATAAATATGTGATATTTTCTTTTACTTGCAAAAATATTACAATTTTTTTTTGTGCACGCGTGAAATTTATGTTACTATACAATAATATCTATAAATGGGTTGATCAATATTAAATTTTCGGATAAATTATTTTAAAGTTAAATTCTAAAATTAACCCTGCCTAGTTTGCCTAAGGCTTAATGTAAGTTTTTGTATTTTTTTGTTGATTGCAAACGCTGTGATAAAAACATTATCTTTCCATGTTGCCCTAACGTTTTCCTGACGTCATTTGTGATGATTTCCACAGATTTCATCAACAATAACTAAGAGAGAAACAACCAAGGCGCAATCGGTTCCAGGCAGCACTACCACTCGAAACGTATCTTTCTCCACCAACACATTTGCAGCCGTGTATTTCTGCTTCATCTTATCCCCACAATAACAAACCAAAACCCATACATTAATTTAAAAAAATAAAAATACAAATATTTACTATATTATTTCTCTTTTTGTTTGTGGTTTTAATACCTGTGCAACCACACGGTTGCCTTGAAATATTATACATTGGCGATCGAAATAGTTGCCCTCCACATGGAAATCGCACAGTTTTTCGTTTGTATTACTCGCCAAAAACACGTCAAGCGCCGTTTTAAGCTGAATAATTGACGATTTCTTAACAGTGAAGACAATTTTCTGAATCTGATCACCCTTAAATGCGTTCCACCTGCTGTGCATCGATATCATCTGCAATATAACCCGATCAATCCCTGTAATAACTAGCGAATGAATTCATTAATTGATGCTGATTATACCTTTCTTTTCATGGTTAGGAGGACATTTCCGTTGGGTTCTTGGAGGACCCGCCTGTCGTGAAGGCCGATCACTTTGAGGACGACAATACCGTTGGAGTCTGTGATGGTGAAACATCCCGATGCTTTTTTCTCTAGAGATAATTCGATCGGGTATGGAGCGTAGAAACGTTGTCCAACTATCATTACCACTCTCTCTTCTTCTTCACCTTCCATTTTTCTGCTGATTTGTCTTTAATCCCGTCAAACAAATTAGCAGGGGAGAATAAACTGTAAACTCTTGGAAAGAATTTATATCAAATTTGACAGAAGAATGTGATCTGGCATAATCCGTATGGCGGTGTCCCTTTTTGTAATTGCAACAAGGACGGCATTAGAATTTATTTTTTTACCTTACTCGCCACAAAATTTCAAACTTGAAAGCATTTATTGGTCCGTCCAGATATTAGGGTGAGAATGATACTTGAATAGATGCGTAGAATATTTCATGTGCCGGAACCAAACAGTGTGTGTCCAAGAATCGGATAACCTGCATAACCATGGTAGATTCGTATTCATGCCGGCCAAACATTCCTTTACCATTTGTGCAAAACAATTTTTGTTACGGCAGTTTAGTTGTTGAAATAAGTGTAAAACAAGAGTAAAATACCGACGTATGTACTAGCTGTGACATTGCAATTGTATTTGTTGTCAAAATTAGGTTCTGTTTACATGCTTCCCTATTTTTTAACTTTTATATGGAATAGATCTTATATTAAAACAAGCATTTTGATACAAGATTATTTAATAATAATAAAAAAAAAAGAATGGGAGCACGCGAAAAGCCACAAAACAAATTAGGTTGCTAAAGGACCTTGGAACAAAGTAAAGAGGCAATGCCTAGAAACCATGATATATTACATCAAAAAGAAGGCAAACAAAACCATTAACAAACTAGGAAGATGTTGTAAATTGTTTTCCTATAGGCAGGGTGGATCTTGGTCTTGCCAGCCTAAGCTTAGCAAGTCTTTCCAAGAGTCGGGAGGATCACACCTAGAGCCATTTTCATTCATATTGTTTTAATCATTGAGGTGATGGGAGAAACTATTGTAAATACCATTACATTTTGCATCACTAAATAGAAGAACCAAAAGTAAGGAAAAACACATCCAAACAATACATACCTTGATTGATGTTGCACTCTTCCGCAATTAGAGTAAGAAATAAGTGATCTGTAAAGTGACCATTGAGAAGTTGCATGACGTCGGTGGCAAGGGAGAGAGATGCCCCAAATGGACCCTTAGAGTACACTTATGTGAGCAAATAGAAAAACCTTTAGCTATTACGATATAAAAATTTGGAGCAAGGGGACAACCTTGACATATAGACAAGAATAGCCCAAAATGTTACGAGCTTCTACTATTATGGTAATATGAGATGAGGCATTAGATAAGAGAATTTGCACCACTTCAAAGAAGTTTGGGATGAAGCCCAATGCTCTAAGAATGGCTAATATAAAATTCCATTCAATCCAATCATAGGATTTCTAAAAATAAATTGTAATGGACAACACTTGTTGATTAGAGTGAGGAGCCCATTCCATGCCTTCGTAGATAACAATAATGTTGTTAGGAATATATTGTCATCTAATGAAACCTATTTATTATGACCTTATAATGGTTGGCGAAAATGGCCAAGCAAGAGGGTTAAAGCCTTAATAATGATCTTGTAAGAAATAGTAAGCAAAGTGTTATGGGCTACCAATTACAAAATCTCTTAGTGTCTCCCTATTTGGTAATAAATTTTATATTCCTCCTATTGGTGTCTATCGTAAGCTATTATAGGTGGAATCCATCGAGATAAACATGGTAAATATATGGACTTGATGTTTCAAACAATGATTTGTAAAATTTGTTGGGAAATTGTTTAAACCCTAGGTGAAGACACAAAATCACGCACTTTGGGTAATTATCTAGTCTTTATTGCATACTATTATTCATATGATTCCTAAGTAAGTAAATTAATAAGTAGCCATTGTCTTTGACCATATTTTATTTCTTTCTATTGCCACTTTTGGTCTTGCACACCTTTTTGCTCGCCTATCCTTTGACCCTTCGGTTTCTCTAAGTCGAGAAACTTACGCCCACCCAAGATACCAACACCAGTGGCCTTGTCCCCTCTGGGCACACTTGAACTCTTTATACTTTACGTACATATTTTGGGTCCTTTCTAGCCATTTGAGCATCTTATCTTTTTTAAGTTGGACTTTTCGAGGTTAACTATGAAATTCTAGAAAATACATCATATAAATATAAAGTTATGTGATCATAATAAGGTACCAAGCACCAATTATTACCTATAAGAACCTAAGATTTTATCCATCAAGAATATAAGAGCTCCATTGTATCCATATAGCCCCATCCAAGGGAAAAAAAGGGCTAGTTATTCTATATACAATTCATAGGAGGGAAGTTCATTCTATTCAATGAACACATCTATTACATTTCTTTACATATATCTTACTTGTTGTATATCAAGTGCGACAACAAGAGCCACCGAGGTCACGATTCCACACACACACATATATAAATACATTGGCACTAATATGTAGTGCAACGCTCAGTCGTAAGATCACCGTTATTACATTTGAGGAAAATCTAACACCTCATTTTATATCTTTTTTTTTTAGGATTTGATGTCTTGTTAAGGATTTTAAAGGTCATTATCGCATTGCAAGTTTCTAAAGCAACCTCGGTGATCATTGTATGACCCCATAGGGACTAAATGTGAACAACAACAAATAATTTGTGACCACTTAGAGGATATTTTTTGAGAATTTCTATAGACATAGGCACCCAGAAATAGGCCTAGGGAACCCATAGCCCCCTTATCGCTCTCCATTAACCCTAGTCCGAGTAGATTTCAAGATCACACACTTTTTGAGGTTCTTTGAGATGCTCCACCATCTTTTTCATATGGTCAACACTTTGGCACATTCCTAGATTAATTGCAAAATAGCTAAGTTATCTTACCTCTTCTTTGCACTTCGAGTTTCATACTTTCTTACTTAGCCCGCTTGGATGACTTCTTGTACTTAATTGTCTATTTATTTGCTGCTACAATAACAATAAGATTAGGAATGTATATTTTCATATTTATATTAATCACTAGGGCAAGATCATTAGCCATTTGTAAAGAGTCCTCTTGCATGTCCTCTATGCGAATGAGTTAGTTCATAAGTAATTCTCTCGAGAAGTAAAAACATTGTAATGAGCCATCGACAAAACTTGCTGCAACGTGTTGGTGCTCAAAATAGTCTTGCCCCATTTTTCCTTTGACATCCATTGATTTACGACCTCGCCACATTTTATTTCTTTGTGTTGTGCCCGAGAAGCATTTTCCTTCTTTTTTTTTTCCATAATCAATCTGCTCCTCGGGTCAAAAATCACTTAGGGATCCATGGTTAGCTCCTCGTTTCTCTGTTCCTCTAAAGGGGTCTGTAATTTGGATCTCCCATTCTCTATTCATCTAAAAACTTAGGCTTTCCCATTTATTTTGTCGCTCCACAATGGATTTGCTGCCCTTGTCATTTTTTCCCTAAATAATTGAAGAAAAATGAATGGACATAGCACAAAGGAGTGTGTTTGAGCCTTATAACATTTTTGAATTCTCTGTCCTTGGAGAAAATTTCATATCTAGGCTCAAAATGGTTGTCATTTTCTCGCATTTTATGGTTTGGCAAGCATTTCTCCTAGTCAAATTTACATCTTTGCATCAATAGGAAACATGACTTGTTTTGGTTGGACGCGACTCATTTGGATACTTAAAAATTCTATGAAAAGCCTCAACTTAAAATTTATCCACGTGGATAAATGGCTCTCGTTTGAAGATTTACTTTTTGGTTTGGCCTTGAAGTAGTGCTAGGAGGGCACATGGAGGTTTCCAATGCTTTTCCAAGATTTACATAAATTTTATGCGGTTTGGTCAGACAGGGACACATGGTGAGCCCGCACTCATTCAAAGTCTCAAATTTTGGCACCATTGTGAAATTGTGCCATGAAGACACGTGGAGGTTTCCGTCGGGACTCTCCATACTTAGACTTTTCAAAATGTTTTGGGAGGTCTAGGACACGTGGAGGAACCATGCATGTTTGGGGATTGGCCCTTGAATTTCATTTTAAAGAATCATTGAGAGGACACTTGGAGGCCTCTTCTCACTTTGCGTTTTACTTAGACTTTTGAATGGCCAAAAGAGATTGCCTCAGACTTTGACACATGGCACCTTCAATCGAGCTTCAATCCTTTAAACAAATTTTAGGGCTAGGACACATGGCGAGCCCGCGCTCTTCTAAGGTCTCAAATTTTGGGAACCATCTTAAGGTGCGCCATTATGACGCTTGGAAATTTGAAAAATTCAAAAGGGACAGGGAAGCGGACCATCGAGGGAAACTTAGAATTTTTTCCCCTTATTCTCAAAAGGGTTAAGATGTCAAAATGGCAGTAAGCCCATGACAAAGGATCGGATCAAAGTTTGTTTTAAATTCAACGACGGAGGTGCGAACTCTCGGGGGAAATTTGGAAAATTTTCCTTTTAGGAGAGAGGAGCTAAAATCATAAAAGGGAGCATGGTTCCACTAGGACCCACATAAGATACTAGAAACGAAAGGGGCAGAGCTGTGGGGAAAACTTGAAAATTTTTCCCTTTTCCAAAAAGGAGGTCAAATAGTATAATTTAGTTGTGGTTCCTTTGGGACCCACCTCAGAACACGTGTCAAGATTATTTCTCAAGGGTGGAGGTGCGAAGTAAAATGGAATTTTTTTCCATTCTTTCTAAAAGTTTTAAAAAAATGATAGGAAACCCCGGGCCCTTTTTAAATTGAATCTTCCACGTGGACAACCCAAATTCAAAGTGAAGATCAATGGTAGCTTTTGTGTCGAATCTGATTTCCCCATTTTTACTTGAAAAGCTCTGGAAGTGTGAGTCTTATGTTTTCTTGGTATTTCCTACACACCAAACAAAGAGGGGAGTTAATTTTGATATCTAGGTTTGGTGGGGAAGATTTGTAGACGTCTTCCGTCATTAAAATGGTCACTATTGGGCACAATATGATTTTCCATTTTTCTTCTCCCGAGCACACAAGGAACCAGATTTGACAGATTAGGGGTGGAAGTGGTTGGCGAATAGAAGAAAGAGTGATTTACTAGAGGAAGGAGTTGAATGTGGGAGATATTCAAAGAGATTTGCCCCCTTGAGCTCCCGGGACAGATTTTACAGATCTGATTCCTAGAATCACGATCGAGATCATGGCGAACACTGGTGCACTCAATGTTTAGGTTTTTGGGGAAAAACTCTATTGTAAAATGTTATAAATTGCATGAGTTTATCGTGTAAATGGTTGGAGTTTTAGGGGTCGGGACTGATTTTCCTAATAGAAAAAAGCTTGATAGATCCCATCTTTTTTTAGAAGCTGTTTGAGAAGCCTGTATATCTCTTTTGTATTGAATTTTATCATGTCAAGTTGGTTGCGAGTGTACAACCATTGACAAGATCTGAGATTGTTCTAGAAACTTTCCCCTACTGATAAATTTAATCAAACTCGAGTTATTCTGTGTTGATCTTAAGCAAAATGTGTTTATTTTCCTTCTAAATGTTTGTAAATAGTTCTTTTTTTTCCTGTTGTAACCTTGTATAAAAATCCATCTCAATCACACAAGTATTAATCCTTGTGAGAGTTTAGTTGCATCTACAATTTCATTTCTTAGAAGAAATTTCAGTTGGGAGTGAAATAAATGTTTTAAAATCAATTTTCTTTCACCCGTTGATAGAGATTATCGTAAGCCTCTGGGTGTACCTCGAGGCATGATTGGGCTAAGATCTTGATGCTTTTTGGGTTTTCTAACTCAAGCCTTCATGCTAGAATCTCATAGATTGTGTGAAAAAGTGCTAACTGGGCCTCCATTGAAGCACATATTCTAGTTAAAGAAATGTTTTAGTTGTTTTGTAGAATTTTGTTGGTTTAGTCTTCCATTTTGTAAGATCTCTCAAGGATCCAGTGAGTCAAGTTCATCTTACCTCACCTCCCACCAAAATCCATTTAAAAACATCCAATCCTACCCGTATCTACCCCGTTTGTCCTATATGTGTACAAATGCATAATTTATGTTACCAAACATGCGAAACAATCAGATTCCAAATTTCTTTAGTATCCCGAACCTTGCCAAGAAAATATCTCCACTATCTAAAGTTACAACATGTGAGTGTTGGATTTTGTTGTATTGATAATATTTTCTCCAAGGTCTCCTTGACAACTTCATTAGGAAGGATATCCCCATCTCCTCCATTAACAATAGGCTACAAAAATGGTTCTCTTACCTTGGTTGAAAGGCACAACCTAAAATAGTGAGGATAGATCAAATCCTCTTAAGGTGCTACCCACTCTTTATAAAGCCCGATTGCTAAAAATTTAGATAGATCGCTTCCCTGGATACAAAACGACATACATAATCATCTATCTACCTCTAAGTGTCCTATCAAATCCATGATGCTACTTTTCCTTTGAAGGAGATTAAATTTGTGTACTAACACACTTTTGGCTACTGATTACTGGGGACATTGTGATTGTAGTTCATATTCAGACCTGCGGTAAACATTTTTATATGCTCGAGTGCTAATACATTGTCTCAAAATCACCTTCTATTGGGCCTGTAATAAGTATTCAAAGTTGTAAGTATTGTGTCCAACTCGTCCAGTTAGTACTGCACTAGTTTTTATTGATAAATTTGGGAAAAGAAAATTCATGTCTTACCATTTCCGTGTTTTAGTGTTGATAGACATTTGACAGATCATACTTTAGTGCATTTGCACAACTAAGGTGGAAATCCTTATTGGTGACTCCGTGTTGATCTAATTTCTGATAAGTACCGGTGTCTTAACCTCTATCAAGTGAGATTTGTACTATTCTTTGCAAAGCTGGAAGGAAGAATATATTTCTTTATGAGGGATCCTACTAGGACATTATTTCTAGAGTTAGGAAAAGCAAAGTCAGAAGGAAGAAAAGCCTAGAGAGTTTATGGAGATTAGCAATCAAGAAAAGAAATCCCCATTGATGAGAGTGATCGGCCTATCATCGAAGACTACCATTCAAGTAATTCTAAATCAGGTAGCCTCTTTGTGGAATTGAATTCTCCAACTAGAGAAGGGCCTTCATTTTATTTTGAAAAGTTTGCTTCTCATTCGCCTGTCTTTTTAGAAGTTGGTAGGGATTTCCAAGAAACAAGGCCTTTAGAGGGTATCCATTTTAAAAGCTATACTCCTGTGTTTCAAAGACCCCCTGCCCCTTATCAATTTGTTTCTCCCCTAAGATCACCTCCTTGAATCAATATGGCTCATCTCCCACCTAGACCTCTATTTTTTGTAAACACCTTTGGACCTATAAATTTTGTGGGAATGACTGGTTATCTAAATGCAGTACCTCAAGATGTAAGGAATAGAGTAGCAAAATTCCAGGGAAGCAATGCTATAACTGGTGATAAGCATTTAAAGCTTTTTATCAACATGATGGAAGACTTTGAGATTGAACATGAAGATGTATACATCATTTTTTTTAACTCTTTGGAAGAGGATGCAAGGAAATGGTATAAATCTTTTCCAGATAACTCTATTGATTCTTGGTGAGATGAAAAATGTTTTTATATTGCAGTATGGTGATAGAACTGACCTTAGGTTTATTCTATCGAATTTGAAAATATCAAGAAAAATCCTAATGTGTCAGTACATGATTTCAACAATTGGTTCAAAAAGACTTTTAGAAGATTTCCTTTTAACTTGATACCATGTGATGAGTCATGTTTTATCAAATATTTAGATGCATTTGATAAAAAGGCTACATACCACTTGAGGGACAATAACCTTACCAATTTGAGGTAGGCCTTCACTATGGCTTTGCAAATTGAAAATAAAATTAAGGCAATTGGAAAACATCCTAAGAGCGATGGTGTGAAGCTGGTTAACCCAGAAAAACCTCAAACAAGTAAGGCTTCTAATTTGGAGGAAGTTGTGAAGACTTTGGCAGGGCATGCCAAAGAAATTTCATACAAACTAGCCCAAGATGAGAAAGGAATTGGGAAAAGTTCACAAGGTCAACACAAGCAACAAAGCTGAGATAGGTTTACTAATTACCAAAGATCTGATGCCAGAGGAAACAAACCTATTGGATTTGGAAATAGGCACCTCCAATGCAGGGAAAATAGAATGGTGCCTAATCCTTTGGTTTCTAGAGTTGTTATTGTGGAAGAAATAGAGGTCATTGATTGGTGTGACAAATGTTTCATGCCCCATGCCCCTTGTGTTGAAGATCAAGAAGAAGTAGATGATGATGATGATGTTTGCATGATGGGTTGCTCCATAAGCTCACAATCAGGGGAAACATCAACTGAGGTGATAAGTGCCTGTACTATTGCCACTTTTTAGGACTGCATTCAGAGGGTACCACTTCTTCCTCCCTCTCATACTTTAGAAGTAGATGTTGTACAAGATTTTGAATTGCCCAATAATGACTTTGAATATTTAAGGGCTTTAATGATAAAAAAGTATGATGAAGGAATCCCATATGAGGAGGGTAGGCAACTATTGATGAATGCAAGTTATACAACATGAGGAGTAGGGTTACCAAAGGGATAAGGCCTCAAGCCAAGCCAAAATCTCCCTTACTTTCAAACATTCCTAAAGAGGCTTCTTAAGAAATATGCATCTACCAAAAGCCCTGTTTTTCTAAATAAAAATCATACCCCCTCATGCCCAAGTGTAAAAAATCCTATACCACCTAATGAGTGTGTTAGCCTTCCTTCCAATGTTGCCTTGCCAAAGTCTCTGTCCCATATGATATTTCCCAATTCTTGAGTCAAATCAAAGTCTCTGTTCCAATTGTTGAGTTGCTTAGGATACCTGAGCATAAGAAAAGGGCATTTGAATACTTGGGATTGAATGAAGAGAAGACTGCCCTAGGTAGAAATGTAAACATTATGGAGACTATTCCAGTCATTGAAGAGTTAGAGACACCACTAGTGTTGGAGGAAATAGGTGAACCATTTGAGGTTTATTTGGGGACATCCTTGGTGGAATCTCAGCTAAATTTGGATCCATTCTCCACTACTTTGGTCATAAAGGATAGATTACTCCACAACTGTATGTTTGACTCGGGGAATCATGTAATGTCATGCCTTTAGAAGTCATGAATGAGGGTGAATATGAAAGTAACAACATCATATGGGAAGTGCACTACCATGTAATCCAGAGAAGTGCCAGTAGTGGGATGTGTGAAGGGTTTGGTGGTGCAACTTGCAACTTACCCAGGTAAAAATTTAAAACTTGATGTTGTCATTGTTGACTGCCTAGCCAAGTGGGGCATGCTATTGTCAAGAAAATGGGTTGCATGTGGTTATGGGAGTGTCCAAATGGATATTTTATATGCCACTATTCCAATGGAATCCTTGTAAGGTTGTATGGGGAAAAGAAGATGTTGTACTTTATTGAGGATCCCAACAATGCATCCTATGAAGTATTGTACACAAATGGAAAGGAGCACAAGATTGAAGAATGTAAGTGTCTTGAACAAGTGGGATCTCCTTGGACTTTATTTTTGATGGAGCTTGCTCTAAGTTTGGAAATGGTGCTGGTGTTGTTCTAATTTCGCTAGGTTGGGAAAAGTTTGTCTTTTCTTTCAAACTCAACTTTGAGTGCACTAACAACATTGTTGAGAATGAGGCATTGTTGTTAGGTTTAAGGATTGCTTGGAAATATGGTGTCAAGGAAATTATTGTCAAGGGAGATTCAAAGTTAGTTGTCAAATAAGTCAAGAAATTGTATGCCACAAAAATCAGCGAATGAAACAATATAAACATGTAGTTTGGGATTTTATTGAGATGTTTGATTCATTCAACATTGTGCATCATGATAAGAAGTTCAATGACTTGGCAGAAAAACTTGCAGTGTTGGGGTCTTGTTTTGATAATTGTATAGTGTCCCCATATTGTGAATATGATGTTGAGGTATTGATAATACCCTATATCCCTAACAATAGTAAACACGGAAATTTTTGATGACGATGCTCAAATCAAGATTTCTAAAAAAAGGGAGATTTTGTTGATCAATGCATTGATTGGGAACCAATGGTGTGTGTAATAGAGGGAAAGGAAACCTTGTTTGGTAAGGGCATCATTCAGCTAAAGACTAATACCATTCCTAGAGGGCTGGTTGCTCTTGAATCAAATTTTGATAATGTTGATTGCATTATTAATAATGTTGATTGCATTATTAATAGGCATATGGAAGCCTCGAGGGATGTTGAGGAGCATGATCTTGGTACAAAGGAGAAGCCAAGGAAAATTTGGTTAGGAAACAATCTCAGCAAGGAGGAGAAGTAGTCATACATCCAATTGTTGAAAAAGTACCAAGATTACATGGCTTGGACCTATTCTTGAATTAAAAGCATACAAAGAGGACTTGTTTCAACATGATATACCCTTGGAGCCTAATGCAAATCCATTCAGGCAAAAACAGAGGCCAATCAATCCACTCTTATCTCTTAAAATGAAAGAGGAACTGAAGAAGCTAAGAGGTGGAGGGATTATTCAACCCACAAGGTATTCTTCTTGGGTTGCAAACCTAGTTCCAATAAGAAAGAAGAATGGTGATATCGGGTTATGTGTGGATTTCAAAAATCTAAACAGAGTATCAATAAAGGATAGTTATTCTTTACCAAATATGGAAAACATTCTATAATTAGTGGCTAGTTTCGAGTTTCTTTCCACCTTAGATGGTTTCTTTGGTTATAACCAAGTTGTGGTGAAGGAATAAAAAAGGATCAAGACAACCTTTACTAATCCTTGGGGGACCTATGTATATGTCAGGATGCCCTTTGGTTTGATGAATTCTAGAGCTACCTTTCAAAGAGTAATGGATGTTGCTTTTGCTAGTTACATCAATGAGTTTATTGTTGTTTATCAAGATGATGTAACTGTGTTTTCTAGAAAGAGAAGTGATCACTTGCTACACTTGGAGAAGATGTTGATAAGATGTAGAGAATATGACATCTCACTCAATCCAAAGAGGTTCCATTTTGGAGTGCAAAAGGAAAAGTTCCTTGGTCACATTGTGTCACAGGAAGGGGTGATGACTGATCTAGAGAGGATAAAGGCCATCAACAAAGTCCCTATTCCAATAACCAAGAAAGAAATTAATTCTTTCTTTGGGCAAATAAAATTCATCAGGAGATTCATATCAAACTTTGTTGAGTTGACCATTCCAATCACTTCCATGCTAAAGAAGGACTAGGTCATCAAATGGGAGGAGACTGCCATCCAAGCTTTCAATGGGATCAAGGAGGCATTAAATCATGCCCTTGTTTTAGCAGCTCTAGACTATAAGAAGCCTTTCCAATTGTTTTCCTTTGCTTCAGAGAACACTATTGCTTTTGTTTTGCTACAGAAGGATGATGAAGGGGTTGAAAGGCCAATTGCCTTTTTTAGTAAGGCCTTGCAGGGGTTGAGATAAAATACACTATTATGGAGAAGTAGACATTTTCCTTAGTAAAAGCAACAAAGGTTTTTAAGCCTTACATTGTAAGTTCTAAAGTGGTTGCTTACATTCCCACACCATGGTGAAGGAAATCTTGTGAGAGATGGAAGACTCAAGTAAAAGATGCGAGGTGGGTGAACAAGTTGCAAGAATATGATATCGATATCCAAACCACAAAGTTGGTGAGAGGTTTGGGCTTGGCTAAGCCTATGGATGAGATAAAATTACAAACTATTGAGGTAAATGAGGTGGAAGAGGAAAGGGAAGGTGTTTTTGAAAGGTTGATGAGTTCTGAGTGGTATAAGGATGTGATTTTCTACCTCAGACACTTATACTGCCCTGAGTATTTAAGTAAGAACCATAAGAGAGCTCTTAAGTTGGCTTCCCAAAAATATGTCATTATTGATTTTGGGTTAGCTTGGAAGAACCCAAAGGGAGTCCTCTTAAGGTGCATTACTGAAGATGAAGCCCCCAAGATAATTGTTGATCTCCATGAAGAGTTTTTTTGGGGGAATTTTGCTGCAAGAGTCACATCACACAAGATCTTGAGGGCTGGTTATTGGTGGCCAAATCTCTTCAAGGATGCAACCTTGTTGGTTAGAAGATGTGAGAGTTGTCAAGCATTTCTCTAGAAGACTGAAAGCTTCAGGCTCCCTAACTTTGCAACATGTATCAATTGAAGCTGCATTCAAGCAATGGGGAATGGATTTCATTAGTGAGATTTCATACCCCTCAAGTGCTGACCATAAGTCAATTCTTATAGCCATTGATTACTTTACTAAATGGGTGGACGTAATCCCCACCAAGAAGGTAACACACAAAATTGTCATGGATTTTGTGTTGAATCACATCATTTGTAGGTTTGGAGTGCCAGTCAAAATTGTAGCTGACAATGCCATGAGTTTCAGGGATAAACCTCTGGTGGAAATTTGCAAGGAGTATGGGATCAACCTGACATATGCCTCTAATTACAATCCTCAAGGAAATCGACAAGATAAGTCTAGTAATAAAAATTTATTAAAGATTATTAGAAGAAGCTTGGAGCTGAATAAGATAAAATGGGATGAGCAGTTGATGTTTGTTGTTTTGGCGAGATAGGATCACTGTCAAGAGAGTTACTGGAAAGAGTCCATTTGAGTTGGTATATGGGACTTAATATCTGCTGCCCCTTCATATGAAATTATCCTCATATCAGTTTATTCAATAGCTGGAAAATCAAGAGGTTAGTCCTTATGATGCTCGCATTAACTAGATTGTTGAGCTTGATGAAGAGAGGAGGGCATCCCACTAGAGGCATGTAAAGTTCAGATCAAGGCTGAATAAGTTATTTGACAAGATGGTTAATCCCAGAGATTTTAATGTTGGAGACCTTGTGCTGCTATGGGATAGCAAGCATGAAGATAAGGGAAAACATGGCAAGTTTGACTCATTATGGATGGACCCTTACTCAATTGATATTAGAATTGGTGAACATACCTTCTTCTTGAAGGACTTGGATGGTGAATTTCTCGAACTACCTATTAATGGTAGGCATTTTAATCATTTCTTGGATTAATTCCCCATAACCAAGGTAAAAATATTTTGTACAGTGTATAGTTGGTTGTTTGTTTCTTGTCTTTTGTGTTTTTTCTCATTTTGGTCCTTAGTGACCTATTTTTGCTAGTTTCTCTATTCATTTTTTGGGAGATGGATATAATTCTCTACTCTGCAAGCTAACTCTATTGGTAAATGGATATTTTCGGGACTTGGTCTACCTTTGCTCTTGTGGCACTCACAGGGAGTGCCCATCCCCGAGTCGAGCTGATGTTGGTGCTAAAAATAGTCTTGCCCCATTTTGCCTTTGACATCCATTGATTTATGGCCTCTGTCACATTTTTTTTATTTATGTTATGCCCGAGAAGTATTTTCCTTCCTTTTATTTCTATAATCAATCCGTTCCTAGGGTGAAAAATCACTTATGGATCCATGGTTAGCTCCTCGTTTCTCTGTTCCTCTGAAGGGGTCTGTAATTTGGGTCTCCCGTTCTCTGTTCATCTAAAAACTCGAGCTTTCCCATTCCTTCCGTCTTTCACAATCGTGATTTACTTCCCTTGTCATTTTTTCCCTCAATACTTGAAGAAAAATGAATGGACGTAGCACAGAGGAGTGTCTTTGAGCCTTATAACGTTTCGAATTCTCGTCCTTGGGGAAAATTTCATCTCCGGGCTCAAAATGGTTGTCTTTTCGCATTTTATAGTTTGACGGGCATTTCTCCAGGTCAAATTTACATCTTTTCATCAACAGGAAAAGTGGCCGCTTTTGGTTGGATGTAGCTCGGCTAGATACTTCAAAAATTCTATGAAAAGCCTCAACTTAAAATTTGTCCATGTGGAAGAACAACGCTCGTTTGAAGATTTACTTTTTGGTTTGGCCTTGAAGTAGTGTCGGGATGACACACGGAGGTTTTGTTTCTTTTCCTACACTTAGATAAATTTAATGTAGTTTGGCGGTACAAGGACACATGGTGAGCCCTGCACTCATTCAGGGTCTCAAATTTGGGCACCATTGTGAAATTGCACCATGGAGACACATGGAGGTTTCCGTTGGGAATCTCCATACTTAGACTTTTCAAAAGATTTTGGGAGGTATGGAACATGTGGAGGAACCACGCATGTTTGGGACCGGCCCTTGAGTTTCATTTTAAATAAGCACTTTGGGAGGACACTTGGAGGCCTCTGCTCACTTTACATTTTGCATAGAGTTTTCAACGGCCAAAAGAAATTACCTCAGAATCTTACACATGGCACCTTCCATTGAGCTTCAAGCCTTCAAACAAATTTTACCGAGCCAAGACATGACATGGTGAGCCCATGCTCTTCCAAGGTCTCAAATTTTGGGAACCATCTCAAGGTGCGCCATTGTGACGCGTGGAAATTTGAAAAGTCAAAAGGGGTGGGGAAGCAGACCATCGGGGGCAACTTAGAATTTTTTCCCCTTATTCTCAAAAGGGTTAAGATATCAAAAATGGCCTGCAAGCCCTGACAAAGGATCAGTCAAAGTTTGTTTCAAAGTCAACGACGGAGGTGCAGACTCTCAGGGGAAATTTGGAAAATTTTCCTTTTAGGAGAAAGGAGCTAAAAGCATAAAAGGAGAGCAGTTCCGCTAGGACCACATCGAGACTATAAGCGGAAGGGTGGAGCTACAGAGGAAACATGGAAATTTTTTTACTTTTCTAAAAAGGAGGTTAAGTAGTAGAATTTATCTGTGGTTCCTTTAGAACCTAGCTTAGGACACATGTCAGGATTATTTCTCAAGGGCGAAAGTGCGGAGAAAAATGAAATTTTTTTCCATTCTTTCAAAAAGTTGTAAAAAATTAACAGGAAACCCCGGGCCCATATTAAATTGAATCTTCCATGTGGACAGCCCAAATTCAAAGTGAAGATCAATGGTAGTTATGTGTCTGAATCTGATTTTCCCCATTTTTACTAAAAATCTCCCGAAAGTGCGAGCCTTCATGATTTCTTGGTATTTTTACATGCCAAACAAAGAGGGGAGTTAATTTTGATATCTAGGTTTGGTGGGGAAGATTTGGGGATGTCTTTTTCCATTAAAATGGTCTCACTCTCGGGCTCAATCTGATTTTCCATTTTTCTTCTCCCGAGCACACAAGGATCTAGATTTGATAGATTAGGGGTGGAAGTGGTTGGTGAATGGAAGAAAGAGTGATTTACTCAGAGGAAGGAGTTTGATGTGGGAGATATTCGAAGAGATCCGCCCTCGAGCACCCGAAACTTTTACAGATCTGATTCTAGGAATCACGATTGAGATCAAGGCAAACATTGGTGCACTCAATGTTTAGGTTTTTGGGGGAAAAAACCTCTATTGTAAAATTTTATAAATTGCATGAGTTTATCATGTAAATGGTTGGAGTGTTAGGGGTCGGGACTGATTTTTCTAATAGAAAAAGCTTGATAGAACCCATCCTTTTTGAGAAGCCATTTTAGAAGCCTTTATATCTCTTGTGTATTGAATTTGATCGTGTCAAGGTGGTTGTGAGTGTACATCCATTAACAAGATTTGAGATTGTCAAGAAATTTTCCCCGCTTATAAATTTAATCAAACTCGAATTATTCTCGTGTTAATCTTAAGCAAAATGTGTTTGTTTAACTTCTAAATGTCGCAAATATTTCTTCTTGTTCATGTTGCAATCTTGTATCAAAATATGTCTCAATCACATAGGTCTTAATCCTTGTGACAGTTTAGTGGCATATGCAATTTCTTTTCTTAGAAGAGATTTCATCTGGGAGTGAAATAAACAATTTAAAATCATTTTTCTTTCACCTCTTGATAGAGATTGTGTGTAAGCCTCTAGGTGTACCTCAGGCATGATTGGGCTTAGATCTTGATGCTTTGTTGGGTTTTCTGACTCGAACCTTCATGCTAGAATCTCATAGATTGTTTGAAAAAGTGCTAATTTGGGCCTCCATTAAAGCACATATTCTAGTTAAAGAAACATTTTAGCTATTTTGTAGCATTCTGTTGGTTTAGTCTTTCATTATGGAAGATCTCTCAAGGATCTGGTGAACCAAGTTCATCCTACCTCACCTCCTACAAAAATCCATTTAAATACATCCAATCCTACCTGTACTACCCCTATTTGTCCTATGTGTGTACAAATGCATAATTTTTGTTACCAAAACATGCAAAAACAATCAAAATTCCAAATATATTTAGTATCCCGAACCTTACCCAAAAAATATCTCCACTATTTAGAGTGATAACTCATGAGAGTTATATTTTGTTGTATTGATCATATTTTCTCCAAGATCTCCTTGAAATATTCATTAGGAAGGATATCCCCATCTCCTCCATAAACAACAGGATACAAAAATGGTTGTCTTACCTTGTTTGAAAAGCACAACCTAAAATAGTGAGGATAGATCAAATCCTCATAAGGTGCTACCCACTCTTTTCAAAGCCTGATTGCTAAAAAGTCAGATAGATTGCTTCCCTGGCTACAAAATGACATACATAGTTATCTATCCACCTCTAAGCATCTTATCAAATATATGATGCTTCTTGGCCATTGAAGGAGATTAAATTTGGGTACCAACACAACATAGCACTACATGTTATTGAGGGAATTGATATAGAAATACCGCCTATAGTGTCTAAATAAATCTTGGATCATCTCTTGGGTATACATAAACTAAATTTCATCCTCTTGGATTGATTTTATTTAATGAGAAGAGTTCTTATGTATGAAAATTTGGAATATTTCCTTAGACACATGATCTCCCAATTTTATTAAATACATCCGGGATAAAATTTAAGCTCCATCAATGTTTTACTTATAAATGATTTTAATCTTGTTCCTAAATTGAGTAACATGTAGGTGAAGTGGTTTAGAGAAAGGGTTACTCTATAGCGCCGCAACCACCGAATGAGTGTAAATGAGGTGGTGGAATAGGAACAAGTGTTTGATTTAGGCCATCTTGTGCCTATTGATTTAACAAAAAATAGACTTTTTGTGAAACCCTAATTATAGAGTCACGTCGATATAAAAATGCTAGAGTACAGATTTGACACAAGCAATAAGCTAATAAATATGAAATCCTTAGTGCAAGAGAGATCGTAAAGGGCTTAGCTAATTTCTCTCTTTTTTTGGAACTAATATGGGATGGAAAATGATAAAACGAAGGGGAAGCTGTCACAAATCAACACTATAAAATTTGGAACTATCTCGATAATGTCGTACTAGTGCACCCAAACATGGTCGGGGTGCACGAGCACTAGATTCTACTAATAGGCGCATGTGACTATGCATATGGTCTAAATAATATTTTTATGGTGTCCCACAAGTGTCGTGGATAGTATTTTTAGTCTCATCGTGTCACATTATGATCATTGAATACACATGTAACATACAAATATATGTTCACTGCAAAACCATCAAATTACAAATAAACCCCAAAAAATAAAAGATGGAATATGGGGAGCTTGATTGACCTAACCGAGTGAACTTATGACTGAGTGCTGCAGTGCATCTCAAAATCCATGTAGTTCTTGTGAGTGTGTGATATAATTATGCCCTAGGAATCCCTTTTGCATGTGTACATGATAGCGGGCAATAACTATATTTACCAATGTAAATAGATGTGTGGATGGAAAAAGACATTCACCTTCCTATTAAATGTATGTATAAACCGAATTCATTGACCCTTGCATGAGTGATAGATGGATTCCTTTTATTCTATTAGATGTCTTTGGATGTAACCTTAGGTTATTATAATAGATGTTTAAAGCTTGGTCCTTTATTTTGGCCATATAGATTTCTATTTATATGATTTTCTTGGTTGAATTTTGTAATTGACAACTGGAAGGCTAACCCATAAGAAAATAAGATGCCTAGAAGAAAAAATATGCCAAAAAGAGAAAGCAAAGTGGAAAGAGTTAGTGTCACCCAGATGAGATGAGGACACTTGTGAGTTGATGTTTTGGATGGGCGCTGGTGTTCAACATCATAAACTATGGAAATTAAAGTACCGACTGGGATGTAGGGTCTAAAATACCATAAAGAAGACAAGAAACAAATAATGATGCCAAAGATAGATCTCAATTAATGGTTTTCTCACTTAGGAATCATATGAATGGAAATATTCTTGTACAACCTAGAAAGGTACCCATGTGCATGATTTTAATCTACATTTACCCTAACTTTTTTTTTGAGTGAATACTCGATAAAATAAATAATATAAGAGATGTGCACTGATAACTATGTAGAATGTGATGGCGATAATGTGGTGAAGAGGCAAGTTAAAGTGTGAAGTAATAAAAATGATACGTGGAAGCCAAGAGGAAGAAAGTGACCCTAGGGGTGAAGTGCATCATGTGCACCTGTTTATAACTTTTTTTGTGCTCGATGTAGGGCTGCTTCTTGTTGCGTATTAAGGAAAAACCTACAAAATAAGAGGGAATGATTAATCAAAGTCACATGTTATGAAATATTTGTAAAACTATGAAAAATATGTAAATGTGTGTAAAAGTAGTACAAGGAAAGTTTGCACCTGATGATCATGAGTGTAAATGAGATAGGAAAAATGTGTTGAAAATGTTGTGTAGAGTAATTTGTTTGGGTTATCTCATGCTAAGAGAAATTTATTTGGGTGATCTCATGCTAATAATGAGTTTTTTTGGTGATCTCACACCAAGTGCAAGTTTTTAAGTGATCTCACACCATGACATAAGAGTTTTGGGGAGATAGGTCTAATGTTACTCTCCTTCCTTAAATACTACCTAAATGTATTGTGTGTTTGGAGGATCGCTCCTATATAATTAAAAATGATCTTTGAACTACTGAAAAATGTGTTGATCTAAGAAAGTATTTGTATCTTCCTCAGTGATATAAGCACCCAAGATATTTCAAGAGTGCCTCGGTGCTTAGTGTTTCAGATCTACGCCCCTGGAGTGTTTGTTGAATCGAAGACGAAGTAAGATTCTCGGGAAAGGAAATTTTAGTCTTGAATATTCGTTAATTCATGAATATTCTAGTTTTTAAAATTTGAAATTAGTGAATTTTTAGGATATCGTTAGACAATTGAATTTTAGGGTTTAATTCACCATTCGCGTGAAATAGGAATTCATAAATCTCACCGAATACAATCACCGGTTGCATTGTTTATACTAACAACCGACAACATATAGTATTTTGTTGGTTGGTAGCATAAAATATGATACCATCCGGTAGATTTTTTTATGCCGCTAGACAACATCATACATTGCTCGGGTGACAACATATTATATATTGTCATTGGTAGCATGATAAAATATGTTACTTAGTCGGTATAATTTTCTATGCTCCTAGTCAACAACATACTATATGTTGATGTTTAGTAGCATAAACTATGCTACCAACCAATAACATATAAAAAGTCTACTTTCTAGTAGCATTTATTAACAATATCATGATGTCCGGATATTCACCATTTTCAGATAAAAGATAATTTTCAAAGATTTGCTAAATATTTTCAAAGGTTTTTTTTTTCGGAGGGACCCTTAAAATTTTCCTTGATTCTAGGCCAATTTTGTAGCTGTATAATGTTTTTATTATATATTGTGCATATATGAAATATAGCTCGAGATGTCGTATGGGGTGACTATCTCACCCAATGTATTCCCCCTTGTTTGGGGTGCATGAAAAATCTCTAGGAGGATGTGTCCCAAAGAGAGGATCTAATGCTGAAATGAACCATGGACAACCCGCACGAGTGAGGGAATGTGTTTGGTAGAAACCTAGGCACATGCAAAAAAGTGGCTAGTAACATGTGTTAGTGTAATCAAAGCTAGTATGCAAGTAAAAGACAATGTGCAATCAAGTAAGAAAGAAGACAAGGATGGCTAGTGTTTTAGACATGGAAAATCACTCACAATGTCATAAGGTAATCAAGGAAGAAGGGGAAAAAATCATACAATGTGCATACAAGACAAAGTGAGTAGCCCACAAAAAGTTGATACAATAGAAAAAAATTCAAGTAAAGTGCAACAAACAACCATGATGGAAAATAGTTCCTCCAAAGCAAACGATCCACATCAAGCACACATTGGCATGTTAGAAAGGTAACGAGTATGTTAAAGTTTGTATAGATGAATGTAAAGTAGTGTACTAGTTAGAATAGGAAGTAATATAAAATGAAACAATAAACGATGTGATGTATGAGAAATCATGTCTCGAGGAGCCTCAATGGGACTAGTAAGAGGTACAATGCCAAACATCATTATTGTGTGCAAAGATGTGTAGGAAGTATTCATTCACAACTAGAGATAAATTGAACACACGTGTGTATGTGAAATGTCCACATAATTTTTCTGCACGAAACCCAAGAACAACCTAGGGGAAGCTAGAAAAATTATGGAATAATTATTTAAAAAAAAAACATGCTCGCAAAAAGGTTTCGAATTATAGTTAACACAATCTTGTTTCTAAGTTACTTTAAATCAAAAATATAAATTTGCTTTTTAATCCCCATTATAAAAATAATAATAATTCCCTCAATACCTTTGAATAAACTAGGGTAGTCTAAGGCCTGGTTTAGGTTCCCCTAAATTTTATTTTGATAAAATTTAATTTACACCATAGTTAAAATTACACAAATTAATGCCAAGGTCAAAGGGGTCTATTAAATTAAATTAAAATGTTTTATTATACCCACAAAAAAGGTAAAAGTTGACATTAATTAAAATGTCTCTAAAAGACAATTGGGTTAGAAATTTAATAACACCCATTCCCCTTTTGCAATTAATTGAGTGGCCTCTAAAATAAGTCAACCCATGCATTTTAAATTTGAATTTTCTGCACCCACTCTCCACTTAAATTTTTGGGGATGAATCTCATAATTAATTTTGGGCCACAGGATCTAGGGATTCTACTAACCCTAAGTTTGCTTATGAAAGACTTCTTTCTCTTTGTTTGGCTTATTATTTCTTTGTTTTGTTTTATAGATTGGTGGAGGAGGATGAGGAAGCCATGAGAGGCCACCTCAAGCTTTTGTAAGGATACACATGCTTCACTTATTTTCTTGTTTTATTTATTCTCTTACCTAGGGTTTCAATGTATTCATTTATTTTATTTGTCTCATTATTTTAATACTTACCCAAATGAGCATGTGGGTTTTCCCCATTTTAGAGGAAAATAGCTAAAATGGTGATTGTATTTATTTAGGTAGAATTATATATACATACATATACATATACATGTACATGTACACACACACACACACACACACACATATATATATATATACATATATACATACATGTACATGTATATATATATATATATATATATATATATATACACATATGTATGTATGTGTATATATGTATATATGTATATATGTATATGTATATGTATATACCTTGGTAGAGAAGGTTTTGGTAGGAATTAAATTTTCATTTAGAAAAAAATCAATGAAATGGGTGGGGGAAGGTCCTGGGTAAGTGAAATGAGAGTGGTTATGAGGGTAGTTTAGGGTTGGGTAATGTAAGGTAGGTTATTAGGTTATCTTTTGGTTAATGCTTGAAAAAATGGGGGTTTCAGGTTTGGGCGGCGTGATAGAGACCGGTGTCGGTCAAGGGTTGGCTGATGCCGATCGATCCCTTCCGGCATTGGTCGAGCAAAGTAGGTGACCAAATCTTTGGTAAAGGGTAACTGATTCTAATTAACCATGACTGATGTAAGTCATGTGGAAGAGGAAATGGTTCCATAAGAGTGATAGGTTGGTAGGAAAAGGTAGGCCATGAAGGGTAAGGGCAGTGTCTATAGACAATAGTTAGGGTAAAAAGGTATATAGGTGAGAGGTTTGATAGGTGCAAGACTAGTATAGGGAAAAAGGGTAATCTTTAGAGTTTGGGTTGTGGATGGGATATTGGGTACATGGTTTTGTGAGAGGTGTGGTCGAGGTTTTAATAAGTTTTTGGTTTGTTGGATGCAGGATGTTGACGAGTTTTGTATGCACAATATGGTGTCACACTGCTACTACTAAAGGTAAAAGGGAGTGTGATTGTGGCGAGTGGCATCACGTGAAAGAGGTGGGGTTGATTGAGATCAAGCGATAGGTGTATAGCCCAAGATTGTAGTCTTATGGTCGCACTCATTGATAGATGGGATTCCGCGACCAACACCTTCCATTTTCCGATGGGTGAGATCATGGTCACCCTGGAGGATGTTTACAAGATCTTGTGCTTACCGATAGTGGGGATGCAGGTGTATTTGATCACCTCACAGGCATCATAGGAGCCCATAGTGGCAGTATTTGGAGAGGTGATGGCGGAGCTGAGGTACCATAGCACCAACTTGAGCTATGGAGAGATGTATACAGCCCATCGAGAGGAGATGAGGCTAGTGGTGCTGATTATGGAGGCAGTGTGCTATTTTTACCTTGCCTTATTCAAAGGGTGGGAGATTCCCATAGGCACCGATGGGGGTCCTATAGGGCATAACGGAGGAGAGAACATGTTTTGCATGGGCACCAACCTTTCTTGTGTAGTTATACAAATAGTTGTTGGCCTATGGGAAATTACGGAGGTTCTGCTTATGATGTAACTTCCTTCTTCATTTTTGGGTGTACGAGAACATCATATGCATGTGCCCAGTGGACCTACCTTGACTAGATGTATTTGAGGCGGGGTTGATCATAGTAGGTTACCGGTGATGGGTACCCACTGGGGTTGAGCACAAGAAAGACTGGGCTACACATGATTTAGTGTACTACAGGCATGTGTTGGAGGTTTTATCTAGTGTAGACATTATCTGGACACCGTATATCGGCTATCCATCATAAAGGCAGATGGAAGATGAGCTAGAGGAGATGTATCTTTTGAGATGGATAGTGGGGCATCTTGCTGGTGAGAATGAGATGATCCCCATTGATAGGGTTAGAAGGCAATTGGGGTTACCCCAGACGTCCCACCTCAATTTCCACAAGATAGAGGGACAAAGTGGAGAGAGCTATGTCTCCACCATGACCTATATTTCGGTAGGGCAAGAAGATAATCTTGTCTACCATCTTAATGATGATGTGGGTTATACAAATACATACATACGGTGATGGGAAGCCCAACTACGAGTAGCACCACCCAAGGCCAAGTCAGCTAGATGTGACCACCCTCACATTTCAGAGGGATACACTACAAGGATAGGTGGCTACCGTATAGGGCCAGATTATAGGTTTACAAGGGTAGTTGGCAGGGTCACAGAAGAGGTGGCCACATTACAAGCATAGGTGGTGGCCCTTTAGGCCCGTATCAGTAGCACAGGATAGGCACCGCCTAGGGAGGGGATGGAGATAGGCACAGTAGCCACACTACATGCATAGGTAGTAGGATTGTGAGGTCTAGTTGGCCACTACACTCTTGGTGTAGATTATGGCCTTACATGCCTCGTTATCTCTTGAAATTACACCTGTATAGAGATGGAAGAAGGTGTTCTAAGCTTTCTCTGGATCTATCTTTCGTAGATACAATGGAAACACCTCAAGTTTGTGGGTATACCTATTGTTGAGGTGAGTATCCAGTATCAAGGCCGGTTCCTTCTTCATGTATTCTAAACTTATTCTTTTAGGGTGTTTTGAGGGTTATAAGATGACTGTAAATGAATTGAAAAAATGGGGTGATACAACAAAAATTTTGAGTGATTTGATTGAGTACATGCACAAATATTTGAAAATGAATTCTAAATACAAAAACCAATAGTTTTCAATAGAATATTAAGCCAAACACTTAATGTATGAGGGAAAAATTCATAACAATACTGTTAACATACACATGGACACTAATGTCATGCAAAAATTACTAAATTTACAATAGGCTAGGATGATCAACAATGGAATTTGAAATTCACAAGGATTAATAAGACATACATAACACTGCAAATTTTGGAAAGGCAGAACAAATTTCTCATTCAAAGGGAAAAACTGGCAAAATCTACTTATACACTCCTGTGTCCAAAATGTCATCCTCTGTGCCTTGCCAATGAACACAATAAATAACAAAATTATTCATCCCACCCTTCCTAAAATAGACTAAAAGTTGTACTCACCCATGCATCCTATTTTTATCCTATATTCTAAATAAATAAAGGAAAAAATAAGCATGGTAATATAATGAGGCATTAATAGCCTTGTTTACAAAAATACAACTCAGCCAAACTTCAGTTGATTTCTCTATTTTAATAAATTTTGGTGAATAATTTTGCTAATAATAAAATTTTCTTGATGAGAAATTCTTCTCCAATGCCTACAATTTTGGTCTTCTAGCTGATGATGTGGCATATGCAACTTGATCCACTTGCAATTGAAAAATAGCACTTTAAACTACCCCTTAGATGCACATGTAAAAACATCTCCCGTAAGTAAAAATAAATAGTATTTGATTTGCAATATTTCATAAGAATATTCCACTTGTACTGATGGGGCCCACTTGCATGAGAATTATCCTATCCTTTGCACATTATGTAACCCTTGCAAAACTACCCTAAGTGGGGACCACTGTGATCATGATGCAAAATCACCTTCCTTGCATGAAAAAATTTCCACTTGTGCTTCTTTATGCCATTCAAAGATATTAAGGTAATTTGAATTGTTTTAAGGGATGTTGACTATTTGACTAGACCATAGTCATGTCACTATAGTCACGAGCCTAATTTGATTTGGTCGACATTTGGACATTAGACCACTTTTGCAAGATCATTGTATACATATGATTTGGTCGGCATTTTTTATTATCATTGCATTGTGATTCAACTTTAGCCTAAGCTTAAAAGGTAATGATGATTTTAAAATAATTTGGTCCTCTTTAATTTTCTAGCATAGACTATAGTCAAACTAAAATTATTAAGGGGAACCCCCATTCCATGATGACTCACCCCTTTATCATTGTGTTGGTGGCATTGCTAACTCCGGTTGAGTTGGTTGTGATCGTGGGTTTGCATTGATAAAATAAATCAATGCTAGCCATTGATTCTAGTACTTGCTTCATTTTTTATCATTGATCTTCTGGTCTATGGTTAGGGTGTGCATTTGATTTGATCCTAGCGATTGAATGGTGGCCATTGATCTCTGTCCTTGATGATCTCACACCATCGATCCTATGAGCATCTGTGTTCACATTGATTATGAGCTACATGAATCTGTGATTACTTTGTGGCCATTGATCTCATGTACTATGATCATCTCCACCGTGGATCTGTAGCTTGGTGGTTGGTTTGGGTTATCATCTGATACCATCGATTTTGCATGGTTAATTTGGTACCATTGATCATCTACCCAGGTTGAGTTGGATTTGAATGTGGTTAAGTCATGAACATGCTTATTTATAACCTAAAATTTGATCATTTCTCGTGCATCTTTGTTCTAGAGGGAAAATCCTTGGTAAATTTTCCTTGGGATTGCCATTTCTTTGTGATTTAGAGCTCAAAAACTCGGCAAAAATGGTTTTGTGGTTCTCTTTGGGAATGTTATGTGAATTTTTTTTGCATGCATGTGTTTCTATTCTTTCAGTGATTTTCGATGTTTTGAGTTTCATGGTGATCATTGAAGCTCTTGGTTGTTCCAAACCAGTATTCTAAGCTCACCGTATTTGTATTTTTGTTGTTTTTGGTGAGATTTCTCCGTATGCTCGAGATATTTGGAAGATTAATAGTTGATGAGAATGGGGTTTGAGCAATGTTTTGACTTAAATGGTGGCCATTGATTTTGTTTTTCTTCTACACTCGAAGTTGTATGATAGAAAATCAACACATGACCTTCTTCACACCCGAACTTCTAAGGTTGTATTGAGACAACCAAGATGGAAATGAGATGGAAGTGAAAGTGATGGTGGTGTTCAAGATAATTGGGAAACCTTATGTCTTTGACATGCAATACTGGAATATGAGAATCTAAGGCAAACAATGCTCTCTTAACCTAAAGGGGTGTGATGGTATGATCTAATATGATAGCTACTCAGAGACTCCAATTGATGTCTAGTTCTATCAAGATTCTATTGATTGGTTGTAGAACACGTGGAAAGTAACCTGCGAAGTGCCTCATATGGGTTTCTAGAAAAGGTCATGGAAATGGAGACAAGAGGTGTAGTGGAGCTGTAAGGACTATGGGTGATTTTTTGGTCTTGTCCATAAATTCTTAGCCTAATCAATGTTATGTTTAACAATGAAATTTGTGTAATAATATCGGGTGGAAGCGGTGAAGATATGAATACCAATGTGTGTAAACTAGTGTCAATATCTAATTGATTAGCAAGCCCGTTGGGTTATGGGACTTGTGGATCACAACCAAAGACTCGTGGGGGCTATGGCCCTTGGATGGTCATGCATGCAATCAAACCCTATTTCCAGGAGTAGTCCAAAAGTCATAGGCTTCATTAGCAACAATGTTAAATGTCTCTATCTGTCTTATTTTCTCTGCGTATGTTGTAGGTGTATGTAAGACTGTTAAGCACAAACTTATGTTAATGTCAGTTATTAGCTCTAGCCCATTGGGTTGTGGAACCAAGAGATCACAACCATAAGTCTTTTGTTGTTGTTGACCATTTATGGTCATGAAAGATGAATTAATTTGTTTTCAATAAATAAACTATCTATCAAAGGAAATATAACCTATAGTTTTGGTGTTTTCTCAATATATCGAAACAAAGCAGTAAAACAAGATAATCTATGGAAACTAAATGATTTTGTTCTTTTCTAACTTTTAGCCGATGTAGCTAAGTATTTGTGTAGATGTGTGAATCTAAATCTAAAATATATTCTAATTCAATCAAAAATCTTTCCAACCCTACCTCGAAGTGAAGAACAAATCATAATCCTAATGAGATCTATTGTTCCCCATAGCTTCCCCGGTGATGTTGAAGAGAAAACTTCCTATTGATTTGATCTATTTTAAATTATCTAGTTAATTGGAATGAATTGTTTATCTACTCTATTTGATATGCAATTAAAATTAACAATTCGATAAACGAAGAAAACAAATACACAACTCCAACCTAGAAGAGCAAGATCTTGGAAAATCCAAGAGTAGTATCGTATTTGTCCCCGTTCTTTCCTTTCTTTCTTTCAAGTGTTCATGTGATTCCAATGGATTGGGAATGTAAAGAACAAAAACAAGAGGATGGTGCTTGAGCAATAGAAGCTTGGAAGCAACTGGAAACAATGCATGTAGAAGAGAGATATAGAAGAGATTTGAGCTTGGCTATGCAATTCCTAGTGAGATTATGGTAGGAAAACAAAACAAGATGCACAAAATTCTCAGCCTTTTGCTTGAATACAAGCATGGAATATATAGGAATGGAGGATAGGAGGTTGCTTCATACAAAAGGTAGGAAGAGGTAGCTCCAACTGATTAAATCTTATTAAAATAGAAGGAACAAGGATAACCAAGCAAACAAAGCTATTTTTAACCAATTTGGATCACGAGATACACGTAAAAGAAAATTTAAGTGAACCATCGCATGTTTAAAACATTCGTGAAGGATCTAAAAAAGTAGGTAGGACCATCACCCAATGCAGGAGGTGGTTTCAGGACCGCCGCCTGTGCAGGAGGAGGTCCTAGTAATCGAAGGAAAAAACAAGCGAAGAAAGAGGTGAGGAGATGGAAAAATGCATGGAAAAGATGAGTAAGGCCATCTATGCTACAAATATATACTTTGCGAATGGGTTTTTGAACTCGAACACCTTCTTGAAAGGATTTTAGATCATCATTGGGGATTTTTGTAACCATTTTCCTAACAATGTAGCACGTGTAATTTTGAGTGCATACATATTTCCTCCGAGAAGTGTCACACCATGAAAAGGTGTAAAACGTATAGTCTAAGTATGGTGTTCTTGAAATGGGGTGTTAGACGCTATACCCGACACGCCCGTGTGTCGAAATGTTGCCATCACAGTTCCTGATTCCTATAAGAGGAAAACCAAACTCAAGTGCAGATAGATAAAACATTGAAAAATAAACAATAAATCAAAATGACAATAGAGCTTACCACTTGTGCGGGGATGTAGAAATATACCGCGCTAACGCTCCACTCTATGAACACATACACTCAAAACGATCTTATAATATATATATATATATATATATATATATATATATATATATAAACAAACTCATTTTTCAATTCATGTGTGCATTGTTTATTTGGAGCTCGGACCCACGTTGACCATTTCGACACAAATATAGCCGAAACAACCTTTGCGAGATAGTGATCATGCCTCCACAAGCGGGAGATCAGCTGGCACATTCTTGGGTTGGTTATTTACTCTTTTGTCTTTTTGTGCCCTAAGTATTAAAATGTTGAAAAGTTCACCTAGGGGGAGATTTTCAATTTTTATTGTTTCAAATGAGTCTTGGGGGCACCCATAGGGCATTCTTTTATTTTGCTAGAAATGGTCAATTTTGTCATTTTTAGGCATTTTTGGGGTTAAGGGCACGTTTTGGGAAATTGGTTCAGGACCATTGCCCAAGATAGGGTGAAGGTCACGGGACCGCCGCCTTGACAGGGGTAGTAGTCATAGGATCACCTCCGTAATAGGGTGGTGGTTCTGAACAAAATTTCTAAAATGCTCCTTAACTTGAATTTTTTTGTGTTTTCAATGTTTTGCTATGTTTTTGATGAGCTTATCATGTGATGTACATTACTAACTTGCTCTTTTCTCATGTTTTGGTGAATGTAGAAGAAGGTGGAGTACATACGTTAGAGTAGAGAGAGAGTGTGATTGGCTCCTTGGGATTCTAGATCAGCTGACCTAGGCTGAGATGGATCTTCTATAGTGAGTAGGCATCTAGTGGATAACACGGGTACCCCATGTTGCTCCTACCAGTCACATTTTGTGTGACTTATTCTCTTATTGGGATGCATACCGAAACACCTTCCAATTTCCAGTGTTAGGGGTGAGTGGACTATCACTCTAGAGGATGTATACCGCATCCTTGGACTCTTGGTACTTTGTTAAAGACTAAAATTGGAGATAACTGGGGTCCAGGGCCATGATGATATAGTGGGCCACATATATGGGAGACACCATTGTCTCATCTGGCTCAAAGAAGGGAATGAAGGTTTGGTCCATTGCTACTGCTCCCATTCCTATCCTTTGAGAGCCATCATGGGTATCCTGTCCTCGAGACTAGTTGGGGACAAGGGAGGAGATACACTTTATACTGATGGGCCCCCATCATGCACATATCAAGGCTCATGGCTGTAAGTATGCTTGGGGAGTAGATATTCTGGGGACTATGTACCATGATTTGTACAGAGTTGTTAGATTACAGGGAAAGTCTTTGAGCCACCCTACTCTAGTTATGAGTTGGGTTTATGAGCATTTCATCCCCTATGGCAAGGGGTACTGGTATCAGACCAAGAGGATGTTCGGGTAGCTAGATGGACAGGTATGTTAGTGCTCGGACACCACATCAGCCAGTGGCCTCCTTGACTACAATAGACATGACTGCCACACCCTACCAAGATATGGTAGGGGTATGGGGTGAGGAGGCTACGATGATGGTAGCTTTCTCTTCCATGATCCAGCTAGTTGACAGAGTTGGGTTATTAGAGATTCACCCATTTGAATAGGTACCTCAACAGTTCGGCCTTCCATACCTTATCATGCTTCCTCTAGTGGATCCTATTTACAAGACTATTCGGGAGGCTTAGAGGGGTCCTAGAGGGGATCTGGTTAAACAAAGCTGGTTACTCCTAATGTGCCTATTGCATTTAGGTGTGTGATTCAGCCCAACAAATAGCTGGTGCCCCTAGAAAACCTTTACTTAAGATTGTGGCTGCTCCCGATCATAATGGGGAGGAGGATCATCGATTGATTTGGAATCCTAATCCGAGGAGGATGTTGGAGATTATATGTAGGGGAGTCTCGTTAGAGAGGAGGATGAGGGGGCAGGACATTCGGAGGGAGTGGAGAGTAACCCTAAGTGGCATGATACTCAAGAGATCCTATAAGCAGCGCAGGAGGAGGCGAGCGTAGAGAGACACTAGTCTTAGAGGAGACACTTGGATAGGATGATGAGTCTTTTATTGGATAGTGTCACACCTATGGATTTGGTGAGGCTCTCTAATCACTAGTAGCACCTATAATAGCAGCCACTAAATCCACATGGATGTCCTGGAGACCCAAGTATGTTTGATACTTCTTTCTCGATGTTTTCTATTGGTTTTGTATGTTAGCTTGGTATTATCCTTTTGACTTGCATTTTGTGATCTTCTGGCTCATTATATCTCTCTATTTTTTTGTTCTTTTTTACAAAATCTACACATGAGTGGCAATAACTCATTCGTCGGTGTGTGTGGATACCCTATTCATCCCCTCGTGGAAGAATCGGGTCATTTTTATGTGGATTTAGGAAAACACTTAGCCATTGGCCGACATACCAACGTGTTTGCTCCCATATGGAAGGTGGTGGAGATAGTACATAGGTATCTGGATATGATAATCTGCTGAGCGTCGATGATGTGGATCCATTCTCATAGTGAGGCTATGGGCACTGGGCACCACCATGAGCACTCAAACCATTTAGTCCATTCTCGGCGCCATCAAATCTATAGAAGGAGCCTTAGACACGGTTGCGCAAAATTTGAGGGATCCCATAGGGATTGATAGGTCATTGAGCCTTTATTACTTTCACATCGTTTTTGATATTGTATGATGTTTTTGTATATTTTGGGCTCATTGCGAGAGTTTTGACCATGCCTAGCACATGATGACATTGTATGAAACTTGATTGACTACGATATATATAGACTCTATTTTTGGTTCGGTATTCCATTGTATCTGATTTGACTCTCTTTTTATTATCTCTCATGTGTACTATAGATATTTAGAATTTCCACTTTTCAAGGCTATTCAGAATGTATGTAATGGATGTGAAATGATAACAGAATGATTTTTTTTGTATTTTATGTTGCTGATATATGATGATGCAAACACAATGTGATCTTAAACTTAGTTTCATTTGCAATCTTCGGTACTTCATATTGTCTTGATAAAATGTGAATATAAAATGATGTGATAAATAGATGTACTTTCCTACTCCTAACGCCACGTAACTAGTAAGATGCGAGGGTTCAACACCAACAGCTAGAAAGGGCACAAGTTATGAAATTTGTTGAATGGCATTGATGAGAGAAAGACATAGGTTTGGCAAAACCGAATTGGGATGCTAAAACTTTTCCCTAATCAAGCTACCTCATAGTTTAGAATGTTAGTTGCTTTGTAGTTTATCTAGAATTGGATTCACAGATGGCCACTTGGTTGACAAAATCTGGTTTTCAGGTTTTAAACACTCTTGGAATTTTGGACATCTAACTCACTTTGTTTTTTATTTATGATTTCACAATGTTGGACTAATTTGTAAGTTACAAGTAGGAAGTATGGGCTTATGACAATGGAAAAGGCACAAATGAGTAAGGGAATTTCCCTCCTTTCCCAACCCTACATCACTAGTAAGAGATGCAAGCTACACATCGAAGGTTGGTAGGGTAAAGAAATTTGTAAAATAATTTTTTTTGTGTACTTGCATTTGATTTACTTATTTGGGAATTTTTTTTAGAATTCTCTTATTTCCAAGGAGATGTATATGGGATAGATGTGACACCGTGAAGCTTATAGAACAAACCATGAACAAAAGACACCTAACCTAAGAAGAGACCAAAAGTAGAACCAAGTATGCAAGTCTTGGTATGGTTACCGCCAAAACTTTGTCTTATCTTGTTTGGATTGATAAGTGATTTAGAAATAGTTGATGATATTATGAAGGTTTGAAGAGACATGATTTGAATGTTTTGCCAATATTTTCAAAAGTTTTTTAGGAATTACTATAAGAGTAAGCTCCTTGATCACACTTTTTACAAAATGAACAGACAGATGAGAATGGAATGCAGATGCAATAATGTACATATGAAAATGTTAATGGATCATGCGTAGTATCTCTTTAGGTAAAGAGATTTTATAGATTAACTAAATTCCTAACCCTCTAGTGTACACAAGTGAAATGCACCATTTTTGTAGTATTCCACTACTCTATATGGACCTAACCACCTACTTCGAACTTTCTTCCCTCGCCGCCTTCTTGTCTATTCGAATATCGAGTCTTAATACCAAATCTCCTTTGTAGATCTCAAGTTCATAAATTTTTTGTTATATTTCCAAGCCATCCGATCAACTTAAACGTTATGTCGTTGTTTGGCATTCAATCTAACCATGTTGAGACTTTCTAACTAGGAGAGTTGTGCTTCTCGATAACCCTCCTCCCTAGGATCCGTGTAACGAAATACGAGACTCGGTATTTTGACTTCAATGGAAGAACCTCCTTATCACCAAATACTAAGGTAAAGGGGTTTCCCCATTGGTTTTCTAACCGATGTTTGGTAGGCCAGCAAATATGGAAAAATCTTTAGGTTCCAATCTCATTTATTCTCCTTAATGGTTTTAAGAAGGATGGCATTTAATGTCTTATTTGTAGCCTTAGCTTGTCCATTAGCCTTAGGATAGTAGAGAGAAGCCGTGTGATGACTTATTTTGAACTTTGTACACAGCTCACACACTTTTTCATTTTTGAAAGACATGCCATTATCTGAAATAATGACCTATGGCACCCCGTACCTCACAAACGATCCGGTTTAGGATGAACTTAGCAATTACATAACTAGGCACGGTGGTAAGGGGCATGGATTCTAACCACTTGGTAAAGTATTATGTGGCCCTGATTATGAAATTATGGCCATCTTGTTGATGAGGGAGAGAAATTCCCTATCAAATCTAGGCCCCATGTGGAGAAGGGCCATCTCGATTGCGATTGCTTGCAAAGCTTGTGCCAAGTATGCGAATCTCGTGGGAGAAATCTTGACATTTGTGATATTTACACACAAACTCTACCACGTCATGTTATAGGGTGGGCGAAATAGCCCATTTGATGTATCTTCTTGGAAGTGGCATGGCTACTAAAGTGACCTCCACATACCCCGCTATGTGACTCTTAAATAATATTTTTAGATTCTTCGGTGTCAACACATCTCAAAGCAATATTTCATCAAAGGCTCGGAATAGAGCACCTACTCTAAAATAACATATTTAGTAGAAATGATACGTAATCACATTTTTTTGGTGATGTTTCCAGTTCTGGGTATGTGTGATCCATCATGAAATTGACAATGTTAGTATACCAAGGACATGCAGAGATAGGGGGCTTGATTTCGACAAATTTTGACAAATTATATGCACTGATCGAGAAAGTCTAGATTTACAAAGTCACTCCCATATAATGGGTTATTAGCCAAACAGTCCACAATGATTTGTCCCTTAATGGATTTATGATTTACAAATGTTAATTCGAACTCACCCATTAAGGTTATGAAATGCCTAACCTTTTTAGACAAGGATCCCTGTATGAGGAATGTTCGTAAGTGGTTTGTCTTAATAATAACCCTTGTCTCTTGACTCAGCATGATGAGTGCATTTTTTGGCTCATTAATATCATTTCTTCAGGCCGAAAATACTCTTTTTGATATGACTTATTAGTATATGGGGATGTTTTGTGTAGTTATATATTAGTAGATTTGATGCATTTTCCTTGCTACAGTTTATGAAAACCGATTATCACATGAACCTCCTACTAACTGTCTTTGTGAGATCAAATGTGATGACGTGTGTAGGAAATGATGGAATTTTCTGGTGGTTAAGGAGCTTAAATTTGAAGCATACGGCTGAAGATTGTTTCCATTAAGTTGACCTATTATTCTGGGCTTGATCCTAACGGCCCGTAGGAATTTATGTGTTTTAATTGGTATTTAATGGACAAGTGTTTCATGTTTCCTGATATGGAAAATCTTATAACCAACAGTATCTATATGAAGACTTCATCTTCAGAACTTGGTAGTACCACTTTTTGATATACTGAAGGAGATTATCTGCATACAGTTCTTGCTTATTTTTATTGTCTATGTTATGAACTTATTTTGAGTTAATGAAAGCCATGACATTTTGAGAATCAGAAGTTGTTAATCCCTCTATCCCAAGGAAGAGAAAGGGCCCACTCGACCGAGGAGATACGAGGTTATTTTGAGTTCATGCATACAATACTTTGATTATATTGCCATTTGATAAATCTTACATGCATGTTTTGATTAACTATATCTGCTTTCTCCATTACTACTTTCACTTAGAATAGATGCTTTTGTTATGCAAATCTGGTTAAAGAATAGTCTTGCTTTCTGCTAAGTTTCATTTATTCAGTTGTGATTTCATTTGCTAAGAATAGTGTGTGCATATTTCATTTTACAATAGAAGATTAGTTGTTAAATTTCCTTTCATCGCAAATAGTTGAATTATGTAGAACTGTATTTAATTTCCATATATTTGAATTGCATTTCTATATAATAGTCACTAAAATAAACAACCCCCCAATAGACCTAACGTATAACTGGTTCTCCTAGACTCCATTGCATACTGCCTAGGACACAAACCTGGTTTAGAATGACAATGACAAATATTATGTCAGTTAAATGATTAGAAGAATACAACGACCCATCACAACATATAGTTCCTTAAATGCTTTATTGCGAAGACTATGGAAAGACATTCCTTTTTGCCTGTGTATAACATGTCTCATAATCAAGCAACATCCATTTAATGAAGTAAACTAGGCATTCTTATTTGTCGTCATCCTCTTGAGCCAACGTGTAGGCTAGCAAGACATCTATAGCTCGTGAATACAAAATCAATAGGTGATCTGATCTAGGTGGAATCAACATGGGAGGAGATTAAAAAAACACTTAACCGCCTCGAAGAATTTGTTGCACTCTTCTGTCTAATCAATGCTATAATCCTTTTTCAACAAAATGTTAATGGGATGAACAACATAGGTCAAATCATGGATGAACCTTCGGATTACACAGATTTTTCAAGAAAAGATCTAATACCATACTTTTTTCGATTGTGGAACCATTTTTAACATAGCACAATTTTGGTCAAGTTAACATTAATCCCTCATGAAGATATAATGTAACCTTGAAGTTAGCCTCTTGTTACGTCGAATAAACATTTCTCTTGATTCAATGTGACACCGTATTTAATCAAGTGTGAAAGTATGATGTGAAGTATCTTTGGGTGATCTTAGCACTTCTCGGCCTTAGCCAACAGTCATCCATGTATGAATCCACAATCTTAATAATAAGATCATGGAATATGTATGTCATTTCTCATTGGTATGTGGCACCAGCATTCTTAAGACCGAATGAAATGACTACATAAAAAAGTAGTACCCCAAGGAGTTATAAATGTAGATTTAGCTTGATCCTCTTCAGATATTTTGATTTGATTATATCCTGAAAAACCATCCATGAGAGACAACAATTCAAATCTAGTCACGTCAACAATAACATCAATGAATGGTAATGGGAAATCATCTTTGGGGAAAGCTTTGTTAATGTCCTGAAAGTCTATGCAAATATGGATCTTCCCATTATTTTTAAGAATAGGGACGATATTAGATACCCATTGTGAATAATTGACTGGCTTAATGAATCCCACTTGAAGAAGTTTCATTACTTCTTCTTTAACCATGAGGGCCACTTTTGGCTTCATGGGTCTCGACTTTTACTTAGTTGGCTTTGCATCTAGTTTGGTGATGAAATTGTGCACCGTGATATGCAGTGTAATCCCTATGATTTCTTTGTAGCTAAACGCAAAATCCTTTTTATGTTCTTTGAGGATCTGAGTATGTATTTCCACTTCCTCTGGAGTTAGAGTTGATCCTAGTTTCAAAATCATTAGTTGTTCCTCTGCTCCAATGTTTATATCAATCGCTTCCTCGATTAAGGAGGCGTTGCCCTCCTCAAACTCAAGTGGGGCTAGAGGTTACTCTAAATATCCTTCTTCTTATACCTCATAAATCACAATATCCCTTCCGGGGAAGATTTGATCATAGGATTCACAAAATAAGAAGAGGAACACGAAATCAAGGAAAGATATATCTCGTGGTAGGTAAGATGCAATTAGGTTAAAGCGTTTAAATAACTCAAAGTTGATTCATCACTATTAATGTGCTCTTGAACTATTGGGTTGACTCTCGGTTTCCACATATGTCAACATTGGGGTCGTTGCCGTGTTACGAATCAAGGGTTCGACACGAATTGAAATCATGAAGTTGGTATCTTCCAAGTCACTAGTTGGGGTAAAGTGTGAAGCAGAAGTTGTTATAGAATCTGTGAGAAGGTTTTGTTCACATGGAACTACCTCAATTGAGATGAAATCAAACTCTTTTGTCAGACCTAACACTATTTTTTGTAAAGTTGTAGATGCTTATCTCTAGTCTCATATACTTTAGATATCTGATTTGCGACTAGTTGTGAATCACCCAACACCCTAATATTGAGGATGCCCATCCTCTTAGCTATAATTGATGTATTTTCATTCCCTAAAATTTTGTAATGTGGTTAGAATCCATTTTGAGAGAAACAAGTGTTTTGTTGGTTGCTCTTGCTTTTAGAATGGAATGGTTATTTTGTTTTCTTAAAGGAGAGTAAATTGAAGGGCTTAAACTTTATATGTTTTTCTAAACTAGTTGTAGTGGAGTAGTTGTTAAAATTCTAGTTTGAATGGAAGCCTTTGCTTCTCCTCATTGTCACTTTGTTTTGTAAGTTGTGTAATAAAACTTATAATTAGCTTAACTTCACATTTGGTGAATTTTACAACACACACACACACACACACACACACACACACACACACACACACACACACACACACACACACATTCACATTTTTTACTTAAATGCAATTGTAAGTAAGTTAATTTTATAGACCTTGTATGTAAATCTTCCTAAGATTACTTACCTAACATTGACCTCCTTTAACCTATAAGAATAATTTAAATAAAATAGACTATCCTAATACTATTCATATATTAATATTTTAATACACTAATAGCTTTATAATACTAATAGGATTGTTAGGGTTGAAATATTATTAATAATAAATATATATTAATATAAATGTATTAATATATATTTAATGTTATTATTATTATTTTATTATAAGTATTATTATTAGTAATAATAATTAATATTATTTAATAGTAAAGAAAATTGTTATAAATGAAGTTTAATGATTAAAATATTTTTTTAAAACTAAAAAAATGTGTTTTTGTATAGTGTGAAGCCATTTAGCCACCCCCACCCCATGTGTAGAGGGGTGGGGAGGATTCGCTGACCCCACCCCCACCCCATGTACGTAGAGGGGTGGGGAGAGTCGTGACCCCACCCCATGTGTAAATGGGATGGGGGTGGCATCGAAAACTCCTCCCCCAATATTTTTATTTATAAAATATGTGTGGGGTAATGAGCCCCCCACCAATCCTTGAGTTTTTAAATAAAACCATGTCATTGATTTGTGGTTGTGTTTCCCTTTATGCACTCGTAGGTTTTCATAATCTGCGATCCTATTAAATACCTTTATATATATATATCGATGTGTATATCCATCCTCATAATAATTTTAGATTTTGGGTTATCATGTTTATTAAAATTTGTAAAAATATATGTACATACATGATCCACACACACACAAGTGTATATGTATGTATATATATATACATATATTTCTATACCTTTGAAAATATTCTCATTTAACACAAAAGAAGAGAGTATTTATTGGCTAAACAAAATATTGGAATAATTTAGATCCTTTCAGAAAATGTAAAATACCCAAATGGGTATTCCTTTAAATCATGCCTAAAAAATGAGAAAATTTACAACCCTAGAAGAGGGTAATATAGGAATGTAAAACAAAATAAAATAAATAATATTGGGGATGTGTGTATCCATCCCCAAGCTCCTTCCTTCTCATCCATGGCTTCATCCTCTTCCATTTTCCTTAACTCGTAAACCGTAAATGAATGAAATTTGCAAAAGAAAATAATAAAAGTCTTATTTAGAGATTTTTAGGTTTGGTTTTAATTTTTCCCATTGAATGGCCTAGATTGGATTCATCTAATGGCACATAATGTCTCCTACAAAAGTTAGGTTAGGGTGGGTGAGATTTAATCATTTGGTCACATGGGTCTTCCCTTTGATGGGGCCACTTGTGTGGGTTGTAAGTTAATTAAATTGTTTGTATTTCCTTTAAATTAATTTTAGTAGCCTCTTTCCCTTAAAGGTATAGACATCATTATTATTTAGATTTGAATTTTAATAGTTGTGTAAATGGGAAAACTTCTAGACCTTTGACTATAATTATTAAAATTTTGCATAACCTTGAAAACTTGAGTATTGAAATAATTTAGAATTAATAGAATGAATTATTTTAAACCTAATCATAGATTAAATTCATACTTTATGTAATAATATTATTTAACTAATTTTTGTGTGACCATTGAAAACCTAGGGTTAACCGTGTCGCCGCCTTCCTTTTCTTTTTTCAAACAAAAATTATTTCACAATTTTGCTAGTATAACATTTGTTTGATTTTGGGTTTTGTGTGCTAAAATTTGTGGGCGCATAAAATGGGTTTTTGGAGGTTGGTCTATTTTTCCCACTCAAATTTTATTTTGATATTAAATAGATCAAGAAATAAATAGCAGATATCATACTTTTAAATCTATACAATTCATATCATATCTTTTAAAGCACAATATTATCAATCTAAGGAGTATCTATATTGAATGACCTTAAAAACAAATTTCAAATGTTTCCTACCTCTGAAAAACCCTAAAATTCTTACATAAAACTTGTCCTATTAAGAAAAAAATGATAATGGCATTCAGGATGCGGATAAATCTGAAATATCTATAACTTGCAAACACTAAAATTTCATTTTTATGCTTCATATCAAGGAAATATTGATAATAAGGCATACAAGGTGTGGGTAATGTTTAAATGTTGTGAATACTCTGAATACAAATATAATATGGTATTTTTATTTCTATTATTGGAAAATGATTGAGTTCTCTATTTGTATATATGATTAATAGGTGGATGGGATCTTCACACATTTTTTAATATGTAGTTACCAAGAGTGTATATACATAAATATTTTTATAAAATGATATGTAAGTAAAAGACAAGTAGATTCAAGATTGATAAAAGAGTACACACATTTAATATGTAGTATAAGATTGTTAATTAAGAAATATTCCACCTTATATTTAACAATTAGATCAACAATACCTATGAAAGCCGTGAGGGGGAGTAATTTGGGTTTGGTTTGTGTTACTTTTAGTGGAGTAAGCCTTTCTTTGTTTTTGTTGCATTTTCTCTTCCGTAATATTTTTATACCACTCCTTACATTCACATATATACCTATAAATTGTTTCCACAATGTCTTGAACAACACCCTTGTTCTCCTTTGAAGGATTTCCATATGCGACATCATGTTGTTCTATGTTTGAGTTTCTCATTGTTCCTACTTTCTATTTTTACTACACCCTCACTTTTCATCCTCTAACCCCGTCATCTTCACCCCTTCCTCTCCCATTTTTCCCTCCTTCCAATATGAATCCTTCAAAATATCCCTTCAACATTCCCATCAGAAATTTCATTGAAATTTCATTCCTATGCATGTCCGATCGAAAACAAAAATGATTATTACCACCGCCTGGACCATAGAAACAATTGCAAAAAAATTTCCTACAAATTTGAACATTAAAATTTTGATTTACTCAAGAGAAGAACAAAGGAAGTTGAGTTTAAGATATTTTGGAGGGGACTCGCAAATGGTTTCACATGTGATCGTAAATTATCATCCCTAAGAAATACATGGCTAACACCGTTATCCCATCAAGATACTTCTCTACCACAAAAATCACCCTCTTCCATTGTTGCATGGTCATATGCCTTAAGCTCATCTTCCTCATGGCATTGCAATTTTCTACCCATAAACAACATTTTTCCCCCGAGTGCCCCTACTGGCCCGATTTTGGTGGGAGCATGAAATCACCAAAACTATTTAAGTCCATAAAACCATCATTATTGTTGGTTCTTTTAGATGGTTTGTGGGATTTTTATTCTCTGTAAGTGCGTAGCGTATAGGGTCACCACCACCGGTATGCATACGACCGGATCCTTAACAATCCCCTTCCACTAGCCTCACCATTCCAATGCACCTCGTCATGCGATTTGATACCGCACCTCATAGAGATTTTTTAATTCATGTTGGTAATGTTAGGATTGGGAATTTTTGGGCTCAATGCCAAGTGGGGTTGAAAAGGCATTCCTTTCATTTCCAAAACCCTCTAGGCTCTAACCAATACTTTCCTATTTACTAACCACGTTGTCTTTATTGACCCCACATTTTTTCACTTTTGGAAGCACTTATGTTGGGTGGTTACAAGTACGACATTGATCCGCAATAAAAACAACCACTAAAAAGTACTCAAAATTGTATTGTAGGTGATGGATTATCACATCCTCAAATTCTTATTGTTTCTATGCAACAACTACAACCCCGGATTCACTCATTCGGAAAATAATAAGTCATTCAAAATATTTTATGTTATATGGTCGCCAAGCCATAGGATGAAATGATATTTATTTCATGGCCTTAGTGTACAACTTGTATAACAAATGGTTTATCAAAAATAATGAATCTAAAAATCTATCAAACATCTCACTTTTCAAAAAGTTTATAAGTCCTCATTGAGCTAATAATATATTGGTGATCATAAATGCCATTTTGAATGTCTCATGTATTTGAAGTCAAATTTATTTGTTTCTCATCTTTTTCTTCCTCCATCCTCCTTTTCTAAAATTTTCCTCCTTTATTGTTTTTTGATATTGCTTTTTCATCTGGAGAACTATTGAATATTTAGTATCTTTCTTTTAACTGAGTGCATCACTCTGGGAACATATATACCTTTGTTAGAACTTGAACTATTTAGTGGTAAACTTTTTTTTTTGTTAGTTGTAGAGAATAAAAGGTTGTAAAATGTTTGTTTTGGGAAAATATAGTGACGACTAGATCGAATGTCCAATTGAGATAAAATTTGTCTATTTTTTTGTCTTATCATCTTACCCATCCTAATTTTTCAAGAGAGTCAAATATGGTGCTTATATAAATAGTTTTCCTATAATGCTTGCAAAAAAATTCACACCACGAAACCCAAAACCAAACATAGATTATACTAGAAAAATTATGGATTTTTTTTTATTAAAGGCCGAAAGCAATGCTTAACTAAAACCCATTGTTAATTACCAACCATTGAAAAATTAAATAAATAATAGTATTAAATAAGAGAATTGATTAAATCTATAGTTGAGTTAAAAATATTTCATTCCATTAATCCTAAATAAATTTAATACCTAGGTTCCTAAGGTCAAGCAAAAATGAATAATTAAAGTTCAAGTCAAAATAGTTCTTTCATTTATACTAAGCAATTAAATTAATTCTCCATTGCAAAAGAAAACTAAACTAATAAGGGTAGAGTTTATTTAATTAAATTCAAGGATAAAAACATAAAATTAATTACTTTCAACACACACTAGTGGCCCCTTTCAAAAAGGAGACCCATGTGATCAAATGATCACTCCACCTACCCCCACCTAACTATTGTAGGGGAAAATCTTGGCCCTTGGATGAAAACAATATGGACCATAGGATGAGGGGATTTCAAAGCAACCCTAAAAATCCTTAAGGGAGTCTTTTATTCTTCTCTCTTTTGTTCATTTCATTCATTCTTTGTTTTTGTTTTGCAGGTTAAGGATGAAGGAAGAGGAGGAAGCCATGGATGAAGGAGATTGCAAGCTTGGGGATGGATATACACATCCCCAAACCCATATTATTTTATTTCTCAAAGACTATTCTACCCTCTTCAAGGGTTTTGTTGTAATTTCTAATATTCATTTAATGAGAGCAATATATTTCACTAAAATTACCCATTTGGGTATTCTTTTTTATATAGATCCATTTTGTTTAAAGTTACATTTCTTTTCTATTGTGAATACTCTCACTAAGAATATACATACATACATACATACATACATACATATATATACATGTTTTTGTATACATATATGTATAAATATATTTATATACCATAGAGTAACCTTATATAAACCCGTAAATCTAGTTTATTAAGGGGATGGATATACATATGCAAACATATATATATATATATATATATATATATATATATTATAAGTGTTTATGCGGTTAAGAAAACTGCTGATTGTGTGAAATAGAGGAGCGGCTACAACATGGCAAAGTCCTTTTAAAAACATGAAGGTGACTGGGTGGGGTTTAGACCCCACCTGTTATAATTTCCAACAAAGAAAAGTGGGGGAGGGGGCGCCGAGGGGGGCGGGGGGAGGGGTCACCGACCCCATCCCCATCCCAATACTATGGGGTGGGAGTGGGGTCGAAGACCCCGCCCACCCCATTCCCTTTTAAACAACCCTACGGCTAACCCTAGCAAGCACCACAATAACTTAACTACATTTTTTTTTTTTTTCAAAGTTTGGAAAAAGTAGTTATTAAAAAATATTAATATTAAATGTAATGAACCCCTTTTCACCGCCACTTTTCCAGTTGCCCTCCCATGAACCCCATCCCACCTCCCTCCTCCACACCCCCACCTACCCATACTGCTCCCACTCCACCCCTGCCAAAAAGAAAGCATGATGATGTGGGCTCCAGCAAGAAAAGAAAGAGCCTAAAACTAGAATCCCTGCCTCCCAACGTGTCCTTAGGAGCCACAAGGACTTAGAACTTGCTGAAAGCCTCCTACATATCAGCATGCCTGTGGAGAAGCCCAAGGAGGAGGATTTGCTGGAGAAGGTTGACAGATTGGAGAAGGAGATTCAAGAGCTCAAAGGGGCTCTTAAGAACATGGAGAAAGCCAAAGGTAAAAGGATCCTACAAGGTGAGGAGGAAGAGGGGGTCATTGATGAAGTCTTCAAGAAGCTGCAGTCCCTTGATGGCAGATTGGGGAATGCCAAAAGCCGCAATGACTGTATTTTGTCTGCCCTAAAAAGCATCTATAACTTCATTGAACAAAGACGTCCACGGTGTTTTGAATTTTTAAGTGGAATCAATGAAGATATATGGGGCCCTAAAGAAAATAGGGACATTGCAATCTCCCAAGCAGACATGAAGGACCCCTCTCAGGCCACAGCCATTGCCTTTTTCATGTCACTGCAGGCCATCAAGGCCAAGATTGACAGAGCCCTCAAGTAACGGGCTGATGTGCTGCTATTTTTGGCTGTGATCTGGCTTTCATCGGGCGGTTCTAGAGCTGTTTTTTGACTGGAGCACTGTATTTTGTTTCTCTTTTGGTTTCTTTTTGAACTTGTCTCCTTTGCTTTGGATCTCTGTACATTTAGATCCACTCTTCACCTTTATTGTAATATCTGGCTGTTGAGCCTTTCTTAGTTGACTGTTTTGCCCTTCTCTGGGCTGCTTTTCTCATGTTTATTATCTGGCTTTTGAGCCCTTTTGTACACAGGGTATAGTCCCTTCAAAACTATTTGCCCTTAATAAAAAAAAATATTAAATGTAATGATATTTATTAAGGTTAACAATAGTAATAAGTATAATTATGTATTAATAAAAATACATATTAATATATAAAGTATTTAAAGTATTAACATAAGTATATATATTAATATAAGTGTATCACTAGTACCATTTCAATTTTGTTTGCATTTTAATGTAGAACACAATATCAATATATAATTATATTAATTATATTGATATAATAATAGTGTTGAAATAGTCAAATAACTTGAATCCCTCTTTTGGATAGATAACAAAAATGAGTTAGGGGTATTAATTTTAGTAATCAATTTCTAAAGTAAAAATAACCTAAATTATAATTAGGTACTCACATTCTAGACATTGATTTAGTTTATTTATTAAAACAAGTCATTTGTATCTTAGTAAAGCAAAGTGAGGATCATGAGAAATTCTAATTATTCAAAGGAGGAGGAAAATTTCAACAAAGTATTAAGGTTATTTAGTCAATTTCAAATAATTTGCAAGATAGTTGAAACACTATTTTCTTCCTTTCAACACATCTAACAATACATTTGTAGTTTTAAAACTTCAAGGTACTTTCATCTAAGGAAAGGAAAGAATAGTCATTCCATTTCACAAACAAATGCAATTCAACATGATATTTGTTTCTTTCAAAATAGAGTCTAACACATTACAATATTTTTAAAATAAAAGTATATCAACTACTTTAGAAATGAAAGTATATCAACCTACAACATTACAATATTTTGGAAATGAATAAACAAATTTCCATTCCATCCTCATTCAAATATCCCTTTCTATAAAACAATACAATCTTGATAATTTTCTTCCACAACACTACACATATGAGATTTTAATTTTCTAAATCCACACACTCTTAAAGGATTTTACAAGATAGAAATATTTCCAAAGAGTACAAATTTCTCATAATTTATAATTTTACAATGTATCCCCTTAAAGTGAGAAGTATGAAATTTTAAGTAAATTACAATAAGGCTACCACTACCAAATTTCATGTCTTCAAAGACTATGTCTTCTCAATAAAGGTAGCTTCAACTTTGTCTCTCTTTAACTTCACAAAGGAACCACAAAAAGGGAATGGGGAGTAGGCAACGCTCTCCACCAAACCTTAAATCCATTAAGCGAAGAAGTTATTCCCTTAATGGCACTATAGCCCTAACCAAGGAACCATGAAGGGAATTGAACAACATTGACAACTATCACAAAGAGGCTTCTCAACAAAACACACATACAAGACAAACAACTCCACCAAGATCACATAACCAACAATTTTACACATACACATCAAAACAAAGGTTTGAGGATCAAACCAAGTAGAGAAAGGGATATGGGATACCACCTCCTTATGCCTCCCAAGTGAAGTGAGAGTCTTACTTGTTGATGCAAAATCATAGAACCCCCGAATGGTCCAATTTTGAATGGGGCATCCAAATGTGATCTGCACAAAAATGGACCATCTCTCAAGCCGTGGATTTGCGGTCTTGAGATGGTCCTCTGGAGAATGTTAGCTTCTTCTTCCTAAACTACCGCCACAAGTTACTCTAATGGAAGTAAACTATCTAATCTTAATCTAACCTTCTAAGGGACTAGGAGAGAGAGAAATTCATGAAAACAAATCCTACACTAAAGTGGTGATACACTAGACAAGGAAGGTGGTGATCAAAATCCAACTCGCTCAAGTGAAGAGAGGTGAGAAATTGAGAGGATGGACAAGATGCCTCCCAGGACCAAAGATAAATTTCACACATAACAACACTTCCAAAAATTAAACATTGTTCCCAAACCTGCAATAGACATTAGAGATATTCACAAGATACCTCGCAATCATGAGAGGTAAGAAGAGAGAATAAAATAAGCAAAGGATGGACAAAAAGTATCACAAAATAGATTTTATTTCTCCATGAATTCACATAGTACATCATCAATGGGCAAGAGGCAAGAAGATTCCATTAAAAAGCAAAGAGAGGAGGCTTAAACTCTACATTTAACCCTAGGGAAGAAAGAGAGAGGGGGCATGAGAGAAAAATGACCCACACTTTTTTTTAAAAATGCCCCCGCTTACAATAAATATGAAGAATGAAAGAGAAGGGAGGAAGAGAATTTATAAATCCTCCCACAACTACCCAAGAAACGCATTGAATTCACCTACAACAATGATGGGTTTTACCGCAAAAACATGTGCCTCCATGTGTTGTTCATTGTTTAGCAAGAAAGGAAAGCCATACTTAATTATGGTGGTAGGTTAAAAGCTCCGACGGCCTCAAAAATGACAGATCGTATTTAAAACTCTTGGTGGGTTTCATGATTCATCTTTCATTGAATTGACCTTCTGCCAATTTTTTCAAACTGCTTTGGGTTTGGAGTCTATTCACGCAAAATCCATGTGGAAACCCTATGCGTTCTTAATATTTTTCTACCTTTTAGGGTCCTAGGAATGTGATGTGCCGACACTTGGCATCGTCTGTGAGCCTGTTCTACTTTATTCATCTTGTTTCTACCTTTTTCACCTATTTAGGAGAAACTATCTTGGATCCTACACATGTAAAGGGACAACGCACATTTAGGTACTGTCTTGGATTCTACCTTTGGATTTGCACTGATGAGGAATGTGGAGGCTTCCGTTGGCTCTTGGACTTGTCAAAATTCAGTTATGCCATTTCCACCTATGACTACGCGGAGGGCCTGTGCTTGTTTGGGGACTTCCTTTGGATTTTACCTTTGAAGTTGCACCGATGAGGCACGTGGAGGCTTCCATCAGCCTATTTTATACTTATTCGATTCAGACTTAATTGAACAAATAATCTCTTTATCTTCGAGGAGGGATGAGTATCGAAGACTTCAGAGAGATGGTGTCGATCCATTGGGCACATGGTCATGAACGATAGCCCGATATCTATCTCATGCTTAAAAAACCCGAAGCATACACTCTATCTAATCCTAAACTTGTTATGTTGCTTTGCAGACCGTCAATTTTCATAGGAAAATCTTAAAGGTGATATTTCTGAGAGTAGAAAAATATCTTGACCTGGAACATTCACCTACCTCTCGAAATGGATTCCTAGCCTTGAACTATCTTAAAGAGGTGCGTGAGGAGGATGCTGATCTAATCCAAGTTTCTCCCTCGGTGTGCGGGAAGGGGGCAAGGGGAAAAAAAAAGAAGGCATGTGTGCGGGAAGAAGGGAAGAAGGTGAGTGTGCAGGAGGAAGGTGTGAAAAGGGGGAAAATGGAAGTGGAGCAGAATGGCACACGAAATAATTGCAAGGCATGGGGAGTGTGTGGAAGGAATACAATGTATGCAAAGTTCCCAATGAGCAAACCTATGGTGGGCAACCTGAAATGTGAAGCGTCGAGCGCAGTGAGAGAGAAAATTCATCAAAATAGCCGGGAGATTTATTTAGATAACACTTACCCTAAGCCTCCAAGTGCACAAAAATAATCACACAATTCCTTATCTCTCCCTTGCAACAAGCAACAAATCCATGAATCCCTTTTCTCTCCCCATAGGCAAGACTCCCATTCACACTCCCACCAATTTTCATGCCTCACATAAACTCCCATTTCGCTCCCCAATGGTCCTATAATTCCTTCTCAACACACCCAATGAAGTCTAACTACTCAACCATCCCACACAACACCATCACAATACAAAAATAATTTTAACAAGCACAACATTGCTTACAACACCAAAGTAACATAATAATAAAAGTGTGGAGAGACTACCTCTCCATCAAGATCCAAGAAGAACCTTCACAATCTGTTCAAATCCAAGCCAAACACTTCTAAATCTTCTAGATCCAAAAGTTCACAAGAAACAAAATGAGCACGTAATCCCCATTCCAACCAAAAATCACAAATAAATATAATTGGGAAGTCAGGATGATGACATGGCTCCATGTTGGATGCCACTACATCATCCTCCATCCTAACACTAAAGTAAAATACACCAAGACCAAGAAACATCAATGCACAAGCAAGGACTATGACAACCCACATGGCTCAAAACATGCACACCTTGCTTTCAAGGGACAAACATAAATTTGGGAAGAGAGAAAGTGTAATGATTTCCCATATCCTACACTCAAATATGGACAAAGAAGTCAAAATTGAGCTTCCTAGCCCATAGGTAAGGTTATTGGGACAATTTAAGAGGCACGAGACAAGCCTCACTTGTCCCACAAGTCTCCAAAAGTGTCCCATGTCAAAATCAGAATTTCAAACTTGGCGTGGAGTAAAATACTCCCAAATCAACATAAATTCTTCTTACAAAAGGAAAACAAGATCACATTATCACTATAAGTCACATCTCTACTTTGGTTAAACTAAACAAGAATGTTTAAGTATAATAAACACACATTTACACATGCTAATAAAGTGACAATTTTTCCAAATTTAAATACACAAAACATAAATAAACACATACAAAAATTAATGAAAGGGACACAATCCACCCCATGGCCACATATGTGAAATCACCCCCATGGGTGACCTCCAAACTAGACATGCAAAACACACACTAAACAACATTACACAAGTTGTAAATTTTGGCCTCATTGCTCAATGCTCGACATCCTTCCATGGTTGGTCCCCTATCCCCTTCAATGTTTGTGATAAAATTCTTGCACACAACAAATACCTCTCTAGCCTTTCGGCTGTATTAACAACATCAAGAACATATGCATATAAAATCAATGTTCATCATTCAATATTTAAAAATTCTATTTTTCATCCATATGTCAAACTCTAACCTAAAATCCATGAGATAACAATTATATTCCAACATCTAAAAACATAACATGTCCATATAAAATCCACATAATGAAAATCCACACACATCTAACCTGTCTAACATCACTATCTCAAAGTGCGTGATGATAAAACATAAACCTCAAAGTGTCAATAATCAACAATATAGTATAATCTATCATCTACTGATCAATGTATTATAACCAAATGTCTGAACATCAATCCAATAGTATAAATATCAAGGTAAAGTAGTTTTGAAGAGGAGTGGGCACTACAACCCCCTCCTCATAGACTTGAGTTCATCATAGAAGTCACTTGAATAGATGAGGAAAATGAGCTCGAAAACTAGTCGCATACTCCCAAGTGGCTTTAGCCTCGTCGTACCTATCCCACTAGAGCCACAATTGGTCAATCTTGTGTCCTAGAAGGCCCAATGTCCTATGCTCTATGATGCACATGGGATCCACTAACAACTTCCCCTACTCCCGCACCTACAATGCATTCCAATCCAAAACAAGAGAGGAATTTGGAATATATCTGCTAAGTACAGGTACATGAAAAACATCCTGCATGTGAGACAAGCTAGGTGGCAATGCTACATGATAGGCCAAGGGACTGATACACTCCAATATCTAAAAGGGACCCAAAAATATTGAAGCTAAATAAGAGCCTTTTCCATAATGGATTGGACTCTTATAAGGCCTGACATGAAGAAACACATTCGTGCCCTCCTCAAAACTACGATTTGTCTTCCTCAAATATGCATACTTCTTCTGCCTATCTTGAGGCACTTGAAGACTTTGACAAATTAATACAACCTGCTACTCCATATCCTATACCAAAGCCGACCCAAGAGAAACCCTATCCTCCAACCTATCCCAACTCAAGGGTGTCCTACACTCTCTGCCATACAACGCTTGAAAAGGATCCATGCCAATCAAACTCTGAAAATTGTTGTTGTAGGAAAACTCTACCAAATATAGGTACTCCTCCCACCTAGACTATTGGTCCATGACATACATCTGCAACATATCCTCTAAAATATGATTCACTCGCTCTATCTACCCATCTATCTCTAGATGATAAGTTGTGTTGAATTTGATACTCATACCAAGAACCCGTTGCATGGTAGTCCATAAGTGAGAAGTGTACAAGGGATCACAGTCGTAAATGATCTTCCATGGAATCCTATGTAGTCTAAAAATCTCATCAAGGTATACTCCTCGCTACTGCACTAGCTATATAGGTGGTCTTCACCGGAGAAAAATGAGCCACTTTTGTCAATTTATCCACCATGACCATGATGGTGTCATGGTGGTATCTTGACGTCAGTAGCCCTACGATGAAATCAATAGAAATTATGTCCCATTTCCACTCTAATATGGCATGTGGGTAGAGAAGGCCATCTGGATGTTGATGCTCGGCCTTCACCCTCTAAAACTCTAAACAACATGACAAAAACTGAGATGCATCCCGCTAAGTGCCTCTCTAATGATAAAGTTTTCTCAAAGTGGCGTGCATCTTCTTCACCCCTAGATGGGCTAAATAGGGTGCACGAGTAGCCTTTGCTAAGATATCATGTCTCAAGGCTCCATCTCTAGAAACATATATCCAACCTCTGTGTCTGAGATGACCATATGCGTCTAATGAGAATCCATCAAAATTCCCTTCAAGGGGTCTATGAGACTCAATCAATGATCTAGTTGTAAGGTAGAAGTTGTTGTGAGGAAGTTGCTTCAAGATCTTACTCCGTAAATCTGTACTCACTGAGGTATCCCTAGTCGATGTCTTCATCGATTCAGGGAATTTACAACCAAATTCTCCTTCCCCTTCACATAATATATCTCCATGTCATACTCATAAATCATATCTATCCAATGCCGCTGACGAGTGTTGATATTGGGCTACATGAAGAGGTGGAAAAGACTAAAGTGATCAGTCCGAGTATAAATCTTCAGCCAAAAAGGAAGTGTCTTCAACAAACAAAGGCATGAACAACAACTACAAGCTCAAGGTCATGAGTCAGATAATTTATCTCATAATCCTTGAGTTTTTTAGACTCAAAACTAAAACATGGCCCTCCTACATCAACACACCTCCTAATCCTACCAAAGAAGCATATGTGAAAACAAAGAACTCTCCCTGAGGGTATGGCACTGTAAGAATAGGTGTTGTCGTAAGACATTCCTTCATGTCCTGAAGGCCTACTCACATCTATCTGACTAGATGAACTTATTCCCTTTCCGCTGAAGGGAAGTGATGGGGTGCATAACCCGAGAGAAGTCCTGAACAAATATCCTATAGTATCTTACAAACACCATGAAACCGTGCATCCAGTCATGGTAGAAGGTGTTGGATAATCCATAATGGCTCTAATCTTGGAGGTATATACTACAATAGCTTCCCCATGAATTATGTGACCCAAATATTGCACTCTCGACTAGAAGAATGCACACTTCTCCGTGTTTCCATAAAGCTTCTACTCATAAAGACACTATAGAACCCGACGAAGGTTCTCCTTGTGCTTCTCATGTGTGTGATAAAAGATCAAGATGTCATCAAGGAACACAAGTAAAAATGATCTAAAAAGGTCCTGAACACCCCATTCATCAAACTCATGAACACTGCAGGGGTGTTCATAAGACCAAATGGCACAACTATGAACTCATAGTAGCCATACCTTGTGCGGAAAGTCGACTTATTGGAATCGCTCTGCGATCCTTAGCCAATGGTACCCTCAATTCAGATCTATCTTGGAAAATATATTGGCCCCCTTCATCCGATTAAAAAAACATCAATATGAGGAAGGATGTAATGATTTTTTATCGTTACTTTGTTATGCCGACAATAGTCCACACACAAACACAAGGATCCATCCTTCTTCTTCACAAATATCATCAGTGCACCCCAAGGGGATACACTAGGATGGATTAGGCCTTTCTCAATAAGTCCCTCAAGCTGCAACTTGAGCTCACATAGCTTAGGTGTGGTCATCTTGAAGGGGAGAGCGAGATAGGTTCTACCCCTAAAACTAAGTCAATGTGAAAATATATCTCACGTGGGGAGGCATCCCTGGAAGCTCACTAGGAAACACATCCGAGAACTCCTACAATATGGGGTGATCATTGAGTGAAGGTCCACTAGCCTCATCCTCCTGACCTAACACTGACTGTAATAGCATACAACTAACAACCCCGTCACACACCACTTCAGCTGCATAGCAGAAATAGTGTGGATAGAGATGGATCTTTAGACTCCAACAATCACTAACTCCACACCCAAATCATCTGCACAAGATATAATCTTACTGTAGCAATCAACTCTGGCTTTGTGTGCAGATAACCAATCCATGCCCAAAATAACACCATAAGATCCCAAGGGAAGAATGTGAAGATCCAGAGTAGTGGTAAAGGGTCTTATGTCCACTACGCACTACTTGACCGAGGATTCCACTAATATATTTTCTCTAGAAGCCATCCCGACTTCCCAACTAAGACCCTACCTAACTGCCACCAACCTACAATGCTCTACTAGAGATGGTGAAATGAAAAATCAAATGATCCCGAGTCAAATAAAATAAGGACAGAAATACCACCAATGCTACCTATGGTCTATATTACTATGCCCGGTGCTCTTCCTGGTAGTTCTCAACCAAAGGCATAAATGTTGTGGATTTTATCCATTTCACCAATAGTAGGCTTAGAAATGGGTGCCTTACCTTGATTAGCAAGGTTCTAAGGGCACTCTCTCTAATAATGTTTGTACACACCGCATCTGTAACAAGTTCCTAGTCTTCTCCACTATGCAAATAGCCCTCCAGGTGGCCCAGTAGTACGTGGAGAAGGACCCGATTATCTGACCATGGATCTTTGTGGGTGTTGTGGTGGATGTGCTCCTGCCGACTATGCTTGAGGTGGAGCTTGTGTCCTATTGGACCCCCTAGCTAGAGGTCCCATGCTATACCCTCTCTGAGCATCATGACATTGTGGAGGTCAAAAGGGTGGTTGAGTTTGTTGCTACTAAGGAGGTGGAGGAGGTTAGAAGGAAGGAAGTGCTGATGTGTGTCCACCACAAGGAGGAGGATCTAATCCCTTGATTTATTGTCCCTGTAGTTGTTGTGCGCGACTCCTCACTCTGTCATGTGCCCGATGCATCTTTCCCTAGTTTCCTTTGTAATATAGGCCTTCTCCATGGCCTCTGATAATGTTTGTGGGAAATGAATGTGCACTACCCTCCCAAGTCCAAGTTCAGGCCCCTGATGAACCTGTGAACTCAAACCTACTCATCTTGCATATAATCTACATACTAAAGTAGATCTAGGAACCGTCCTTCATACTCTGCTACCTTCAAGAGGCATGTCACGAGATCATGGAACTCATCACTACGTTGCATTGAATGAACCTCCTGGAAATATATTTGCTCCGAAATGCTCCTCAAAGAGCTCCTAAGTGACTATCTCATAATCTACATGGAGCTTCTACTCCTCATTCCTCCACCATACTCCAACTTTATCTCTCGAAGGTGGATGGAAACATGAGATTTCATGTTGCTAGAATAAGGGCATAACTTGAAGCATCCGCTCAAGCTAACCAACCATGCCTCAGCCTGAAATTGTTTGGTGTCTCAAGAAAAATGAGTCAAGTGCAACTTGAGTATCTCTCTAATGTGCTCTCGCTCTAAATGAGTGTCATCCTCTAGGCCTATCTACATGACCAACTTGTGGCTTAAGGCTCCCTGGACCTGTCTCTATGCATCACATCTCAATCTTTGAGCTCTCTAGGAGGTGTCTCATGTCTAACTGACTCCATGTGGAATTTCTTTTCCTTCTTCTCTGCACTGTGATGTGAAGGTGCACGAGCCTCCACTAATGGCTCATTTTCCTACCTAATAGGTCAGCCTCTTAACAATCCTTCACGTATAGTAGCATTTTACCTCATGTAACGTCTGAAATATCTAAGGTAGGATAATGGGTAGTGTTATCCAAAATTCACCCCTCAAGGTATATTTGATAACATGCATCAATTTTCAGTCCCGAGCAAGTAGATTGATTCAAGGCCCGAAATCATGTTTTTGGGCCCCCTCGGCTTCTCTCTAACTCTCCCATCCAAGAAGAAATCCCAACGAGTTAGAGAAAATAGAAAAATGCAAAAATAAGGTTGCAGGACTGTTTTAAAGCATTTTAGGTCTGAAGGGTTCGGTCCGCATCGACGTTCTGGCGTCGTACCAAGCTTGGGGCTGAAAAAACAAAGAAAATCGGCTAAGTCGGACATTTTTGTCCCAGGTGGTCCATAGGATAGTTGGGACGTCGGGACATGAGGGACACGAAAAGCCGAATTGGCCGAAAGCAGGGAAAATTGTCAAGTTTTTGTTTCGCACAGTTTGGGATAGCCGGGACAAATGTACGCGCGAGATGCGAGGGACGCGAAAAGCCGAATCGGTGGCAAAGGTGGAAAATCATCAAGTTTTTGTTTGACATGGTTTAGGACAGCCAGACAAAAGTACGTGCGGGGACGCGAATCGGCCGATTTTTCGAAATACGGTCCATTTCGGGCGTTTGGGGATTTTCATCTTGGACAGTCGGGACAAAAGTACACGAGGGACGCGCGGGACGTGAAAAGGCCACAAAAGGGACAAGGAAGCCTGAATCGGCTGATGTAGGAGATATTCATCTGGGACAGCTGAGACAAAGGTATGCGCGGGATGCGAGGGATGCGAAAAGCCAAAATAGCTGAAGGCAAAGAAGAAAATTCAACGTTTGACCCGTGAACTTCAAACGGCCATAACTTTTGACTCCGAGCTCCGATTTTCACAAAATTGGACTTTCTGGAATGAGCACGACGTCCTCTATGCTGTAAAAACTGGATATATTTTTAACAAGGGTAGATATATTTAAATAAAAGAAACATATTCGGCTCCAGTCAGTTAATGCTCATTCCCATCAAATGATAGAAAACGCCTGGCAGACCCAAAATAGCTGCCCGCACTTAGAAGGCCATAACTTTTGCATTTCTCAACGAAATCACACAAAATTGGTACCGTTGGAATTGTGGCTCTGATCCCGACACAAAAAAATCAATAAATTATTGATTTGATGAGATATTTGTGGGAAGTTTTCACAAAACGTGGACGGGTTCATAACAATGTTTTATTTGGTGGTTGGGAGTGCAATTAAGAGGCATGGTCATCATTCTTTCTCTGCTGCAGCACCTGGGACAGTATGGGGAGACTTTTTAAAGTAATATATAATCATTTTTACTCCATTTAATGCCTCTCATAAGTGGTTGAAGGATATATTTCAGGATTTCCATTTTCCCTTCTCTCTCTCTTCTCATTTTTTCTATAAATTGGAGTGTTGGGCTCATTGTAAAGGGGGTAGTTTTGTAGCAAATCTCTACCAAAATTGCTTTGTGAAGCCAATGTGTTGTAGGCCCTTGTTGTGGACTCCTTGCATGGTGATCCAGGCCCTTATCTTATCAGAATGATTGAATCGTGCATATCATGAAGCAATAAAATATAAGTTTGTGGATATATCTTCCCCTACTATGTTTTCTTGCATTCTTCTTACCCCTTCAACCTTGATTACAAGAATATTGTGTCTATTATTATGTTCATGCAGGGATCCATTATCATTGTGTATGTTTGAAATATTGTTGTAAATGCGTTTTGCTAGATTATGGAGAACTGTCATCACCTCTTCTAGTGTGCACTTTGCTTCTATATTTCACGCATTTGAAGACTACTCTCACACCCTCCTTTTTTGGTGTATCACTGATTTAGTGTAGGATTTAATTTTATGCATTCTCTCTCCTGGTCCATTGGAAATTTAGGTTAGAATAGTTAGTTTCCCCTGCATTAGAGTATATTGTGGCAGGTAGTTTAGGAGCAAGAACCAGCTTTCTCTAGAGGTCTATCTCAAGTAGCAAGTCCCACAACTTGGAGATAGTACCCATGTTATCGAATCACACCATGAGTTTAACTATATGCACGTATAAACAGAGGGGTGCTGTGATTCGGTGATAACAAGTAGTGCTTGATCTGGGGGTGGTAGATCTAGGTCCATGTGTAGGAACCTCGTCTCCCAGTCTATGCCTCCCGCACGTACTCAAGGAAATAGTTAGTTTATAATCATATAAGCTTTTGTTTTCAGTTTTCTAAAATTTTATATGTTTAAAAACATCATGCATAATGGTGTGTACTAGGTTTTAAGTTGCGCTAGGTTCGTTTGTTTTTTTTGTGTGTTTTCTAGGTGTTCCGGGGTCCAAGTGTGAAGCCACAGCTATGATACCAAATGTAACGCTCACAAAAATTCTCACCACGGAACCCAAAACCAAACATAGATTATACTAGAAAAATTATGTATTTTTTTAATTATTAAAGGCCGAAAGTAACACTTAAATAAAACCCAAGGTTAATTACCAACCATCACAACATTAAATAAATAATAGTATTAAATAAGAGAATCGATTAAATCTATAGTTGAGTTTTAAAATATTTCATTCCATTAATCCTAAATAAATTTAATACCTAGGTTCCTAAGGTCAAGCAAAAATGAATAATTAAAGTTCAAGTCAAAATAGTTCTTTCATCTATACTAAGCAAATAAATTAATTATCCATTGCAATTTGAAAGATAAACTAATCGGGGTAGAGTTTATTTAATTAAATTAAGGGATAAAAGACAATAAAATTAATTGATTTCAACACAAAGTAGCAGCCCCTTTTAAAAAGGAAAGCCATTTGATAAAATGATCACTCCATCTACGTGCACCTAATTATTCAGGGGACAATCTTGGCCATTGGATGAAAACAATATCGATCATAGGATGAGGGGTTTCAAAGAAACCCTAAAAATACTTAAGGGATTATTTTATTCTTCTCTCTCTTTTCATTTCATTCATTCTTTGTTTTGTTTTGCAAGTTGAAGGATGAAGGAAGAGGAGGAAGCCATGGATGAAGTAGATTACAAGCTTGGGGATGGATATACACATCCCCAAACCCATATTATTTTATTTCTCAAAGACTATTCTACCCTATTAAAGGGTTTTGTTGTTATTTCAAATATTCATTTATTGAGAGGAATATATTTCACTAAAATTACCTGTTGATGTAGAATCACAACACCCCTGAAATTCCTCAGATTTGAGTGAGGCATCCGGTGTGATTGCATAACATGGAGCTTTCCCCAAAGTGTGGAACTTTGCGAATCGAGGAAGATCTCTGGATGAAGGTCAGCTCCTATTCCTCTATTCAGTGCGCACGTTCAAATTATAGAGGGTCTATTCTAAATCTTACTCTATATTTTCAAGGAGACAGAGTTAAATGTATGCAAGAAATACAACCTAGTCTAACAAAGGCGATGCAACAAAGGAGTGCTGAACATTTGCAATACTTTTAAACAAAAACCATTAAAATTGGACACAATATCCATGCACAGATGACCAAACTTACAATGAGGGATCAGGAAGAAGTAATTAAACATAAGAGAGGGTTGAAATCATCCACAAACTTATTCTATTGCTCCAAGAATTGATACAGTGCATTACAGTAGCCAAGAGGTAGAAATTGCATTACAATTTGGATGGAGGGGTTCGAGACTCCATAAATTCACCTGCAAAGAAGAGAAAAGGGAGGGCGCAAAGAAAGAATGTCCAACCTTTTGAAATTATCTCTCTGTATAATATATATGGAGAATGAGAGAGAAAGGAAGGGAAATTCAAACCCTGTTCGAACTGCCCTTTAAGGGCAAGATTCATCATTATGGCAGGGCAATTGAATTCCCCTACCATAATGATGAATCTCGCTACGACACCCATGTCCCTGTCACTATTCCTTGTTGGGAAAGAATGGAGGCCCATTCTTCATCATGGCGGTAGGTGGGGGACTTGATGACTTGAAAACGGTGGGTTGAAACATTAATGGTGGTAGGTGGGTAACAGGAGCTGAGAGCTCTTCAAAACATCACCTCCTACTTGATTTTAAGCATCTAATCGAAATATATGGCCGCCCGAGAGTACTTTAGGTCCTGGAGTCGGTTCACACATATCCACGTGGCATCCCCACACATCTCAAGGTTTCGCCCCCTCCTCCACACTCTTGATGTTGCGTCATTGAGGCATGTGGCACCGTCTCGAAGGGCTTGCTCTGTTTCTTTTATTCTTTGCCTAAGTCCCCTTATTAGCAGAGACATTGTGCCCATCCTAAGAAACATGGAGAGCTAGTACACATTTGGAGAACCTACTTGGACCTGTACCCTAAAATTGCATCAGTGACGAATGGAGGCTTCCCGGCTCTTCCTTTTCAACGGCTGATTCTATTTGATCCCTCCCTTTTAGGGATGACTCTGTGGGACCTTGGACGTGTGGAGGGCTGGCTCTTGTTTGGGGACCGCTTTTGGATTCACTTCTTATAGGAGTGATGAGGAGACACATGGGGCTTTCCAATGGCCGTGCCTTATGCCTAGCTAATTCAAGTCTCAAATTAATATTTTCAGCCTCATCTCTTTAGTTAGTTAAGGGGGACCCACTACATATAATTCCCAAAACTATTTGCGGGTGGGACCCTTGTAGCTGAGTCCCAAAATGTGATAGTAGGACATGTGGCATCATCCATGATCTACTCCTCCATTTCCTCATGTTTGACTTAGTCCTTTGTGTTTTATGGGATAATATGTGTGACTTGAGACATGTGGGGGCTCACACTCATTTGGGTCATGCCCTTTGGGTCACGCCTTCGAAGATATCTTTGTTGGGACATGGGACTCATCCTTTAGCTTTGTGACTTTTCGATGGCCGATGAGACCATTTTATGACTTCGACTACGTGATTGGTTTGTGCATGTTTGAGACATGCTGCCAAATTTTGCCTTTGAAAGAGCATCGATTGGACATCCGGAGGATTTTGTAGGCTCTACTTTATTTGGTCGATTTAACGGCCGTCTCTCGCCCCCATTTTGACTCCTAGCCATGTGGTGATCTGGCACTCGTTGGTACCCTATTTTTGACTCCACTCTTAGAGATGCGTCGTTGAGACATGTGGCACCCTCTACGGTTCATGTGTTTTGCCCACTCTTTGAAACAGTTTGGGGATAAAATGTGAGTCCACACGATTGGGCCAACCCTTCCATTTTTCCCATGTAAGGTTACGTTCGACCAATTTTTCCTTGTGGTAAAATTGGGATAGCAATTTGGTGACTCACAGGATCACCTTCCTGCTAAGTGGATGGATCAACTACCTTGTTGTATCCATTGGGCATGGAGTCATTGGAAATATCTTGGTACTGATCATGTTCTTAAAACTTGAATCCCACGCTTGCACTTGGTGACCCTAAACCTACTCCGTTGTCTGCACTCTCAATTTCATTTAAAAATATTAAAATGTGGTTCTAAGAGTATAAAATTATCCTGCCGGGGCCTTTACTTGTTCTAAAAATGGACTCCCTCAAGACCCAGTTTTAGTTTATCTACATTTGTTCTATTTTGAGATTAGCAATTGTTTCAGGAAACTGTGGGTCTCCCTTCTCTAAAGGTTGAAGAGCATGGCTCATTCACCTGGAGGCACATTAGACTGTATAGTGACACAAACCTGGAGCAATGAAAACTATTTTAGAGAACTTACGGAAATGAAACCTAATATAATAACAACAACAACGTGCACAAACACTTGGAAGAATTGGAAATCCTAGACTAGTATTTACAAGGGTAAGGATTATCCTTCTAGTAGTAATGTTTGACATACATCCCATTGACTGGAATATGTAATTCTTCACCATCCAACTTATCCAGCTAGAAAGAATTGTTGACTTTGCATTTAGTGATCATGTAGGGGCCACTCCAAATGGCATAAAACTTGGAATTCCTTCCTGGTTTTTCTCGATCTACATCCCACTTCAGAATCAAGTCCCCTTCTTGGAAATTCTTGGCTTTATCTTTCTTTTCAAATATCTTCTTGATCAATGATTGATCCTTCTCCATGGTTTGCACTACATGTTCTCTTGCCTCCTCTAACTCAATCAGCTCTACATACCTAATCTCCATAGGCTCAAAATAAATTAGTTCCATTTGTTTCATGAGTTCCAATGCTAGCAACTCAAGTGATATGGGTAGGAATGATTCTCTCCCATCTAAAATATTGAATGGGGAGCTTCCTATAGACCTCTTGGGTGTGATCCTATCATCCCATAGAGCTGATTTGAGATTTGTGTGCCAAGTTATTTTATTTTATTCAAGATTCCTTTTGATGATTCTCAAGTAAATTCTTATTTTTGAACTTTTCTTAGCCATTACCTTGAGGGTAATAGTTTGAAGAGATGTTGAGGTATACACCATTCTTGACAGCTCATTTGGTGATCTTTGTACTAAGAAATGCCAATGCATTATCTGATATGATAGTAGTAGGGGCACCAAACCTTGTGACTATCCCCTCATAGAAATCCAAAATGTTGGATTCATTTACCTCATTAAGTGATACCGCTTCATTCCTCTTGGTGAAATAGTCTGTCGCTGTGAGTATCCACTTGTGGCCTTGAATTGAATTTGGGTTGATTATTCCAATGAATTCTAATCCCCATTGCATGAATGGCTGATCTAATGAAATTGGATGAAAGGGTGAGGCTATTAATATTTTTTCCTGTGAAGAATGTGATCTTCTTACATTTCTTGATCCATGAGTAGTAATCCCTAAACATCGTAGGCCAATAGTAACCAGCCCTCATAATTTTGAGTGTTGTTACCCATAGAGAAAAGTGGTCTCCATATTCTCCATCGTGGAGCTCATGTAACACCTTATCAAGTTGGATTGTCCCAATGCACCTTAATAGGATGCCATTGATGTCCCTCTTGAACAAAATACCATCAACAAGAACATACGGGATGGCTTGTAATCTAAAGTACCTTCTCTTTTCTTTACTCATTTCTAGAGGGCACAAACCTATTTGGAGATAATGCACCAAGACTCGAGTCCAACATGGAATGGGAGCATCATTAGCTAGTTGTTCTGGATCATTCTGTAGTATTAGGACAACCTCTTCTTCATCTGGTTACTCAATTTGTAACTTATAAGCAATCTTCTTGCACTGCAGACCTTTGCCATGAACCAGCTTGGTCACCTTGATTTCAATATCATACTCCATTACATGGGTGATCCAACCTACTCTCTTCTCATTCAAGTCCTTGTTTAGGAGAAATTTCTTGAGACCAAAATGAGACACTAGTAGTTAAATCTTGTTGTTCGAGACCAAGTGTCTAAAATTATTTAAACTCTTAATGATAGTAAGGACATGATTTTCAATGAAAGAATACCTTATTTCATACTCTTCTAGGATTTGGTCAAGAATGCTATGGGTTGTTACGAAGCTTCCTTATTGGGTTATACCAAGATAGTGAGATTGTGTCGACCCACCAAAAACATACACCATGAAGTCCTTTGAAAAATTTGGGTTAATAAGAGTTGGGGCTGTGATATTGCAAGCTTGATGGCCTCAAAACTCTCTTTTCCTTCTGTTTTCCATTTGAATACAAGACTCTTCTTTAAAATAATTGTTAAAGGCTTCACAAGAGTGGAAAAATTAGGCACAAATCTATGGACAAATTTTATCTTTCCCAATGAGATTTAGAGAGACTTCTTGTGATGTGGTAGTGGAAGTGTTCTAATAGGTTCAACTCTTTTAGGGTCAATTTTTAACCATTCTCTTGAGACAATTTGGCCCGAAAACTTTCCCTCGTGTGCCATAAATACACACTTCTTTGGATTCAATGATACTTCGAATCTTATACACCTTTGAAATACTTGCCTAAGGTGAAATAGGTAGTCTATTGCATTCTGTGAGAAGATAGTGATATCATCCCGATATACCAGCACTATCTTGTTCATCAAGCCTTTAACGCCATATCCATAGCTCACTGAAATGTTTCTCCAACATTGGACAATCCAAATGGCATATTCTTGTAATCATGTGTACCCCATTTCATAGTGAAGGTTGTCTTGAATTGATATTCTTATTTCACCATTATCTAGTTATAGCTTGAGTAGCCATCTAATAATGAAAACCTTTCAGAACTAGTTACAACTTGCAAGATCTAATCCATTGATGGAAGTGGGTAATGATTCTTGAGTGATGGTACATTTAGATCATGGAAGTCCACACACAGTTTGATTTCACCATTTCTCTTTCTCACTGGCACCAAGTTTACAACCCAACTCTAATGTTTGATAGGAAGATGATGTTAGCTTCAATCAACTTGTTTAACTCTTTCTTCATGATATGTTCAATGTGGAGATTTATCGCCCTTTGCTTCGTCTCGATAGGTTTAGATCCGGATCTAGCTCAATAGTGTGTTGTGATAACTTCGGGTTAAAACCTTATAAATCATTGTCGAGTCTAGGAAAAGACATTTGGGAATTCTTGAAAGTTGAACAAACTCATATTTTTCTTCTTAGGTACTTACCTTGCCAATTTGCAATGTTTTCCCCTCATCTATGGAAATGGGCTCTTAATCTTCACCCTTTACCTGAATGTTTTCCTTTTCCTTCCGGAATTGATCATTTGGGTTGAAGATTGAATCCAAAGTTACAAGACCTTTTGGTAATTTGTTAGTTCTTAGTTGTACCACTTGGTCACCATACCGCTATTCCAACTTGTCTTGGTTTCTGACAGAGAACTCAACTTCTTCTTGTAGAAAATTGACAATTTGTTGATCATTCTCGAAGACTTGCCAACTTGTGTTGTTATCTAGAATAGACGGTCTCACAACCACTCGATATGGGGTTGATATTTCTCACTCTTGATACTCTCTACCACATCAAATGCCACCTTGATTGCTACCAATCTATCTCGCTGCTTCATTCTTCTTCCTTGGGAGAGAATCGATGCCAATTGCTTTGAAATATTCGATCAGATCCCATGCCCAATTCTTGTAATTTTTTAACAGATCGTTCTTAGAATAATTTTATCCTCTTAATTGATTCACAACTAGCTCACTATCACCAAACACTTGTAAGTTTTTAATCCTTCTTTCTTTCTTAATGCAGTCCATGGATCAAGGCTTCATACTCTATTGTGTTGTTTGAGTAATAAAATTGGAAACGGAAGGCTGAGTAATATTTTGTAGCTTTAGGTGAAACAAGCATAGATCCTCCTCTGGCTTCTTGTCTACTTCTCAAGCCATTGAAGAATAACTTCCATAATTCGTTGTCATCTTTGTGGTCTTGCTCGGTGATGCTAGGGAGGGGATGATTCTCTTCAATCCAAACAATAGACTCCTAGCTCAAATTATTCCATTTCCTTATAAGGGTCAAAATCATGCCTCTTGTTTTCCCATTCATCAAGAGTCAAGTTTGGAATGCATCCAACCTTGGTATTTGCCTCATAGGTGCTTGGGTAATCTTCTTGATCAAATGCTAAAAAATTTACATTAATTGGACTCGGTACATGAGGCTCTATGTGAAAGTTTGCAATGGGCTTGGATATGATTGTGGCCTTAGCCCCATACCTCATTTTGAATAACATGTGTGACCAATCAGTAGACAAATAGCCCCCAATTTTTGCAGTGAAGTATCTTGACAAGCACAATGCAAAGAGCGGTGGCAATTCTATGACTGATACATCTTACAACACTATTACATTGGGGCATGCATATAATTATTTGATTACCTCAACTATTGTTACCATTGTCCCATCCAATTGCACTACACCTTTGGAGATGAATTTATATTGAAGACCTAGCTGATCAGCTATTTGTTTTGGCATGATTGAGCTACTTGCTCCCAAATCAATCATGTAATTATGCACTAGCTTGTCTCCAATGATCAATGAGACATAGAAGGGAGGGGGCTTCATATTCTTACCTTTGTGATCTCTATGATTTCCTTCCTGCTAAGCTGTATTGGTAAGCACCTTTTCTTGTTGATTGGGTGGCTAATTTAAGGCTAACCAATTGACCATGAGAAGCCTCTGCAATAGGTCTCTCTGCCATGGGATAGCCAATGACTCCCACATCGAGACGTTTACATTTTTTTTCTTCATCCACTCTATGATGTTGAATGGGGATGATCTATCTTTTTCTACACATTTCCTTGCACATTCTTCTCTTACACATTGGGAGTTGCACTTTGATTTCTAGCACCTTATGGAGGAATAGGGTTGTAGACCGTTTGAATTGGAGGAATTCCCTTCTCCATTATTCCTCTTCTTGGATCATGTGTTTGCTTCTATAGTATGAGGAGGCACTTGATTCATACCACATAAATCTTTAGCTTGCAAATTAATGAGTGTGGTATCACTTGGAGGTGACTCTTTCGGGTTACTTCCTACTACTAATTTCCTTCCTAGCTTGTCTCTTGTTCCACATGTAATTTTTGTCACCATAAGATCTTGATTCAAAGCACCAATGAAAACATTGACTCATTATGGGGTTGATTGTATGGCAAACACCACTCATATTCCCGAGCCCTGTTATTTTGCACTTGGTACCAAGGCCCTAGATGTGGATGCTACATTAGGATTGTAAGAATGGAATGGCCCATTGCAGCAGAGGGTTTGGCTTGATTCGATTAGTAGTTTGGATGGTGGCATATTATGCTAATATGGAGGTTTGTTGGGTTGATTCTGAGGCTAATATGATCTGAAATTTTGAGCTTGTTTCCTCTTAAGTGTCACCAACTCGTTACTTAAGTTTTACAGTTGCTTGATGCCTTCTTGGAGCTCATTTGAGTAGCTAGAAGATGAGGTGGAAGCTTCAATTGAAATCTGATTCCTTGGAGTAGGAATGGGAGCTAATATGGGTGCTTGACTAGTGCTTAGAGCTCCAAGTTCTGGATATAGAGGTATAGGTGGCCTAGGTGCAAGTTAACTAGCCTAAATTAATAAATTATCATATCTAATAGCAATGTTATATGATGCGGGTAAATTTATACCTCCCATTGATTGAATCATCATGGCAATATCAGAATTTAAAGCTTTAAGGAAGTATAGAAAAGAACCTTCGTCTATTGGTCTCATGCCCACATGAATCCTATCCCACGTCCATTAGAATCTATTGTTTAAGTCGGTCAACTGTTGATTAGGAGCCCTCTTGATTATTGTGAATTGTTACAACAAGGATAGATTATCTCCTTTCTCTCCAAATTGATTGTGAAGGGTCATGCACAAATGGTCCCAATTTTGAATGGATCATGTGGTTAGACTCCTAAACCACTGTAGAGATTTACCCTTAAAATATGAAGCCAACAAATTGATCGTAACATCCATTTCAATGATCTCATGAATTGCACAAAAATTTGCAATATCTTGGATGTGGTCAATTGGAGTCATCTAGTTCTCTCCAGTAAAATATGGAATGCTCTTGATCTTTAGAGTTAGAATTGGATTTTTTGCATTGAGATCCAAAGCAGGTGCTACGAGTGAAGTTGATGTAGGGGTTGGGTTGTGCCATCCTGATCGGTCAGAGGGCTCTAGTCAATTGAAAAAAGGGTCTACTAGGTGGAGGTGTTGACAATGTCCTGCTTGGTGGAGACGAAGACCTTTGGGATCCTCTTCCTCTTCTTTCTCTGTCTAGGATAAATGTAGATAAACAAATAGCCCCTCCTCTTTGTTTGTTGACCTTGTTTTTATTCTTCTCATGAACTTGACAAGCTTGGGATGTTGAAACTAGTGGATTCTGCCTCTTTGGGAGTCGTCAGATGTGTAATTGTAGAGCTTTTTGAAATTTGGGAACTCACAACAAGTGAACATCAATCTTGTTGTGATAAAAATGAAGACTTATTCTCCCAGGGCATGAAAAAATAGTTGATGTAGAATCACAACACCCCTAAAATGCCTCAGATTTGAGTGGGGCATCCAGTGTGATTACATAACATAGAGCTTTCCACAAAGTGTGGAAATTTGTGAATCAGGGAAGCTGTCCAGATGAAGGCTGACTCCTATTCCTCTGTTCAGGTGTACATGTTCAAATTACAAAGGGTCTATTCTAAATCCTACTATAATTTTCGAAGGAGATAGAGTTAAAGGTATGTAAGAAATAAAACCTAATCTAATAGAGGTGATGCACTAAAGGAATGTTGAACATTTTCATTGCTTTTAAATACAGACCATTAAATTGGACATAATATCCATGCACAAATGACCAATCTTGTAATGAGGGATTAGGAAGAAGTAATTAAACATAAGAGAGGATTGAAATCATCCACGAACTTATTCTATTGCTCCAAAAATTGATACAAAGTGCATTACAAGAATTGAGAAGTAGAAATTGAATTAAAATTTGGATGGAGGGGTTCGCGACTCCAAAAATTCTCCCGCAGAGAAATGAAATGGGAGGGTGGAAAGAAAGAATGTAGGGAGAATGAGAAAGAAAAGAGGGGAAATTCAAACCCTATTGCAATAGCCCATGAAGGGGCATTGAATTCCCTTGCCATAATGATTAGTCTCGATGCAACACCCATGCCCGTGTCACTTTGTTCCTTAATGGGAATGAAAGGAGGCCCATTCTTCATCATGGCAGAAGGTAGGGGAATTTAAAGCATAAAAATGGTGGGCCAAAACATTAATGGTGGTAGGTGGATAGTAGGCACTGAGAGCTCTTCAAAACATCCCCTACCACTTGATTCTAAGTCTACGATAAAAAATATGGTTGCTGAGAGTATTCTCGGGTCTGGAGTCTATTCACGCATATCCACGTGGTGGTCCTGCATCTCAAGGTTTCTCCCCTCCTCGACACTCTTGAAGCTATGTAATTGAGGTACATGGCACTATCCGTGGGCCTGCTCTATTTCTTTTGTTCTTTTCCTAAGTCCCCTTGTTAGTGGAGACAATGTGCCCATCCTAAGACACGTGAAGAGTGGCAAATATTTGGAGACCCCGCTCGAGACTCTACCCCTAAAGTTGCACTAGGATGATGCATGGAAGATTTTGCAGCTCTATCCCCTTTCAACGAATGATTCTGCATCGATCCCCCTTTTAGGGATTAACTGGGACCCTGATCTTGGAGGAGGGATGGCGCTTGTTTGGGACCGCTTTTGGAGTCGCCTCTTGGAGGAGCGTCGAGGAGACACGTGGGAATTTTCGCTGCCCCCGCCTTATGCCTAGCCAATTCAGGGCTTAAATTAATATTTCCTACCTCATCCCTTTGGTTAGTTAAGGGGATCCCATTGCATATAATTCTAAAAATCTTTACGGGTGGGACCCTTGTAACTAGGTCCCGAAAATGTGATAGTGGAACACGTGGCATCATCTCAAGGGTTACTCCTCCATTTCCTCATGTTTGACTTAGTCCTTTGTGTTTGGCGGGAAAATATGTCTGACTTGGGACACTGGGGGCTCGCACTCATTTGGGTCCTACCCTTTGGGTCGCACTTGAAGTTGTATTGTTGGGACACATGAATCCTCTTCTTACTCTGTGACTTTTCAATGGCCAATGAGACCATTTTCTAACTCGACTACCCGGCGGGTTGGCGCATGTTTGAGACCTCCTCGAATATTTCCTTTGATGGAGCACCGATTGGATGCATGGAGGCTTCCATAGGCTCTAATCTATTTTGTCGATTTAACGACTGTCACACTTGCCCCCATTTTAACTCCTAGCTACATGGTGATCTCGGCGCTCGTTTGGGACCTTTTTGGACTCCACTCGAGAAATGTGTCATTGAGACACATGGCACCCTCTTCCGTTCCTGTGTTCTACTCACTCTTGAACTCGGTTTTGGGATCAAAGGTGAGTCCACACGATTGGGCTGACCCTTCCAGTTTTCCCGTGTAAGGTCATTTGCATTCGACCAATTTTATCTTGGGGTAAAATTTGGATAACATTACCCGTTTGGGTTTTTTTAATAGATCCATTTTGTTTAAAGTTACATTGCTTTCCTATTTTGAATACTCTCACTTTAATATACACATGTATATATATACATTTATAGATATATATACATACTTGTGTGTGTATACATAGATGGATAAATATATTTATCTACCATATATGGAAAATCTAATTTATTAAGGGGATGGATATACATATGCAAAACACACACACACACATACACACACACACACACACACACACATATTATAATTGTTTATGCGGTTAAGAAAACCCATGGTTGTGTGAAATAGAGCAGTGCCCACAACATGGTAAAGTTCTTTTAAAAAATGAAGGTGATTAGTAAGGGCTTAGGCCCCACATGTTATAACTTCCAATAAAAAAAAAGTGTTGGGGGAGGGGTCACCGCCCCCCCCTATCCCATAAGATCGTGGGGTGGGGTCGCAACCCTTCCAAACCCCTTGTAACACCCATATTTTACACACACAATACAACAATAAAAAAATACTAGGATAATTTTTTTAATTACATTGCTCACTACACAACTCCACAAGGGCTCCAAGTAGAGAGACTCAACAACACATAAGACACTTCCATAAGTCATCGAATCACATACACACATGACAAAACCATATACATGTCAATTCCATGATCGATATCAATAACCCAACCACAAGAAAGGGACTCAAGGATTGGGACACCCACAACACATCATTACCATGATTACATCTTCGTTACGATTACCATTCCAATAAAATTATTATGCAAGGATAATTTTATTCTATTTCAAACTACTGATTCTTAAATTCTTTTCACATTCATCTTATGGTTCAACCAAATGTTTGTGTAGGCTATTTATCTATTACGACAATCTTCATAACTTACATAATTATTTTCCATATTTCAAATTTCATCAAAAAATTTCTAATTAATTTGTTCTTATGTAATGGTTTGTTTCTACAAATATGTTTAGTTGATCTTTAATTTTACCCTCTTTAAGCAAGGGGACTAAACATAAGATGTCAAGGGATAAATAATACAATTCAAAGGAGGTGAAGGTTCAAGTCTTCCTTTCCTATAATCCTCCTCCTATCCGAAGCACATTTTTTCTCGTACTATGGTGGTTTAAGTTCCATATTTAATTTGATTCAGTTAAGGATTTACAAGACATAATTTTATTTTTAGTGGACTCTATATTGGCTCAATTGCCTAGTGCCACCAAGAACAATTTATATCCATTATTAACAACAAGTCAATTCTTAAATCAACCATAAGGACTTCAAATGACAATTTGTTTCTAAAGCATTATTACACACACACACCCACACACATAATTTCAATGATGTTGTTTCTTAGGTATCTTTTTTGGCGTCACTTTATAACATGAAGAGTTATGAAAGTACTAGTGTAACTTCTTGAAGAAGTACATCTGGAACCATTATAAACTACCCATGAACCACAAGTGAATTTTATTCGAGGTAAGATCCCATGATTCTATATTTCACGATTCCTTATGTGAATTTTTTTATTCTTAATGTCATAAAAGACATAATAGGGGATTACGGGACAAAGTTTCTAGTTTCCTAGGTTATCTAAGTCACATATTTCAAATCAATTTCATTTGAAAGGATTTACTCACCATTTTATACCAATGAGTTAACACCTTGATTAGCCAAGGTTTTGCTTGATTCCTATTACACCTAAGGATCTACGCCGTAAATAAATATGATTTTAAGATGAAAGACTACCTTCATGAAAGACTACAAGATTGCTATGTTGTTAGTAATCCAGGGTAATACATTTATCCGTGAAGAACTAAGAAGATCATTAAAAAGAGTTTAAGTCATAGTAAAACTATTTCCCTAGCTCCATTTGTGTCATCTGGATCCAAAAGGAATTCATTCCATGGCAAGGAAAATTCCTAGATCTAACTTCGTAAGACTTGGTAAATGACAAGGATACTAAGGAGGGGTTAGATCTACTTACTCCAGATAAAGTTTTTCTATGTCGCTCCTAATCATCGGATTCACTATGGTAATGCTAAAAATATAGACTATGACGATAACACGACTAGGGTATTATTTACCTAAAGTAGGAGGTTCCATCGAGCACAAGAGTTTAAGTTAATTTTATGGTTTCAAATTCTTTTGGGCTAAGGAAGATCATGTGAGCAGGGATGACATCGAGAGTAGAGATTGAACTTTACCCTAAGGTTTTGATTTTCCACACTAAAAGGATTCACGCATGAAGGGTTGTTGTACATGAGTATTATACTAGGGTTGAGTGTTTTGTTTGAATATCTTTATTAAATTTTTAAGGTAAGGAACACAACACCAATTATTTAATCAACAATTTCATAATGGAAAATAAATACAAGATATTAAATTCAAATTCATTTAACACACACACACACATATATATATATATCCAACATTTTTACCAAATAAAAATCTAATTCAAAATGGTACTTATGATTAAATGCATATTTTCCAAGGCATCCTTAGACTACCATCTCATACATGATTACAAAATTTTAAATACAAAAATTTCTTGTAACATAACAATGCATACAAATTTTCTTTTATTAACATTCCTAAACTCTAACAACATGCAATTAATCACACCCACGTCATTCCACCATCTTACTTGTATCCTATAAAAACATGTGAGCATGAAATCAGCGATAAATCACTGGCATGACATCCACCTAAATCTAGCATAATTAATGTTATCTAGTCTCCCATTTACCTTATAATAACAATAATTTACATTTGAAAGGAAAAGGGTTAGAGACATGTATTCAGTTCATTTTGTTTCATATCATTTCGTAACTAAGGAGAGAGAAAGAGTAAGGAAGGAGAGAGAAGACACTATTTTCCCAAAAGTAAAATTTCACACAACAAGCCACAAGATAGAGTACTAAGCAGTTTCTTACAAGTTTCCACAATAGTTTGATAACCCGGTGAGGGTCCCACTACTTTTTTACATTTTCCTCGCTAGCTACAAAAACGTTCAAAACAGGCTCGGAGGCTAAGAAACCCTTTCAAACATTGTATTTTGACGAGAAAAATCACCCTAGTTGAATTTATACATGTCCACTTATATACCAAGATTTCATAACAACTGATAGAATTTAAAACTAGCAATAACAGTCAGATTGGCGGATGGTTTTTTTGGGGCTACCAAACGTAATTGGCCTAGTTGCAAATGATTAAAAGTTAGCTCGAGTGCTCATAAAACCACATCTTAAACTAATGTTCGATGGACAAATGTGCCATGATAAATTTACGAAAATTTACCCCATATATAGAGAATTCATTAGAGTCGATGGAATCGACAACTAGAGAACCCTTTTCAAACGGTGATAAGCTTTATGGAGCCACAAGTCGTAAATGGTCTAGTTTGACCTAGTCAAACTGTAACTAGAGGCCTACAATATGGATTTTCAAAATTATCAAGAAAAGTTTTTTTCGTCAAAATGATGGTTCCAGAAATTGTATCATAAAAATACTAGTATTTTGTGAAGATAGATAAACATTTTGTTGTCCAAGATTTAATTGACGAGCTAAAACCAAACCCAACTTTTCAAATTTAGCAGCTTCATACAGTTGCAAAATGGTGTAATAGGGCTACTATAAGGGCATCAAAATATCACATAATATCATTTGAGGTCAATTCAAGGATTGAGGTGACTCCTCACATAACAAGGTACACGTAGGAAACTTAACATCTCCTTTCTGGAGTTTAAAAATTCATTTTACAAGCCTCATAAAATCATGATTTTTAACAACGGAATGGTCAACATATTTAGGGGGACTCAACTTAAGCTTGTCAATAAAAAAGGTACTGAAGCAATCTAGTTTCATTAGGAAGTTTGTTAGATCATCTCAAAATGAGGGTTTGAGTTTATGCTTTTCTACCAAGGAATATTTTAATTATGCAAGCTATGGTATGACATATTTTTGTTTTGAAAACAAGTTTATTTAAAACTATCAATTCTATGATATTGTTACATTTCAATATTTTATTTTTTTGCAAACGAACTACTAAAGAACAAAAATTATAGAATATAGGAAGAGATGAATTATGTCTTAGAGCGACAAGAGAAGTGGGTATGGGGTTTCTAGGATCACAACACCAAATTTGTTCACATCACCTCTAAGAGTGGTTATCTAGAAATGTCTAAATTAAGGTGTGATGTATCCAAGCATTCCCACAATTGCTTATCCTTGTGCTATTTTTAGCCTCGCTATATAAAGATCAGTATCACACCTCCATCTGGCCTTTCATGAAACCAATAATCCAAGCTTCCATTTTCCAAGTAAGAGTAAATTAGCAACTAGTCATTCCCATGTAAGAAATACCCTTGCAAGGACATGATATTTTTTTGTTGGGATCGTCACAAATCCTCCACTTTTCCTTGAATTCTCTTTCCATCTGTAGGAAGTCTCCAATCATTATATATATCATATATATATATATATATATATATATATATATATATGCACCTTTATACCATCTACAAAAGTGTCTCTAAATACCAACCCCAAAGCCTAAAAAAATTCAATTCCCTTAATCTCCCATTTAGACCACCTTCAGGTTTCTATTTGGAGAGAAATCTCATTAAAAATCCCCTCACACAAATATGTGCATAAAAATCACAAAATTATTCGAACAAGAAACTCTAGGAGTCAAATTTTTAAGGAGATCTTGTAACAACTTTCCTTTCACATTTATTTCAATAAAAGGGATCCTTTTCACTAACTTTTCTCCTTAAATTTAGATGTTTGACAGAAGACATAAGTTGCAACATTTTGATGATCTACCTCAAAAGAAAAGTTATTGAAATTTATTGCAATCCCGTATTATTATGTGGTCTACAGGGGTATGAACCAAACACGTACACATAACCACCACAAGTTTAATTGGTGTGTTGATGGTAAAGTTTAGAGTTTCCTCAAGATAGCTAGCACAACAAAGAACATTGACCAAGAAGGCATAAGAATTTAGTTCTAGGTGGAATGCTATAACCAACGCTTATGCCATTGAAGTATTTTTGCCGTTTCCCACTAAACCTGTGTGCTTGCAGAAAGTAAAAAGAATGAAGCTTACATGGTCAGGGCATGTTCCATTAGACCACATATCTTGATGTGTTTTGATTAATAGAACACTTTATTTGCTTATGTATCTCCATTTTTGCGTACATGACTACAGACACTTGCAACTAGTCAGACATGCTTCCTCTTACTTCTACATTGAGAAAGAAGATTAAAATTTGCTCTAGATATTTCTTTTTTGTTTCATAGGCTATGAGAATGTGGAAATGGAAGGAGACTCTACACCTATGAGTCCATTAGCATGAAAGTTTCAAATGTTTTCCAACAAATCCTAATCTATTGTGAATCTAGAACCAAGACAGTCCACGTGGCCAACACAAATATGGTGTTTCATCCTCCCCAAAAATGTGAGCCAAGTCATGCATTAATTAAAATAATAAGGATGAGTAGGTGGCTAGAAACCCCACTCACCCACTTTCTGTAATAAACAATAATGGACTAGGAATCCAATGCAAGGAGGACAAAATAAGTGTGTCCAATAGAGAATAATGATAAGTGTTGGTGGTTGGGAGTAAATAATTCAAAATATAAGGATCAGCACCAGTCAAAGACCCATCTCCTCCCTCTCACCTTCCCCACGCATTATTATTATTTTTATTTTGGACATTATTCTTGTCGGCACTACATTTCACTCCACTTAAAGAGCATCGTTGTCGATGTAACACAACACCAAGGAAATTGAATAAAGAAGCGAATGACTACAAGATCTATCTAAGGATAAGATCTCTATCGTTAGAACACAACCATAGGGTAGATTAGAAAATTTAGTTGATTATTTAACTTTCAATGTTTTGTGAAGATTGGAAGTTTTCTCTTATTTCATTATTTAATTAATCTCTTTTCCTTTACATTATTCCTAACTCAAGTCCTTAAGATTTCATTGTTGTAAAATTTTAATTTATTCCTTCTTTTGGGTGCCCAATAGGAACCACTATCACAATACCATACCAGGTTACACACAACACTAATTGTTCATAAGACGTCATGATATTTACCCTTATGACTATATCACATAACAAGAGCTCAGTTGAACCTTGGAAAGAACATACATATCCCTCACAACATAGTACTTGTCACACATACTTCTGACCCAAGGTACTTGTAACATAAGTAGAATACAACAACATGGAATTCCCAACATGTACACATACAGGGGTTTCATGCAACTAAAAACAATAATTGTAGCTATATAGGTTCAAGATGGAAACAACATCACAAGACATAAACCAGAATCTCAAGAGTACACCCGAGTCAACCAAGTCCGTACACCTCCTAAAGCATCACGAGATAAGTCAATATACCTCCCAAGCATCACAAAAATATACATATATCTCCTAGGAATCACGGAAAAACTCCATATACCTCCCAAATCATCGCAAAAATATATATATATACCTCCCAACAATCACATAACAACTCCATATACCTCCCAAAGCATCAATCACACCCACAAAAATCTCTTATGTCTCCCTCAAGTATCTTATGCCTCCCTCAAGTCTCTTATTCCTCCTTAAGTAATAAAATGAAGATAAATTTTCCTTTTTACTCCTCAAAAGAGGCTGGTCACCCTATGGCCCTAGGCACATAGATTCCAGATACCTCTAACCCAAGTAACTCCTTGGGGTGTACCCCTATATAAAGAAGTGGGCCCATAGGTTCCACAACTCCATGATGAATCCCATAGCCCTATTCGAACACATTACTTTATTAGAACCAACATAACAATCCATTTCAAATGTCAAGTGGAAAAATCTCAAGATTTGGCCTAGGCTATAAAAATTTTAAACTTTAAAAGAAAATTCAAGTTTAAGCAAAACAAATGGCCATGTAGCCATAGTTAGTGAAAAATCTGCATGTTAGTGAAACAACCAAATAAAATGCCCAAAATATAAGAACATATTAATCAAGAAAACCATTGGTTCTTACAAGAAAAGATAAAATGTTAAATTTACAAATAAAATAATTTTATAGGAATAACAAATTACGATAACTATGTTTCCTTACACGACCTCCAAAGGGGTATTCAACGAGTTGTTGGCACTCGAAGCATCGAGCCTCATATCGTAAAATATTATATCAATTATACAACTGTCATCATCTCTATTTGAATCCTCCCGCCACCACTTTGTAGTCAAAATCACATAGGTTGAATCCATATGAAAACCATATCATGAGAGAGAAAAGATTACAAGTTGCCATCTACTAAGCCTAAGGTGTCCATGAAACACAGTATGCATGACACCCATTGAGAAAGTGCCACACATACCAAACAAACAAAAGTGGGTTTTTAGCCTATGTAAGGCTCCACTTCTTATCTCATACTCAGGAGTGATAAGTCAACGATACACATTTCCTCACTCCAAACATACACCTTTTAAGGGTTTCCCTTAGGTCGGTTAGTGTAGGGTCCACAACATAATGTATAACTACATCACTAACACAATGGTGATTCACAAAAATTAACCATAGCATCTTACTCATGGTATATATACAAGGTAAAACACAATCATTGCTTTCACGGGTTATGATACATAACATCTCCACATTCTACACCCAAAGTGAAATCACCGTGTGTTGGTGCTCAACATAGTTTCACGCCATTTTTCCATTGAAAATCTATCAATTTATGGCCTCTGCCATATTTTATCTCCCATGTTGTGCCTGAGAAGTATTTTCCTTCCTTTTGTTTCCGTAATCAATCCATTCCTGGGCCGAGGATCATGTATGGATCCATAGTTGTTTCCTTATTTCTCTGTTTATCTGGAAAAGGTCTGTAATTTGGGTCCCCATTCTCTGTTCATCTAAAAACTCAAGCTCTCCCGTTCTTTCCATTTTCCATAGTCGGGATTTGTTGTCCTTGTCATTTTTCCCTAAATACTTGAAGAAAAATGAATGGATGTAGCTCGGAGGAATGTATTTGAGCCTTGTAACATTTCTAAATTCTCTGTCCTTGGAGAAAATTTCATCTTTGGGCTCAAATGGTCATTTTTTCGCATTTTATGGTTTTTGACGGGTGTTTCTCCGGTCAAATTTACATCCTTACATCAACAAGAAATGTGGCCTCTTTTTGGTTGGATAAGACTCGGTAGGGTACTTCAAGAATTTTATGAATCTCCCTCAACTTAAAAACCTGTCTACATGGAAGAATGACACTCATTTGAAGATTTGATTTTTGGTTTGGCCTTGGATTAGCACCGGGAGGACACATGGAGGTTTCCACTACTTTTCCCAGACTTAGACATTTTTATGTAGCTAATATAGTTTGGCGGGACAGGGACATGTGGTGAGCCTGTGCTCATTCAGGGTCTTAAACTTGGGCACCATTTTGAAATTACGCCATGGGGACGCGTGGAGGCTTCCACTGGGTCTTACCATACTTAGAATTTTCTAACTATTTTTGAGTGGTCACAGGACACGGGAGAGACCCACACATGTTTGGGACCGGCACACATTTAAAGAAGTCTAGGAGGACACTTAGAGGCCTCCACTCACTTTGCATTTTGCTTGGACTTTTCAATGGCCAAAGGAGATTGCCTCGGACCCTGACACATGGCACCTTCCACTGAGCTTTAAGCCTTCAAACAAATTTTGTCGGGCCAGGACATGTGGTGAGCCCGTGCTCATTCAAGGTCTCAAATTTGGGGACCATCTCAAGATGCGCCATTATGACACATGGCAGTTTGAAAAGTCAAAAGGTGGGGAAGCAGACCATCGGGGAAACTTGGATTTTTTGCCTCTTAAGGATTAAAATATCAAAATGGCCCGTAATCCCGACAAAAGGAGGTCAAGGTTGGACTTTGAAAAGTCAAAAGGTGGGGAAGTGGACCATCGGGGGTAACTTGGATTTTTTGCCTCTTGTCATCAAAAGGATTAAAACATCAAAATGGCCTGCAGACCTTATGAAAAGGATCAATAAAAATTTTTTAGAGTCAACGGTGGAGGTGCGGACTTTTGGGGAAATTTGGAAAATTTTCCTTTTGTGAAAAAGGAGCTAAAGTATAAAAAGAGAGCATGTTTCCACTGGGACCCACATTGGGACACCTGTCAGGCCCATTTTTGAAGGTAGAGGGGCAGAGAAAAATGTGAATTTTTTTCCATTTTTTCAAAAGGTTGTAAAAGGTCAAAAGGAACCCCTGGGCCCATTTTAAATTGAATCTTCCATGTGGATGGCCCAAATTCAAAGTAGAGATCAATGGCAGTTTGTGCATTTGTATCTGATTTTCCCCCCATTTTTACTAAAAATCTCCTAGAGATGTGAGTCTTCATGATTTATTGATATTTCCTACACACCAAATAGAGAGGAGAGTTAATTTGATATCTAAATTTGGTGGGGAAGATCTGGAGATGTATTTTACCATTAAGATGAGATCTGACCCTTGGGCTCGATCTGATCTTCCATTTTTCCTTCCGGGCATGCAAAGAACCAAGATTTGACATATTAGGGGAAGAAGTGGTTGGTGAGTAGAAGGAAGAGTGATCTACCAGAAGGAGGAGTTGAATGCGGGAGATATTCAAAGAGATCTTCCCTCTGAGCACCTGACACCTTTTTGTAGATCTGATTTAGGAATCGTGATCAAGATCATGGAAAGCACTAGTACACTCAATGTTTGGGTTTTGGGGGAAAAATATTGTGGTAAAATGTTATAAATTACACAAATTTATCATGTAAATGGTTGGAGTGTTAGAGGTCGGAAAAATCCCAAGAGGAAAATTTGACAGAGCCCATCTTTCTGAGAAATCATTTGAGAAACTGTTTATCTCTTTTGTATTAAATTTGATCGTGTCAAGGTGGTTGCAAGTGTACAGCCATTGACAAGCTTTGAGATTGTTCTAGAAACTTTCCCCTACTGATGAATTTAATCAAATCTAAGTTATTTTGTGTTGATCTTGAGAAAAATTGTGTCTGCTTCATTTCTGAGTGTCTACAAATGGTTTTTCTTGTTCCGTTGCAATCTTACATTGAAATATTTGTAAATCACACAAGATCTTATCCTTGTGATAGTTTGGTGGCATTTACAATTTCATTTATCAGAAGATCTTTCATTTGATAGTGAAATAAACAAATTTAAAATCACTGTGACTCCTAGCATGACTATAAGATTGTTTGTTAGCCTTTGAGGGTATCTTAGGCATGATGAAACAGAGATTGATGATGTTTAGTTAAGTTTTTCAATTTGAGCCTTCATATTGAACTCTTAAATTTTGTGTGATAACGTGCTGATCTGGGCCTCCATTGAAGCACATATTCTTGTTAAAGGAACATTTTAGCTATTCTGAAGCATTCTATTGTCTAAGCTTTCCATTTTGTAAGAGTTCTCAGAGATCTGGAAAATCAAGTTCATTTTGCCTCACCTCCCACCAAAATTCATTTAAAAACAACCAATCCTACCCATACTACCCCTATTTGTCCTGTGTGCACAAATGCATAATTTCTATCACCAAAACATGCAAAAACAATCAGGATTCCAAATGTCTTTAGTAGCTTGAACCTTGCCTAGAAAATATCTCCACTATCTAGAGTGACAACTCGTGAGAGTTAGGTTTTGTTGTATTGATCATATTTTCTCAAGGTCTTCTTAATAACTTCACTAGGAAGGATATCTCCATCTCCTCCACAAATAAAGGCTACAAAAGGGTCCTCTCACCCTGGTTGAAAGGCACAACCATAAAGTAGTGAGGATAGGTCAAATCCTCTTGAAGGTGCTACCCATTTCTCCACATCTGAGTGACAAAGAGCAAGCTGCATTTTATCCCGGCTACAAAATGACACACTACATGCTCTGCTTGTCTCTAAGCTTCCTACCAAACTTGTGATGTTGCTCAGCTTCTGAAGGAGAATCAATTTGGGTACCAACACCCACTTGGCACCATTTTGGGAAATTGTGATTATAGTTCATACTCAGACCCTGGTAAGCATTTCTTATATGCTCTAAGTGCCAGAACCTTGTTTCAACATCATCCTGTGTTTGGGCCTGTAAGAAGTTTCAAAGTTACAAGTGTTGTGTGCAATTTTTCTAGTCTCTATAGTTTTGCTCAAGTATTCATTGATAAATCTTGGTAAAAAGAAGGTCATATCTTTCATTTCTAGTTTCTAGTGTTGACAGACATTTGACAGATCATATTTTTAGTGCATTTTCACAACTAAGGTGGAAATCCTTAGTGGTGACTCCTTGTTGATCTAATTTTTGATAAATACTAGTGTCTTAACCTCTGTCAAGTGATATTTGTTACTAATCTTTGCAAATATGGAAGGAAGAAGATCTTTCTTCTCTAAGGATCCTGCTAGGACATTATTTCTAGAGCTAGGAAAAACAAATTCAGAAGGAAGAAGAGCCTGGAGAGTTGTGGGAGAAACAAAGTCAAGAAAGGAGATCCCCATTAATGAAAGTGATCAGCCTATCATTGAAGATTTCCATTCAAGTGCTTCTGAATCAAGTAGTCTCTTTGTGGAATTGAATTCTCCATCTGGAGAGGGGCCTTCATTTGAATTTGAAAAGTTTGCTTCTCATTTTTCCCTGTGTTTTCCAAAGTTGATAGGGTTTTTCAAGAAACACAACCTTTAGGGGATATCCATTTTGAAAGTTATACTCCTATGTTTCAAAGGCCCTTTATCCCTTGTCAGTTTGTCTCTCCCCAAGGTCACCTCCTCGAATCAACATGGCCCATCCCCCACCCAGACCTCCATTTTTTGTAAATACCTTTGGACCTATAAATTTTGTGGGAATGGCTGGTTATCCAAATGCAAGTTCCTCAAGATGTAAGGAACAAACTACCAAAGTTCCAGGAAATAATGCTATAACTGGTGATCAACATTTAAAGCTTTTTATCAACATGATGGAAGACTTTGAGATTGAGTTTGAAGATGTATACATCAAATTGTTTGTTCATACTTTGGAAGAGGATGTGAGGGACTGGTATAAAGATTTTCTAGATAACTCTATTGATTCTTGGACTGAGATGAATAATGCATTTAGATTATAATATGGTGATAAAACAGACCCTAGGTTTCTTTTGTCAGAATTTGAAAATATCAAAAAGAATCCTAATGAGTCTAGTACATGATTTTAATACAAGATTCAATAAGACTTTGAGAAGGTTACCTATTAACTTGAGGCCATGTGATGAATCATGTTTGATCAAATATTCAGATGCATTTGACAAAAAGGTTTCTTACTACTTGAGGGACAAGAACCCTACCAATTTGAGGCAGGCCTTCACTATGGCTCAAATTGAGAATAATATCAAGGCAATTGGAAAACCTCCTAAGAGGGATGGTGTGAAGCTGGTTAACCTAGAAAAACCTCAAACAAGTAAAGTTGTTGATTTAGAGGAGGTTGTGAAAACTTTGGTAGGGGTTGTCAAAGAAATCTCCTACAAACTAGCTCGGGATGAGAAAGGAGTTGGGAAAAGTTCACAAGGTTAGTACAAGCAACAAGGCCAAGACAATATTTACAAATCATCATAGAAATGAGCAAAGATCTGATGACAGAGGCAAGGGACCTGTTGGATTTGGAAATAAACAGCCCCAAGGTAGGGAAAGTAGAATGGTGCCTGATCCTTTGGCTACAAAGTTGTTGTTGTGGAAGAAACAAGGTCATTGATTGGTGTGACAAATGTTTCATGCCCCATGCTCCATGTGAAGTAGATCAAGAAGAAGAAGAAGAAGAAGCTGATGATGATAATGATGATGATGTTTGCATGATGGGTTTCTCCACGAGCTCACAACAAGGGGAAACTTCAACTGAAGTGATAGTGCTGGATGCTACAACTTTTTGGGACTGCATTCATAGGGTACCACTTCTTCCTCCCTCTCATAATTTAGAAGTAGATATTATACAATATTTTGAGATACCTAATAATGAATTTGAGTATTTAAGAGCTCTAATGATAAAGAAGTATGATGGAGGGGTCCTTCTTCGAGGAAGACATGCAGTTGTTGATGAATGTTGTTGTTTCCCAAGAGAAGGAATATAACACAAGAAGTAAGGTTGTCAAAGGGAGTAGGGCCTCAAGCCAAGCCAAAACTCCCTTACTTTCAAACATTCCTAAAGAGGCTCCTAAGAAAGATGCATCTGCCAAAGGCCCTGTTGTCCCAAACAAAACTCATAATTCTCCTCATGCCCAAACTATCAAGAAACCTATGTCATCTGATGAGTTTGCTAATCTCCCTTCTAATGTTGCCTTGCCAAAGAATGTCCCATATGATATTGCACAAGTCTTGAGTTAGATCAAGATTTTAGTTCCAATTGTTGAGTTGCTTAGAATTCTGAGCACAAAAGGAGAGCATTTGAATACTTGGGATTGAAAGAGGAGAAGATTTGCCCTAGGCAGAAATGTAAACATTGTGGAGACTCCCCAATCATTGAAGAGTTAGAGACACCACCAACATTGGAGGAACTAGGTGAACCACCTAAGGTCTATTTGGGGACATCCTTGGTGGAATCTCAAGCTAAATGTGGATCCATTCTTCACCACTCTGATCATTAAGGACAAATTGCTACACAACTGTATGTTTGACTCAGGGGCATCATGCAATGTTATGCCTCTTGGAAGTCATGAATGAGCTGGATATCAAAGTAACAATGGCATATGGGAAGTGCACTTACCATGGACTCCAGAGAGGTGCCAGTGGTGGGATGTGTGAAGGGTTTGGTGGTGCAACTTGCAACTTACCCAGGTAAGAACTTGAAGCTTGATGTAGTCATTGTTGATTGCCCAACCAAGTGGGGTATGTTGTTGTCTAGAAAATGGGCTGCAAGTGTTGGTGGGAGTGTGTAGATGGATATGTCCTATGCCACCATTCCAATTGAGGGAAGCCTTGTCAGGTTGTATGGAGAAAAGAAGATGTTGCACCTTATTGAAGATCCCAACAATGCATCCTATGAAGTATTGTACACAAGTGTTGATGTTGATAACTTTGTAGGATTTGTTGATGGAAAAGAGCAAAAATTGAAGAATGCAAGTGTCTTGAAACAAGAAGGCTCTCCTTGGACTTTATTTTTGATGGAGCTTGCTCCAGGTTTGGAAATGGTGTTGGTGTTTTTGATTTCTCCAGGCCAGGAAGAGTTTGTTTTTTCCTTCAAACTCAACTTTGAGTGTACTAACAACATTGTTGAGTATGAGGCATTGTTGTTAGGTTTAATAATTGCTTGGAAATATGGTGTCAAGGACATTATTATCAAAGGGGATTTAAAATTAATTGTTAAGCAAGTCAGAAAACTTTATGCCACAAAAAATCAATGAATGAAACAATATAAGCATGTAGTTTGGGATCTTATTGAGATGTTTGATTCATTCAACATTGTGCATCATGATAGAAAGTTCAATGATTTGGCAGACAAACTTGCAGTGTTGGGATCTTGGTTTGAAAATTGTGCAAGGTCCCCATATTGTGAATATGATGTTGAAGTATTGACAAGACCTTCTATCCCTGACAATATTAAACACTGGAAAGTTTTTGATGATGATGCTTAGGTAAAAGATTTTTGTAGAACAAAGGAGAGTTTGTTGATCAATACATTGATTGGGAGCCAATGGTGTGTGTAGTAGAGGGAAAAGAAACCTTGTTTGGCAAAGGCATCATCCAACTAAAAACTAATACCATTCCTAGAGGGCTGGTTTCTCTTGAATCAAACTTTGATAATGTTGATTGCATTATTAAGACATATAGCAGCCTCAAGGGATGTTGAGGAGCATGATCTTGGTACAAAGGAGAAGCCAAGGAAGATTTGGTTAGGAAGCAATCTCAGCAAGGAGGAGAAGCAGTCCTACATCCAATTGTTAAAAAAATATCAAGATTGCCTAGCTTGGACCTATTCTGAACTAAAGGCATACAAGAGAGGATTTGTTTCAACATGAGATTCCCTTGGAGTCCAATGCAAATCCATTTAGGAAGAAACAAGAGGCCAATCAATCCACTCTTATCTCTTAAAATGCAAGAGGAATTGAAGAAGCTAAGAGATGGAGGGATTATTCAGCCCACAAGGTATTCTTCTTGGGTTGCAAATTTAGTACTAGTTAGAAAGAAGAATGGTGACATCAGGCTGTGTGTGGATTTTAGGAATCTAAACAGAGCATCAATGAAGGATAATTATCCTTTACCAAACATGGAAAACATGCTACAATTAGTGACTGGTTATGAGTTGCTTTCCACCTTAGATGGTTTCTCTGGTTATAACCAAGTTGTGGTGAAGGAATCAGAAAGGATCAAGATAACCTTTACTACTCCTTGGGGAACTTATGTATATGTTAGGATGCCCTTTGGTTTGATGAATGTTGGAGCCACCTTTCAAAGAGCAATGGATGTTCTTTTTGGTTACATCAATGAGTTTATTGTTGTTTACCAAGATGATGTAACTATGTTTTCTAGGAAGAGAAGTGATCACTTGCAGCACTTGGAAAAAATGTTGATAAGATGTAGAGAATATGGCATTTCACTCAATCCAAAGAAGTGCCATTTTGGAGTGCAGAAGGAAAATTTTCTTGGTCACATTGTGTCACAAGAAGGGGTGATGATTGATCTAGAAAGGGTAGAGGCCATCAGCAAGGTCCCAATTCCAAGAACCAAGAAAGGAATTCAAGTCCTTCTTTGGGAAGATAAACTTCATCAAAAGATTCATATCAAACTTTGTTGAGTTGACCATTCCAATTACTTCCATGTTAAAGAAGGACCAGGTCATCAAGTGGGAAGAGGATGTCATTCAAGATTTCAATGGGATTAAAGAGGCATTAAAGCATGCCCTGTTTTAGTAGCTCTAGATTATAAGAAGCCTTTTCAACTATTTTCTTTTGCTTTAGAGAATACTATTTGCATCTGTCCTGTTGCAGAAAGATGATGAAGAGGTTGAGAGGCCAATTGCCTTTTTTAGTAAGGCATTGCAGGGGCTGAGCTGAAATACACTATTATGGAGAAGCAAGCATTTTCCTTGGTAAAAGCAACAAAGGTTTTCAGGCCTTACATTCTAAGCTCTAAGTTGGTTCCTATGTTCCCCACACCATGGTGAAGGACATCTTATTAGAGATGGAGGTCTCAAGAAAAATATGTAGATGGGTGAACAAGTTGCAAGAATATGACATGGATATCCAAACCATGAAGTTGGTAAGAGGTTTGGGCTTGGATAAGCTTATGGATGAGAGAAACTTGCAAACTATTGAGGTAAATGAGGTAGAAGAAGAAAGGGTAGGTGTTTTTGAAAAGTTGATGAGTTCTGAGTGGTACAAAGATGTAATTTTTTATCTTAGACATTTATACTACCCCCTTGAGTATTTGAGTAAGAACAAAAGAGCTCTTAAGTTGGCCTCCCAGAAATATGTCATTACTGATTATGGGTTAGCTTGGAAGAACCCAGAGGGAGTCCTCTTAAGGTGCATTACTGAAGATGAAGCCCCCAAGATAATTGTTGATTTCCATGGAGGAGTTTGTGGGGGAATTTTGCTACAAGAGTCACAACACACAAGATCTGAGGGTTGGTTATTGGTGGCCAACTCTCTTCAAGGATACAACCTTGTTGGTTAGAAGATGTGAGAGTTGTCAGCATTTCTCTAGAAGACTGAAAGCTTTAGGCTCCTTCCTTTGCATCCTGTATCAATTGAAGCCCGTTCAAGCAATGGGGAATGGATTTCATTGGTGAGATTTCAGACCCTTCAAGTGTTGGCCATAAGTGGATTCTTGTAGCCACTGATTACTTTACTAAATGGGTGGAGGAAATCCCCACCAAGAAGGAAACACACCAAATTGTCATGGATTTTGTGTTGAACCATATCATCTGTAGGTTTGGAGTGCTAATTAAAATTGTAGCTGATAATGCCATGAGTTTTGAGCTAAACCTCTTGGTGGAAATGTGCAAAGAGTATGGGATCAACTTGACATATGCTTCTAATTACAATCCCCAAGGGAATGGACAAGTTGAGTCCAGTAATAAAAACTTGTTGAAAATTATTAGAAGAACCTTGGAGCTGAACAAAAGGAAATGGGGTGAACAGTTGAAGTTTGTTGTTTGGGCTGATAGAATCACTATCAAGAGAGCTACTGGAAAGAGTCCATTTGAGTTGGTGTATGGAACTCAGGCCCTACTTTGCCCCTACATATGCAACTATCCTCATATCATTTCATTCAACAATTTGGAAGATCAAGAGGTTAGTCCATATGATGCTCGCATTAACTAGATCGTTGAACTTGATGAAGAAAGGAGGGCATCCCACCAGAGGCATGTAAAGTTCAAAGAAAAGATGAAGAAGTTATTTGACAAGAAGGTCACTCCTAGAGCTTTCAATGTTGGAGATCTTGTACTACTATGGGATAACAGGCATGAAGATAAGGGAAAGCATGGAAAATTTGATGCATTATGGATGGGCCCTTACTCCATTGATATTAGGATTGGTGAACATACCTTCTTCTTGAAGGACTTGGATGGGAATTTCTCAAACTACCTATTAATGGTAGGCATTTGAAGCATTTCTTGGATTGATTCCCTAGAATCAGGGTAAAACATCTTTTTTGTATAGTGTATAGCTTGTTGTTTGTTTCCTGTCTTTTGTGTTTTTGCTTGTTCTGGTCCTTGGTGACCTATTTTTGTTGGTTTCTCTATTCGTTTTTGGGAGATGGCTCTATTTCTCTGCTCTGTAAGCTGACTCCTTTACCCAATGGATATTTTTGGCACTTGGTCTACCTTTTTCTTGTGGCACTCACAAGGAGTGCCCATCCCCGAGTCGGAGCCTGATGTTGGTGCTCAAAATAGTTTCGCCCCATTTTCCATTGAAAATCTATCAATTTGGCCTCTGCCATATTTTATCTCCCGTGTTGTGCCTGAAAAGTCTCTTCCTTCCTTTTGTTTCCATAATCAATCCATTCTGGGCCGAGGATCATGTATGGATCCATAGTTGTTTCCTTGTTTCTCTGTTTATCTAGAAAGGGTTGTAATTTGGGTCTCCCATTCTCTGTTCATCTAAAAACTCGAGGCTCTCCCATTCTTTCCATTATTTTCCATAGTGGGATTTGTTTTCCTTATCATTTTTTCCCTAAATACTTGAAGAAAAATGAATGGATGTAGCTCGGAGGAATGTATTTGAGCCTTGTAACATTTCTAAATTCTCTTTCCTTGGAGAAAATTTCATCTCTCGGGCTCAAATGGTCATTTTTTACATTTTATGGTTTGATGGGAATTTCTCCTGGTCAAATTTACATCCTTACATCAACAGGAAATGTGGCCTCTTTTGGTTGGATGCGGCTTAGTAGGGTACTTTAAAAATTTTATGAATCGCCTCAACTTAAAAACTTGTCTACGTGGAAGAATGACACTCATTTGAAGATTTTCTTTTTGGTTTGGCCTTGGAGTAGTGTCGGGAGGACACGTGGAGGTTTCTGCTGCTTTTCCTAGACTTAGAATTTTTTTATGTATCTAATATTTTGGTCGGGATAGGGACACGTGGTGAGCCCGCGCTCATTCAAGGTCTTAAACTTGGGCACCATTTTGAAATTGTGCCATGGGGATGTGGAGGCTTCACTAGGTCTTACCATACTTAGACTTTTCTAACTATTTTTTGAGTGGCCTGGGACATGTGGAGAGACCACGCATGTTTGGGACCGGCCCTTGAGTTTTATTTTAAAGAAGTGCCATAGGAGGAAACTTGGAGGCCTCTCGCTCACTTTGCATTTTTCTTGGAATTTTCAACGGCCAAAGGAGATTGCCTCGAGACCCTGACACATGGTGCCTTCCATTGATCTTTAAGCTTTAAACAATTTTTTCGGGCTAAGACACGTGGTGATCCCGCGCTCATTCAAGGTCTCAACTTTTGGGGACCATCTCAAGATGTGCCATTGTGATGCATGGTAGTTTGAAAATTCAAAAGGCGGGAAGGGAAGTGGACCATCGGGGAAACTTGGATTTTTTGCCTCTTAAGGATTAAAATATCAAAATGGCCCACAAGCCCGACAAAAGGGAGGTCAAGGTTGGCTTTGAAAAGTCAAAAGGTGGGGAAGTGGACCATCGGGGAAACTTGGATTTTTTGCCTCTTGTCATCAAAAGGATTAAAACATCAAAATGGCTCATAGGCCCAACAAAGGATCAGTCAAAATTTTCTTAGAGTCAATGGCGGAGGTGTAGACTTTGGGGGAAATTTGGAAAATTTTCCTTTTGTGAAAAAAGGAGCTAAAGTATAAAAAGAGAGTGTGTTTCCACTGGGACCCACATTGGGACACATGTCAGCCCATTTTTGAAGGCAGAGGGGTGGAGAAAATGGGAATTTTTTCCATTTTTTCAAAAGGTTGTAAAAGGTCAAAAGGAACCCCTGGCCCATTTTAAATTGAATCTTCCATGGATGGCCCAAATTCAAAGTAGAGATCAACGCAGTTGTGCATGTCTGTATCTGATTTTCCCCCATTTTTACTAAAAATCTCCTGGAGATGTGAGTCTTCATGATTTCTTGATATTTCCTACACGCCAAATAGAGAGGAGAGTTAATTTGATATCTAAATTTGGTGGGAAGATCTAGAGACATCTTTTACCATTAAGATGAGATCGACCCTTGGGCTCGATCTGATCTTCCATTTTTTTTCCTTCTGGGCATGCAAAGAACTAGATTTGATAGATTAGGGGTGGAAGTGGTTGGCAAGTAGAAGGAAGAGTGATCTACTAGAAGGAGGAGTTGAATGTGGGAGATATTTGAAGAGATCTACCCTCTGAGCACCTGACACCTTTTTGTAGATCTGATTCTAGGAATCATGATCGAGATCATGGCAAGCACTGGTACACTCAATGTTTGGGTTTTTGGGGGAAAACTCTATGTGGTAAAATGTTATAAATTACATGAATTTATCGTTGCAAATGGTTGGAGTGTTAGAGGTTGGAAAAATCCCAAGAGGAAAATTTGATGAGCCCATCTTTTCGAGAGAAACCCATCGAGAAACTTGTTTATCTCTTTTGTATTAAATTTGATCATTGTGTCAAGGTGGTTGCGAGTGTATAACCATTGACAACCTCTAAGATTTTTCTAGAAAATTTCCCTCGTTCATGAATTTAATCAAATCCTAGTTATTTTGTTGATCTTGAGAAAAATTATGTTTGTTTCATTTTGAGTGTCTGCAAATGGTTTTTCTTGTTCCCGTTGCAATCTTACATTGAAATCTTTGTAAATCACACAAGATCTTATCCTTGTGATAGTTTGGTGGCATTTTTAATTTCATTTATTAGAAGATATTTCATTTGATAGTGAAATAAACAAATTTAAAATCATTGTGACTCCTAGCATGACTATAAGATTGTTTGTTAGCCTTTGAGGGTATCTTAGGCGTGATGAAACAGAGATTGATGATGTTCAGTTAAGTTTTTCAATTTGAGCCTTCATATTGAACTCTTAAAGTTTGTGTGATAACGTGTTGATCTGGGCCTCCATTGAAGCACATATTCTAGTTAAAGGAACATTTTAGCTATTCTGAAGCATTTTTTTGTCTAAGCTTTCCATTTTTGTAAGAGTTCTCAGAGATCTGGAAAATCAAGTTCATTCTACCTCACCTCCCACAACAAAATTCATTTAAAAACAACCAATCCTACCCATACTACCCCTGTTTGTCTTGTGTGTGCACAAATGCATAATTTCTATCACCAAAACATGTAGAAACAATCAGGATTCCAAATGTCTTTAGTAGCCTAAACCTTTCCTAGAAAATATCTCCACTATCTAGAGTGACAACTCGTGAGAGTTAGGTTTTGTTGTATTGATCATATTTTCTCCAAGGTCTTCTTAATAACTTCACTAGGAAGGATATCTCCATCTCCTCTACAAAAAACAGGCTAGAAAAGGGTCTTCTCACCTTGGTTGAAAGGCACAACCATAAAGTAGTGAGGATAGGTCAAATCCTCTTGAAGGTGCTAGCTGAATTTTATCCCGGCTACAAAATGACTACACTACATGCTATAATTTTCTGGAATCTTCCCGCCAAACTTGTGATGCTTCATAGCTTCTAAAGGAAAATCAATTTGGGTACCAACACACTATACAATAGGGATCATACGCTCACCATATGCCCCTAAATCACGATATGAACCATCACATATTACATGAATTATATGCATGAGTTACACAATGTATAACTTTATAACATATATTCAATTGCAATATAACATGGTGATGCACACGATTCATCATAATAGGGTGCAAAAATACAATACAATATAATTCACTTTTCACCAACTTTGTTACACAATACATCAATACTCCTTCATATCACATAATGCCAAAATTCTCCAACACTCCACAATCCACAATAAGATTCTTTTTCACACATAATAAGGTGGTACAATCACTTGTGAAATCTTCATAGAATCCATGAAAAGGAGAAAGAGAGAGAGTACTCTCCTTGTAAGAAAATCAACATGATAAAAAATATGCACTAAGTGACATACAAAACATGTGCATTCAGAATATGAAAATTACGACATAGTTCACATCACACTTATATCACATTACTCTTCCAATTTCTACCACCACAACACAAAAAAACATCACAACTAAAATTTTCTCTAGAGGTTCAAGGGCATGAACCTGATCTCTAATACCAAATGTAACACCCATATTTTACACACAAAATACAACAGTAAAAAAATACTAGGATAAATTTTTTAGACTTACATTGCTCACCGCACAACTCCACAAGGGCTCCAAGTAGAGAAACTCAATAACACATAAGACATTTACATAATTCTTCTACTCAAATAGGCACATGAAAACACCATATACATGTCGATGCCACACTTTCCCCAAAGAATGAATTATAGAAATAACCCAAACACAACAAAGGGACAATGGATTGGCACATCCACAACACATCATTACCATGATTACAACTTCATTACGATTAACATTCCAATAACATTATTGTGCAAGGATAATTTTATTATTTTTCCATCTAGAGATTTTTAAATTATTTTCACATTCATCTTACGGTTCAACCATTTATGTTGGTTATTTATCTCTTACAAAAATCTTCATAACTTACATAATTATTTTCCATATTTCAAATTTCATACAAAGTTCCTAATTCTCTCGTTCTTATGTTAAAGTTTTGTTTGTCAAAATATGTTTTGTTGATGTTTAATTCTACCCTCATTAATAAAGGGGACTAACCATAAGATGTCAAGGGAGAAATAATACAATTCAAAGGAGGTGAAGGTTCATGTTTCCCTTTCCTATAAACCTCCTTCTATATGAAGCACATTTGTTCTCATACTATGGTGGTTTTAGTTCCAAATTTAGTTTGATTCAGTTAAGCATTTACAAACATAATTTTATTTATTTTATTTTTAGTGGACTCTATATTGGCTCAAATGCCTAGTCCCACCAAGAATAATTTGCATCCATTCTTAACAAAAATTCAAGCTTAAATCAACCATAAGGACTTCAAAACACAATTTGTTCCTAAACCATTATTACATACATACATACATATATATATATATATATATATATATATATATTCAATGATGTTGTTTCTTAGGTCTCTTTTTTGGCATCACTTTATAACATGAACAGTTATGAAATTACTAGTGTAACTTCTTGAAGAAGTACATCATTGGAAGCATTATAAACTACCCATGAACCACAAGTGAATTGTATTCGAGGTAAGATCCCATGATTCTACATTTCACGATTGCACATATGAATTTTCTTTTATTCTTAATGTCATAAAAGGCATAACAAGGGATTACGGGAAAAAGTTTCGGTTTCTTGGGTTCTCTAAACTCACATATTTCAAATCAATTTCATTTTGCAATGAGTTGCTCACCATTTTATACCAACGCGTTAACCCCTTCATTATCCAAGCTTTAGCTTAATTCTGTGCATGTAAGGATCTACACCTTAAATAAATATGAGTTTAAGATGAGAGTACATATTTATGCTAAACAAGCTTCATGAAAGACTAAGGTGTTAAATTGTTAGTAATCACTCAGGGTAACACATTTATCTGTAAAGAACTAAGGAGATCATTAAAAATATTTTAATTTATAGTAAAACTATTTCCCTAGCTTCATTTGTGTGATCTAGATCCAAAAGGAATACATTTGATGATAAGGAAAATTCCTACATCTAACCGAAAGACTTTGTAAATGAAAAGGATAATAGGAGGGGTTAGATCTACTTACTCTAGATAAAGTTTGTCCAGTCTTTCCTAACCTCCCGATTCACTACGGTAATGCTAAACATACCGACTATGACGATAATAAAAAATAGGGGTCTTATTTATCTAAACTAGGAGGTTCCATCGAGCACAAAATTTTAAGTTCATTTTACGGTTTCAAATTCTTTTGGGCTAAGGAAGATCATACGAGTAGGATGACATCGAGAGTAGAGATTGAATGTTATCCAAAGGTTTCGGTTTTCCACACTAAAAGGATTAATGCATGAAGGTTTGTTATACATGAGTCTTAGACTAGGGTTGAGTGTTTCGTTTAGATATCTTTATTACATTTTTAAGGTAAGGAACACAACACCAATTATTTAATCAAAAATTGCACAATGGAAATGCACTACAAGATATTAAATTCAAATTCATTTAACATATATATATATATATATATATATATATATATATATCCAACATTTTTACAAAAATGTAAATCTAAATCAAAATGGTACCTATGATTAAATGTATATTTTCCAAGGTGTCCTTAAACTAGCATCTCATACAGATTACAAAATTTCAAATAAATAACTTTACTGTAACATAAAAATACATAAATATTTTCTTCTATTAACATTCATAAATTCTAACAACATGCAATGAATCACACCCACGTCATTCCGCCATCTTACTTGTATCTTGCAAAAACATGTGAGCATGAAATCAACGATAAATCGTTGGCATGGCATCCACCCAAATCTAGCATAATTAATGTTATCTAGTCTCCCATTTACTTTATAATAACAATAATTTACATTCGAAAGGAAAAGGGTTAGAGACATGTATTCATTTCATTTCATTTCACATCATTTCGTAACCAAGGAGAGAGAAAGAGAAAGGAAGGAGAGAGAAACACTATTTTCCCAAAAGTGAAATTTCACACAACAAGCCACAAGATAGAGTTCCAAATAGTTGTTTACAAGTGTCAACAATTTTCCCTAGGGGTTTGGTAACTGCAGACAGAGGGCCCCACAACTCTCTTTTTACATTTTCTTGCTAGCTACAAAAAGGTTCAAAAAGGCTCGGAGGCAAAGAAAACATTTTCAAATGTTGTCTTTCGATGAAAAAACACACCATGGTTGAATTTCTACATGCCCACTTATATTCCAAGATTTCATAGAAAGTGACAGAATTTGGAACTAGCGAACGGTTTATGATTGGCGGAATTTTAGGGCCATCAATCGTAATTGGCCTAGCCAAGCAGTTGCAAATGATTAACAATTAGCTTGAGGGATCAGAAAACCACGTCTAACACTAATTTTCAACGGATGAACGTACCATGCTAAATTTCCTATAGGTTCCCCCATATGAGGAGAATTCATTAGAGCCAAAGGAATTGAGAACTAGAAAATAGTTTTCAAACGGAAACAAGCTTTCACGAGCCACCAGTCATAAATGGTCCAGTTTGACCTAGTCAAATTGTAACCAAATGCCTACAAAATGGATTTTCCAAATTATCAAAATTTTTTTCCTCAAACTAAGGATTCCATGAAATTTTATAGTAAAAAAACTAGCATTTTGCGAAGATGGATAAACATTTCTTTGTCAGGATTTAAATGGAGAGTTGAAACAAAACCCAACTTTTCAAATTTTAACTTCCTACAGTTGCAAAATAGTGTAACAGGGCTCCTAAAATGGCGTCAAAATATCACAAAAGATCATTTGAGGTCAATTTAAGGATTGAGGTAACTCCTCATATAACAAGGTACACGTAGGAAACTAAACATCTCCTTTCTAGAGTTATGAAATTTATTTTCCAAGCCTCCAAAAATTGTGATTTTATTTTCACAAGTGAGCAATCAACATATTTATAGGGACTCAACTTCAGCTTGTCAATAAAATAAGTTACTAAAGGAATCTAGTTTCATCAAGAGTTTTTAGATCATCTCAAAATGAGGGTTTGAGTTTATGCTTATCTACCAAGGAATATTTTGAGTGCGCAAGCTATAGTAAGACATTTTTTTTTGAAAACAAGTTTATTTAAAATTGTCAATTCTATGATAATGCTACATTTTAAAATTTTATTTCATTACAAACAAACCACTAAAGAACAAAAATTATAGAAGACAGGGAGAGATGAACCATGCCTGGGAACGACGAGCGAAGTGGGTATGGGGGCTCTAGGATCACAACACAAAAGTTGTTCACATCACCTCTGAGAGTGGCTATCAAGGATTATCCGTATTTAGGTGTGATGTATCCAAGTGTTCCCACAATTTCTTATCCTTGAGCTATTTTTGCTTTGTTATAGCAGATCTAGTATCACACTTCCATCTAGCCTTTCATGAAATCAATAATCCAAGCTTCCATTTTGTAAGTAAGAGTAAATTAGCAACTGGTCATTCTTGTGTAAGCAATACCCTTACAAGGACACGAGATTTTTGTGTTGGGCTATTGAAAAATCCTCCACTTTTTCCTTGTATTCTCTTTCCATTTGCAGACTGTCTCCAATCAATATATATATCTATATGCACCTTTTATACCATCTGCTAGAGTGGCTCGAAAGACCAACCCAAATCCTACAAAATCGAATTCCCTCTAGATTCTTAGTAGTTAATCTCCCATTTAGACCACCTTTAGGTTTCTATTTGGAGAGAAATCTCTTTAAAAAAATCCCCTCACACAAATATGTGCATAGAAATCACAAAATTATTTGAACAAGAAACTCCAAGAGTCAACTTTATATGGAGATTTTGTATCAACTTTCCTTTCACATTTATTTCAATAAAAGGGTTCCTTTTGAATCACTTTCCTCCTTATATATAGATGTTTAACAAGAGACATAATTTGCAACATTTTGATGATCCAACTAAAAAAGAAATGTTATTGAAATTTATTGCGACCCCGTGTTATTATGTGCTCTATAGGGGTACCAACCAAACATGTCCACACAACCACTACAAGTTTAAGTGGTGAGTTGATGGTAATGTTTAGAGTTTCCTCAAAATAGCCAACACAACAAAGAATGTCGACCAAACAAGAATAAGAATTCAGTTGTAGGTGGAATGTTGTCAGACAAGCTTATGCCATTGAAGTATTTTTTCCCTTTTCCTACTAAACCTGCGTGTTTGCATAAAGTAAAAAGAATGAAGCTTACATGGTTAGGGCATGTTCCATTAGACCACATATCTTGATGCATTTTTCTTAACAGAAGAATTTATTTGCATATGTATCTCCATTGTTGCGTACATGACTACAAGGAACTTACAACTAGTTCGACATGCTTCCTCTTACCTTTACATCAAGCAAGAGGATTAAACCCTGCTCTATAGATCTTGTTATTTTTTGACACATGCTAGGAGAATGCAAGTAATGGAAGGAGACTCCACACCTACTAGTGCATTAATATGAAAGTTTCAAAGTATTTATAATAAATCCCAATCTTTTGTGAATCCTGAATCAAGCAGTCCACATGGCTAGCAAAGCCTTGTGTTTCATCCTCCCAAAAATGTGAGCCAAGTCATGCATTAACTAAAATAATAAGGATGATTAGGGGATAGAAACCCCACTCACCTACTTTCCTATAATAAACAATAATGTACTATGAATGCAATACAATGAGGAAAAAATAAGTCCGCCCAATAGATAATAATGACAAGTGTTGGTGGTTGGAAGTAAAGAATTCAAAATATAAGAATCGATGTTAGTTAAAGACCAATCTCCTCCCTCTCACCGCCCCACACATTATCAATTTTTTGTTATTTTGGACATTATTATATGGTCGGCACTATATTTCCCTCTACTTAAAAGAGCATTAGCCTCGATGTGACACAACACCAAGGAAAGCAAAGAATGAAGAAAATGACTACAAGATCTACATAGGGATAATATCTCTATCATTATAACACAACCATACCTGTAGATTAGAAAATTTATCTCGATTATTTAACTTTTAATGTTCTATGAAGATTGGAAGTTTTCTCTTATTTCATTATTTAATGAATCTCTTTTCCTTTACATTATTCCTAACTTAAGTCCTTAACATATCAGTTGTTGTAAAGTTTTAATTTATTCCTTGTTGTGGGTTCCCAACAGATGCCACTATCACAATACCATACGAGGGTTACACACAACACTAATGGTTCATAAGAAATCATGATATTTACCCTTATGAATATATCACATAACAAGAACTTAGCCAAACCATATAAATAACATACATATCCCTCATAACACAAGAATCAGGACATGCTTCGACCCAAGGTACTTGTAACATAAGCAGACTACAACAACATGGAATTCCCAACATGTACACATATAGGGGTTTCATGCAACTAAAAACCATAACTATAGCTATATAGGGTCAAGATGGAAACAACATCACAAGACATAAACCAGAATCTCAAGAGTACACCTAACTCAACCAACTCCGTACACCTCCCGAAGCATCACAAACAAGTCCATATACCTCCCAAGCATCACAAAAAAATACATATATCTCCCAAGAATCACATAACAAATCCATATACCTCCCAAAGGATCACAAATAAATACTTATAATTCGAAGAATCACATAACAACTCCATATACCTCCCAAAGCATCAATCACACCCACACAAATCTCTTATGCCTCCCTCAAGTCTCTTATGCCTCCCTCAAGTGTCTCTTATGCCTCCCTCAAGCCTCTTATGCCTCCCTCAAGTCTCTTACACCTCCCTTAAGCAATAAAATAAAGATAAATTTTCCTTAAATTGCTCCCCAAAAGATGTTGGTCACCCTATGGCCCTAGGCACATAGGGTTCAAATACATCTAACCCAAGTGACATAATAACTCATGGTTTAACAACCCGATAGTTATTTGTAACTCCTTGGGGCGTACCCCTATACAATGAAGTGGGTCCATAAGTTCCACAACTCGATGGTGAATCCCATGACCCTATTCCAACACATTACTTTATTAGAACCAACATAACAATCCATTTCAAATGCGAGTGGAAAAAACTCAAGCTTTGGGCTAGGCTATAAAACTTTTAAACTTTAAAATAAAATTTAAATCTAAGAAAAAAAAGTGGCCAAGTAGCCATAGTTAGTGAAAAAAATCACATGTTAGTACAACAACCAAATAAAATTCCCAAAATATAAGAACATATTAATCAATAAAACTGTTGGTTCTTACAAGAAAAGAGAAAATGTTCAATTTACAATTAAAATATGTATATAGGACTAACAAATTACGATAACTATGTTACCTTACACGGCCACCAAAGGGGTATTCAATGAGTTACTAGCACTCGAAACATCAAGCCTCAACTCGTAAAATATTATATCAATAATACAACTATCATCATCTCTATCTGAATCTTCCCGCCACCACTTCAACAAGGCTCAACATAGTCAAAATCACATAGGTTGAATCCATGCAATAACCATATTAGGAGAGAAAGGAGTACAAGTCGTCATCTACTAAGCCTAAGAAACACATGACGCATGACACCCATTGAGAAAGTGCCACACATACCAAACAAAACAAAGTGGGTTTTCAGCCTATGTAAGGGTCCACTTCCTATCACGTACTCATCTCAAGTGAGTGGTCAACAATATACATTTCCTAACTCTAAACATGCACCTTTTAATGGTTTCCTTAGAAATTTGGTTAGTGTAGAGTCCACAACATAATGTATAACTACATCACTAACACAAATTAACCATAGTGTCTTACGCATGGTATATATATAGGTAAAACACAATCATTACTTTCACGGGTTATGATACATCACATTACCACATTCTACACCCAAAGTGCAATCACTATACAATAGGGATCATATGCTCACCATATGCCCCTAAATCACGACATGAACCATCACATATTACATGAATTATACGTATGAGGAACACAATGTCTAACTTTACAACATATAGTCAATTGTAATACAACATGGTGATGCACATGATTCATCACAATATGGTGATGACATTACGATACAATATAATTCACTTTACACCAATTTTTTCATGTAATACATCAATACACCTTCATATCACATAATGCCAAAATGCTCCAACAATCCACAATCCATAATAAGATTATTTTTCACACATAATAAGGTAGTACAATCACATGTGAACTCTTCATAGAATCCATGAAAAGGAGAGAGTGAGTACTCTCATCGCAAGCACATCAACATGGTAAAAAATATACACTAAGTGACATACACAACATGTGTGTTCAAACATCACAATTAAGATGTATTTCACATCACACTTATATCACATTACTCTTTCAATTTCTACCACCACAACGTAAAAAACATCACAACTCAAATCTTCCCTAGAGGTTCGAGAGAATGAACCTACGCTACGATACCAAATGTAACACCCATATTTTACACACAGAATACAATAGTAAAAAAATACCAGGATAATTTATTTTTTTTACTTACATCACACACTACATAACTCCACAAGGGCTCTAAGTAGAGAAACTCAACAACACATAAGAAATTTACATAAGTCATCGACTCACATAGGCACATGACAACACCATATACATGTCGATGCCACACTTTCCCCAAAGAATGAATGATAGCAATAACCCAACCACAAGAAAGGGACTCAAGGATTGGCACACCCACAACACATCATTACCATGATTACATCTTCGTTATGATTAACATTCCAATAACATTATTGTGCAAGGATAATTTTATTCTTTTTCCATCTACAAATTCTTAAATTCATTTCACATTCATCTTACAGTTCAACCATTTATGTTGGCTCTTTATCTCTTACGACAATCTTCATAACTTACATAATTATTTTCCATATTTCAAATTTCATACAAAGTTCCTAATTCTCCCATTCTTACGTTAAAGTTTTGTTTATAAAAATATGGTTAGTTGATGTTTAATTTTACCCACATTAAGAAAGGGCACTAACCATAAGATGTCAAGGGAGAAATAATAATAGTCAAAGGAGGTGAAGATTCAAGTTTCCTTTTCCTGTAAACCTCCTTCTATCCAAAGCACGTTTGTTCTCGTACTGTGGTGGTTTTAGTTCCAAATTTAGTTTGATTCAGTTAAGCATTTACAAGACATAATTTTATTTTATTTTATTTTTAGTGGACTCTATATTGGCTCAAATGCCTAGTCCCACCAAGAACAATTTGTATCCATTCTTAACAAAAATTGAATGCTTAAATCAACCATAAGGACTTCAAATGACAATTTGTTCCTAAACCATTATTACATACATACATACATATATATATCTATGTATGTGTGTATGTATGTATGTATATGTATGCATATATATTTTATTTCAATGACATTTTTTCTTAGGTCTCTTTTTTTGATGTCACTTTATAACATGAAGAGTTATGAAAGTACTTGTGTAACTTCTTGAATAAGTACATGATTGGAAGCATTATAAACTACACATGAACCACAAGTGATTTGTATTCGAGGTAAGATCCCATGATTCTAAATTTCACGATTCCGCATGTGAAATTTATTTTATTCTTAATGTCATAAAAGACATAACAAGGGATTACGGGAAAACATTTATGGTTTCCTAGGTTCTCTAAACTCACATATTTCAAATAAATTTCATTTGTAAGGAGTTAATAACCATTTTGTACCAACGTGTTAACCCCTTAATTAGCCAAGGTTTGGCTTAATTGCTATGCACATAAAGATCTACACCTTAAATAAATATGAGTTTAAAGCGAGAGTACATATTTATTATAAACAACCTTCATGAAAGACTAAGGTGCTATGTTGTTAGTAACCCTCAGGGTAACACATTTATCTGCAAAGAACTAAGGAGATCATTAAAAAGAGTTTAAGTTATAGTAAAACTATTTCCCTAGCTCCATTTGTGTCATGTGGATCCAAAAGGAATTCATTCGATGACAGGGAAAATTCCTACATCTAACTTTGTTAGACTTGGTAAACGACAAGGATACTAAGGAGGGGTTATATCTACTTACTCCAGATAAAGTTTTCCCATGTCGCTCCTAACCTATGGATTCACTACGGTAATGCTAAACATACCGACTATGATGATAACAAAAACTAGGGGTCTTATTTACCTAAAGTATGAGGTTCCATCGAGCACAAGAGTTTAAGTTAATTTTACATTTTCAATTTCTTTTGGGCTAAGAAATATCATGCGAGAAGGATGACATCAAGAGTAGAGATTGAATTTTATCCTAAGGTTTAATTTTTCCACACTAAAAGGATTCATGCATGAAGGGTTGTTATACACGAGTCTTATACTAGGGTTGAGTGTTTCGTTTAGATATCTTTATTACATTTTTAAGGTAAGGAACACAACACCAATTATTTAATCAACAATTACACAATGGAAATGCACTACAAGATATTAAATTCAATTTCATTTTACACACACACACACACACACACACACACACACACACAGATATATATATGTATATGTAACATTTTACCAAATGTAAATCTAAATCGAAATGGTATTTTGACAATTTTTACACTTGTGCAAAAATGGGAAACTTGAAACTTCGTCGTTACGATGAAAGTCATGGGTGAAGTATACCTAAGCTAAGGAATTTCTGATGGTATTAGTTACTTCGCTAAATTAATTACTGATTAAGTGAAATCTATAGCTATGTGTGTTATTACAAAATGTAACAGATCACATAGTCTACAATTTCATGATACCTTCAGCAAAAGAACAAAAAGGCCCTAAAGGATAGCTATGTTGTCTTGATGAAGACACCAAATTATAGAGTAGGTGAAGTGTTGAGTTTTGGGACAAAAACATAAGTGCATATTACGAAATCAGAGTTCATTACTGAATGTTACATGTTCTCATTAATTTCTTTCCTTCATGTTTAAGACATTCAATTATATGACTGAGTTGTTTAGTTCATCATACACTCCATTCAGAAGCTTGAAATGCAGAAGGAAATACACAACTCAATTTTAGAATTCAATGTTTTATTCACAAGGAAGGTCAAATGTTTCCCACACAAGCCGTGGGATATGACTAAAAGTAAAGTACATCTACTGAATAAAGAGGTACACATGCATGAAATAGAAAGCAAAGGAATATGAGTGAACCCATCATTGCCTTTGTATATTCTTCGTTGTGTAGATTGTCCCCCTTCTATCTTGTTCCATCTTTGTCTTCACAATTCAAAGCATGGTACTGGAAAGTAAAAGAAAGGAATCATCAATAAAGAGCTTAGGGTTAATCCATATTCCTACACTGTCCTAATTTGTGCATATGGATCTCTATGTTAGCATAGTCTACGTACTTGTTTTTTATTATTAGACTAGTTGTTCTATCTATTCCATTATTCTCTCCTTCTTATTTGTAACCTCTCCATCCATTTAGGGGAGTCTTGTTTATTCCCGTACCTATAAATAATGTACGTGGGTTCTTTGTTCTTCAGAATAATATGAGATAACATATCTCTATTCTTTCTCCTTTATTTCTACCTCATAGTTTGGTATCAGAGCACCATATATCTTACCTATGTGCAAAGTGTCTTTTTCCTTTGGTGTTTTTCCTTGTTCTGCGTAAAAACATCTTGCCCTGCGTAAAGTGGAGATGCATTGTGCATGAGGAGAATAGACCTGCAACTGAGAGGAGATCTGTGTGAAAAGACAGGTAGAGACAAAGAAACAACGGCCTGCACGTGGTGGAGAAACATCGGCCTACATTTTTCTTCTTGTCTCTTTCTCTTTGCTGCATTCAGCCTACGTGGAAGTTGAAAAGCTGCGTGAAAAGCTAGGTGGAGGGTCTTTTAAACCTGCATGCTTTTAAAATACAAAATCTGCTACATGGAAATTTGGTGTTCTTGGGTGAATATTCACCTACGTGGAGTATTTCCCTACTCATGGATACGTGGAGGTGGACTTGCGTGGAAGATATCGGAGCGGCCTGTATTGCGGTACATGGTGGAGAATTTCTTGAGACCTATGCTTGGTTTCTTTCAACCTATGTGGAGATTGGATAGTCATCTATGTGGACAGGAGATGTGTGGAGCTATGTGTAGGAGAAAATACACTGCGTGGAAATACCGAATGCACTTGTTATACATTCCAAATAGAAGAGGAGAGTGGTTTGAATGCTATAAGAAGTGAAGGTGAGGTTGTGACACCACAAGATAATGGACTTAAGGGAGACGCACATCCGATTCTCACTCATCTCAAACCAGACTCTGGGTTTATGTTGGAGGAATTTTTTTATTAAAAGGGTGGAGAGAGACAATCATCTTATTACTACTCTAAGAAAAGTTGAGTTCAATATTCCCATTATGTTTGGAAAGCAAGCCGACGGGCCAAAAATATAAAGTAATGGGTGTGATTGGTACACCAAGTCACCAACAATTATTGGGCATCGACACCCTCAAGTTCCTTTCACGGATGCATGTGCAAATAGACAACCTCCAATCTCAACATAGAAGCAAATTAAAAACAATTTTAGCGTGGAATTTATTTGTTGTAGTCACTTTTCTACGTGGAGACAAGGAGTCTTCTTCAACTGCATTAAAAATTTTTATAGGCAGTTGCGTGGGCAAGAGAAACTAAAAGGGACTACTACGTTGAGGAGTCTTCAACAAAGAGAGGAGAACTATGTGAAGAGATACTCTACCAAGGAAACATGGAGTTTCTACAACACTACGCCGAATGTTGAGTGTAGACAACTCGATTGAGAGCATCAATAACACGGTCACCATAGCTAAAAGATGGAATATCAACTTGCCAATTAGAGAACACCATGAAGAAGCCCCTGAGAGCTCTAGGTTCTACTTTTCTTTGTTGAACGAGCTTCAAAATACTGGAAATCTAGCCTTCGACAAGCTAGTTCAAGAAGGACTTCTTGAATACTTTATTTTCGACGTCAACTACCAAGAAAAGTGAGTACGAGAAGAATTAGAAGCCGGGTATGACACCGACTGTGATGACGAAGAAGAACGACCTACAAAGCGTCACCATCTCATAGCATGAGCATCTATGAGCCAAGTAATTCTCATTAGTGAGTCAAAATTGTAATAACTCTTGAAATAAATAAATAAATATATATTTTTATTACGATGTCTGCTCTAAAGTTACTTATGTTCAATGCTCGGTTCCTCAAAGGGTCCATTTTGCAGCACTGGAAGACAAAAATGAAGACAATCTTTAGTTTAAAGGATTATGGAGAATTGTCACGAGTGTGCCCACTCCCACTGACCACTGATGAACTAATAAAATATGAAATGGCTAGTTCTAAAGCCTTGATGCTAATAATGCTCAGTATCAGTGACGATATGCAATCACATGTTCGGAATGCGGAGAAACCAAAGGAGGCTTGGGACAAGTTGGTAACCATTTATGAAGCCAAAAATCGATGAAGATACTTCATCTTCAATCAAAGCTGCACACCCTCTCTATGGGGTCAGACGAGAAAGTGGAGGAATTCTTATGTCACATGGTTGAGCTAAGATTAGAGTTATTAGCACTTGGTGAAACGGTGGACGATAAAATTCTCGTCACAATCACCTTGAGAGCACTCCCTTCTCAATTCTAAGTGTTCGTTATGACACTAAATGTGTCTAAACAAATAGTGACATTCGAAGAGCTTGTGAATTTGCTACAACAGGAAGAGGCCATCACTTCATCCCATGAGGAGTCTCAAGATAAAGCCTTGTTCTCAAAGCCTTACCGTGGCTAGAAGAATCGGAAGGGTCCCCCAGAGAAGCCAAATCCAGTGCAACCCAAACAACAATAAAGATCAAAAGTCAAAGAGATGGTGTCACATTTGTAGAACCAATACTCATGACACTGATCACTATGGCATAATAGCTTGAAACAAGGGTCTTCAAGCCATACAAGCACATCTAGGTGCGAAGATTTTCAAAAGTCCAAATGACGTCCCATTGGAGAAAGCACAAGGGACATCTCGCAGCCCAACAAGAAGATGATGAATCTAATGAGGAGACATCAAAAGGAGCCCATTATGGTAAGAACCTTGTACTCGTCTCTCAAACTTCTCAACCCATGAAGAAAGTTTGGTTGATAGACTCTGGTGTAAGCAAGCATATGTCAGGTGATAAGAAGTTGTTTGATTCACTACATGAAGAACCAACTGGAGATCGAGTTCGGATAGCGGATGACAAAGAGTACATTGCAAAAGGAATAGGGAATGTCACCATTCCTCTGGGACCATGAAAATGTACACTTACAAAGGTACTATATGTTCCTGGCTTGACTAGCAACCTCTTGTCAGTTACTCAGCTCTTGAATCATCACCTTAAGGTAGAATTTCTTGTTCAAAATGGCATTAAATCATGCTTAATCTCCCGACAAGGTACGGTTCTTGCTAAAGATTTTGTAAAAGATAAGTTATTTGCTTTAGATACTATTTCATCTTCTGCAGTAGCTTTATTTGCTTCAACAATAGAATCAACTACCTTATGGCATTTTAGATATGGACACTTGTTGGTTAGTTCATTGCACCATATGAGTTCAAAAGCAATGGTCCATGGACTACCCAAATTGTCCAGTTCCTTGCCTATTTGCCCTGGGCTGTCTTGTAGGAAAACAACACAGAGATCCATTTCAAGCAAGAAACTTTTATGCTAAGAAGTGTCTAGAGGTAGTTCATACCGATCTGAATGGCCCATTGCCTACTTTTTTTTTAGGATACAAGTACTTCCAACTATTCGTGGATGACCACTCTTACAAGATGTGGGTATATTTCCTAAAGAAGAAAAGTGAGGCTCTTCAACACTTGTAGAACTTCTATCATCATGTTTTCAAAGAGTCCAGGACAACCACTTCTTCTACTCCACTCAGATCGAGGGGGAATTCACATCAAAGAAGTTCTTGGCCTTCCTGAACCAACAAGGCATTAAACAACACCTGACTGCTCCCTACACACCCCAGAAAATTGGCATTATTGAGCACCGCAATCATACAGTGATGGAGATGGCTCACTACATGCTAACAATAGCAAAGCTAGAAGAACGCTATTGGGCTGAAGTAGTACAAACGACTATATATCTTCTCAATAGGGCACTGAAAAAGATTCTATAGAACAAAATTCCAGAAGAGGTATGGAGTGGTATAAAGCCATCAATTTCTCATTTGCAAGTATTTGGTTGCACAACATACATGCATGTCCCATCTCAGAAGAGAAAGAAGATAGATCCAAAAACACTCCCATGTATCCTTCTTGGTTACAGTACTACCTCAAAGGCATATCATCTCATGGTTCCTGAGACAAAGATAATATTTGAGATTTGAGACATGGTTTGTGACGAGTTATCCTTTGACTCAATAGTATCAACAAAAGATCCACTTCCAACCACATCTCACCGATTAGTCTCTGAATCAGATGATGAGCCAGAGGAGACTACTCAGAGAAAAGAAATGTTGCTAGGATAAGCTGGATAATGTGACTCCACATCAATCCACATGGCAACGACACAATTCTTCTCAAAAGTAGCCAAGTTCTCATCCGAAGTGGGTACAAAGCACTATCAAGGACTCACATTTACAACAACTCCCAGATACATCATCTGGAGTCAAAACAAGGATTCAAACAAGAAATGAGGTAAAATTTGCACTCATGAGTTCATTAATGAATAGCTCTAAGCCGATAATGTTCGTGAAGCACTCAATCAACCTTAGTGGAAGGAAGCCATGGATATAGAATATGACTCACTCATGAAAAATCAGACATGGGAACTTGTCGATCTACCTACAGGAAAGAAACCCATAGGCTGCAAATGGGTTTTCAATACAAAATATAAGGCAGATGGATCCATTGACAAACATAAAGTACAACTTGTAGCAAAAGGATATTCTCGAAAGAGGGCATCGACTATGAAGAAACCTTTGCACCCACTACGAAGATGAATACCATCAGAGTATGCACACTTGTAGCACAGAAAGGATGGAGACTTCAGCAAATGGACATCAAGAGTGCTTTCCTAAATGGTGATCTCAAAGAAGAAGTATACATGACCCAACTGAAGGATTTGTTGATGAAGAGTAGCCTAAGAAGGTATGTTGTCTCATCAAATCACTTTACGGATGAAACAAGCTCCCAAGGAATGGTATATCAAGATCAACAATCACCTTCGTAGCATGGGTTCACTTGTAGCCCCAGATTCGAATTTGTATATAAAGAAGGTAGACAAATAAATTGTCATTCTTGTTTTATATGTAGATGATCTTGCGATCACTGGGAGTTCAGAAGATCAGGTTGATATTATAAAGAATGATCTCAAAAGAACCTTCGACATGACAGATTTGGGGCTACTACATTACTGTCTTGGCTTGGAGATATGGAAAAAGGAGCATCACATTTTCGTCTCCCGGACAAAGTACGCTAAGGCACTCTGAAAATTATAGAATGTCTGACTATAAACCTATATCCACTCCCATGGAAAAAGGCTTGCAACTTTCATGATTCTAGGACTCACCTCAAGTAGATGCTACTCTCTACGGGTAATTTGTTGGAGGGCTCATCTATTTGACATACACAAGACCAGATCTTTGCTATCTTTGTTAGCTATATTTCTAGGTTCATGTAGGAGCCGAATAAATGTCACTGGAATGCAACAAAGCATGTTTTGAGATATGTCTAAGGAACCACCGATTATGATCTAGAATATAAGAACAATGATCAATTCTTCTTACAAGGATACATCGACGCGGACCACGCCGGATCTGTTGATGATAGGAAGTCAACTACAAGATACATATTTCATCTTGGATCTAGACCTATCTCATGGATAAGCAAGAAGCATAATGTTGTTTCTATCTCATCCACAAAGGTAGAATATTGCACCGCACGAGGAGTTTTGTGTGAAGTGATATGGATACGTCATATTTTGGATGACCCAAGAATTCCTGAAAAATAGTCACCTATTCTCTATTGCGACAATTAGAGTGTGTTGAAGCTCATGTAGAATCCAGTCTTTCATGAACGAACAAAGCATATTGAAATTGACTACCATTTCCTTCGAGAGCATTTCTTTAACCATCAAATTTAGCTCCAGTATTGTCCTACTGAAGCACAAGTTGCCGACATTCTCACTAAATATTTTAAGTGAAATTTGACCTTTTAGGGAGTCACATTTGTAAAAATAATGTAATAAGGGGGAATGTTAGCATAGTCTACGTACTTGTTTTTATTATTAGACTAGTTGTTCTATCTATTCCATTATTCTCTCCTTTTTTTGTAATGTCTCCATCCATTTAGGGAGTGTAGTTTATTCTCATACCTATAAATAATGTACGTGGGTTCTTTGTTCCTCAAAATAATATGAGATAATCTATCTCTATTCTTTCTCCTTTATTTCTGCCTCACACTCTAGCAACAGGACATATAGATTACTTGAAGATCAAACTACATAGCTCACTAAGAAAGAAGAAATAGAAAATAAAATAAGAAACATGGACATATGAGAGGCCAAAAAGCCTAAGTATTTTCTAACTATTTTACGAAGTGTGCACCTACAAGTTGTAGCTGGGAAGAAATAGACAAGTCATTAGTACATGATGGAAAGAAGGAATAATGTAACTTAAAGTTTTTGTAACTATTTTGAAGTGGAAGAAGTTCTGAGAAAGAAGAGAACTTTGGAAGATAGAAGCACATGTTTTAGTTTGCAACTAAAGAAGAAGAATCAAATTTCAAGAAGTTGAAGTTAACTAGAAAGAAAAGATTACAGCTGAAAAGGAATGAAAAGAAGATTCTGGGAAAATTTTGACAGGGCTTCACCATGTAAAATGGACATTTACAACTCTTCATCATGTTGTTTTCAACTATCACATGCTTTAAAAGGATTATGTAAATTAAGTAAAGTGATACAAAAAAGAAGAAAAACATTGCATGATAAGGAATGAACAGTTATGATGTTTCAGCTTTCAATTACCAAATCAGCTTCAACAAAAGTGTTATTTTATGTACTTTGAATCAGAAAAATACAACTACTATGTTATAAATGGAAGGAAGAAAGAATTAAGGAAAAAAATTGCAAAGACTTCGCCATGAAAATCAACTTTTAAACTTTCCAAAGCATGGCAAAAATACTAATATCAAGGAAATAAAGCATCTAAGTAAAAGAAACAAGTTCTGACATTTCAACAAAGTGTCTAAACCAAGTCTTATTCTGAAAAAGAGTATCATAAACAGATGAAAAAGTTCTTGTAATTTCAAGAAATGCTACTTGTAAGAGTAAAAGAAATAAGTTGTGCATCAAATTATTATTCAGTGTTGAGATACAAACAAGATTGCAATATTCTAACAAGTGACAAACATCATCTTCAGAATACAAAGTAAAGACCCACACAAATAGCTCTCATATCCAAGTCAAAGAGATATTCAGAAATTTCAAACAGAAGGGATTTTTTCAATTTTCTAGAAAGCACAAATGTTCTATGGCCTACAAGGTTGATCACCCAGTTTACAATTATGCACAAAACTGATATATTTGAGCTTACAAAGTTCAAAATGCAACAAGTATTTCAAAAGGAACTATCAAGAAATACGTCAATTCAAATAAGAAGGCACAAATCCGGTTCAACATAGGATTTCTTTTAATTTTTAAAAATACCCAGAAGAGGATTTATTGATTACAACCAAGTTTGAGAATAAGAAAACATGTTTACAATACAACGAGTTGATAATCTATACAATCTTGAAGATATCGAGAACATAAATTATTCATAGACCAAACCAAGTGGCTGTAGGAAAACAAATGAAATTTACAGAATGAGAACCAGAATACCCATGTCTCGAAATGCACAGATCTACATTTTTTGAGTCAATAATCAATAAACAAAGTGGCAAGTGTTTAAGGAGAAACCACGAGTTTACCTTCTTTAGTAGATGTCAATGAATCAAGATGGAACTTAGAGTCGCGAATTCAAATTAGAGCTAAAAATGAGTACCCAAAATGGTTTCAACTCGAAACAACCATGATCAAACCACAGAAACACAAATAAATGCAAGAGAAAAATGAGTATCGGTTTGGATTTGAAATGACAAAGACCAGGTAACAATAAAATTCAGAGGTCGAGAACTTACCATGCTCATCGAGCATCGATACCACTCGCACAGTTCAAAGCTCAAAATAGTCAGATAAATCACATCGAGAGCTCAAATTCACAATGGTGGCCAAGTTACAGAATCTTCAACAGGGGCCAAATAGCAACTCAAAACAACAAGAAAATGCAAGTGTTTGAGTCCCCAGATTATTGTAGGCCCAAAATAATACAGACCGAGCTCAAAGCTCTCACTAACGGTGGCGGCCGTGTTAAAGAAAACTTACAGAAGTCAAAAATGATTACGGCCAAGCTTAGAAACTTCAAATGATGGCGGCCAATACAAAACCGAACTTGAATCTTCCTCAGAAAGAAGGGTCGAGCTTGAACCCAATACAGAAGGAGTAATAATGGCATAATCCTCTAAAGAACTCACAGAGACAAGTATACAGGTGCAAAATATGAGCTTCACAGATCGAACAATGGTGTCGAACATAATTTTTCCATGGCTTTACCCACAAAAATGTAAAGTCCAAATGAAATGATGTTTAGGGTTGAATTGATCTTACAATGCAAACTCGAGAGATGAATTAGTAGAATTCAACCATAGTTAAAAGATCAACGATCAAAAATGAAAAGTACACAGATCAAAGGCCAAAGATCAAGCTCCGTGATCAATGCAAACCATGGTTAAAATGCATTTATGACATGGCAGAAACCCTAAAATTATCCCTTGGAGATCAATGGTTGAAAATCAATAAGTACAGAGATCAATGATCACAAATGAATCATCAAAATCGAGGCAAAAGTCATCAGGTTGGAATGGTAGCAAAACTTATTTGAAGTTCAAAAATTTTGAATTGTAAAACTTTCATCCACAAACCCACAACCCCTCAGAAGGACATGAGTCGTCACCATAGTGGAAGAAGAGAAATGGAGGTTGGGTTTCACTTAAGTTTTCAAAGTTTAAAAATGAAAAAGTTAAAAATTCCAAAATTTCCCGCAAGCCCGAGCACACGAGGAGAAAGTCAAATCACGGAAAAGGCCAAATATCAATCCCATAGAACATTGGCAGAACAAGGGGCTTTCTTATAACTTTTATACCTTTTGCAAATGTGGTTAAAATTCCAAGTTATTCTGTGTGCCCGCATTTCCCCTAGGTGGAAGGTCGGAGGAATTTTTTCCTTTAAGGCTCGCAAACAAGTTTCAAATTCTTACATTTTCCCCTAGGCCCGAAGGCCCGCCAGGGGAATTAAAATACCAAATAATCCAAAAGCTGACAAGGAAATAATAATCAGAGTGGCCGAGTATTATAATGTGCCATATGTGTATTCAAAGGGGGCCAAATTCATTATACTATGTTAGTACTATAGTCTAAGGTCAGATAATCAAGAGTGGCCAAACCAATGAAGACTAATGGTAAAGTTCAAAGGTGGTCCCCACTAGTGGGAAGGTTAGAGATAATTTACACTGTCCTATCCATGTGATCACTAGAAGACAAAACAAGTGTCAACATCAGAGACAAAGGTGGTCCTAATCAGGATAGATATTTGGATGAATTATTTTGCAAAGTATTGCAATTAATGTAATTTATTTTTGCTCAATACACAGGAGTATTTTTGCATGCCTTCACAACAGGATAGAATAGAGAAGAAGACAGAGTTGCATGTTCATGGAGAGAGACTTGCCTAGCAAGCAATCTTATTTTTAGCAAATTATTCACCCTTCTTTCTTAAAAATAGAACAATCAACTTTAGTTTGACTATATTGTAATTAAGGCTAATAATGCCTATTTGTAATTACATGCTCTATTTTTATTCCTTTATCTATTATTAAATAAAGGATAAAAATAGGATGCATGGGTGAGTATAAGCCTTAGGCTATTTTTAGGAAGAAGGTGAACTCTTTTTTTCTATATATTGTGTGCCTTTGCAAAAGCATGGGGAACTTCTAGAGGACTTTTTGGATATAGGAGTACTGAAGAAATTTTTGCTAGTTTTACCCTCATGAATGTGAATTATTTTCTACTTTTCTAATTATTTGCAGTCTTTTGTATGTTTCTATTAGTCTTGTGAATGCAAATTCACTGGTCAATTATCTTACCTACTGTAAATTCATTATTTTTTCATAATTTTAATGTGCATGTTAATTTATTAGTGCTGTTGTGATATTTTTACCTCAGTACAACAAAGTGTTTGCCCTTAAATTCTGTAGAAAATTGTTGGCTCATGCATCAAGAATCTTTCACATATCAATTGTGCATATACTCAGTCAAAGCCCTCATACAAATTTGGTGTATCACCTTAGTTTTAATTATTTTATAGTCATCTTTGACCCCTTGAAACCCAATAAGTAGTTTATGATACATCAACAATGAACCAACCTTGATATTGGAGACTCACCTCAAAATAGGTATACCCACAGACCTGTGGTGTTTCCATTGTATCTACGAAAGAGAAAGATCAAATTTTGCAAGCTTAGAAAGCGTAAACCATCTATCTACATGGTGTAATTTCGAGTGATAACAATTTTTGGTAATCTGGTGGGACCATGAATCATATCTGCATGCAAGTTATAAATTCTACAGTAGATCTACAGCAAATTTACAATAGTTACAAAGTCACTTTCAGGAGCAAGCTACAAAAATTTATTCTAAATATTTTAAAATCTTTTGGTAACTCCACAAAGCTGATTTCAGACCATTATTGCAATATGTTCCATGCCTAAAGTGACTATAAGATCATTAGTAAGAGGAATTCCTCCTAAGTTTGTTTCTTTACCCTTGAATTCTCGCTTAGAAGGAGAAGAGTTGGAAATACTTCACCTTATAATAGACCTAGTTTTGATAACCCTCCGATATTTCTTCACCACGTATCAATTTCTCTATTAACATCCCAGTTTTTCAAATGGTTATTCAACCACTAAGGAATTTTGTGACCATTTCTAATGGTAGTTAATTAGTAATCCCGATCTACCATGACATTCCTAATGCTACCATGAAAAGTTTTCCATCATTCACGGTGAAAATCAGTTACAATTCTTGAACATATCAAAGATTTTTAGCCCTATGTGTAGTCCATAATATCACTCATGAGGACGTAGCTTTAAGACTTTTAGCTACATCTTTTAAAGGGAAGGCCTTGCAAAGTTATAGAAACCTATAAATTGGAAGCATAAGAACTTGGGATAATTTAGGTGAAAAATTGCTGAAATAGTTCCAAGATAATTCAGATCATTTGTCTCTCATTGAACAATTGTCTATTATTAAAAGAGCTCCCAATGAGTTTCGTTAGGTTTCAATATCCGTTTTGCCAAAACCTAGGAAAGAATTCCAGCAAGTGTTAAGCCTCAAGTGATCATGATTTCCTTTATTATCTTAGGGCATTAAATAGTGATATCTCAATTATGATTCAGTCAATGGGGGGAGACACACTCCCAGCATCCTACGATATTGCTATTCGAGCTAAAAATAGTCTTATTCAAGCTAGAAAATTCACACCAAGGACTGTAATGCCCTTTTCGGCAAATTTAACACATATTCCTCACCTATTACAATCATAGAACCTACTATTGTAGCTCCATCAGATGACGTATTAAAATCTTTGCAAACTATTGGAAATAAATTGACTTCGATTCAAAACATAATTACATTACCTAGTAGACCCTATCAGTCTCCTTATCAACAAAATCAATAGAATCAACAAAATAAAATTATAGGTAGCCTTACCAAGTAAAGACAATTTGACCCGAAGGCTGCTAGTTCATCTAACACTTTAGTCCCAGTTAATATGGCTACAAAAGAGTGGTGTCAACCTTACAATCAACCTTATTTAGCTACAACTTGCCCAAATTCTTTTCGAATCTCAATCTTGCTACACAACCTCAATCTAAAACATTGTTCATGCCTCGGGTGGAGGGTGGGTAGCAAGGAAATCATATCCGTAAAGCACCGAACAAAATTTAGTCAGTTTTAGTGAGGAGTATTTCATTGAAGTCACTACTAGGGCTCAAGTGAAAATTGTTGAAAGTCAAAAAAATAGGCCTATACTACCTATCATCACCGATAATACAACATCTACGGTCCCAAAATCAACCAATAATCCTGTTGTTCCTAAAAAAATAGCAAGTATTCCTGTTGATAGAGGCCATCAAAGATAGCTATAGCCTAATCTAAGAAGACTATTTATACCTCATATATCAAAAGCAGTTGAAGCAGAATAAGTTTTCGTTAAGGCCTACTCTAAGACAGTTGAATCCATATCTAAAATTGTTGCTTATTTTAACATTGTTGATGTAATGAAAAATTATAATGTTAATATCTCAATGTGGGATGCTCTAAGTATTCTAGGATAACAACATTTACTTTCTCATGAACTAGCTAAGTTGTAGATTTCTTAAAATACAACAGAAAAGGAGGTTTGAAAGATAGACATGGTCATTGGAACATTTGAACAAGACCGCATTAAAGAATTTAAGTGGATGGTTCAAAAGGTTACAATGTTCATGACATCAAGAAACTACCACCATTTTATTTTTTATTGATTATTGAAGAACATCTAGTTCATAATTACATGGTGGACAAGTGATGCAAGTAAAGCACAGTTATGCCAAAAGTGATTGTAGAAAAATTGGGTTTGCAGTATGAACCTACATAAAGGAGTTTCTTACAAGCTTAAAGGAACTACAACTAATACAGTTGGTATAATAAAAATTTTAGAAGTGACGTTACACGCTTGCCCAAATGTTTTTACTCGTAAGATGTAATCATTGTAGATTTGCCACCATACTTTAGTTTATGCTTATCTAGAGATTTCACAGTAAAATAGGAGGTTATCTCTCTTTAGATTGGTCCTTATTTTTCACTACTCATTATGGTACCAAAGTTACTATCAATTAAGAGCCATTGGCCAAATTTCTCATTGAGCCTCTCTCCAAATGCGGTGGCTAATTATTCATCCTTGGATCAATTTGACTATGATGAGGTAGCTCAGTTTTAGCATTAGATAGTGTTTCTAACATGTTTATGGATGAAAAGACGGTGGAAGAACATGATCATGATCCTTTTAAATAAGTTGAAGAACGCTTGTTTGGTGTGTATTGTATGCATGAAGAAAATACACCACTTCCATTATTGTCCAAAAAGAAGATTCAAATGAAGGGATTTGGAAGCTTCATTTTGATGGAGCTAAGAACAAGAAGGGACAGGAGCAGGTCTAATGCTCACTTCCCCAATGAACGAAAGGTATTTCTCAGCTTTGAGTCTCCAATTTTCATGTACTTGTAATGTAGATGAATACGAAGCTTTAATTCATGGCTTGCTTTGGGCTAGAAAGAGAGGTATTAACATGCTACATATTTTTGGTGACTTTGAGTTGGTTATCAATCAAGTAATAAATTTCAATGTTTGTAAGAATCCATTAATGAAGTCTTACAGACATAGAGTTTTAGACTTAATGGAATATTTTGATGCTATTAACATTCAGTCTATTCCTAGAGCTGAAAACAAGCATGCAGATAGACTTGCAGTAGTTGGGGCTATTTTTGAAGTGCTGGAACAGGTTAAAAATAGCAAGATCCAGCCTCATATAAAGTTAATTATCAGGACCTCAATACTTGATAATAATTCAAATTATAAAGTTTTTGAAAGTGACGATCAAATCTGTAGGTTTTTGTAGCAAGAAGCTAAGTTTTCTACAGTTAATCAAGATAAATTACAACACTTATATGGTGCCCAAATTGTTCAATTGAAGACAAATAAACTACCTCAAGGTATGGTCACATTAGAAGACATATTTAGCACTAACGATCAGTTAAGAAAGGTCAAGACTAAAATGTCAACTCACACTGATAATTATGAAGAGATCTCGGTTGATGAAGGGAAAAAGTTTTTCTTGGAAAGGTATGTTCCTTAACTGAAAAATCAGTCATTTATTAATATTTTCAAAGAGTTTAAGGATATTTTTTCTTAGAAATACCAAGATCTGAAAGGATTTGATCCCAGTTTAGCACATCATACAATTGAGTTGCAGCCAAATTCTAAACCTGTTAGATAGAAACAAAGGCTTGTAAATCCCAAAATAGAACCTCTAATGAGGAAAGAATTATCTAAGTTGATTGAATCGGGTATTATCTTTCTAGTTAAGCATTCAAGTTGGGTAGCCAATCTTGTTCCTGTTAGGAAGAAGAATGGTGAAATCAGACTATGTGTAGATTTCAGAGATCTTAATAAGGCTTCATTAAAAGATCATTACCCACTCCCAAATATGGATTAGATTTTGAGAACAATCTCAGGTTTAGATAGACTATCTCTTCTAGATGGTTATAGTTTATATAATCATATTTTATTTCGGGAAGAAGATAGATATTAAACAACCTTTACCACCAAGTGGGCTACCTATGCTTACAAAAGAATGCCCTTTGGTCTTTCGAATGTTGGTGCAACATTTCAACGTGTAATGGACATGGATTTTGTAGCTTGTTAAATAAATGCATCCTTGTTTATTTAGATGATGTTACTATATTTTTAAAACATTCTGAAGAACATCTAATGCATTTAAGGTTGAATTTTTCAGTTGTCGAGACATAATTTGGAATATCTTTGAATCCACCGAAGTCTATCTTTTTAGTACATCAAGGCAAGCTACTCGGTCATATTGTTTCTAAGAAAGGTTTAGCAATTGATCCTTTTAGGATCAAAGCCATATCACAAATATCATTGGCCCATCATAAGAAGGAATTACAAAGTTTTCTAGAAAAAATCAACTTCATTAGAAGATTTGTTCCAGATTTTGTAGCATTGGTTAAACCACTCATAGCTATGCTAAAGAAAGAGAAAACTTTCTCTTGGACCAGTGAAGGGAGAGAAGGATTTAAATCAATCAAAGAAGCTATCTCTCAAGCTCCTACTCTTACAAATCTAAATTTTGATAAATATTTTATAATGTATGCACTCATAGGAGCTGAAACAATCTCATCTATCTTGACTCAATTCAATGATGAAAATATTGAACAACCTATTACTTTCTTTGGATAGAGCTTGCATGATTACGAAACAAGGTACACATTTCTTGAAAAATAGGTACTTTCAGTAGTCAGAGGACTAAAGAATTTCAAGTATATGCTTTTAAACAATAAAATCCATGTTCTTGTTTCTCATCCAAGTGTGAAAGCATTCTTACTAAATAAGGAGTTGAATGAGAAAAGAGAAAACTGGATAACAAAGGTCATGGAGTATGATGTTGATATTCGGGTTGCTAAGATAGTTCGAGGGAAAGGTTTATGTGAGCATCTAATTGCTGATATGGAAAAACAACAAGTTACAGAACCAGATGATTCAAAACAGCATGTTGAAATTACGTATCAACAATCAGAAATCATGGTTCAACCAGAAATCATCAGCCTCAGCTCACTCACGATATTCAAGAATCAAAATGGATGACTGATTTGGTTAATTATCTACAACATGACACCTATCCAAAAGTTATGGATAATAATAAATGAAGGTATTTCAGATTACAAGTTGTACCTTATATCTTCATTAATAATGTGTTTCTCAAAAGAGATATAAATGGAATCTTGCTACAGTGTGTTGACTATAATAAAATTTAGAAAATATTGTCAGAATTCCATGAAGGACCTGGAGGAGGTTACTTCTTAGCAAGTACTACAAGCTTAAAATTATGAAAGTTGGTTACTATTAGCCTAGCATATTCAAGGAATTTTTGAGTGGATAAGGAAGTGTAAAAATTTGCTTTCTTTGTTGGTAAAGAACGTCTAGTAGCGCTACCTTTACAGCCTATTTTAGTTGATTAGCCTTTTATGCAAAGTGGGGTCTTGACTTTATTACCATGATAAACCCTCCTTCACAAGGACATAAGTGGATCTTAAGCTGCATTCATTACTTTACACAATTGAGAAGCAATAGTTTTAAAAGATGCTAATGAAGATTCAATACTATCCTTTTATAAAGGTATAGTTTGTAGATTTGGTGTTCCAGTAACTATCATATCAGATAATGCTTTAGATTTTCTTGGTGCTAAGATACAATATTGGGCTGTCAAACATCGAATTTATTTGAGTGCTTCATCTAATTATTACCCACAAGGTAATGGCTTAGTTGAGATCTTTGTTATCACCGAATCACAACACCCTTGTGTTTATACAAGTGCATATACTTGAACTCACGGTGTGATTTGATAACATGGGTACTATCTCCAAGTTGTGGGACTTGCTACTTGAGATAGACCTCCAGAGAAAGCTGGTCCTTGATCCTAAACTACCTGCCACAATCTACTCTAATGCAGGGAAACTAACTATTCTAATCTAAATTTCCAAGGGACCAGGGAGAGAGAATGCATAAAATGAAAGCCTACACTAAAGTGGTGATACACCAGAAAAGGAGGGTGTGAGAGTAGTCTCCAAATGTGTGAAATACAGAGGAAAAGTGCACACTAGAAGAGGTGATGACAGTTCTCCATAATCTAGCAAAATGCATTCACAACGATATTCCAAGCATACACAATGATAATGGATCCATGAAAGAACATAATAATAGACACAATATTCTTGTAGAAAGATTAAAGGGGCAAGAATAATGCAAGAAAACACAGCAGGGGAAGATACATCCACAAACTGATATTTTATTGCTTCATGATATGCACAGTTCAATCTATTACAAGATAAGGGCCTAGATCACCATGCAAGGAGTCCACTACAAGGGCCTGTAGCACATTGGCTTCACAAAGAAATTTTGACAGAGCTTTGCTACAAGGAACTACCTCCCTTTTACAATGAGCCCAACACTCCAATTTATAGAAAAATGAGAAGGAAAAGAGAAGGGAAAATGGAAATCCTGAAATATGTCCTTCAACCACCTATAAGAGGCATTAAATGGAGTAAAATGATTATATATTACTTGCAAAAGGCTCCCCATACTGTCCCAGGTGCTGCAGCAGAGAAAGAATGATGACCATGCCTCTTAATTGCACTCCCAACCACCAAATGAAACACTGTTATGAACTCGGCCACGTTTTATAAAAAATCTCCATTGATCTCTCACCAAATCTGGAATTTATTTATTGCTGTGCATCAGGCTCGGAGCCATGATTCCAACGGTACCAATTTTGTGCGATTTCGTTGAGAAATGCAAAAGTTATGGCCTTCTGAGTGCGGGCAGCTATTTTGGGTCTGGCAGGCGTTTTCTGTCATTTGACGGGAATGAGCATTAACTGACTGGAGCCGAATATGTTTCTTTTATTTAAATATATCTACCCTCATTAAAAATAAGAAATCATCTTGCTCGTTCCAGAAAGTCCAATTTTGTGAAAATCGGAGCTCGGAGTCAAAAGTTATGGCCATTTGAAGTTTCACGGGTCAAACGTTGACTTTTCTTCTTTGCCTTCGGCCGCTTCGGCTTTTCACGTCCCATGCGTACCTTTGGCCTAGATGTCCCAAACTGCCTTGGATGAAAGTCTCATGTTTTGGCCGAATCGGCTGGTTTGCGTCCTCCGCGTACTTTTGTCCCAGATGTCCCAAACTTGACAATTTTTTCTCTCGGCCGGTTCGGATTTTCATGTCCCGCGCGTACCTTTGGCCCAGATGTCCCAAACTATCCTTCGGATTTTCGGCCGGTTCGCGTCCTGCACATACTTTTGGCCATTTGTCCCAAAGTACGCGAAAACAGCACTTAGTCGATTTTTCCCACTTTTCGGCCGATTCACCTTTTCGCGTCCCGACGTCCCAATCGTGCGTGACCGCCTGGTGGCTTTTTGGTCGATTCATGCCCAGACGTCCCAACTGTCCCATAGACCGCCTGGACTAGGACTTAACCGATTTTCTTCATTTTTCGGCCCCAAGCTTTTTTTTGCAATTTTTCACCTTTTCTAACTTTTTGGGTTTTCTTCTTAGATGGAGAGTTAGAAAGAAGCCGAGGGGACCCCAGAAACATGATTTTTGCCTTGAATCAATATAATTGCTTGGAACTAAAGAATTTGATGCATGTTATCAAAATTACCTTGAGGGGTGAATTTTGGATAATAAGTACTAACAAGAATATGTTAAGGATCATTAGAAGAACACTTAAAGATAATCAAAGAGCTTGGCATCGATGTTGAATTCAGCACTTTGGGTGACATAGTGAATCCTAAAAGATTAGTTGGCAATTCACCATACAAACTTGTGTACGGAAAAGAAGCAAGAATGCCTATTTTAGTTGAGTTACCTGCATTGGATTTGCTACATCAAATGGAGCTACTTGAGAATGAACCATTGCAAGTTTGTTATGTAGAGTTAATGGAATTACAAGAGCTAAGAGATCAAGCTCATTTGAATATGGAAAAGAATTAGAAAAAAATGAAGAGGACTTTTGACAAGACATCCAAATTTAGAGTCTTCAATGAAGGAGATATTGTGTTAAAATGGGATGCTAGTCATGCAAAGCCAGGAAGACACTCAAAGTTTGATACAACTGGAGTGGTCCTTACATGATTTTAGCTTGCAAGGAACACAATGCTTTTCAGCTTTTGAAGCTGAATGGAGAGGAACTTCCCATTCCTATGAATGGTATGTTTCTCAAACAATGTTATTGAAAATATTACAGTGATTATTAGAGTAGGATTTCCCTTCAATAAGTGCAGTTTCTACACATTGCATCATTTTTCAATTCAATAAGTGCATTCATGCACATGATCTGGTTTACCAGATCCTTTCCCGATTTAGTTCCATTTTAGAAGGGTTGGACCTTTTGGAAAAGGCAAATTTTGGTTACATGTTTGGACCCCATACCCAATGGACAAGAGAAAGGCACTGGTCTATAAGCTAGTAGGCAACTTTCCCCATAGGATCGCCAGAAATGTTGACAATTTTTGCACTTGTGTAAAAATGGGCAACTCAAAACTTTGTTGTTACGTTGAAAGTCATGTGTGAAGTATACCTAAGCTAAGGAAGTTACGATGTTATTAGTTTACTACCGAATTAATTAATGATTACGTGAATTCAACGCAGTTATGTGTGTCTTTGTTACAAAATGTAACAGATCATATAGTCTGCAATTTCATGATACCTTCAGCAAAAGAACACAAAGGGCCCAAAGGGGTTGTGGTGTCTTGATGAAGACACGAATTACAGAGTAGGTCAAGTGTTGAGTTTTGGGACAAAAACATAAGTGCATATTACAGAAATTAGAGTTCATTATTGAATGTTACAGGTTCTCATTAATTTCTTTCCTTCATGTTTAAGACATTCAATTATATGACTGAGTTGTTTAGTTCATCATACACTCCATTCAGAATCTTGAAATGTAGAAGGAAATACACAATACAATTTAAGAATTCAATGTTTTATTCACAAGGAAGGTCAAATGTTTCCCACACAAGCCATGGGATGTGACTAAAAAGTAAAATAAATCTACTGAAGAAAGAGGTACACATGCATGAAATAGAAAGCAAAGGAATATGAGTGAACCCATAATTTCCTTTGTATATTCTTTGTTGTTAAGATTGTCCCCCTTCCAGCTTGTTCCATCTTTGTCTTCACAATTCAAATCATGGTACCTAAAAAGTAAAAGAAAGGAATCATCAATAAAGAGTTCAGGGTTAATCCATATTCCTACACTATCCTAATTCATGCATATGGATCTCTAGCAATAGGAGATATAGATTACTTGAAGATAAAACTACATAGCTCACTCAGAAAGAAGAAATCGAAAAGAGAATAAGAAACATGGACATAAGAGAGGAAAAAAAGCCTAAGTATTTTCTAACTATTTTCTTAAGTGTGTAGGTACAAGTTGCATCCAAGAAGAAATAGACAAGTCATAAGTACATGATAGAAAGAAGGAAGAATGTAACTCAAAGTTTTAGTAATCGCTCAAACGGAAGAAGTTACAGAAAGAAGAGAGATTAGAAGATAGAAACACATGTTTTAGTTTGCAACTAAAGAAGAATCAAATTTCAAGAAGTTGAAGTTAACTAGAAAGAAAAGATTACAACTGAAAAGGAATGAAAAGAAGATTCTGGGAAAAATTTGATAGGGCTTCGCCATGTAAAATGGACATTTACAACTCTTCATCATATTGTTTTCAACTATCACATGCTTTAAAAGGATTATGTAAATTAAGTAAAGTGATACAGAAAAGTAGAAAAGCATTGCATGATCAGAATGAACAGTTATGATGTTTCAACTTTCAATTACCAAATCAGCTTCAATGAAGTGTTATTTTTGTATTCTGAATCAGAAAAATACAACTACTATGTTGGAAATGGAAGGAAGAAAGAATTTTGAAAAACATTTGCCAGGGCTTCGCCATGAAAATCAACTTTTTAAATTTTCCAGCATGCCAGAAATACTACTATCAAGGAAATAAAGCATCTAAGTAAAAGAAACAAGTTACAGTATTTCAACAAAGCATCTGAATCAAGGCTTATGCCTGAAAATAGTATCATAAATAGATGAAGAACTGCTTGCAATTTCTAAAAAAGCTACTTGCAAGAGTAGAAGAAATAAATTGTGCATCAGATTATTATTCAGTGCTGAGATACAAACAAGATTGCAAGTATTCTAACAAGTGACAAGCATCATCTTCAGAATACAAAGTAAAGACCCACACAAATAGCTCTCATATCCAAGTCAAAGAGATATTCAGAAATTTCAAACAAAAGGGAGTTTTTCAATTTTTAGAAAGCACAAATGTTCTATGGCCTACAAGGTTGATCACCCAGTTTATAATTATGCACAAAACTGATATATTTCCAGAGCTTACAGAGTTCATAATGAAACAAGTATTTCAAAAGGAACTATCAAGAAATCCATCAATTCAAACAAGAAGGCACAGATCTGGTTCAACATAGGCTTTCTTTTCATTTTTTACAAATACCCGAAGAGGATTCATTCAGACTACAACCAAGTTTCAGAAAAAGACAACATGTTTACAATACAACAGTTGATCAGCTATACAACTCAAGATCTCATAACATAAATTATTCACAGACCAAACCAAGTGGCTGTAGGAAAACAAATGAAATTTACAGAATGAGAACCAGAATACCCATGTCTCAAAATGCACAGATCTACATTTTTTGAGTCAATAATCAATAAACAGTGGCAAGTGTTTAAGGAGAAACCATGAGTTTACCTTCTTCAGTAGATGTCAGTGAATCAAGATGGAACTCAGAGTTGCAAATTTGAATCAAAGCTAAAAATGAGTACCCAAAATGGTTTCAACTCGAAACAACCATGACCAAGCCATAGAAACACAAATAAATGCAAGAGAAAATGAGTATTAGTTTTAGATTTTGAAATGACAAAGACCAGGTAATGATGACATTCGTGAGGTGGGAACTTACCATGCTCATCAAGCTTTGATACCACCCGCACAGTTCAAAGATCAAAACAGTGAAATAAATCACAACCAAGAGCTCAAATTCACAATGGCAGCTAAGTTACAGAATCTTCAATAGGGGCCAAATAGCAACTCAAAATGACAAGAAAATGCAAGTGTTCGAGTCCCCAGAGTATTACAGGTCCAAAATTATATAGAATGAGCTTGAAGCTCTCACTAACAGTGGTGGCCGTGTTAAAGAAAACTTGCAGAAGTTAGAAATGATCACGACTGAGCGCAAAATCTTCAAATGATAGCGGCCAATACAAAAATGAATTTGAATCTTCCTCAGAAAGAAGGGCCAAGCTTGAACCCAATACAGAAGGAGTAACAATGGCTAGAATCCTCTATAGAAATCACAGAGACAAGTATACAGGTGTAAAATATGAGCTTCACAGATTGAACAATGGCATCAAACAAAATTTTGCCACGACTTCGCCCATAAAAACGTATATCCGAATGAAATGATGTTTATGATTGAATTTATCTTACAATGTAAACATGAGAGATGAATTAGTAGAATTAAACAACAGTTAAAAGATCAATGATCGAAAATGACAAGTACACAGATCAAAGGCCAAAGATCAAGCTCCATGATCAATGCAAACCATGGTTAAAATGCATTTATGACATGGTAGAAACCCTAAAATTATCCCTTAGAGATTAATGGTTGAAAATCAATAAGTACAGAGATCGACGATCACAAACGAGTTGTCAAAATCGAGGAAAAATTCATCAGGTTGGAATGGCGGTTGAACTTAGTCAAAGTTCAAAAATTTTGAATTGTAAAACTTTCATCCGTAGACCCGTAGCCCATCGAAGGAAACGTGTCATCACCAAAGTGGAAGCAGAGAAATGGAGGTTGGGGTTCACTTAAGTTTTCAAACTTTAAAAATGCAAAAGTTAAAAGTTCCAAAATTTCCCACAAGCCCGAGCACATGAGGAGAAAGTCAAATCAAGGAAAAGGTCAAATATCGATTCCATAGAACATTGGTGGAACAACGGGATTTCTTAAAACTTTTATACCTTTTGCAAATGTGGTTAAAATTCCAAGTTATTTCGTGTGCCCGCATTTCCCGTGTGGAATCCCAGAGGATTTTTTTCCTTTGAGGCTCATAAACAAGTTTCAAAGTCTTACATTTGCCCACAGCCCGAAGGTCCGTCAAGGGAATTAAAATACCAAATAATCCAAAGGCCGACAAGGAAATAATAATCAAAGTGGCCGAATATTATAATGTGCCATATGTGTATTCAAAGGGGTCCGAATTCATTGGACTATGTTAGTACTATAGTCTAAGGTCAGATAATCAAGAGTGGCCAAACCAATGAAGACTAATGGTCAAGTTCAAAGGTGGCCCCCACTAGTGGGAAGGTTAGAGATAATTTACACTGTGCTATCCATCGATCACTAGAAGAAAAACAAGTGTCAATATCAGAGACAAAGGTGGTCCCAATCAGGATAGATATTTGGATGAATTATTTTGCAAAGTATTGCAATTAATGTAATTTATTTTTGCTCAATACATAGGAGTATTTTTGCATGCCTTCACAATAGGACATAATAGAGAAGAAGACAAAGTTGCATGTTCATGGAGAGAGACTTTCCTAGCAAGCAATCTTATTTTTAGCAAATTATTCACCCTTATTTCTTAAAAATAGAACAGTCAACTTCAGTTTGACTATATTGTAATTAAGGCTAATAATGCCTATTTGTAATTGCATGCTCTATTTTTATTCCTTTATCTATTATTAAATAAATGATAAAAATAGGATGCATGGGTGAGTACAAGCCTTAGACTATTTTTAGGAAGAAGGTGAACTTTTTTGCTATATATTGTGTGCCTTTGTAAAAGCACAAGGGGAACCTCTGGAGGAATTTTTGGATTTAGGAGTACTGAAGCAATTTTATCAAGATTTTCCCTTTGAATGTGAAGTATTTTCTGCCTTTCCAATTATTTGCAATCTTGTGTATGTTTCTATTAGTCTTGTGAATGCAAATTCCCTGATCAATCATCTTACCTGCTGCAAATTTAATTTTTTTACATAATTTTAATGTGCATGTTAACTTATCAGTGTTGTTGTGATATTTTTCCCCAGTACAACAAGTGTTTTCCCTTAAATTCTATAGAAAACTGTTGGCTCGTGCATCAAGAATCTTTCACATATCAATTGTGCATATACTCAGTCAAAGCCCTCATACAAATTTGGTGTATCACCTTAGTTTTAATTATTTTACAATAATATTTTACCCTTTAAACCCCAAAAGAATTTTAGGTTACATCAACAAGGAACCAACCTTGATACCAGAGACTCATCTCAAAATAGGTATACCCACAGACCTGAGGTGTTTCCATTGTATCTACGAAAGAGAGAGATCAAATTCGCAAGCTTAGAAAACCTGCAGCCATCTCTCTACAGAGTGCACTTTCGAGAGATAACAGGTACCTATGATTAAATGCATATTTTCCAAGGCATCCTTAGACTAAAGCATCTCATATAGATTACAAAATTTTAAATAAATAACTTTACGGTAACACAACAATGCATATAGATTTTCTTCTATTAACATTCTTAAATTATAACAACATGCAATGAATCAAACCCATGTCATACCACCATCTTACTTGTATCCTGCAAATACATGTGAGCATGAAATCAGTGATAAATTGTTGGCATGGCATCCACCCAAATCTATCATAATTAATGTTATCTAGTCTCCCATTTACATTATAATAAAAATAATTTACATTCAAAATGAAAAGGTTTAGAGACGCGTATTCATTTCATTTCGTTTCACATTATTTTGTAACCAAGGAGAGAGAAATACCACAAAAATCCACAAGATAGAGTTCCAAGCAGTTTTTACAAGTGTCAACAAGTTTCCATAGAGGTTTGGTAACCCGACGAGGGCCCCACAACTCTTTTATTACATTTTCCTACTAGCTACAAAAAGTTCAAAACAGGCTCGGAGGTGAAGAAACCCCTTTCAAAAATTGTATTTCGATGAGAAAACACACCACGGTTGAATTTCTACATGCTTACTTATATACCAAGATTTCATAGCAAGTGACATAATTCAAAACTGGCGAACGGTTTAGGATTGGTGGCTGGATTTTCGGGCCATCAGTCATAATTGGCCTAGTTACAAATGATTAAAAGTTAGCTTGAGAGCTCGAGAAAACCACGCCTAAAAATAACGATTAATGGATGAACGTGCCATGAAAATTTTCCTACAACTTCCCCTACATATGGACAATTCATCAGAGTCGATGGAACTAAGAACTAGAAAATAGTTTTCAAACAGCGACAAGCTTTCTGTAGCTACCATTCATAAATGGTCCAGTTTGACCTAGTCAAACTATGACCAGACAGTTCTATAAAATGGCTTTGACAAATTATCGAGATTTTTTTTTCCTCAAGCTAATGATTCAAGGAAATTGTATAGTAAAAATACTAGAGGTTTGTGAAGACATATAAACATTTCATTGTCTAGAATTCAAACGGAAAGTTGAAACAAAACCCAACTTTTAAAATTTAGAGACTTTCTACAATTGCAAAATGTTGTAATAGGACTCCTAGAAGGACGTTAAAATATCACAGAAGATTATTCGAGGTCAATTCAACAATTGAGGTGACTTCTCACATAACAAGGTATATGTAGGAAACTCAACATCTCCTTTCTCGGAGTTATGAAATTTACTTTTCAAGCCTCCGAAAATCATGATTTTTTTAAAAAAATTAACAAGGTAGCGGTCAAAATACTTACAGGACTCAACTTCATCTTTTCAATAAAAAAGGTAATGAAGCAATCTATTTTCATCGGGAGGCTTCTTAGATCATCTCATAATGAGCGTTTAAGTGCACGCTTATCTACCAAGGAATATTTTAATTGTGGAAGCTATGGTAAGACATGTTTTTTTTTTGAAAACAAGTTTGTTTAAAACTATCAATTCAATGATAATGCTACATTTTAAAATTTTATTTCGTTGTAAATGAACCAATAAAGAACAAAAATTATATAGTGAGGGAGAGATGAACCATGCCCGGGAGCGATGAGCGAAGTGGGTATGAGGGCTCTAGGATCACAACACAAAAATTTTCACATCACCTCTCGAGAGTAGCTATCCAAGACTGTCCATATTTATGTGTCATGTATCCAAGTGTTCGAATTTCTTATCATTGAGCTATTTTTAGCCTGCTATACCAGTCTAGTATCACACCTCCATCTGGCCTTGCATGTAACCAATAATCCAAGCTTACATTTTCCAAGTAAGAGTAAACTAGCAACTGGTCATTACCATGTAAGAAATACCCTTTGCAAGGACATGATATTTTTGTGTTGGGATCTTGACAAACCCTCCAATTTTTCCTTAAATTATCTTTCCATCTACATGCAATCTCAATCAATATATATATACTTTTATTTGCACCTTTTATACCATCCGCCGAGTGGCTCAAATACCAACCCCAAAGCCTAACAAATCAAATTCCTCTAGATTATTAAATGTTAATCTCCCATTTAGAGCACCTTCAAGTTTTTATTTGGAGACAAATCTCTTTAAAAATCCCCTCACACAAATATGTGCATAGAAATCACAAAATTATTCGAACAAGAAACTCCAGGAGTCACCTTTATAAGGATATTTTGTATCAACTTTCCTTTCACATTTATTTCAATAAAAGGAATCCTTTTGACTTTTTTTTCTTCTTATATATAGATGTTTTACGAGAAGACATAAGTTTCAGCATTTTGATGATCCACCTCAAAAGAAAATTTATTGAAATTTATTGCAACCCTGTATTATTATGTGGTCTAGAGGGGTACCAAGCCACAATTTTAATTGGTGTGTTGATGGTAAAGTTTAGAGTTTCCTCAAAATAGCCAACACAACAAAGAAGGTTGATCAAACAGGCATATGAATTCAGTTCTAGGTGGAATGATATCCCCAATGCTTATTCAATTGAAGTATTTTTCCCTTTTCCCAATAAACCTACATGGTTGTAGAAAGTAAAAATAATGAAGCTTACATGGTGAGGTCATGTTCCATTAGACCACATATCTTGATGCATTTTTCCGAAGAAAAGACTTTCTTTGCATATGCATCTCCATTTTTGTGTACATGACTACCAGGCACTTGCAACTAGTCAGACATGCTTCCTCTTACCTGTACATTGAGTAAGAAGATTAAACCCTACTCTAGAGATCTCATTTTGTTTTTACAAATGTTGGGAGAATGTAGCAATGGTAGGAGACTCTACACCTATGATTGCATTAGCATGAAATTTTCAAATCCTTTAAAACAAATACTAATTTGTTGTGAATCCCGAACTAAGACAAAGTGCATGTGGCAAGACAAATCTGTTGTTTCATCCTCCCCAAAAATGTGAGCCAAGTCATGCATTAATTGAAATAATAAGGATGAGTAGGTGGCTATCAACCACACTCACCCACTTTCCTATAATAGACAATAATGGACAAGGAATCCAATGCAAGGAGGATAAAATAAGTGAGCCCAACATAGAATAATGACAAGTGTTAGTGGTGGGAGTAAAGAATTCAAAATACAAGGATCGGCATCAGTCAAAAACCCATCTCCTCCCTCTTACCCGCCCCATGCATTATCATTTTATTTATGTTATTTTGGACATTATTCTGGTTGGCACTACAACCCCATTCCCTTTTAGACAAGCCTCAAAGCAACCGTACACACCACAATAACTTAAGAACATTTTTTTATTTTTTTTTTTTCAAAGTTTGGAAAAAGTAGCTATTAAAAAATATTAATATTAAAAGTAATGATATTTGTTAAGGTTAACAATAGTAATAAGTATAATTATGTATTAATAAAAATACATATTAATATATTAAGTATTAACATAGGTATATATATATTAATATAAGTGTATCACTAGTACCATTTCAATTTTGTTTGCATTTTAATGTAGGAACACCCTATCAATATACAATTATATTTAATTACATTGATATAATAGTATAGTGTTTAAATAGTCAAATAAATTGAATCCCTCTTTCGGATAGATAAAAAAATGAGTTAGGGGTATTAAGTTTAGTAACCAATTTCTAAAGTAAATACAACTTAAATTATAATTAGGTACTCACATTCTACGCATTGATTTAGTTAATTTATTAAAACAAGTCATTTGTAGCTTAGTAAAGCAAGGTGAGGATCATGATAAATTATAATTATTCAAAGGAGGAGGAGGAAGATTTGGACAAAGTATTAAGGTTATTTAGTCATTTCAAATAATTTACAACATAGTTAAAACACTATTTTCTTCCTTTCAACGCATCTACATTTGTAGTTCTAAAACTTCAAGGTACTTTCATCTAACGAAAGGCAATAATAGTCATTCCATTTCACAAAAAAGTCAATTCAACCTTAAATGGGGAGTAGGAACTCTCTCCACCAAACATTAAATCCATTAAGGGAAGAAGTCATTCCCTTAATGGCCCCAGAGCTCCCTAACCAAGGAACCATGAAGGGCATTGAGTAAAATTTACAACTATCACAAACATGCTTCTCAACAAAACTTACATATAAGACAAACAACTCCACCAAGATCACATAACCAAGAAGTTTACACATAAAAATCAAAACAAAGGTTTGAGGATCAAATCAAGTAGAGCAAGGGATATGGGATACCACCTCCATATGCCTCCCAAGTGAAGTTGGTGTCTTATTGTTGATGCAAAATCACGTAACCCCTCGAATGTCCTAGGTTTGAATGGGGCATCCGGTGTGATCTACACAAAGCATTGGACCATATCATAAGTTGTAAGAATTGCGGGATTGAGATGGTCCTCTAGAGAAAGCCAGCTTCTTCTTCCTAAACTACTTGCCATAAGATACTCTAATGCAGATAAACTATCTAATCCTAATCTAACCTTCCAAGTGACCAAGGAGAGAGAGAAATGCATGAAAATAGAGCCTACACTAAAGCAGCGATACACCGAAAAATGAAGGTGCTGATAAAAATCCAACTTCCGAAGTGAAGAGGTGAGAAATGGAGAGGATTTACAAGATACATCACAGACCAAAGATAAAGTTCACATATAACAACACTTCAAACCCATTAAACATAGTTCCAAAACCTACAATAGACATCGAGAGATATGAACAGATATACCCCTGCAATGATGAAAGGTAAAAGAGATGATAAAATAGGCGAAGGATTGAAAAAAGAATCACGAAACAAATTTTATTGGTCCATGAATTTACATAGTACATCATCGGTGGGAAAGAGGCAAGAAGATTCCATTACAAAGAGAAGAGAGGCAGATTAAACTCCACATTTGACCACAGGGGAAGAAAGAGAGATGGGGCAGAGAGAAAAATGACCCACACTTTTTTTTTTTTAAAATGCCCCTCCTTACGATAAATATGAAGAATGAAAGAGAAGGGGGAAAGATAATTTATAAATCCTCCCACAACTACCCGAGAAACAATTTGAATTCACCTGCAACAATCATGGGTTTTACTATAAAAACCCATGCCTCCATGTGTTGTTCCTTGTTGAGCAAGAAAGGAAACCCATATTTCATTATGGTGGTAGGTGAGAATCCTGAAAACCTAAAAAATGGCAGACTATATTTAAAACTCTTGGTGGGACTCATGATTCATCTTTCATTGAACTGACCTTTTTCCAATTGTTTCAAATCGCTTTGGGTTTGGAGTCTATTCACGCAAGATCCATGTGGAAGCCTCATGCCTTCTTAAGATTTTGTTGCCTTTTAAGGTCTTGGGAATGCAATGTGTCGACACTTGGCATCATCTGTGAGCCTGTTCTGCTTCGTTCATCTTGTTTCTACCTTTTCCTTCTATTTGGGAGAAACTATGTTGGACCCTAGACACATGGAGGGCTAGCGCACATTTGGGGACCTGCCTTGGATTCTACCTCCTGGAATTGCACCGATAAGGCACGTGGAGGCTTCTGCTGGCTCTTGGAATTTTCATTGACGGTTCTCGCCTTTTATGCCTATGACTACGTGGAGTGCCTATTCTTATTTGGGGATTACCTTTTTATTTTACCTTTGAAGTTGCGTTGATGAGGCACGTGGAGGCTTTCGCGCTCTTGGAATTTTAAATGAACGGTTCTTCCTTTTCCACCTCTAAACACATGGAGAGCTTACACTTGTTTGGGGATTGCCTTTTGATTTTACCTTTGAAGTTGCACTAATGAGGCATGTGGAGGCTTCCTCCAACTTGTTTTATACTTAGCCGATTTAGATCTTGAGTGACCAAATAAGAGCTTCAGCTTCAAGGAGGGACAAGTATCAAAAGAATTCAGAGAGACGGTGGTGAACCATTGGGCATAGGGTCATGAACGATAGCACGATATCAATCTCGTGCTTGAAACAAAAACTTAAAGCTTACACTCTCTAATCTTGAACCCTTTTCGATGCTTGCATTCTCAATTTTCATAGGAAAATCTTGACAAAGTGAGATTTTTAAGAGTAGAAAATTGTCTTGACCTGGAACATTTGACTACCCTGAAATGGATTCCTAGCCTTGAATCTGTCTTAAAGAGGCGCACATGGAGGATGTTGATATAATATAAGTTGCTTCCTTGCGCACGGGGAGGGTGTGATGGGAAAGAAAAGAAGGCGTGCATGTAGGAAGAAGGGAAGAAGGCAAGCGCATGGGAGGAAGGTGCGAAAAGGGGGAAAATGGAAGAGGAGCAGAAGATTTCCAAAGAGTACAACAACTTTCTCACAATTTACAATTTTACAATGTATACTTTGTAGTATGAACTTGGAAATAAATTACAACAAGGTTACCACAACCAACTTTCAAGTCTTCAAAGAGTATGTCTTCTCCACAAAGGTAGCTTCAACTTTGGCTCTCTTTAACTTCACAAAGGAACCAAAAACAAGGAAGGGGGAGTAGGCAATGCTCTCCACCCAACCTTAAATCCATTAAGGTAAGAAGCCATTCCCTTAATGGCCCTCAAGCCCCAACCAAGGAACCATGAAGGGCATTGAGCAACATTGAAAACTATCACAAAGAGGCTTCTCAAAAAAACACACATACAAGACAAACAACTCCACCAAGATCACATAACCAACAAGTTTACACATACACATCAAAACAAAGGTTTTAGGATCAAACCAAGTAGAGCAAGGGATATGGGAGACCACCTCCTTATGCATCCCAAGTGAAGTGGGAGTCTTACCCTAGGCCTCAAAGTGCAAAAACTAATCACAAAATTCCTTATCTCTACCTTGCAATAAGTAACAAATCCATGAATCCATTTTGTCTCCCCATAGGTAAGACTCCCATTCACACTCCCACCAATTTTCATGTCTCACATAAAATCCCTTTTCCCTCCCCAATGGTCCCATAATCCCTTCTCAACACACCTAACTAAGGCCAACTACTCAACCAACCCACAAAACACCATCACAAGACAAAAATACTTTTAACAAGAACAACATTGCTTACAAAAACAAAGTAACATAATAATAAAAGTGTGGAGAGCCTACCTCTCCATCAAGATCCAAGAAGAACCTTCACAAGCCTCTTCAAATCCAAGCCAAGCACTCCAAAAGCTCCAAAATCCAAAAGTGCACAAGAAGCAAAATGAGAAAGTAACCCCATTCCAACCAAAAATCACAAATAAATAGAATTGGGAAGTGAGGATGATGAGGTGGCTCCATGTAGGATGTGTCTTCATCAAACCCATCCTCACACTCAAGTCAAATACACCAAGAGAAATAAATATTAATCCAGAAGCGAGGACTATGACAACCCACATGGCTCAAAACTTGCACACCATGCTTTCAAGGGACAAAAACAAATTTGGGAAGAGAGAAAGTGCAATGATTTTCCTTTTCCTACACTCAAAGATGGAGAAAGAAGTCAAAATTTTACTTCCCAACCCATAGCTAAGGTTTTTGGGCCAATTTAAGAGGCATGGGACAAGCCTTGCTTGTCCCACAAGTCTCCAAAAGCTCCCCCCGAGTCAAAATCTGAATTTTTAACTTGGGGTGGAGTAAAATACTCCCAAATCAATATAAATTATTCTTACACAAGGACAAAAAGATCACATTATCACTATAAGTCACATCTCTACTTTGGTTAAATTAAACAAGAAGGTTTAAGTCTAATAAACACACATTTACACATGCTAATAAAGTGATAATTTTTCCAAATTTAAATACAAAAACATAAATAAACACATAAAAAAATTAATGAAAGGGACACAATCCACCCCATGGCCACATATGTGAAATCACCCCCCATGGGTGACCTCCAAACTAGACATGCAAAACACACACAAAACAACATTACACAAGTTGTCAATTTTGGCCTCGTTGCTCAATGCTCAACATCCTTCCATGGTTGGTCCCCTATCCCCTTTGATGTTTGTGATAAAATTCCTGCACACAAAAAATACCTCTTTGGCCTTTTGGCTGTATTAACAACATCGAGAACATATGCATATAAAATCAATGTTCATCATTCAATATTTAACAATTCTATTTTCCATCAATATGTCAAACTCTAACATAACATCCATGAGATTACAAGTTATATTCCAACATCTCAAAATATAACATGTCACTATAAAATTCTCATCATGAAAATCCACATACATCTAACCATCTAACATGACTATCTAGTGCATCATGATAAAACATAAACCTCATAGTGTCAATAATCCACATAACAGTTTGATCTATCATCTACTGATCAATGTATCATAACCAAATGTCGAACATCAGCCCAATATCATAAATATCAAGGTAAAGTAGTGTCGAAGAGGAGTGGGCACTACATTTCCCATTAGCTAAACCTCAAATAACTCCCTTAGTTATTTTTTATGGTAAATGACTCTTTGATGTTATCAATTCAACTTTATAATTAATAAAGCTCATCTTATAAATATATAATAGTGTTCATCTATTCATTGTTTAAATTTTCATCTTTTAATTCTAACCTTTTTATTTCCAACTTTCCTTTTGTATATTTATCTTATCTAAAAAATTAAACGTTGTCCAATCAAAAATCTTAATGCCATAATTTTTTTTTAAAGTAAAGATCGATTAGCAGACAAAATCTACCTTCCGCTCATATGACCAACCACTTTAGGGGATCAATTATTGGTAATTGGCCACGCATCACCTATTTCCATTCAATTACTTGAGCTTAAAACTTAAAAAGGGGCTATGACGTGCTACAAAGAGTAAGAAATTTGATTGGGTTTCAAACATGAAACCTATTGCATTTTACCCATTTATTATTTGACCCCTTCAAGATTGATTTGTTATCACATGCATAATGTTACTAAGGTCAAGATGATAAATTGTATAAGTAGGGTTTCAATTACCTCCTTATTTCCAACTTTCTCACTCATATGACCATGAACTGCTAGAGGGGCTCAATTATCGTTGATCAGTTCTCCATCACCTTTTTTCATGTAATTACTCAAGATTGAAATTGGAAAGTAGAGCTAAAAAGTGCTACAAGAAGCAAGCAATGAGTTTGAGTTTTGAGCATGAAACCTATTGTATTTTCCCCATTTTCATTGTCCCCTTTAAGCTCAAATGGTGCTCACATGAATAATGCGAATGAGATCGAAACGATAAAGTGGAGCACATATATCATGTATTATTTGGGTCTTCCAATTTGAGCCGTCAAAATGGTATGAGACATGCAATTATTTCATTCCCACTTTAGGATTTCCAACTTTCCATTCATGTCTAATTCGTCTTATGCAACTAATTAAATGTGGTCCAATCCAAAATCTTGATCCCATAAAAATAAAATGAAAAAAAATAGTGAAGCCCATTTCGTACAAGTTATTGTTGATGGATAACATCATCAAAACCATTGTTGAGGGAAACCATTATCGCTAACCCTCATAGCTACAAAGAAACCCTATTTCTAAATGTGCATCAACTCTCTACTATGGGATGCCAGTCCACTCCATGTACATCGATGTCTCTAAAGTGCAAGAGAGTTCACTTTACCTTTATGTTTCTTCTAATTGCCCAAAAACACAAGGGTTGGTATTACATACAACAACTATTGAAATCGACATTATTTCTCAACCAATCATTGGGATCTCAAATATATCCAAAAATGCTTTTCAACAAATTGTACACCCTATGCCCTTTCTCCTTCAAATAATTGACAAAAAAGGCATGCGGTCATAATAGAGAAGAGTTTCGTAATTGCTTCCCGTAACGCTTTCTCCAACCTTAGACATCTCCTCCCTCAAACCCTTTCTTCACCCCTCTTCTCTACCATTATTTTGATCCCTTGTTTAACTTTTTCGACACATCCCCTACAACATTTTCATTGCACATTTCATGTGCGATTGCTAGTTAACTTAGCAACACTCTTAGAATGTTAGTATAATTGATAATAGGAGGAAACAATGACGGCATGTTTATTACTCTCTTTTATGGTTTATAAAAATTATCAATTTGCATTCGATACAATCTATCCCCAAAAAAAAAAAAAGTTTTTAATTTTTATGGTAAATAAATGTAAATATGATAACACAACCGTCAATTATATCATCTAGTTCTTCGCCTTGGGATTTTCTTAAAATAAGGACAAATAAAAACACGTTAGAAAAAACAAAACAAACGAAAAAAAAAAGAAAAGAAATTTTAACCATTAGATGAACAGACACATAAATGCCATAAAATAGTGCAATGATACAGCTTGCAGATACGCCCGTACCAAAACTAGGTTTCTAAAATCCAAGTAATGAAATGTTTTACCCATATGAATATCTCAGCAACCATCAATACAAATCTACCATGCAGGTTATCCGATTATGGAGTCAAATTGCTTGGCTCCACCGCATGAAATATTCCACGCATCCATTCAAGAATTATTCTCCACCCTAATCTCTTGACGGAAAAAATAATACTTTCATGTTCGAAATTGTATGGTGAGTAAATTCGAAATATATTTTCAAATCCTGCCCTCGTTGTTGCAATTATAAGAAGGGACACCGGCATACAGATTATGCCAGCTCAAATTCCTCTGTCAAATTTCATATAAATTATTTTGAAGAGTTTGCCATGTATTGTCTCCTGCAGGAAAAACAATTTAGCAGAAAAATGGAAGGTGAAGAAGAAAATAAAGTGGTAATTATAGCAGGCCGACGTTTTTGCGCTCCATACCCGATCGAACTAACTCTAGAGAAAAAATTATTAGGATGTTTCACTATCACAGACTCCAACGGTATTGTCGTCCTCAAAGTGATCGGCCTTCATGACAGGCGGGTCCTGCAAGAACCCAACGGAAATGTCCTCCTAACCATGAAAAGAAAGGTATAATCAGCATCAATTAATGAATTGACTAGCTAGTTATTCCAGCGATTGATTGGGATATATTGCAGATGATTTCGATCCACAGGCGGTGGGAAGCGTTCAAGGAGATCAGATTCAGAAAACTGTCTTCACTGTTAAGAAATCGTCTATTTTTCAGCTGAAAACGTCGCTTGACGTGCTTTTGACGAGTAATTCAGGTCAAAAGGAGTGCTATTTCCATGTGGAGGGCACCTTTTTCCATCGCCAATGTATAATATTTCAAGGCAACCGTTTGGTTGCAGAGGTATTAAAACCACCAAAAAAAAGCAGTCCTTTAGTAAATGTTTGTATTTTTACTTGTACCAAAATGAATTTATGGATCTTGGTTTGTTATTGTGGACATAAGATGAAGCGGAAATACACGGCTGCAAATGTATTGGTGGAGAGAGATACGTTTTCTGTGGTAGTGCTGCCTGGAACCGATTGCGCCTTCGTTGTTTCTCTCTTAATTATTGCTGACGAAATCACTGGAAATCATCAGAGATTAGGACAAGAAAATATTAGGGCAACATTATCAGTCGAGGAGCGATAATGGTTTGATGTTAGCGTTTGCAATTAAATACGTTTCTCCTGTCTTGTCAAATGCTTTTCTAATTTATTCTCCGGTGACGACGCTGTCCTCCAAACTTTTAAACTGCTCTACATAAATTTTCATTGCTGAATTTTTAAAATCTTATAATTCTCATTTACGACAACAATTAATAATTCAGTTACCTTCTCTATTGATTTCCTACTCATGATGTGACAACTGATACCAATTCAGTGGTATGTTCCACATGTGTCCGGTGTCTAGCAAAAAAAAACGAGTTTCTAATTGTGACTTATAACCAAAATATTACTTTTTATTTAATTGACTTCTCTAAACAAAAAGAAAAACTTCAAAGTGACAATCAAATAGACATTGATACAATCATAATCAAAACTTCTAATAAAAGACTATCTTAAATTGTGGTCACACAAAACATAAATTTTCATCTAAAGATGACCTTGTGTGTATGGAAAGATTAATACACAACTTCAGGGCCTTGTATTTATCAACAAGATAAAATTACAAACTCAAGGTAAAACACATTGCAATTGTTGTTACATCCTTACAATGAAATGTCTCTAGCAATTCACCACGAATTGTAATTCCTAGGACTTGATCCTAATTAAGCTTCCTGACTCGCAAGTTGCTACTTTAACCAAAAGTGACTCCACTACAATGGAACTATAATAGAACTTGCCTTTATTACTTAGAATTTCACTTCTTCGGTGGTTGTTAACCATTCTTGTGCTACTTCGAGATCCTTCACCCCCTCCATTTATTGAATCCATGGCAACAATAAATATCCCTTTATAAATAAATTTAGCTTCACAAATTTTGAAGAATCCTTCACAAATTGTTTCGCATGGGATGAAATAGTCATCAATTAATAAGTCATTGGCATGTTTCCATTGAATTAAAAAAATGCGCTCACAAGGTAATTTTGTTTCTTAAAAAAATTCTATGATATATAATTAGAAGACAACCATCAATACACATTATGCAAAGACACAATGTATAGTCCCTCAACTTATGCAAATAAGCACAAGACCTCTTTTGCATTGTAATAATCACATGCCCTTTCACATCCTAGGATATTCCATCAACTTGCAACAACTTGGTATCCTTCCTTATTCCCAAACAAATAAAATATTGTGTGTGGGTATGCTCAATGTGTGCAAAGGTGTGAAGGCTTCTTCTTATTACTAAACAATTCCCATAAACGAAATGGGAAGATCTCTCATTTAACACAAAAATAATGAAAAACAAATATGTTGGAGTTGTGAACACCCTCCATAGCTCTAATGGCCTGCATGCTCCCAAACCTGCAAAAGTGAAAATGAAATGGATTAGGGAAAAAATGAGAATAAGAAGTCAATATAAAGATTTTAGAGCATTTTAGAAAACCTAAGATTTAAGGGCCAACATTAACTTAATCTTATGGTGGAGAATGAATCCTACATCTTTTAAGTATGGGTATGGGTTGAATGCGGCCACTTAGTGTTTAGGTCAAGTGTGACCTTTTTGTGGTAGGAATTAATTAAGCAATTGTGCATGATATTTGATAATAAATTAAAAGGGGTTTTAGATGATTAGTAGTAAAGGTATAGTTAAATAAATTAAAAGGATCATGGCTATTAATCGTTTGGAAAATACCCTAATAATATAAGGAAATCAAATGGAAGGGTTTTAAATCATAAAGCTAAGTGGGAAATAAATTAATAATACGTAATTATTAATTTTATTCTAAATTCCACAAAATTATGCAGAAATCTTTATCGAGAAATTAGTTAAAGCGTGACTAATGTTTACCCTTGGAACCTTCTAAACAAAAAAACAAACAATTCATATTTTTTTAATAAAGTAGTAGACTTTGGTGTGGTTTTGAACGTTGAAATTGTGGGCATTACACTTGGTATCAGAGTGGAGGTTCAAACACTTGAACCTCTGGGATTAAAATAATAATAAAGACAATAAAATTTGTTTGGATTGTTATTTTCTCCAAGTTGGAAGGTCACAAACCCCGAAGGAGGTGAATTTATTTGACTCCCACTGAGCGCCTATGCAAAAATTTCACGAAATTGCTATTTCTAGGTATTACTAACTTTTTAGACAGCACTGTGAAAATTGCATTTTAGAGCCTTTCCATGAGGAATTTTTGGGTTAGACTTTGCAATACAAATTTCTTCACCCATTCACCTTATTATACATGTCCTAAGCTTTCCAACGCAATTTTAACAGAGTCAATTGGAGCTACGATGTAAACTTTATGGCTCCCAGAAGTTGTCTCGCATGTTGGAGTGGGGCTACTTTACTGTATAAGGTTTGTCGGGCGCGGGTTGGGTGTTGTCATTTTGAAGACTTATTCCCCACATGAGAGAGTAGATATCATGATATGATATTATATTAGACCCATTTTGTATGTATATTCTTAGATATGAGTGCGATATAGAGTACCCCTACTAGAGGCCATGAAGGGTTGCAAAGTGATTTTGATGTGGATATTTCGTGTGTTTATATTTGTAAACTTAAATATTTTATCAAGGACAAGAATTTTATTTTAATGATTTGTTGAGAATATCTGAGGCTCTTCTTATTATTTTTGTCTTATTGCGATATTTTTTAAGGATTGAAATTTGGCTACTTCACCATTTTCTTTTATTTGCGAGATTTATTCGATTTTACCTTTGGTTGGTAACTTGGGGCTTGTTTTTTACGAAGGAAACTTGGTTAAATGTCATCAAGAATGTTACGTGGTTTTCATCTCGTCTATCGACATAGTGAGTTGGTTCTTTGGTCTTTGTGTTATGTTCTCTCATTATATGGGGGTACACACTAGGTTCCCCGATTATTAGCCTAGGTGCTTGAGATCATGCCTTTGGTTTTGATTGATGGAACATTGTGTTCCTGGGACCTTGGAGTAACCCTTTCGCTTACTCATTTTTTTCTAGGAGATGGATCTCCTCGTCATGAATAGTAGTTGGTAGATTTGACGGTGATTATGTTCCTACTGCACCCAAGTATGAGTTTTCTTCTTCGATGGGATAGATGTGGTTTTCAGTATGAGCTTTGGATTATGCCAAAGGTTGATTAATGCCTTGATAACTATGAGTTGCTGGTGGATAGTGTGTTTTGGGGTATGATGCTCCATCGATGGGCATATTGGAGTCTTAACTCGGTGTTTTTATGTTATTTTAGAGAAAGATCAATGTTTTCATCTATAAATATTGTGGGTAATTATGGATACACTTAAGTCTCTTTGAGCTTTGTGCTTAGATTAGTATGCTTGTTTTGATCTGGAGGACCCATAGTAGATATACCCTTATCTTAAATTCTTGTATTGTTTATCATGTACCACACTATAATATATTAGTATCGAGTTATGTCTAGCCAAAAATAAATGCTTTGGGATATTTTGCTAATTGGTGCTTAGAAATTTTTGCTTTGTTGGTCTTAAGTTCTGACTTAGTCTATTTTTATGTCATGATATTTCATCGAATGCCATAACTCTTGGACTTAGAGGTTATGTTTGATTAAATCAATTGATTTCCCTCTTTCTATTTTGATGCTTTCTCGGTGAGGAGGTGTGGTGTCTATAGGTTAATTTCCCCTTTGTCACCTTAATTGTTGGTTGATGATATCTTGTGGAGGTATAAGTTTTGTTTGGAAACTCTTTCTCTTGTATAATGAACCTATTTTGAGTATAAACCGTAAACATTGTTTTCTCCCTCACATAGATCTAAACACCTTGAAATTGAAAAAGAAATTTTATAACTTCTTAATTTACCTCTACATCATATCTCTTATCAAAAATTGTAGAGATTCACTTGGAATGCATCGATGATGCATGTAAGTTTTGAGAAAACTCTTATAAATTTGGTGTTTTTCACTTTGGTTAATGACATATTTTTCCTATGAATTGAATAATGTGATAATTTTGGCTCTTCCTACTCTTTAAAATTCAATTGGTAATGTGACAACCTAAGCATATTAGAACTCTAATTAGAATTCTTGGATGTTCAAAACTTAATAAGTAAATTGGGACATTAGGAGGATGGTTCCCTACTCTAACCTTATAGTTTAATAGAAGAAATAAAACAATGAGAAAAATAGCAAAAGAAACCACTTATACTTCCCACGGAATTAGATGTAATAACTTTACTTGCTATACTGAGAAGGGCAAGATAATCTTCCACATGGGTGATGATCCTTAATGACACAAGATTTGGGATACCATGTACTATAATGAATGCATTGTTTAGAATCTTATAAGAAATGTGTTTGAAAAACATAACTATAACTTGTGTTTTATAAATTGGAATATGGGATAGATAAATTTATGGGATTGAACAAAAATAAAAATAAAAATGGAGTAATTAAACAAGCTTGTTATTGTAAATTTATTTTACATGCCCTAAAATTTATAAAGGATAGAATCTAAATGTTATAACTAATCAAAGGTTCCTTGAACTACCGTATGAGTTTCTAATCTCAAGTGTGCACTAAGATGTCAAGAAGTTACAAGTAATCCTGAAATATTATTTAAAAATAAGCATCAAATATATATAACTAGCCCTAACATAGCATGCATTATGTTATCAATGTAAAGTTATCATGATCTTTACGATGATTAGTATGCGATATAAGACCAGAATTATAAATCATAAAAGAAACATCCATTTCAATGCTAGACTAGTATAAAAATTAGTATAAATCTTGTGATGAAATCCAAAGTTAAAACCCATGAAACTAAAATGATTACAACCCCCATTTTATCAAATGACCCACACATGTATAATGCTTATCAAGAAAGTTGCATGTTGGATTATTTTGGACATCTCACTTGTTGGATGAAATTTTATAAGTATGCATAAGGATTTTACCACCTTTAGAATAAATCAATTTTTATGTTCATATGGGTGGACCCTACATCCATCTTGTCAAAAGTGGCAGCTATTAAAACTGATAATCTATTCTCCTACCCTCAAGAATGAAGTATCATATTGATAGTGATGTGATCTAATCATTTTGTTCTACCTAAACATTAATTGGGTGTAATTTTTCCCCATATTGGAACCTTTCAAAGTTATTGTACCCTTTTTCCTCTTAGGTAGATAGGTGTATGTTTTTAGTCAATAAATGGTGAGTTTATGTCTCCTTTTTTAGGGAGGTAACCTTCTTGTGTTGGAATAGGTCATTGGTGACCTAGGCTTATTAAAAATCTTAGGTAAAATATGTTAAGTATATGGAGGAATTTTGGAATCATCTTTCCTTTTAGGGAACTATTGAAAAATTTTGCACTTGTGTAAAAATGGGCAATTCAAAACTTTGTTATGATGGATAGCATTGTTGAAATATACCTAAGCTAGGGAGATTATATCAGATTATGTCATTCTTGCTGATTTATTTAAAAGATTACATGAAATCTGCAGCTATGTGTCTTTGTTACAAAACGTAATAGATCACATAGTCTGTAATTTCATGACCATCCTTAGCAAAAGAACACAAGCCCTGAAGGACAGTTGTGTTGTATTGATGAGGACATCCAATTGCGAGAATAGGTGAAGTTTAATGTTTTGGAACAACAAACATAAGTACAGATCACGAGAAAATTAGAGTTTGTTTCTAAATGTTACAAGTTCTATTCGATGTTCTTTCCTTTATGATTAAGAAAGTCAATTCTTTTACTTGAGTTGTTTAGTTCATTTTACAATCCATACAGAAATCGAAATGCAGAAAGAGATATACAACTCATTTACATAATTCAATGTTATATTCATAAGGAGTTTTGAAATGTTTCCCACACAAGTTGTGGGTTGTAATCTGAAAATTAAAGTAAAGCTACTGAAAATAAAGATACACATACATGAAAGAGAAAGCAAAGGAGTATGAGTGAACCCATCATTTCCTTGGGATTTCTTTCTTTGATTGAAGCATCTCCACTCCAACCTTTTCTTCATCTCTATTGAAGAAGCCCCCTGTACTGAAAAGAAAAGAGGTTAACTATCAACTACGAGCTCAAGGATCAAACCATATTCCTACACTATCCTACTTTGTGCATTTGAATCTTCCCCTAAGCAAGGGATGTATTCTACTTGAAGGAAAAACTACATGCATGCTTTATTCACTCAGAAAGAAGAAAGTTAAAAGAAAGAAGAAAACATAAGCATAAGAGAGGCCAAAAAGCCTAATCATTTTCTAATTGTTTTGCTAAGTGTACAAGTTTAGGTTGCAGCCAAAAAGAAAAATTGACAAGTCATAAGTGCATGCAATAAAAGGAAGAATGTAACTAAAAGTTCCAACAACTATTCTGAAATGAAAGAGGTTACAGTACAAAAGAGAGGAAAATGTAAACACTTGTTTTAGTTGCAGTAGAAGAGGGAGAATCAAATTTCAAGAAGCTGAAGCTAAATGGAAAGAAGGGATTACAACGGAAACAGGATGAGAGAGAAGATTCTGGAAAAAATTTGACAGGGCTTCACCATGTAAAATGGACATTTACAACTTTTCATCATGTTGTTTTCAATTACTACATGCTTTAAAGGAACTATTTAAATCAAATAAGTGATACAGGAAGTAGAAAAACATCACATGATCAAGATAAACAACTAACATATTTTCAGTTCTCAAATTGCTATATTAGTTCAGCAAGAAAAGTGTTACTTTCCGTATTCTGGATCAGAAAATACAACTACTATTTCTGGAAAAGGCATTATAGAAATGATTTTGGAAAATTTTTTCCAGGGCTTCACCATAAAAAATCAACATTTCAAATTTTCTAGCAAGCATCTAAGTAAAAAAATTACAGAAAGGAAATAAAGCATCTGAATAAGTGTATATGCCCTAAAAATAATATCTGAAACAGTTAAAATATTGCTTCTATTTTTTCAGAAAAGCACTTACAGATTACAAGTTCACATAATATAAATAATGCAACCATTATTATACTTTCACAATCAAGTATTTTAGAAATGAATCAAATATGAGAGCACAGAAATACTATAATGTCATTGAAGTATATTCATTCAAGAAAATTAGTTCTCATCTATGACATGATTAGAAGCCATTACAGGTAAAAAAGGTGTTATCTCATGATGACATTAGAAGTGATAAGTAATTCGGGTAAAATGTACGAGTTATAAAGGGCTTGAGATAGAGATAATAACCCAGATTTAAAGTATAACTAACTATCTTTTCAAAACAAGTATATCAATTCAAGATCATAGTAAATGAGATGATTATAATCCGAAACTATAATTAGAAGCAACCCTCATCCAAGAAGAGTAGTTTTATCAATGAAGGAAATCCCAAAATAAAATATTTTTACAACTCAAGAGCTATGAAAAACAAAAATATAGATATTCGTAAACAGCTTCCAAAGAATATATCAAGGAAAAACGAAGGAAAACAACATGTTTTTTAAGTATCAAAATCCTTGAGAAGGCACTGTAAGTATCAAAATACAAGGATAGAGTGCATCGGTTCCTTGGGACGGATACCAAACTACAAAGCCAAATGAAAAGGAATACCAATGTATGAGCCTTTATTGCATCGCAAAACCATTACACAACCAACGTTATACACTCGAGTAAACAAGGAATCAAGAACTACATGACTCCATCGAGCTTGGAAAGTCATCTGTGGACATCATATTGCAAAAAACAGCAAAATCTCAACTTGTAGGGATTATTAGCTATACATGCACTCTAAATTAGAAAAATTTATATAAATATGAATCGTAGCATTCGGAATCTAGTTTCTAAAATACTAATTTTTGTAAAAAATGGACAAGTTTAGCTATATTAAACACTTAAAATTATATGACTTAGTTTTTTTTTTTTTGAAAAAACTTATAAGATTGTAGTCCGTTTGCCCGCATTTTGGATGACCAAATCTTGTTATTTTTTTTTCCTTTGGTGAAACGTTAGATGTAGTTGTCTATCTTGGGATGGATTTTATTTTGTATTTTTTTAGCAATATTTTTTTATGATTTTTTCCGTGAAAGTGGTCTGAAAATATTTAGAAAACGGAGCGCTTTCCGTTTGCCCGCCATAACTATATCAAAAAATATCGAAATCAATTTTTTTTTTTTTAACGTGTATAGAATTTGTCCACGCTTGGGATGGTATAAGTTTTATCATATTTTGATAAGTGAAACAAAATTTACAGTCTTAAACGTAGACATGAACATTCACGGGAAAAAATGTCTTAAAGACCTATTGTTAGTAAAAAATTATAAAATGATATTTATCTTATTCTATTCACTTTAAAAACAATATTTCTACTGAAGCTAAGAGTCTCCCCTACGCGATGGCACCATTTTTGTGAAATGTTTTCAGTTTTTTAGCATGGTTCAAGTCTTTGGAAGAGCAGATTTGAGGTTTTTGACCTTTTACACTTCATAATGACCTTCCATAGCTTTGGTTGGGAAAAAAAAAGATTTTCCGAGCCTTAGGTTCGGCAGATAGATCCGCGATCGCGGTTTTTTAAACATAAACCGTGATCGCGCTTTATAAACCATGAGCGTGCTTTATAAACCGCGATCGCGGTTTATAAAGCGCGATCGCGGTTTATAAATCATATTTACACACATCCCAATGTTTGAATTACCATGTGATTTTTACTCTCTGACCTTACCGTATGAATTACTGCGAAATTCTATCTTTTTACACGTTTTTCTTATCACCGGAAGCAAAACATCATGGGAGACAAAAAACGAAGTCAAAAAAGGAAGTCATTAAGTAAAAAAACACCAAATGAATTAGAGGCCAACAAAATTCAAAATGCTGAGCGAATGCGGAAACTTCGTGAATCTAGAAGAGGTTCATCTTCAATCCCAACTATTGTAAGCAATGAAGAACTAGGTAATGTTTCTCTTTGTCGATGTTGAAGTTGAATTAAATACTCGTGATGAAGAAGTTTTTCTTGTCGATGTTGAAGAAGAATTAAATACTCATGATGTAGCAAATGTTGAAATTGAAGGACACGATGAAAATGTGAATAAGGAAATTCATGTTAAAAGCTGTAGACAAGCAAAATTTGACAAAAACACCTCCTAGGATTTTACGTAAGAAACCTAATTTTTATTGAAATTGATGAAAACATTTTGAAACCAATGTCTGAAAAACTTTCTAAATGACAAATTAGAAGAAAAGCCACTGAAATTTGGGATAATCATTTTGAAATTTTAAATGATTCCCAAAGATGTCAGTTGTTGGTTAGTTTGATGAAATTGATTAAAATGAGACCTACATTAAACACCTTAGGATTAATGACATCTAATATACGTGGTCAAACCTCTGATTGTTGAAAACCTTCATGATGCATATCACATTGTTGGTGTCAAGAGACACACTAGGGATAGTAATATTGTGCGTCGTGTACTTGCTACTAGTGTTGTAAGTGAATCAATAAAAAAACAACGTTTGATTATGCAAACAAGTCGAATGTTGCAAGTTAATCGAAAAACTCTAATGAAAGCAATTGAAAGGCGTAATATCCTTGATCACTCAATAATGCGATTTTTGGGCATTTTTACGCTAGAAAGCACCGCGTAAGGACAAAAATAATTACGATCTTTATAAGAGAAGTTGTTATTAAATTTTGGCATGATAACACTAGAGTTTCACCTAATACAAGAGATGTTATAAAGCGGAGAGTTGGTTCTACTAATCGTGAACCACATCAAAAGCATTTCTTAGATATGACTCAAACTCAATTTTTCGTAAGTTTGAACAAGAGAATCCGGAAATTAAAATTAGTCAACGTTTTTTTGAAATGTTGAAACCATTCTATGTGAAAATCAACCATGCTCGCACCACTTGTTGTTGTAGGCAACATGTTGAATTTGCGATGCATTATGCTAAATTTTTACGTATTCGTTCTAATTTTCATTCTAAAACTATGTTATCTGAATGTGGTGTTCAAGTTCCACCAATATCATCCAGGGATTTCATTCCTACTATATTTTGTGAAAAAGAAGTTGGACAATTTTTTTATAGTCAGGATTGTTTAGATGGAAGTTGTAGTACATGCGGCGGATTACCTAAATTGGAAAGTTGCATCCATGAGAAAATTGAAGGTACAATAGGACATAATTTAGTTGAATTTGATAAATATAAATCAGTTGCATACCAGTTGAAAGATGGAAAAGAGTCGAAACGGTGTGAGCTAGTTATAGAACAAATGCCCATTTTTCAATTTATGAGAAAATTTAAGGATGAAATTGTTTATGAGTATGCGAGGCATACACATAGAGCTCGATGGTTGGATGAACAATTCAAGCTATGCAAAGACACATTTCCTATTGGTACTATTGTTTTAGTGGTCGATTTTGCGAGAGAATTACACATTGCAACCACAAATGGAGGTTCAATCGCAATATTACAACTCAGTACAAGTTGCCATTTTTGTGCATATAGCATTTCTACATTCTCCTGACAGTACAGAGAATGATCGAAAAATCTTAAGAGAGTACCACTTTTATATCAGTGATGATCGTACTCATTCTACTGAATTTGTGCAAGGGTGTTTCCAGTTATTTTATGGAAACTTGTCTGATAGGGACATCCACTTCAAACAACATTATATATGGTCAGATAATTGCACGTCTCAGTTTAAGAATGCATGAATGTTTTATTGGATGAGTAGAATGCACGTCAAGATGGGTGTGCAACATATTTGGAGTTTCATTTGAGAAATTTGGACATGGAAAAGGAGAGCATGACGGTGCGGGGCATGTGTGAAAAGAGCTCTTGCAAGAGAAGAGTTGAAGTACAAAGATGGTGCTAAATTAAAAGATGCAAAGAGCATAGTGGAATGGTGTACTGACAACATGGCCCGAGGTTCTCAAGAAAATTCCACAGTTTGCAGATATTTTTGGTTGATAGAGGAAAAACATATTGCTAACTACGAGGATTGTATGACACTCACTGGGTCCAGTGATATGCACTCATTTTGTAGCTCAGACGCTACTTCATGGGCCGTATGGACAAGAAAGTTGACATGCTTTTGTGCATCTTGTATCGAATTTGTCACTGTTGAGTGTGATTCACAAGAATGGGTGGAAGGATGGATTTGTAGGCCTCTAACTCCGCTTCCTAGTTATCAACCTCCACAAGCATTATGACTTGTTTTTTGCGAGATGAATTCTGACATCCAAGGACTTTGATGAAATTTCAATTTTGGTGCGACAAGGTATAAATATGGTTATTTATTTAATTTTTGTAAATTGAGTTATATGTCCATTGAAATTTTAATATGTAATTTAAATTTGAGTTGTTCAACTTTCCTTGGTTATTTTTTTGTAGGACATGTGTTTGCAGTAATTGCGACAGAAGACAATGAAGAAGGAACAGACTATTTCTTATGTCGTTGCATCGAGGAAAGAAAGAAGTTGACTTCTCCTATTATAGATGGCGAAGATATTGAGTATCCTACAGGGTCAGTGGTAGTTACTGGAACTTGGCTTCGACGGTATCCATTAAAAAACTCCTCTGTTTGGGTGTTTGAAGACTTTGAGACACACAGGAAAATACTCTTATATTCACATCTAGTTCTAGCGACAAATATTCAGTTGTATAGATATCGAGGAAGGCCTAATAACAAGATTCTTTGGAAGGTTCGAGAGTCAGATCATGAAGCAATCTTGTCTGCTATTCAGAGTAGATCCGATCCTGATGGTTCATTGGAATGAATTTTTACAATGCGAGCATGTCTGGTATATATATAATTTCTTTTCAATTTATATATATATATATAAATTTTTTAGAACTTAAAGATCTAGATTTAAGTTTGAATATATATTTTATTTTAAATTTGTGTATTTTGCACGTACATTATATCTAGATCTATAGTATATATGGTTTTGATTTGAAACTTAAATTTCTTTGACTAACACTTTTATGTTTAGGTTAGTGGTGCCATAAAAGCTTCCACCTTCACGTGGTTGGCACTGTTAGTAGAGAATTTTAAATTCTCGAAGCTAAGAGAAGCTTTCATTGTTTGAAAAAGTTGTAAATTTTGAAAAAGTTGTAAATTTTGAAAAAGTCAAGTAAATTTTGAAAATGTTGTAAATTTTGAAAATGTTGTAAATTTTGAAAACGACTCCTCCCCAAGTGTTTACAAGACCATACTTATGCGTGTGCACCGATATGAGAAGGAAAAAACTGAGAGAGGCTATTGTAGAGGGTCCCTACGCCAAGGTGTCGGATCAGACGAGGCCTCTCTAGGTGCCACAGTCGAGTAGTCACCGTCGAAGTTGAGCGATATTTTGGTCTCGGGGCTCTTAAGGGACTACGCCGAACGAAGTAGCCGGAAAAGCAACGACCATTTCGCGCACCAAAACACCACCTCCTCTAGCATTCACCTGGCCACCCAAACATGTCAGTGCAGTCCGTTTGGTGCCACGACCCACCGTTTGCAAAATATAGCGTTTTAATGACCTTATTTGGCTCATTTGCACTATTTCGCGCGTTTGCAAACAGTAGGACAGCGAGAGCACCGAAATGAGAAGGAAAAAACTGAGAGAGGCTATTGTAGAGGGTCCCTACACCGAGGTGTTGGATTAGACGAGGCCTCTCTAGGTGCCACAGAGTCTGAGTAGTCACCCGTCGAAGTTGAACGATATTTTGGTCTCAGGGCTCTTAAGGGGACGCTGACGCAGAGCGAAGTAGCCCGAAAGCAACGACCATTTCGCGCACCAAAACACCACCTCCTCTAGCATTCACCTGGCCACCCGGACATGTCGGCATAGTCCGTTTGGTGCCATGACCCACCGTTTGCAAAATATAGCGTTTGACAACCTTACACTGGCTCTAACTGCACTATTTCGCGCGTTTGCAAACAGTAGGACAACGAGAGCACCGAAATGAGAAGGAAAAAACTGAGAGAGGCTATTGTAGAGGGTCCCTACGCTCGAGGTGTTAGATTAGACGAGGCCTCTCTAGGTGCCACGGAGTCGAGTAGTCACCCGTCGAAGTTGAACGATATTTTGGTCTCGGGGCTCTTAAGGGACTACGCCGAGCATGAAGTAGCCGAAAGCAATGACCATTTCGCGCACCAAAACACCACCTCCTCTAGCATTCACCAGCCTGGATGTGTCGGCGCAGTCCGTTCGGTGCCACGACCCACCGTTTGCAAAATATAGCGTTTGTGACCTATACTGGCTCAGCTCATTGCACTATTTCACGCGTTTGCAAACAGTAGGACAGCGAGAGCACTGAAATGAGAAGGAAAAAACCGAGAGAGGCTATTGTAGAGGGTCCCTATGCTGAGGTTTTGGATTAGATGAGGCCTCTCTAGGTGCCACGGAGTCGAGTAGTCACACCGTCGAAGTTGAGCGATATTTTGGTCTCGGGGCTCTTAAGGGACTACGCCCGAAGAGCGAAGTAGCCGGAAAGCAACGACCATTCGCACGCACCAAAACACCACCTCCTCTAGCATTCACCTAGCCACCGGATGTGTCAGCGTAGTCCGTTTGGTGCCACGACCCACCGTTTGCAAAATATAGCGTTTGTGACCTTACTGCTGCTGCAAAAAAGCTCATTGCACTATTTTTGCGCGTTTGCAAACAGTAGGACAACGAGAGCACCGAAATGAGAAGGAAAAAACCGAGAGAGGCTATTGTAGAGGGTCCCTACGCTGAGGTTTTAGATTAGACGAGGCCTCTCTAGGTGCCACGGAGTCTGAGTAGTCACCCGTCGAAGTTGAGCGATATTTTTTGGTCTCGGGGCTCTTAAGGGACTACGCCCGACGAAGTAGCCAGAAGCAGCGACGTTTTCGCGCCAAAACACCACCTCCTCTAGCATTCACCTGGCCACCGGATGTGTTGGCGTAGTCATTCGGTGCCATGACCCACCGTTTGCAAAATATAGCGTTTGACAACCTTACACTGCTCAGCTCAAGCTGCACTATTTCACGCGTTTGCAAAGCGGTAGGACAGCGAGAGCACCGAAATGAGAAGGAAAAAAAGAGAGAGGCTATTGTAGAGGGTCACTGTGAGGTGTTGGATTAGACGAGGCCTCTCTAGGTGCCCCGAGTTCGAGTAGTCACCGTCGAAGTTGAACGATATTTTGGTCTCAGGGCTCTTAAGGGACTGCGCCCGAATCGAAGTAGCCGAAAGCAACGACCATTTCGCGCACCAAAACACCACCTCCTCTAGCATTCACCTAGCCACCCGGACGTGTCGGTGTAGTCCGTTTGGTGCCATGACCCACCGTTTGCAAAATATAGCGTTTGACAACCTTACACTGGCTCTCACTGCACTATTTCGCGCGTTTGCAAACAGTAGGACAGCGAGAGCACCGAAAAATGAGAAGGAAAAAAACTGAGAGAGGCTATTGTAGTATAGGGTCCCTATGCCGAGGTTTTGGATAGACGAGGCCTCTCTAGGTGCCACGGAGTCGAGTAGTCACCGTCGAAGTTGAGCGATATTTTGGTCTCGGGGCTCTTAAGGGACTGCGCGAAGAAGTAGCCGAAAGCAAGCGACCATTTCGCGCTTGCAAAAACACCACCTCCTCTAGCATTCACCTAGCCACCTAGACGTTCGCGCGTAGTCCATTTGGTGCCACGACCCACCATTTGCAAAATATAGCGTTTGTGACCTTACTGGCTGGCTCATTTGCACTATTTGCGCGTTTGCAAACAGTAGGACAGCGAGCACCGAAATGAGAAGGAAAAAAATTGAGAGAGGCTATTGTAGAGGTCCCTACACCGAGGTGTTCGGATCGGATGAGCGAGGCCTCTCTAGGTGCCCCAGAGTCGAGTAGTCACCGTCGAAGTTGAGCGATATTTTGGTCTCGGGGCTCTTAAGGGACTACGCCGAGCGAAGTAGCAAAGAAAGCAACGACCGTTTCACGCACCGAAACACCACCTCCTCTAGCATTCACCTGGCCACCCGGACGTGTCGTGAGTCTGTTTGGTGCCACGACCCACCGTTTGCAAAATATAGTGTTTCCTTATTTATTTAAATTAAATTACAATGACTTGGTTGTTATGTTATCTCTTGTTGTCATCTTGTCCTTGGTAGGATGATATATGGGGCTCATGAATCTTATTTTCTACCTTATCCTTAACACTTGGTTTTGTTATAATATTATGGGTAATATTGTTCTACGGTTTTCTTTTCCTTTCTCTTCTTTCTCTCTTTCTATGAAGACCATCAGTTGTCTTTACCTCTTGATTGACTCTCGACCTCTGTGAAACCATAATTATCTTCTCTCCTTTCTCTCTTTCTTCTTTCCTCTCTCTCTCTCTCTCTCTCTCTCTCTCTCTCTCTCTCTCTCTCTTCTTGTACCTCATTAGCTCTATCAACCTTTGAATCACATTTCCTGCTAGTTCTTCTTCTTCTTCACCATATATATCAAGTCTGATTCATGAGGCCTAATAACCTTCAATTACCTTTCTCTACGTTTCTTCCTTGTTTCCATCATCTTTTCTATTTTTCACATATGTTCTTGAACTCTCTTATCCTTTCATGTAATTGCTTTAGTCTAGCATCTTATCTCTCTGATACTAACTTCTCCATCCAATGTGGCATTTTGTAACCATGACCTCACTCTTTACTTCACCCATCATTTTCATCTATCTCTTTGTCTCTCTTCTTGGACCACTGTATCAACCTTATCTCAAATCCTTTTAGCTAATCTTCCTTGATCTTCAAGCTATGATACCACATGTTGCAGTTCAAAAAATTTATAACATATGTATTCAATGGTTTCTATGTTTCCCTAAAAACTCAACTCTGTCTTTTGATCAAGTTCAAACAGCTCCTTTTCACTAGTTAACATACTCCAAATTTAATATTATCCCTTATCCTCTATATGGTTTCTTACTGATATTATTTATCTAACTCTAATGTAGATACTATGAGCGTAATCAAAATGATCAACTACCATCTTCAACTGCCAAGTTCAATATCCATGATGCATAGGCAAATACAACAATGCCCATGTTGGAAGGTACTTACAGTCTTCACAGTTTTGGAACTCAAAATACATGAAGCAATCAGCTAAAACAAATGTACAAATACATTTGAAAATAACTTCTAGGTTGTAGAGCAATTGAAAGAATGTAGTTTCATGGTATTAGTTTCATATCCAGAAGTCTAAGAAGATTGCAACTATAATGGCATGTTTCAGTAATGCACATCTAACAGTACAAGCTTATGATGCAAATAAAAATAATATAAAGATACAGCCACATATCATTCAGATTTAACAATATTTCAGGATTATTATGAGTTACAAAAGAACAGTACGGCTACAGGATTGGAAAATCAATACAGTTAAGTTTCAAGGATTAACTCATATGTACACAAAAGTTACAAACAATGCAGACCCAATTTTGGGTATACCTGTAATATTATCAAGATGTACAGTCAAATACACCAGAGTTTCAAGCACACTTTTCCAAATACAACAGGATGATAAATTGATGAATTCCATTAAATATAAGCTTTAGTTACTAATACTTAAGTTGGCAATAGAGCTAACAATATTGTTTTAGTTTGAAAAATAAAAATTCAAAATGCCCATGGTGAAATATACCACAAATAATAATCAGAAAGATACTAGAAAATATATAACTAGAAGTAATACACTAAATCCACCTCAAGATTTAAAAGACCTGAAATAGTTCAAATTTATAGCCTCGGAAACAAAACCGTAGCAGAGATATCCATAGGAGTTCCATATATGGAGGAATCGCTTTTATCAACAAACAAAAACTATGATCTATGTATACTTTTGAACACTAAATTTTATTTAATAAACAATACAAATATTATTAACCTAGTTTGGGTACAGATAAATTCACAGATAGAGAATACTCGGGGCATCTACAAGTTCATGAGAGAGATCAAAACCCACTTTCTCGAGTTAGCAATAATACCAAAATAACCAAAATAAATATGATTTAACCAACACACATATATATATATATATATATATATATATATAAGAATCAAACAAAGTGTGCTCCAGATGCGCACGTCTCTGAAAATATATATGTACATAAGTTCATAATGTATGTATACATCTCGAACTAAGCACGTGTCATAATGTACATATGGGACCACATGCGGTCGCAAAAGGCTATATATAGTACAATGGACTGTGAATCTACTCATGACCACATATGTACATCAGGTGGACTATAAATCTACTCATGAAACATCTTCCCTCTCTTCGCCCCTGCTTTAGAAGTAGCACGTCCACGACACAGGGATGTAGTGGAGGAGATGCCACTACGGATTTCATCCGTGTGGTCCTAGGTGTCTCTAAGCATGCCTGACCTAACTGCACATTCATAAACAACAAGTTTTTAACACCCAAAATTTTAAAATACATTCAAAATTTAGAAACTTGTACAATTTAGTTAAAATGCATGTGAAATCTTACCATGATGTCATGATCCTATCAATTTGTTGTTGACGCGTGTCGCGGGACAACAATAGACTCACGAGGGTAAGCTACTACATACAAATAATTAATTTTCAAATTAAATATTTCACATATATACCTACAAAATTTGATATTGTAGATTTAAGTTTAATAAGAAATAATGAAGGTCTCCAAAATTTAACAAATTTAAAAAATTGTGTACCTCAGTTAGTGGATCTGAGATCTTTATGGCGAGTATCTACAATAGCCTCCATAGTCTGCATATATGGAGGAGTCTCTCTAGCAGTCATAAGCTATACAAAAAACATGTACAAATCAATATTAAAATCTACTTAAGAGCTTAGCACTCCTATCGAAACCTATTGAAAAAAATAATAGTAAAGGAACTCAAAGGTCCCTACACTCTAAACATATCTTTTCACGTTCATCAAGGAAACACCAGATCTATATATAGGTACATGAAACATTTACAAGCACTCATTCCACATGTTGAGATTTTAAGAAGGTAAAAAAACTATACAAAGGAGGGAAATTATACATTCATTCCCGTCCCTACTATACAATCTTACCCCAGGTGGTACTTTCAAGACATGTAAAACCAATATATGATTACATACATGGCTAGTTATATCAAATGAATTGGCATTTCCTACTAAATAATATATAGGTTGAGTATAAGAAAGTGAAACTCATGTACAGAGGTCCAAAGCATGCAATCCATGCGTGAACTTCCAGTAATTAGAAACAAAGTGTAAAGAGATTTACTAACCTGCGTAAAACTCATGTGAGGCGTGCCAGTAGCCTCAGTTCCCTGAGCAGATGATGACCCGCTCAGGCTCCTGTGTATAAAAGAGAAAAATATTAATACATGTACAACATACACGTGAAACAAATTATAATAATAATCTAGTGCAATTAAATGATTTATTAAAAATGTAAGTTTGTACAACTTGAAACTTACGTTTGAAACATGCCCCCAATTGCTGTAGTAGCTAGCATGTCGACACCGGATGTTTCCTTCACCGGCTCTTGCTATTTAAAATAAAATAAAAAATTAGTTTTTTACATGTATGTACATGACGTACAATCAAATATATATATATATATATATATATATATATATATATAAACATGTGAATTAAACTATTGTATATATATATATTATATATATTATTTAAATTTATTTAAAATTTACTTGTGAAAGACCAATATCAGTGGCTCCAGTTCCAAAAACACTCCCCAGCATCTCATCTATAGAAAAGAAATCCTGTGAACCAGCAAATGATGTCTCGCCTGCAGTGCATACGGCACCACATGATCCACAGTGGTGTGGTGCACTAGAACTGGTGCCTCCACCAACATCACCAGATGCTGATCTGGGTGCTTATCTTTGGGTGAGAGTGTCGGTGAGCTCCCTAATGCATGCAATGTATCAATCTCCACAACCTCCTTCTTTGTAGGAGGGATAAGCGAAGGTAGTGGGGTTTTGGGGCATGGGGATCTAGGTGACCTACTGCGCGTGCACAGGTCTGCTCTGTGAAGAGCCACCTCCTCGACCAAAAAAGTCAGAAAAGTCAAAATAATTCGGGACCTCATTGAGCACGAACTCACAATATAATTTCTTGAAAAATAAAGAGGAACCTCATTGTTGTTGCATGGTGGATAATCAAAACCATCCACCATCGGTCCCAAAAATTTTTTTGATTCTATCATCATGGCACCAATGGATTGGGAACCGTTTGCAAGTAACTGCAGGGGGGCATTGGTTCTAGGGTCGGTAAATAATGCACAAATGAGGTCTTTTCCAATTTTTTTGTCTTTGACGGCCGCATGGGATAGTTTATCCGCATACCCACTACTGAGTCACTTCTAAAGGTGTTCCATCTATGTATTTGGTTGGTTGCAGACTCGACTTCGCCAATCAATGTTTGCAATGTATTGGCTAAAGTCATGCGGGATGGATTTGTAGCATGATTTTGTCTTATATTTTGAATTAGGTTCTCAATGGCAATTTTATTTTCTTGGATTCTTCCAATGATATTATCTTGCGTTCCTGCTGGCTCAGTGGGGACAGAAGGAGCCACAGGAGGCGGATCTATGTTTGGAGGAGGGTTTTGAGGAATGTTCGGAGGGTTTTGAGGAATGTTCGGTGGGTTTTGAGGAATGTTTTGATGGTTTGCATGATTTGAGCTTGCCGACCAACTGATAAAACAAGAAAATTGTATACATAAACAAACATTTCAAAAAACCCATGAAAATGCAAAAAAAAACCTAAAATGCAAAAAAATGATTACAATCGGGGACTTACCTCCTCGTCTTGGTGGCATGGTTGAATATATCGCTATCCAGAAGTCGATGAGCAATTTTGAGATGGTATTGAAAGCGCGAGTGAAAAACGTTTAGGAAAAGTCACGGTTCGAAATGAAAAATGTCTCGAAAAAGTTCGAGTCGGGTTTATTAAATTTTGTCTCGAGTTGTTACAAACCCTAACCATAGGTTAGAGATCGACGGCATCGTGACCAATCTGTACAAAGATCAACGGTGCAGGTTCCAATTCAAACATCAAAGCAAACTTGGCCTAGGTCAAATTGCCACCGACAAAGTGTAAGAGGGGTGAGTCACCATGGGGAAGGGGCCAGCCCACGTCATCAATTAAAAAATAGAATCATTGCAATTCAAATGTCAAAAGATCAACTATAGTCCGAGTGTCCAATGTGACAAAAGCCGACCAAATCATTATATAATGATCAAATAAAAGGTATTTCCAACCTTTTCCCTTCAAATAATGCCAAGGCCGACAACTATGGGGTGGCAAGTATATACTATAGCATGTGTTATGAAGGTGGCCGAGTAAATCATGGTGGCCCTTTTTGCCAAGTGACCCCCACGCACATTTGGACATAATAATATGCTAAGTCCACAAAAGTGGCCAACCATGGAGAAGTGTAAAGGTGGTCCCCTACATTGGATGTTTACCTTGCAAATATTACAAATATTTTTGATTTATTTACTCATAGGCAGAGAGTTGATTTTTTGCATGCCTTCAAAACATGACATAATAGAGAAGAAGACAAAGTTGCATGTTCATGGAGAGGACTTGCCTAGCAAGCAATCTATTTTTGGCAAAATTATTCACTCAGCCTTATTAAAAATAGAATAGTCAACTTTAGTTGACTAATATGTAATCAATGGCTATTAATGCCTCTTGTACTAGTTTGTATTATTTTATCCCTTTATTTATTATTAAATAAAGGATAAAATTAGGATACATGGGCGAGTACAACCTTAGGCTATTTTTAGGAAGGGTGGGAAAAATTATTTTGGCTATATATTGTGTGCTTTTGCAAAGCACAAGGGATTCTTCCGAGGACTTTTGGATATAGGAGTATCAAGCAATTTTTGTCGCTTTTTGTCTTCTATGTGTGAATTATTTTTGTCATTCCAATTATTTGCAGTCTTGTGTATGTTTCTATTAGTCTTGTGAATGCAAATTCCCTTACCAATCATCTTACCTTGCTACATAATTTAGTATTTTTGATAAATTTTAATGTACATGTTAACTTATCAATACTGTTGTGATTTTCCCATAGTACAACCAAGTGTTTTCCCTTAAACATTCTATAGAAAACTGTTGGCTCATGCATCAAGAATCCTTCTCATAGAAATCATGCATATACTCAGTCAAAGCCCTCATATAAATTTGGTGTATCACCCCAATCCAGTTATTTCACAGCCATCTTTTACACTTAATCCCATAAAATCAATTTAGGATACATCAATAAGGAACCGGCCTTTTAATCCCAGAGACTCACCTCAAAATATGTATACCCATAGACCTGAGGTGTTTTCATTGTATCTACAAAAGAGAGAGATCAATTTTGCAAGACTAGAAAACTTACACCCATCTCTCTCGCAGGTGCACTTGCGAGAGATAATAGTTTTGGCATGCCCAAGAGAGGGAGCATGAATCAAATCTACATGCAAACAAAGCAGATTTATAGTAGATTAAAGTTTACTTTTGGGATCAAGCTGCAACAATTTATTCTAAAGATTTTATGATCTTTTGGTGACTCTGCAGAGTTGATTTCAGACCAGTATTACAACATGTTCCATGCCTAAAGTGACTACAAGATCATCAAGAAGAGAAATTCCTTCCGAGTTTGTTTCTTTACCTTTGAATTCTCGCTAGAAGGAGAAGAGTTGGTAATACTTTACCTTATAATAGACCTGGTTTTGGTAAGCCTCCTATGTATATTCCTTCACTACTTATCAATTTCTCAATTAATATTCCAGCTTTTCAAATGGCTATCCAACAACCAAGGAATTTTGTGACCTTTACTAATGGCACTCCATTAGTAATTCCATTTACCACAACATTCCTAATGATGCCATGAAAAGTCTACCATCATTCATGGGTGAAAATCAGGTTACACTAGTCGAACATATCAAAGATGTCATAAGCCTATGTGCATTCCATAATATCAATCATGAAGATGTGGCTCTAAAACTTTTAAATGCATCTTTTAAAAGGAAAGCCTTGCAATGGTAAAGAAACCTATAAATTGGTAGCATAAGAACTAGAGATGACTTAGGTGAAATTTTTTTGAAACAATTCCAGATAATCAGATCATTTGTCTCTCATTGAATAGTTGTCTACTATTAAAAGAGCTCCAAATGAATTTATGTCCAGCTTTCAATATCTCGCTTTGCGTAACTTGAGAGAGAATTCCAGCAAGTGTCAAGCCTCAAGGTGATCATGTTTTCCTTTATTATCTTAGAGTATTAAATAGTGATATCTCAACTATGATTTAGTCAATGGGTCGAGATACACTCCTAACAAATTTATGATATTGCTATTCGAGTGGAAAATAGCCTAATTCATGTTGGAAAATTGGTGCCAAGGCCATCAATGCATTTTTCGAAAGATTTAGCACCTATTCCTTAGCCTATTACAATCATATAGCTCACTGTTGTAGCTCCAGCAGATGATGTATTCACAGCTTTGTAGACTATGGGAAATAAATTGACTTTAATTGAGAACAAAATTGCATTACCTAGAAGACCCTATCGGGATCCTTATCAAAAATACCAACACAATCAATAGAAAAGGCAACACTATCAACCAAATCAAAATTATAGGTAGCCTTACCAGCAAAGTCAATTTGACACAAAGGATCCTAGTTCATCTAAGGCTTTAGTCCCAGTTAATATGGTTACAAAAGAGTGGTGTCAACCTTGCAATCAACCTCATTCATTGTAACTTGCCCAAATGCATTTCGAACTTGAATCTTATCATACAACCTCAATTTGAAACATTGTTTATACCTCAAATGGAGGGTGGGCAGCAAGAGAGTCATGTTCGTAAAGAACCAAAACAAAATTTAGTCAATTTTAATGAGGAGGATTTCATTGCAGTCACTACTAGGTCACAAGGGAGGGCTACGAAAATCAAAATCAGAAATAGGCCTATTTTGCCATCTGTCACCGACAAGACAACATCTACTGACTCCAAAGTCAAATAACAACCCTGTTGTTCCTCAAAATCAGCAAGTTTCCTAGTTTATAAAGGTCATCAAAGATAGCTACAGCCTAATCCAAGAATACTCTTTATACCTCGATATCCAAGGCAACTAAAGTAGAATCACTCTTTGCTAAAGCCTACTCTAAGACAGCTTGATTCCGTCTTTTAAAAGTTTGCTTTTTTTTAACATTGTTAATGTAATGAAAAAGCATAACATTAACATCTTAATGTGGGATGCTCTAAGTATTCTTGGACAACAAGATTTACTTTCTCATGAGCTAGCTAAGCTGCATATTTCTTCAAATACAACAAAAAAGGAAGTTCAAATGACAAACATGGTCCTTGGAACATTTGAGCAAGACCGTATTAAAGAAGTTAAGTGGATGGTTCAGAAAGTTCCTAATGCTCATGATATCAAGAAACCACCACCATTTTATTTATTGCTGATTATTGGTGAAAATCTAGTTGACAATTGCATGGTGGACAAGGTGGTGCAAGCAAGTGCTTACGCTTATGCCAAAAGTGATTGTAGAAAAATTAGGGTTGCAGTATGAGCCTACAGAAACGAGTGTCTTACAACTTAATGGAACTACAACTAATATGGTTGGTATAATCAAAAATTTAGAAGTGACGTTACATGCTTTCCCAAATGTTTCTATTCTCGTAGGATGTTATTGTTGTGGATCTACCTCCATATTTTTCCTTGTGCTTATTTAGAGATTTCATAGTGAAAATAAGAGGTTACATCTCTTCGGATTGGTCCTTAGTTTTTACTACATGTTATGGAACTAAGGTTACTATCAATTCAGAACCATTGGCTAGATTCCTTATTGAGCCTCATTCTCCAAATGCAAAGTAGCTAATTACTCATCTTTAGAGCAATCTATTTTTCATGATGTAGCTCTGTGTTTCAAAGCATGAGATGGTGTTTCTAACATGTTTATGGATGAAAATACAGTTGAAGAACATGCCCATGATCCTTTTAAAGAAGTTGAAGAACATATTTTTGGTGTGTATTGTATGCATGAAGAAAATACACCACTTCCCTTGTTGTCCAAAACAAATAATTCAGTAGAAGGGATTTGGAAGCTTCATTTTGATGGAGCTAAGAACAAAAAAGGACAAGGAACAAGTTTGATGCTCACTTCCCCAAAAAGTGAAAGGTATTTCTCAGCTTTGAGTCTCCAATTTTCATGTACTTGTAATGTAGCTGAATATGAAGCATTAATTCATGGCTTGCTTTGGGCCAGAAAGAGAGGTATTAGCATGCTACAAATCTTTGGTGATTCTGAGTTAGTTATCAATCAAGTAAAAAACTTCAATGTTTGTAAGAATCCACTAATGAAGTCTTACAGACATAGAGTTTTAGACTTCTTTGGGAGATTTTGATGCTATTAATATTCAATATATTCCTAGAGCTGAAAACAAGCATGCAAATAGATTTGCAGCAGTTGGTGCTAGTTTCAAAGTGCTAGAACAGATGGAAAACAACAAAATTCAGCCTCATATTAAGCTAATTTTCAGGCCTTCTATACCTAATAACGAATCAAATTGGCAAGTTTTTGAAAGTGACGATCAAATCTATAGGTTTTTACAGTAAGAAGCTGAATTTTCTATAGTTAATCAGGATAAGTTACAACATTTATATGGTGATCAGATTGTTCAGTTAAAGACAAATAAATTACCTCGAGGTCTGGTCACATTGGAAGACATCTTCAAAGACTGACGATTAGTTAAGAAAGGTGAAGACTAAAATGTCAACCCCCTCTGATAATTACAAAGAGATCTTGGTTGATGAAGGGAAAAAGCTATTTCTTAGAAAGGTATGTTCCTTAACTAAAAAGTAGTCATTTATTAATCTTTGCAAAGAGTTTAATGATGTTTTTTCTTGGAAATACCGAGATCTGAAAGGATTTGATCCCAGTCTATCACAACATACAATCAAGTTACATCGAAATGCTAAGCTTGTTAGATAGAAACAGGGGCCTATAAATCCAAAAATAGAACCTCTTATGAGGAAAGAATTATCTAAATTTATTGAATTAAGTATTATCTTTCTATTTAAGCATTCAAGTTGGGTAGCCAATCTTGTTCCTATTAGGAAGAAGAATGGTGAAATCAGACTATGTGTAGATTTCAGAGATCTTAATAAAGCTTCATTAAAAGATCATTACCCACTCCCGAATATGGATCTATTTTTGAGAACAGTCTCAGGTTCAGATAGACTATCTCTTCTCAATGGTTACAGTGGCTATAATCAGATTTTAGTTCGAGAAGAATATAGATACAAAACAACTTTTACCACCAAGTGGGGTACCTATGCTTACAAAAGAATGCCTTTTGGTCTTTCAAATGCTAGTGCAATGTTTCAACGTGCAATGGACATGGATTTCTAGAGCTTGTTAAATAAATGTATTCTTGTTTATTTGGATTATATTACCAGTTTTCTCAAAAATCTAGAAGAACACTTGATGCATTTAAGGCAGACTTTTCATTTGTGCAGGCAATTTGGAATATCCTTGAACCCACTGAAGTCTATCTTTTCAGTACATCAAGGTAAATTACTTGGTCATATTGTTTCTAAGAAAGGTTTAGCAATTGACCCTTTCAGAATCGAAGCTATATCACAGCTATCATTGCCTCATCATAAGAAGGCATTACAGAGTTTTCTGGGAAAAATCAACTTTGTTAGAAGATTTTTTCCATATTTTGTAGCATTGGTCAAACCATTAACAACTATGTTAAACAAAAGAAAATGTTCTCTCAGGATCCTACTCTTGCAAATCCAAATTCTGATAAGGATTTTACGATGTATACACTTGTAGGAGCTGAAACAATCTCAACTATTTTAACTCAAAGTTAATGATGAGAATATCGAGTAGCCAATTGCTTTCTTCGGTCAAAGTTTGCATGATTACGAAACAACGTATGCATTCCTTAAAAATTAATAACTTTCAGTAGTCGAGAGGACTAAATAATTTCAAGTATATTCTTTCGAACGATAAAATCCATGTTCTTTTTTCTCATCCAAGTGTGAAAGTGTTCCTACTAAATAAGGAGTTAAATGAGAAAAGAGCAGGCTAGATAACAAAGGTTATGGAATATGATGTTGATATCCAGTGTTGCTAAGGCGGTTTGAGGTAAAGGTCTATGTGAGCATCTAATTGCTGATATAGAAAAACATTAAGCTACGGAACCCGAAGATCGTAACAACAAGTTGAAATTATGTATCAAAGAATCAAATATCATGGTCCAACTAGAAAATCAAACCTGAAATTACTCGAGAAATCCAAGAATCAAGGTGGATGACTGATTTGGTCAACTACTTACAACATGGCACCTATCCGTAAAGGTCTGGATAAGAATAAAATAAGATATTTTAGATTACAAGCAATTCCTTATCTTTTCGTTGATGGCTTGTTATTCAAAAGGGATATAAATGGAATCTTGCTATGATGTGTTGACTATGGTAAAATTCAAAAAATATTATCGAATTCCATGAAGGACTGCAGGAGGTCTTTTCTCAAAGACATACTACACTTTAAAAATCATGAAAGCAGGTTACTATTGACCTAGTATATTCAAAGACTATTTTGAATGGATTAGAAAGTGTAAGAAATGTGCTTTCTTTGTTGGAAAACAACATTTAGGTTAACTCGCCTTTACACCTATTTCGGTTGATCAACCTTATATGTAATGGGGTCTCGACTTTATTGGCATGATAAACCCACCTTCTTCACAAGGACCTAAGTGAATGTTAACTGCTACAAATTATTTTACACAATGGACTGAAGCAATAGCCTTGAAAGATGCTAACGAAACTTCAATACTATCCTTTTATGAAGGTATAGTTTACAGATTTGGTGTTCGCAACTATCATATTAGATAATGCTCTAGCATTTCTTGGTGCTAAAATAACAGATTGGGTTGTCAACCATGGAATCTATTTAAGCTCTTCATCTAATTATTACCCACAAGGTAATGGCTTAGCTAAGAGTACTAACAAGAATTTGTTAAGGATCATCAGAAGAACACTCAAGGATAATCAAAGAGCTTGGCATCTGATGTTGAATTCAACACTTTGGGCTAACAGAGTGACTCCTAAAAGATCAGTTGGTAATTCACCGTACAAACTTGTGTATGGAAAAGAAGCAAGAATTCCTATTTTAGTTGAGTTACATGCATTAGATTTGCTACACCAAATGGAGCTCCTTGAGAATGAACCATTATAGGTTCATTATGCAAATTTAATGGAATTACAACAGCTAAGGGATCAAGATCATTTAAATATGGAAAAGAATCGAAATAGGTCAAGAATACTTTTGATAAGAAAGCCAAATTCGAGTCTTCAATGAAGGATATATTGTGTTAAAGTGGGATGTTGATCGTGCAAAGCCGTAAAGACACTCAAAGTTTGTAACACTCTAGAGTGGTCCATACATTAATTCAGCTAGTAAAGAGCACAATGCTTTTCACTTTCGAAGCCGAATGGAGAGAAACTTCCCATTCCTATGAATGGTATGTTAAACATACTATTATTGAATATCTTACATTGATTGTTAGAGTAGGATATCCCTTAAATAAGTGCGGTTTCTACACATTGCATCATTTTTCAATTCAATAAGTGCATTCATGCATGTGATCTATTTTACCGAGATCCTTTCCTATTTTATTTTATTTTGGAAAGGTTGGACTTTTCGAGAAAAGGAAAAATTTTGTTCATGTTTGGACTCCACGCCTAATGGACAAGAGCAAGGCACTAGTATATAAGCTAGAAGTAATATTTCCCAGATTACCGTAAATGTTGACAATTTTTACACTTGTGCAATAATGGGCAACTCAAAACTTTGTTACGATGGATAACATTGGTGAAATATACCTAAGCTAGGGGAGATTATATCAGATTATGTCGTTACTACTGATTTATTTAAAATATTACATGAAATCTATAGCTATGTGTGCTATTACAAAATGTAACAGATCACATAGTTTGCAATTTCATGACCATCCTCAGCAAAATAACACAAGCCCTGAAGGACAGTTGTGTTGTCTTGATGAGGACATCCAATTGCAGAATAGGTGAAGTGTAAAGTTTTGGAACAACAAACATAAGTACAGATCACAGAAAATTAGAGTTCATTACTGAATGTTACAAGTTCTATTCAATGTTCTTTCCTTTATGATTAAGACATTCAATTATGTTACTGAGTTGTTTAGTTCATTATACAATCCATACAGAAAGCAAAAATGTAGAAAGAAATATACAACTCATTTATAGAATTCAATGTTATATTCATAAGGAGTTTTGAAATGTTTCCCACACAAGCCGTGGGATGTAACTGAAAAGTAAAGTATAGCTACTAAAAATAAAGATACACATGCATGAAAGAGAAAGCAAAGGAGTATGAGTGAACCCATCATTGCCTTGGGGATTTCTTTCTTTGATCGAAGCATCTCTACTCCAGCCTTTTCTTCATCTCTATTGAAGAAGCCCTGTACCTAAAAAGAAAAGAGGTTAACTGTCAGTTACGAGCTCAGGGATCAAACCATATTCCTACACTATCCTACTTCGTGCATATGAATCTTCCCTAAGCAGGAGATGTATTCTACTTGAAGGACAAACTGCATGCATGCTTTATTCACTCAGAAGGAAGAAAACATGGACATAAGAGAGGCCAAAAGGCATAATCATTTTCTAATTGTTTTCCTAAGTGTGCAGTGCACAGTCAGTAACCAAAAAGAAAAATAAAATAGTCATAAGTGCATGCAATAAAAGGAAGAATGTAACTAAAAGTTCCAACAACTATTCGAAATGGAATAGGTTACAAAGACAAAAGAGTGGAAAATAGAAACACTTGGTTTAGTTGCAGCAGAAGAGGGAGAATCATATTTCAAGAAGTCAAGCTAAATGGAAAGAAGGGATTACAACTGAAACAAGATGAGAGAGAAGATTCTGGGAAAATTTTGACAAGGCTTCACCATGTAAAATGGACATTTACAACTTTTCATCATGTTGTTTTCAATTACTACGTAATTTATGTTAGCATTAGTTAGTTTAATACATTGTTGATTATACTTGTTGATGGACAATTATAACTGTCCTCCTTCCTCCCGCAACCTTTATATGGCTCTGCTCTTTTGTTTTACAAACACACACATTGAATACATTGAATATAATTCTATCTTCTGCTATCATTGGTATCAGAGTCGGGCACACGTAAGGGTTGGTGATTGGCATTTGGGAGACCTTGCGTGTAGATTTATTTGGAGTTTTCCTGATCAAATACTGTAGTAAATGGCATGACTGTGTGGAGCTTCCAATTCAGACAAAAGGAGCAGTGACCAAGATTAGTCCTGAAACGTGGCATTTTTGTTGTTCGTATTTCCTTTAGATTTTTCTATTCATCAGCATAGTAATTTCCTTGTAGCATATAAAATGCACTTGTTCCCTGTCAGAGGAGAGGACATGTTGAAATCTGGTGAAATCAACACATGGAAGGATATGAGGAGGCTACGTTCTCATTCAGAGAAAGTTTAAAGATGCCCAACCCCAGCGTGACATGCAACAAATGATTTGAGGAAGACCGTGGATTTCTTTTTTTATTGTTGTCCTACTGGCAGAGAGAGAAACCCTGTTATAACGCTTATTGATTTTGTCTTAGCATTTTGAGTTACAATCATATTTATTATCCCTCCATTAAAAGATTGTTTATCTTGATTCTCTCTTTATCTATTGCCACCATAATCCACTCAATGCTTTTGTTGCGAGTGTAATGCCTTAGATCAGGATCATTTTCATTGTTCTACTCCAATCTTGAAATTTGAAGATTATCTATGACCGTTTGAATAGTTACTTGCAAATATATACATATCTGGCTACATATTTTGTGAGATGACTTACTTTGTGTTGGCTTTGCCATCATTTATATTAAGAAAATCCATGAAAGTTACAAGTAGTCAAATAATTTAAAAGGAGAATGCACAACCAAAAAGGTATAAGACAAGCGTGTGGGACGACCCACCAATATAAAAGTAATGTGTGGAGAAAGCCCGGGCATAAGTTGGTAATTCTCCGAAGGAGGATGGAGGAAATATAGTGACATCTTGTAAGCCGCAAGCGACGAGGCCATTGATCAGATATTGTGGCGAATAAGGTATTGAGGACCAATTCCTCAATTTTGGTTTGTTTATTTAAATTTTTGTTGGTTGTTATGTTGTTTTTCAATAAAGTGCATATGTTGCATAGTTTCCTGTTTGGGACCTCCTAAATTGAAAAGCGTCGTGGGGAATAGAAAAGCACTGAAAGCAGCGCATGGTACTCGCACTAGGTTCATGGTAAACCTATAAAACCACCGAGGTAAAATCCTCTTGGTTCATGGTAAACCTATAAAACCACCAAGGTATCATCCTCTTGGTTCATGGTAAACCTGTAAAACCATAGAGGTATCATCCTCTTGGTTCGTGGTAATCCTGTAAAACCACCAAGGTGAACAGTTGGAAAGTGCTCCTGTCCCTCTAGGTTTATGGTCAACCTTAGAAAAACCATGTGTATCGAGACCATGTAGGCACATGCTCGTGTGAAGACCCTCTTTGCGGTGTTCTCATTAAGGGGGACATCTAGTATCAGGAAATGTATGTTTGTACTAATAGTGTAATAAGGGAGGAATATTAGCATTAGTTAGTTTAATACATTGTTGATTATACTTGTTGATGGACAGTTATAACTATCCTCCTTCCTCACGCACCTTTATATGGCTCTGCTCTTTTGTTTTAAAAACACACACATTGAATACATTGAATATAATTCTATCTTCTCGCTATCAATTTAAAGGAACTATGCAAATCAAATAAGTGATACAAGAAGCAGAAAAGCATCACATGATCAAGATAAATAGCTAACATATTTTCAGTTCTCAAATTGCTATATCAGTTCAAAGAAGAAAAGTGTTACTTTTTGTATTCTGGATCAGAAAATACAACTACTATTTCTAGAAAAGGCATTATAGAAATGATTCTGGAAAAAAATTTCCAAGGCTTCGCCATTAAAAATCAACATTTCAAATTTTCTAGTAAGCATCTAAGTAAGAAACAATTGTAGAAAGGAAATAAAGCATCTGAATCAAGGTATATGCCCTGAAAATAATATCTGAAACAGTTAAAATATTGCTTCTATTTTTTCGAGAAAAGCATGTTATCCAAAATTCACCCTCAAGGTAATTTTGATAACATGCATCAAATTATTCAGTCCTGAGCAAGTAGATTGATTCAAGGCCCGAAATCATGTTTTTGGGGCCCCCTCGGCTTCTCTCTAACTCTCCCATCCAAGAAGAAATCCCAACGAGTTAGAGAAAATGGAAAAAATGCAAAAATAAGGTTGCAGGACTGTTTTAAAGCATTTCGGGTCTGAAGGGTTCGGGTTGTACTGAGGTTCGTCGTACCAAGCTTGGGGCCGAAAAAACAAAGAAAATTGGCTAAGTCAGACATTTTGTCCTAGGCGGTCCCATGGGACAGTTGGGATGTCGGGACGCGAAAAGCCGAAATGGCTGAAAGCAAGAAAAATCATCAAGTTTTTGTTTTGCGTAGTTTGGGACAAGTTGGGACAAAAGTACGCATGGGACACGAACCAGCAGATTCACCGAAAGACGGTCCATTTCGGGTAGTTCGGATATTTTTGTCCAGGGACAGCCAGGACAAAGGTACGCGAGGGATGCGAAAAGGTGAAAAGGCCGCAAAAAGAGAGACAAGGAAGCCCGAATCGGCCGATGCGGGAGAATTCATCCGGGACAGCTAGGACAAAGGTACGTGTGGGATGTGAGGGATGCAAAAGTCAAAGCAGTACCAAGGCAAAGAAGAAAAGTCAACGTTTGATCCGTGAAACTTCAAACGGCCATAACTTTTGACTCCGAGCTCCGATTTTCACAAAATTGGACTTTCTTATTTTTAATGAGGGTAGATATATTTAAATAAAAGAAACATATTCGGCTCCAGTCAGTTAATGCTCATTCCCGTCAAATGACAGTAAAACGCCTGCGCACCCAAAATAGCTGCCCGCACTCAGAAGGCCATAACTTTTGCATTTCTCAACGAAATCACACAAAATTGGTACCATTGGAATCGTGGCTCTGATCCCAATGCATAAAAATCAAGAAATTTAGGATTTGATGAGATATTGGTGGGTATTTTTCACAAAACGTGGATGGGTTCATAACAGTGTTTTATTTGGTGGTTGGGAGTGCAATTAAGAGGCATGGTCATCATTCTTTCTCTGCTGCAGCACCTGGGATAGTATGGGGAGCCTTTTGCAAGTAATATATAATCATTTTACTCCATTTAATGCCTCTTACAAGTGGTTGAAGGACAGATTTCAGGATTTCCATTTTCCCTTCTCTTTCCCTTCTCATTTTTCTATAAATTGGAGTGTTGGGCTCATTGTAAAGAGAGGTAGTTTTTGTAGCAAAGCTCTGCCAAAATTGCTTTGTGAAGCTAATGTGTTGCAAGCCCTTGTTGTGGACTCCTTGCATGGTGATCCAGGCCCTTTTCTTGTAACCGATTGAACTGTGTGTATCATGAAGCAATAAAATATAAGTTTGTGGATGTATCTTCCCCTACTGTGTTTTCTTGCATTCTTCTTGCCCCTTCAACCTTGATTATAAGAATATTGTGTCTATTATTATGTTCATTCAGGGATCCATTATCATTGTGTATGTTTGAAATATTGTTGTAAAATGCATTTTTCTAGATTGTGGAGAACTGTCATCACCCCTTCTAGTGTGCACTTTGGTTCTGTATCTCACACATTTGAAGACTACTCTCACACCCTCCTTTTCTGGTGTATCACCGCTTTAGTGTAGGATTTCATTTTATGCATTCTCTCTCCCTGGTCCCTTAGAAATTTAGATTAGCATAGTTAGTTTCCCCTGCATTAGAGTAGATTGTGGTAGGCAGTTTAGGAGCAAGAACCAGCTTTCTTTGGAGGTCTATCTCAAGTAGCAAGTCCCACAACTTGGAGATAGTACCCATGTTATCCAATCACACCATGAGTTAAAGTATATGCACTTGTATACACATATGGGTGTTGTGATTTGGTGATAACAAAGCACTTACAGATTACAAGTTCACAGAATAGAAACAATGCAACCACTATTATACTTTCACAGTCAAGTATTTTAGAAATGAAGCAAATATGAGAGCACAAAAATACTATAATGTCAATGAAGTATATTCATTCAAGAAAAGTAGTACTCATCTATGACATGATCAGAAGCCATTACAGGTAAACAAAGGAGCTATCTCATGATGACATTAGAAGTGAGAAGTAATTCAGTAAAATCTACAGTTATAAAGGGCTTCAGAAAGAGATAATAACCCAGATTTAAAGTATAACTATCTTTTCAGAACAAGTATATCAATTCAAGATCATACTAAAGGAAATGATTATAATCCAAAAACTGTAATCAGAGAAACAACTCTCATCCAAGAGTAGAGTAGTTTTATCAGTGAAGGTAGTCCCAAAATAAAATATTAATACAACTTGAAGAGCTATGAAAAACAAGAATACAGATATTCAGAACAACTTCCAAAGAATATATCAAGGAAAACATGAAGGAAAGCAACATGTTTTTAAGTATCGGAACCCTTGAGAAGGCCACTAAGTATCAAAATACAAGGATAGAGCGCATCAGTTTCTGGACAGAAACCAAACTACAAAGCCAAATGAAAAGGAATACCAATGTATGAGCCTTTATTGCATTGCAAAACCATTACATGACCAACATTATAGAGCTCGAGTAAACAAGGAATCAAGACCTACATGACTCCATCAGAGCTCATAAATGATTAAGTATGGTGACTACGTCAATGTAAAACAAAGCAGATTACAACAAAGTCAAAACCCAAAAGACATAAAGAGGGCAAATCTGAATCATCCTACAATGAGCTAGAAATTCAGAACTAAATCTCCATAACCCATCTCGAGCAAAGCAAATATTTAGAAGCAATAAGAACTAATAAGGACAGAAAAGGCATAGAGAACAAATTAATGAAATTTTCTATGCAAAAGAACATCTAAATCAGGGACAATGAACGTAAAGAGAGTGTACCAGTTGAACTCAAGGTGAACTACTCTTGAAGACCATCAAGATCAGAGTAAGAGGGGAAAACCTAAAATGTTTTCAACTCGAAATCCCCAAAGGAACCACGAATAATGCAAAGAAATAGTGAATTATCAGTGTTTTGAAGTCAAAGTAATAATGAAAAAACAAACTACTGTGCTCAGAGGTCAAATACTTACCGTCCTTGCATCAAAAAAAGTGATGCTAATAGGACAGAGCCCGATCACAGAGCCAAAATGATGAAGAAATGTAAAAATGCAAATATTCAAGCCACGTGACATTACACTGCCTTAGAATAACAAATTTCAAGCTCAACTAATCATCTTTGTAGGTTATAGAGTTTACGTAACTCAAAGACGTTAATGATGGTGACCAGGAGAGAAGGTAATTCATAGAGCTTCTACAAGCCAATCCCAACAAAGAAACAACCATGAAACAAAAATGAACCTAGCTCATAAACCATTTCACCAGAAGATCCAAGCTTCAAAAGCTACAACAATGGCATCAGAAAATTTTGCTAGGGCTTTTCCCACATACTAGAAAATTGAATGAAATGATCATCAAACCCAAGCTTTCTTTTACCTCCCGAGCCCAAGTATGGGTTAAGTTCGAACCCAACCATGATTTGAGATCAACAATCAGGCTTCATCAAGTACAAAGATCAAAGGCTGAGGATTAAGCTCAGAGATCAAAATAGGTAATCGCGATTAGTTCTCACCGACCACATTAATTACAGAGTTACAAACCCTAACCACAGGTTAGAGATCGACGGCATCAGGCCAATCGATACAAAGATCAACGGTGCAGGTTCCAATTCAAACATCAAAGCAAACTTGGCCTAGGTCAAATTGCCACCGACAAAGTGTAAGAGGGGTGAGTCACCATGGGGAAGGGGCCAGCCCATGTCATCAATTAAAAATAGAATCATTGCAATTCAAATGTCAAAATATCAACTATACTCTGAGTGTAAAATGTGACAAAAGCCGACCAAATCATTATATAAATGATCAAATAAAAGGTATTTCCAACCTTTTCCGTTCAAATAATGCCAAGGCCGATGAGTATTGGGTGGCAAGTATATACTATAGCATGTTTAATGAAGGTGGCCGAGGAAATCATGGTGGCCCTTTTACCAAGTTACCCCCACGCACATTTGGACATAATAATATGTTAAGTCCACAAAAGTGGCCAACCATGGAAAAGTGTAGAGGTGGTCCCCTACATTGGATGTTTACCTTGCAAATATTACAAATATTTTTGATTTATTTACTCATAAAAGCAGAGAGTTGATTTTTGCATGCCTTCATAACAAGACATGATAGAGAAGAAGACAAAGTTACATGTTCATAGAGAGGACTTGCCCAAAGAAGCAATCTATTTTGGCAAAATTATTCACTCCGCCTTATTAAAAATAAAGAAGTCAACTTTAGTTGACTAATATGTAATCAATGGCTATTCATGCTCTTGTACTAGTTTGTATTAATTTATCCCTTTATTTATTATTAAATAAATGATAAAATTAGGATACATGGGTGAGCACAGCGTTAGGCTATTTTTAGGAAGGTGGGAAAATTTATTTTGGCTATATATTATGTGCTTTTGCAAAGCACAAGGATTCTTCCAGAGGGCTTTTGGATATGGAGTACTTGAAGCAATTTTTTCCAGCTTTACCTTCTGTGTGTGAAGTATTTTCTGCCTTTCCAATTATTTGCAGTCTTGTGTATGTTTCTATTAGTCTTGTGAATGCAAATTCTCGACCAATCATCTTACCCTGCTGCAAAATTCAGTATTTTCTACTAAATTTTAATGTGCATGTTAACTTATCAGTACTATTGTGATTTTCCCTCAGTACAACCAAGTGTTTGCCCTTAAACATTCTTGCAGAAAACTTGTTGGCTCGTGCATCAAGAATCCTTCTCATAGCAATTGTGCATATACTTAGTCAAAGCCCTCATATAAATTTGGTGTATCACCCCAATCCAGTTATTTCACAGCCATCTTTTACCCTTAATCCTAGAAAATCAATTTAGGATACATCAATAAGGAACCGACCTTTTAATCCCGAGAGACTCACCTCAAAATAGGTATACCCACAGACCTGAGGTGTTTCCATTGTATCTACGAAAGAGAGATCAATTTTTCAAGACTAGAAAACTTGCAGCCATCTCTCAGTGGTGCATTTCAAGAGATAATAGGAACCATGATGTTGTTCCCATTATCCTTGTAGAGGGTATGGTGTAGGATGTTTTCATAAGTTTCAAGAAGTATGTTTGGTGTGATGCTCTCGTAAATTGCTAGTTTGACCATTCCCGTTGCCCTGTTTTCTCCTAGCTTTCTTGAATGTTCCTATGTGTTATAATATTAATTTTACATTGGTTATAAGATTGTTTTTAGCTAAGGTAGGTTTGAAATTAATAAATTATGCTTCGTTATATATAAAGAGAATGGTTTCTCTTGTGTCGAGATGATAGTATAGACAAGATTACCTATCGCCAAAAATGGAAATGTTATCTAACTATTTGGGCATTCTAAATCAGGATTAGGGGTTGTGTGTTGCAATATTAGAAAGAAATTCATCTTATGGAAACCTATGGCCAAGATTATTCTTACTGTGATCATAAAATTTAAGTGAGCCCTTTATAATCATATAAAGGACTCCCAATGAATACTTTGCATCCTTGTAAACACTGTTGTTAAAATTAGGGGAGTTCCTTGTTGTTAAGCTTCATTTATATGGCCCTAAAATTTTTAGTCCTATAGGAAGGTGTGGTTTATCATGCAAATTGAAGTTCATGATTGGTAGTCATTAATCTTGTCTAAAATAATGAACATTGAAGTGTAATTCAACCTAAGTGGAAGTCTCATCTTTCCTTTTACCATGTGTTGTATCTATGTGTGGCTACGTGGACACCTTGTGTATATAACATGTTCATATTCTTCATGGACCTTATTTTTCATTCATTGGGATTCCGTTGACCATTATTGTTTAAATATTTTGTGTTGTAAACTTGGTTAACCTCGTAGATTTATTCTAAAGGTTTGATCATTAGCAATCTTGTTTGGAGGAGGTTTAGTATTTGTGCCTTATAGTATCCTTCTCTTTTGTAATAGTTTTGGACCAAACTTGGGTTCCAAGGGGCACACTCTTTCTTCAAAGGAAATAAACCCATGGAAGGTGGGAGTTCTATTTGAATGCTTGTTCCGTACCTATTTTAGTGACTTCCAGGAGGAAATCAAGTCTAAGGGGAGAGGGATGTAATTCCCACTTCTCTTCGGAACTATTCTACTATGATTTTTATTACTATTGATTGAATACATTAACATTACAATTATTACATTTTGGTTAACATGTGATAAACTATATCGACATTGGGATTATTGATATGTTGTGATTTGTATTTTTGATTATGATATGCTAGCTGACACTAGTGGACAGTTTCATACATGTAGATTTACATCATTCTTATTTTTCACTGACACAATATATTCATGACGCAATTCCTATGATTGGATGTTTAGACTAGTTTTGTGATCTTATTGATGTAAGTAAAAATGATAGAATTGGAATGTGCATACATTGTTTACAATTGATATAATTGCTAACCTAAAATTGATGATGATGCTGATGATCATATAATTTTTATGTTATATGATGTGGTTAATTGATATATATGTGTGTGTGTGTGTGTGTGTGTGTGTGTGTGTGTGTGTGTGTGTGTGTTGTATTGCTTGCTGTATGCTTTGAGGATTGTATGGTGGGTGCTTCATATGCATTTATTTCCATGACATATTTATATGGGCTTCAGGCTAGAAAGGTATTATTGTTTGTGAATTATAGGAAAATGATATCACTATACATTGAAAGGGGATAGGGGACCAACCCTAGAAGAATGTTGGGTGTTTTAACATGGCCAAATTGACAACTTGTGTCTAATGTATATGTTGTGTATTGTTATGCTTGGTTAGGAGGTTTCCCATTGTGAGTGTCTAAGGTGTATGTATGAGGCCATGGGGTATAATGTTTCATTTATTTCAATTTTGTGTAGTTTATTTTTGGTGGATTTATTTACTTAATTTGGAAATCTAGTTACTTATTAACACTTGTTAATGTGTTTTAATTAGCTAATTTAACTTAACTTGTAAACTAAAAGGAAGATGTGACATTTGGGTAATTAATAGGGTAGATGGTCCTTGATTTTTGCTTGATGTGGAATGAATTAAATTACATTTTGTTGAGTGTACTCTTCTTCCCTTCCCAAACTCTAATTTTTCCTTGTAGGCCACTTTTTAAGACTTGTGGGACAAGTTAACCTTGTCCCTTACATCTCAAAATCTTCTACCAACCATACTTATGAATTATGGATATTATTTTGACCCTTTTAATGCATTTGTTGAGTGTAAAAGAGAAAATAAATTCACTTTTCTACTTACCACATTTATTTTGTCCTTGAAAGGTATGGAGAGCATGTTGGAGTGTAATGTGTGCATGCCATAAGCCTTAATTGTTCATTTAATTGCATTGGGTTTGGTGTGTTAAATACTTGAGTTGGAATGGAGGGGTGATAAAATGTCAACCTATATAAGGCCACCTCATCATCCTCACCTCCCTTTTCTATTTATTGAATGAATTTGAAGGATTTTGGGTTAGTTTTTTTATTTTCTACTCTTGCACTTTTGAAATTTGGTCTTTGGTTGCATGTTTGGAGCCCTTTTGGAGTTGCATTTCGGATTTTGATTGGTTTGAAGGTATTGAAGATTGTTGGAGTGAATATTTTTGGAAGCTTAATGGAGAGGTAGGATCTCCACTTTTGTTATTTTTTTATGAATATGGATGTGAAATTTGTGCTTGTTTGAGTAATTGTATGAGTGTTATGAATGTGATATTTTGGAGTTGGGTAGCTTTCCTTAAGAAGTGTGTGGGAGATGGAAGTATGGGACCATTAGGGAGGGAAAATGGAGTTGTAAGGTATGAATTTTGGAGGGAGTGTGATAAGGTGTAATGCCCGCTAAAAATAACCCACTTGAGACCCAAGAACAACCTAGGATTAGTTAGGAAAATTATGGAATAATTTTATTTTTTTAAAAGAGTGTACAACTAGGTTACAAGACAACAACTCTCACTAACTAGTTTTAAATCAATTCTAATCCACTAGAATATAATTTTATTTTATTAACAATTATTAGAGGTCACAAGGTCCAAAATTTAGGGTTAGAAATTTCAATTAGGGTTAGAGGGTAATTCCTCACCATACCCACTCTCTAACAGGCTGTAATGATTTAACTTGATTTTTCTCAAAATTAACGCATTTAAAAAAATTTCCTAAATCATTCCCATTGGATACAAAATTTCCTCACCTTTCCAATGATATATATAAGTCTTCCTAACTCCTCATATTTCTCAAGTTATTGGCCAACAGGGCTTGGGGTGAAAATTTTCCCCAAGAACGGGCTGTAGGCCCAGGGAGAAATTTTGCCCCAAGGGTGGCTATGCAGCCGTGGGGAGAAATGTTTCCCACGGATGGGTCTACGGGTCGCAAGGAGAAATATTTCTTGGAGAAGGAGTCGGGTTGGTGGGGCCGCGAGAGACATTTAGGAAATTTCACATGCGGGGCGAAAAGCCACCTTTTCACCTTCACTCCCATGAGTTTGCAAGTCTGCAAGGGACTAATGGTGCCTCTTAAGACAATGTGGGGAAAGTGGGGTGGCAGGGATAAAAGAGGTTTAACAACCTGGAGGGAAAAAATGGTAAAATTCACCCGTGCCTCCACCGACACCTCGCGATGCCATGTGGTAGCTCCTGGTTGCTTGCAGCCGGCGGGAAAAAGTAGAAAATTTTCTAAATTTTTTCTAAAAATGTAAAAGGAAGAAAGGGACCCACTCCTCCCCTGATGCCTCGTGATGGCACGTGGTAGCTCTTAATTAGCTCTGAGACCTATTGGTCCTCAAAAGAGGAGCCCAATGAGAACAACAACTATCGAGGAACAAGAAGTCCCTCCTCTTTAATGGGAGAGGTTCCCTTATTCAAAAACAAAACCTATTTACATATGTATAGCGCATAGCTTTAATGTGGAACTTGGATATCATGAAAGCATTTTGAAATAAAATAGATCATCAACACGAAGGTACAGAGGAATGAAGATGCGAAATGAGTAGAAAGGCATTCTCCAGAATTATAGATGACAAAATAATTATTTATATGTGCCAGAACATAATGAATTGGAATAAGACCATTTGTATTTGAATTAAATGAGATGCAATTGAAAAGACACACACTTCTTGAAATAACATCTACAAGAATACAAAGCTTCTTGACATGATGCAGAAAAATGATCTAACAATACTCAACAGACAACCACGAATAAAAGAATCAGATAGACAAAGAAAGAAGATCCTTTTGTAGTGATTGCTTTACTATTTCTTACACTTCCAAAAATAAGCCAAGTTCCCCCCCTCAAAATGGTGTAGGGAGACCATTATATAGTTTTACAAATCAGTTACACTGAGTAACTACTTCTTTAATTAATGCTCTTTAGTTAAAGGGATGCTCAACGCAAAACCCCAACTAATTACAATAAATCTGAGATGAGAAAAGAAAGAGGGAGAGAAGTCAGGAGGAGAAGACAAGTGTTCATGATTGAGAAGGGCCCACTGACTTGAGGATCCGCTATCTAAACCTTTTTAAAGCCTCTGCTATGTCTCTGCCACGTGGAACTGATGTGTTGGCAGTGGACTGGGTCCAAAATCTGAGACATTTCTCCATCTCTTTGTCGAATTTGACGTGTGTATGGTAATCCTTGCTCACTTCTTCAATAGTAGACTGGAGAGAGAAGATTTCCTTCATCTTTTCCTTGGTGATAGAATCCTCTTTGAACATATTTTCTTTGACAAAAGCTCTAAATTGAGCTTTAATTTCCTGCAAGGAGAGAGGCACACCTGAGGTCTCATCATGGAGGTGGCAATGGATATCCTTAAAAGCAAATACCACCAAAGTCTTGAAGGCCTCACCCTTCTTCCAGCTATTTCTCAATTCTCCCAAAGCCTCCTCCAGCACCTTGATTTTCCATTCCACACTGTATACCCATGATTTTGACAAATTATCTTTTGCATCATCAAAGACCTTACTTGCCATTAAAATATTTTCATCAGTTTGCCCCATAAGGTGAAGGTCTACTATACAGCTGCTCCAGAGTTTAAGCTCTTTATCTATATTTCTAATGGTGAAGGAGATTTTTTGTTGCAGATTATTTACCTTCACATTGAGTTTGAAGGCTTCACCAATGAAATTCAACCCTGCAACAAGCATATCATCCACCATGGCCTCCATATCCCTTTCATAGATGGAGTACATGTGTATATCCTTAATACTTTGACTTCGTCTTGGCCGAGGATCACAAGTGGTGGAAGAGAAGTTAGTGGAGTAGGGGTCTAAAACTTTATCTTTGGATACCAGTGACTGTATGAAACTTGTAAGAACTTGAGCCTACTCTTCCAGCAGCTCTATAGTTTTGCTATCCTTTTTCCACCCTCCCAATGACCCGGGTGACTATTTCTTGAAGATTTTGAATCTCACCTTCAGGGGTGGATTCTCCCATGGAGATCTTCAAACCTCTAGATCGATGCCCGCAAATCCGCTTTCTGGGTTGTCAACCTTGGGCTTGGCTATCTCCAGGAATTGCTGACCCTGAGCACAAGATACTATTCTTGAGGTGATCCTAGATTTCTTGGCAGGAGCAGGAGGGGTAGTGCCCAATAAGGCCACCACAACATCAAATTTGGGTCCTGAGATTCAAGAGGAAGACTTACTCTTCCTACTATTAACAAAATGTTACACCCATGTGAAAGAGGAGGAGGAAGAAGAAGGTGGGGAAAGAGGACCGAGAGAAAGGGAACTCATAGAACTCAAAGTGTGCACTACTGTTGCCTCTAGTTGAGATATGAGTGGGGCATTTGAGGCTTCTAGTACAGAGGAGTCAATGGTGCTCGAAGCTTAGTGCTTTGAATTTCTTTCTCTATATCCATTGGGGCTTCTGAAGCACCTACAGAGACTGGCACTTCACTCTCTTTGCTTTCACTGAGAACAATAATGTTCTCTGGTCCTGAGGGAAATTTTGAATGCTTCATCAGGGGATCTTCTTCAATAGGCTCCTTCTTGACCTCCTTGATTTTCTTCTGATACACTTGAGTGGATGAGGAAGGAGTGGAGGATGTAGGCCCTTTAGTTGATGAGGCAGGAGGAGTTTGTACAGGTACTTCGAACTGTCTATGCCTCCTTCCTTGGTGTTGAGGTGTCCTTGGAGGAGGACTCTCCTGAATGCTTTCTAAGCTCGCGAACTCTTCTGTCAAACCAGATTTTGGTTCTTACTAGGACAGGGGCTAGGATTTCAGCCAGATCATCCTTCTCCTTTTTGAACCAATCCAAATCCTCCAAGGGAGTGTGTTTGATCAAGGTATCATATTCATATGATAACAAGTCAGAGTTGTCATCCTGAAGCCCTTCAGAACTTGGTACAAGTTAAGCTCCTGAATCAGTTCAAGAGAAAACCTACCATAATGTCTCCTCCTTGCCTCAAAATCATCAGCACAGTCAACCCAATAGTCTTCTGTGTCTACCCTATGATGGTAATTGATTCTGAGATTCTGTTCAATAAATTTCTTCAAGTCAAAACAAGTTCTGGGCCTGAAGAAATGGATAGTGATGGGAGCTAGGGCTCTCTCTATGTTTTGTGCATCCAGAGCTATCTTGCAGGTGTAGTTTCCCAAAGATATGGGGAAGTGTAGACCAGTGATTTTCTTATCCCTGTAGGTTCTGTGCAATTTTTCCAATTGCCTGCATATCTCGATCAAGGCCATTTTATCACTACAGAACATAGGGAGCTTGAGAGGGGTGCTCTCATAGCCTGCTAGCCTGATATAAGAGAATTTTCTGAACTGGATGAAGTAGGCACCGTACTTTGCTATTAGGCTCATGGCTTCATCAGAGAACCTCCTTGCAGTGTCACTCTCCAGAAGTCTTGCAATGTACATGGTGAAAGCATCATTCACCCTCCTGAAGTTGCGATTACTAGTGTCCAGGGTGAATTGAGGGCAGTAAGCATATATAGGATCACCCTTATGAGCATCAATATATGTGAAGCCAAACCATTGCCTTGATGCTGCTAGGGTATACATCAGATAAGAAGTCATGTAAAACTTCTTGGTTTGTTGTACATTAGACAGTTGTTCTGCCAAGTTCATGCTGATGATTTCTACCCAGTTGATGTTCTGAGTACCCTCACACACCATGTTGATAAGTGGGCACATCCAGAAATGGAACTCATTGGTAGAGGGTAAGCCCATGACCTGAGCTAACAAGATTATGAAATCTGACAGCTCCTCATTGAAATCAGAATGAAATAGAGCTTTGGATAGATGGGACGCCCCTTTTTAGGGTTTTTTAGCCATGACTTCACCACCCTTGCCTTGTATTTTTCACTGTCCTGGTCGAAGAGTGCATGTGCCTAGTTCTGGGAAATGACTATAGAATTATCCATTTTAGGAATCCTTAGGCAGCACCAATGGCAGCTACATCAAGCTTGGTGATGAGCTCCCCATGCACATTAGTTAGTTCACTTGAGTCGGGATTGAAGTGAGCACCGCAGGTGAGTACCGTGTCTGCACATTGCACTGAGATTGGGAAACCAGCGGCATACGCCAAGCCACTATCATTAATCATTTGCGCCATAGGAGAGGGGTTCGGGTCTATCAACCTAGTCTAGAAATCTCCAAAGTCTAGGTGATGAACTTCACTGTCCCCGATATCGGGAATGGCAGACTCGAGTGGCGAAACCTACTCCTGACCTTGGAACTTAATCTTCATGTTGATAGCAATTTGAAAAACAAAGTCACAGCTTGAACTCTTGATGGAATTGCAGGGGAAATGGGTACACGCACAAAAATTTCAATTGCGAGGGTATGAGAAATTGGTAACGAGAAAGTAGTGTGCAAAAATGTGTAGGGGGAAGTTTATTAAATAGCCATTTAGGAGAGAGAAAGGTCATAAATGTGCATTAAATACACATCCACCAACTCAAAAAGTAAGCATTTGGGAAGAGCGGGAAAAATTAGCCCGGATGGCTTTTGGTTCATTTGGGACATGCGGGACGCGAAAGAGTGACTCGGCCGATGCGGGTAATGTGGGGACAAAATGCACAAATGCTTTCGGGACATGAGGGACCAAAGTATGCGAAGTGCGCAATGCAATGTGATGACATGGGCGATAGGTGAACAATGAGCCCAAATGAACTTGAGACATTTGGAACAAAAAGTTTCGACGGGCCCACAAGAAAATAGATTTTAGGTAAAGCGGCCGATCGGCGAATAGGGAGCCCGAATGAACTTGGGACACATGGGACAAAAATGTCCGACAGACCCGCAAATCACACAAATGACTCCAAAAACATAGATTTTTCCAACTTCTTGACTTTTCCCTTTACCAGAACAACAAAAAAAGGTGATAACTCAAAATTTTCAATTTTTAACTCTCTAAGAGAGGGGAAACTACTAGAGGACAATAGCTAGCTCCTTCTGGGGATGAATTTGTTAAAATCCAAAGGAATGAGACAAGGCAAGAATTCTCAGAAAACATAGGGGAAGTAGATCAGTGCCTTATCCATTGGGCCATGGAGTCAAAAGCAAACCAATATAGAAAACAACACCCCAAACGAAGAAACACACCAAAACAAGAAAAAGGAAGGGGAAACACACGCTATACATAATATACAAAGGACTTCCTAATCACCTATGACTTAAACAATTTCAGGTACTGCCCACTATAAGGAAGTGGGAGGGAAGAACCATCCATATAATCAAGGTAAAAATAATTCTCACTAGCAAAGTGCCTGATCTTGAAAGGTCCGAGCCAAAGAGAATCAAACTTGCCATGGCTGCCACGAGGTTCATGTCTTTTATCCCACAACAAAACAATGTCTCCAACTTTGAAATCCCTAGACCTGGCCTTTTTATCAAACAAGGCCTTTACCTTCTGTTGGTGAGCAGATATTCTATCAGCAACCTTCAACCTGTCCTCATTCAATTTATAAAGGTACATGATCCTTTTATCCAAAGAATCATTGAAACTGGTGTCTTCAATGGCCTTCATTAAATGCAAGGCTGGTAGTTCCACTGTTACTGGCAATTGAGCTTCCACTCCATATACTACCTGAAAAGGAGACATCCCAATGGCTCTTTTAGGTGTGATCCTATCTACCCAAAGAGCATCATAGAGTTTCTTGTGCCAGTTCCTCTGAGATTCATTAACTAATTTCCTTATTATAGCCACCAGATTTTTGTTTGTTGATTCTGCTTGTCCATTCCCCTGAGGATAATAATCTAAGGAGTGAGCTAGGGAGATGCCATATCCATAACAAAAATCCATCATCTCAGTTGAAGAAAAATTTGAAGCATTATCCGTCACGATCTTGTTTGGCACACCAAACCTTACCAAGATGTTTTCTTTGATAAAATTGCATACTACTTCAGAAGTAGTACTCTTTACTGGAATGGCTTCTACCCACTTAGTAAAATAGTCTATGGCAGTTAATACGTGGGTATGACCAGCACTAGAAGAGGGATTAAGTGTTCCAATGAAATCTAAACCCCATTGTTGAAAAGGCTCTTCGATCACAACTGGTTTAAGGGGCAAAGAAGCCAACTTGGGTCTACCCACGAAAGTTTGACAAGCTTCGCATTTATCAATCCACTTTGATGCGTCTTTGAACAAGGTAGGCCAATAATATCCTACACGAAGAATCTTATGAGCAGTGACAGTTGATGAGTAATGCCCTCCACACGCCTGATTATGGAAAGCTGAAAGTAGCTTCCTCTATTGTTCCTTGTCCACACATTTTAGAAATCTTCCATCCAACCCACATTTGAACAAGGCATTCTCCCACAACACATATTGGGCTGATCTTAACTTAACAACTCTCCTCTCTTTGGTAGTCAAATGAGAGGGACATTCTCCATATGTGAGAAAGTGTGCGATATCAGCATACCATTCATCAATTGAGCTAAGAAACAGAATGGTAGGAAGATCAACTTTATCCTTGGGTAACTCATGTCTAGCTCCCTCAGCGATGAGTTCACACAAGCCTTTTCCATGACGATTTGAGCTTGGTTGGTCTGATGTCAATATCATATTCTTGAACCTTGGCCACCCAGTTTCCTCTCTTGGATCCAAACTCTGTTGTGTGAGAATGGACTTGATAGTTGTGTCAGGTACAAATACTGTGGAGTGAGAGTTAAGAATGTAAAATGAAACTGCTTGACAGCTTTAACCACCGCAAAAGCATGTTTCTCCATTATGGTGTATTTTAACTCATGATTTTTTAGAATGTAGCTCATAAATGCAATAGGGAGTTCATGATCATTAGAATATTTTTGAGTCAAAACAGCAGCCAGGGTGTTATTTGTGGCATAGCAATAGATAATAAAATCTTTGCTGAAATCTGGACATGCTAAGATGGGAGTTTTAGCAATAGCCTTTTTAATACCTTCAAAGGCTTCTTTCCCTTCAGGAGACCAGCCAAACATCTATTTTCCCTTCATCATTTGAGAGATATTCAAGGTTAGTTCTGTGAAATCAGGGATGAATCTTCTCAGAAAGTTAATCTTACCAAAGAAAGAATGCACTCCCTTCTTGCTAGTTAGAAGGGGAATCTATTGAATAGCTTGAACTCACTCAGGATCAATTTTTATACCATCTTTAGAGACAACATGCCCTAACAATTTTCCTTTTGTGACACAAAAGACAGATTTCTTAGGATTTAAAGAGATCCCATGTTCTCTACATTTCAAAAGAACTATTTCTAGATGCTGAAAATGATCTGCCCTTGCTTTGGAAAATACGGTCAAGTCATCAAGGTATACGACAATACACTTCCCTTTTAAACTTCCAAAGGCCAAGTCCATAGCTCTCTGGAAAGTGGCACTGCATTAATGAGCCCAAAAGGCATCCTCTTGTAGGCAAAGGTACCCCAAGGGGTAGTGAAGGTCATCTTGTGTTGATCTGCGGTATTAACTTCTACCTGATTATATCCTGAGAAGCCATCAAGCATAGACAACATTTCAGATCCCGTTACAGCTTGTAAGACTTGATCCATCATGGGCAAAGGATAGTTGTCCTTCAAAGAGGCTTGATTCAGATTTCTAAAGTCAACAAAAATATGAATCTCACCATTTTTCTTTCTAACAGGCACAATGTTGGCAATCCATGTTGAATGGTGGATAGGAAAATGATTTTGGCTTTTAATAACTTCTGTATTTCCTGAAAGATGGTGTCAGCTATCTTAGGATTGTATTGCCTTTGTTTCTGTCTAAAAGGCTTAATCCTAGGTTTGAGAGGGATGAAATATCATCTCCTTTGGTTGAAAAGATTTTAGATCCTCATAGGAATAAGCAAGAACATCTTTATACTTCCTTAAAAGATTAATTACTTTTTTCTTTCTTCTGGCGTGCAACATTTTCCAATGTTCACAAGTTTAGGGTCAACAGAACTCCCAATATTAGTTTTATCATACTCAGCTGATTGTTGTGATCCAGTAGAAGCTTTAGACTTCACATACCTATCATGCTTATCAAACAATTCTTCTAAACTCACCAGTCCCTTTGGAATCTTGTTACCTTTGAGTTTGATACACCCATCTTGATCTATCTCTTCTTCATTGACATCCTCTTTATTGGAAGGCACACTTTCACGAGGCAAATTGTCACTTCCTTCAAAGTACAACTGTTCAAAGTTATCCCTGAGTTCTAGGAAAGAAATAAAATTTCTCATCATTGAAAACTTGCCAATTACTTGCATTATCAGGTACACTAGGCCTATGGATCATTTCAATGGTAAACCTATCTTGAGAGAAGTCAGGATGAGGTATCAGTAATGATCCTGAGACTGCTAGTGAATCAGCCCTGGTGTTCTCCTCCCTAGGCACTACTTCGATGGAGAAGGCGTCAAGAAATTCAATAGAGTCCCAAACCTGATTCCTGTAATGTTTCAACCTTCTATTCTTTACCTGGAAAAGGTTTCTAACTTGCTTGACAATCAGCTCCGCATCTCCACGAGCTAGAAGATTCTTCACACCCTTTTCTTTTGCCACATTAAGCCCAAGAATGAGAGCTTCATACTCTGTTGTATTATTAGTATTTTCAAATTGTAACTTGAATGAGAAAGGACAAACCTTTCCCTCAGGAGACACCAATACTACACCAGCTCCAGAACCAGCTGAGGAACAACTTCCATCAAACTCTAATATCCAAACACCATTAGGATCCTTAAGTGATCTTTTGGGGAGTTGGATCTCCTCTGGAGACATAATCATATAGTTTTCATGCCCCATATCCTCATAAAGTATTTGTGCTTTGGGATCATCTATTTTTTGTACGATATACTTGACTCCTTCTTGGGCAACAACTTCTTCATTTTCTCATTAACTCGTATGAGGGCATGTGACCAATCCATTTGAATTTCTCCTCCCACATCCTTACAGAAGTTCCTACTTAGCAGCATTCCATATGAAGGAGGAATATCTGCTACTAGGATAGTAGCCAAAACCTTCTTCTTAGGCAAAGTAGCAAAAGCTACTTGTGCATCTTTAATTCTTCCGACTAGGGGTACTTCCTTACTCTCCATAGAATAATAAGACCCATAAGTGCATGTGAGAGTTAGGCCTAAGGCATGGGCTACTTTGGCAGCATTACATTGTCCGATGCCCCTGAGTCTATGACGCAGTTGCTGAGTTTATGGCCTGCTATAAGGAGGGTCACATAGAATGGTTTGATCTTGTCATTGGGTGAGGTGATGATAGCTACAGATTGGGTTGTGGTGCAGAGGATGGAGTGGGTAAAAGGCCTTTAGAGGTAATTTTGGAATGGGAATTGACAAAGTGAACCATTTTAGCAAAAGCCTTGGGATGGGTTTGATAATACTCAGCCTCTGAGATTTGAACCTTGGTCTTTTTCAGGTGATCAATGATATCGAAAGACCCGAAGGTGGACGGGCTATCATCACTTGGGACCTTAGGCTTATCGGTTTTAGGAGTTGAAGAAGAAGTAACTTTAGTAGTAGAATTGGTAGGACTCACCTTTGGTGTGGATGTAATGGGGATAGGAGATCCTCTTTTTGCAATCACAAGGATAGTTGTCGGATGCTCCTTGGATCTTTTGGCAGGCTGCATCACTTTCTCCTTTTTGTTTGTCTACTCTGAGTCATGATAGTGTATGATTCGCTATTCATGTCTGCTACTACTTCATCGTAATCTTATTCTTCATTAACACCTTTAGTAGTGAAGAAATTTACCCAAGATCCCTCAAGTTCCTCTACTTCTTCACAAACCTCTTCAACAAGTTATTCACAATATTCACTAACCTCTTCATCCTCCGGCTCTTCAACTTCATAGGTTATGTCAACAGGGACCTTAATAGGTGGCCCTTCTAATGCCAGCCTTGTCTGAGAAGTAGGCAAATGATTTCTGGGGTGAAAATTCCTCCTTGAAACATCTGCATAGGGGGCGTGATGAGCCAATTGTTTCTTAATTACGATGAGGTCATTTGTAAATTTTTTTACTAATGGATCAATATTAGGCCCAAGAGTGGAAATGTTGCGAGATTAGCTTTTCTCAATGCATAACTAACTTCAGGAAATTGGGCATTTAGGAAGAAGCATTTTTGAATTTGATCTACAAGTTGGGTGTCAGGTGGGATTTTGTTAATCAACTTGTTGAATCAAGCCACAAATTCTCTCATGGGTTCTTGTGATTCCTTCTTTATTTGAGAAATTTTGGCCAACAAAGCATGCACATCTTCTTCTAGTTTGAAACAATTGACAAACCTTGTTCTCATTATGTTCTAGCTGGTGATAGCCCCAACTAGAAGGTGATAGAACCAATCTGCTACATTATCTTGTAAGGTCTCAACAAAAATCCTTACTAAGACATCTTCATGTTCAACTCCCAGAACTCCACATGCAACTATGAAGGCCACGATATGTTCATCAGGATGTACCTTGCCATCACCTCTGAACTTGGGAAAGTTCTTCCGGTTACCTCTAGGTAACTCATGCAAAGGCTGAGGAAGGGCGAGAGGCCCAACACGATTGCCCCAAGGAAATGGTACCACCATTCTTGGAAAAATGGCTTGAAGGGGAACTGAAACACCAACAAGAATCAGAGCATGGAGATTAGGACTGAGTTGCTCTGAAGGAATACCACCCGCAGGGTTTTACTTTTGATAGGAGGAGTGATTGTTGAATGAGCTCTTCCATTTCTTCCCGCCGAGGGGAAACCAAAACCCCGCTATTCCAAAAGAAAAAACCGAGAATCTTCAATACTAAGGGCCCGTCTCGCAAGTAAAATGTGGAGTCGCCGATCAAAGGATGATATATAAATTGTTATGAAACTGGAATGCGTTAAGAAAAAAATTCCCCAATGGAGTCACCAAAAATTGTTGGTCGTTAAAAGAGGATCCCAATGAGAACAACAAATGTGGGACAAGACGCCCCTCCTCTTTGATGGGAGAGGTTCTCTTATTCAAAAAACAAAACCTATTTACATATATAGAACGATAGCTTTAATGTGGAACTTGGATATCATGAAAGTGTTTTGAAATAAAATAGATCATCAACATGAAGGTACAGAGGAATGAAGATGTAGAAATGAGCAGTAAAGACATTCTCCGTAATTAAAGATGACAAAATAATTCCTTATATGTGCCGTAACATAATGAATTGGAATAAGACCATTTGTATTTGAATTAAATGATACGCAATTGAAAAGACACACAGTTCTTGAAATAACATCTACAAGAATACAAAACTTCTTGACATGATGCAGACAAATGATCAAACAATACTCAACAGACAACCACGAATAAAAGAATCATATAGACAAAGAAAGAAGATCCTTTTACATTGATTGCTTTAATTATTTCTTACACTTCCAAAAATAAGCCAAGTTCCCCCCCTCAAAATGGCGTAGGAGACCATTATATAGTTTTACAAATCAGTTACATTGGGTAACTACTTTAATTAAAGCTCTTTTAGTGAAAGGGATGCTCAACGCAAAACCCCAATTAATTACAATAAACCGAGATGAGAAAATAAAAAGGGAGAGAAGTCGAGGAGAAGACAAGTGTTCATGATTGAGAAAGGCCCACTGACTTGAGGATCCATTGCCTAAACCTTTTTAAAGCCTCTCGCTGTGTCTCCGCAATGTGGAACCGATGTGTGGCAGAGAGTGGGTCTAAAATCGAGACATTCTCCATCTCCTTATCAAATTTGATGTGTGTATGGTAATCCTTGCTCGCTTCTTCAATAGTAGACTGGAGAGAGCAGATTTCCTTCATCTTTTCCTTGGTGATAGAATCCTCTCTCGAGTAGATTTTCTTTGACAAAAGATCTGAATTGAGCTTTAATTTCCTGTAGGGAGAGAGGCACACCTGAGGTCTCATCATGGAGGTGGCAATGGATATCCTTAAAAGTAGATACCACCAAGGTCTTGAAGGCCTCACCCTTCTGCCAGCTATTTCTCAATTCTCCCAAAGCCTCCTCCAACACCTTGATTTTCCATTCCACACTGTATACCCATGATTTTGACAAATTATCTTTTGCATCATCGAAGACCTTTCTTGCCATTAAAATATTTTCACTCGCCGCCCTATAAGGTGAAGGTCTACTATACAACTACTACATATTTTAATCTCTTTATCTATATTTCCAATGGTGGAGGAGAGTTTCTGTTGCAGATTATTTACCTTCTCATTGAGTTTGAAGGCTTCACCAATGAAATTCAACCCTGCAACAAGCATATCATCCACCATGGCCTCCATATCCCTTCCATAGATGGAGTACCTATGTATATCCTTGATACTGGACTTCATCTTGGCTGAGGATCATAGGTGGTGGAAGAGTAGTTAGTGGGGTGGGGTCTAAAACTTTATCTTTGGATAGCAGCGACTTGATGAAACTTGTAAGAACCTGAGCCTACTCTTCTAGCTGCTCTATAGTTTGTTGCCCTTTTTCCACCCTCCCAATGACCCTGGTGACTGTTTCTTGAAGATTGTGAATCTCACCTTCAGGGGTGGACTCTCCCATGGAGATCCTCAAAAGCTCTAGATCAGATGCCTGCAAATCTTGCTCTGGCTTGTCAACCTTGGGCTTGGCTATCTCCAAGAATTGCCGACCCGAGCATCGATACTATTCTTGAGGTGATCATGGGTTTCTTTAAGTAAGAGGGGTAGTGCCCAATAAGGCCACCACAACATCAAAGTTGGGTCCTAAGATTCGAGAGGAAGAATTCCTCTATCTACTATCAACAAAAGGCTACACCCATGTGAAAGAGGATGAGGAAGAAGAAGGTGGGGCAATAGGACCGAGAGAAAGGGAACTCATGGCATTCAAATTGTGCACTACTGGTTGCCTCTAGTTGAGATATGAGTGGGGCATTTAAGGATTCTGGTACAGAGGAGTTAATGGTGCTCAGAAGCTCAGTGCTTTGAATTTTTTTCTCTATATCCATTAGGGCTTCTGGAGCGCCTACAGAGACTGACACTTCACTCTCTTCGCTTTCACTGAGAACAATAAAGTTCTCTGGTACTAAGGGAAATTATGAATGCTTCATCAGGGGATCTTCTTTGACAGGATCCTTCTTGACCTCCTTGATTTTCTTATGGTGCACTTGAGTGGATGAGGAAGGAGTGGAGGATGTAGGCCCTTTAGTTGATGAGGCAGGAGGAGTCTGTACAGGTACTTCTGAACTGGGTGTCTATGCCTCCTTCCTTGGTGTTGAGGTGTCCTTAGAGGAGGACTCTCCTAAATGTTTTTTAAGCTCGTGAAATCTTTTATCAAACCACATTTTGGTTCTTACTAGGACATGGGCTAGGATTTTAGCCAGATCATCCTTCTCTTTTTGAACCAATCCAAATCCTCCAAGGGAGTGTGTTTGATCAAGGTATCATATTCATATGATAACAAGTCAGAGTTGTCATCCTGAAGCCCTTTAGGAACTTGGTACAAGTTAAGCTCCTGAATCAGTTGAAGAGAAAACCTACCATAATGTCTCCTCCTTGCCTCAAAATCATCAAAGACATGCACTGGACAATAGTCTTTGTGTCTCCGCCTCTATGATAATAATTGATTCTGAGATTTTGTTCAATAAATTTCTTCAATTCAAAACAATTTATGGGCCTGAAGAAATGGAAAGTGATGGGAGCTAGGGCTCTCTCTATGTTTTGTGCATCCAAAGTCGTCTTGCAAGTGTAGTTTCCCAAAGATATGGGCAAGTGCAGACCAGTGATTTTCTTATCCCTGCAGGTTCTGTGTAATTTTTTCAATTGCCTGCATAAATCGATCAAGGACATTTTATCACTACAGAACATTGGGAGCTTGAGAGGGGTGCTCTCATAGCCTGTTAACCTGATATAAGAGAATTTTTCTAACTGGATGAAGTAGGCACCGTACTTCACTATTAGGCTCATGGCTTTGTTATCCCAAATGTGCCCCCGCTCATTTTGTGGCTAACTCCTTTACATCTTTCCTTCTCTTGTGCCTCAATGAATATTTTATTTTTAGGAACTCAAAACCTTCCGGAAATGACACCATTGGATAGAGATATTTCTACCTTTCCAGTAAAGGTAAAGTTTTCCTCCTAACTCCACGTATTTTTCAAGTTATGGCTCAATGGAGTTTTGGTGGGAAATTTTCCCTAGTAAGGCTCGCAATAATCAGAGTCGCCACGTGTCCAAGGGCGAAAAAACACCAAGCGACCCGAAGGAAAAAATGGTCGTCGGAAGGGCTCGCACCCAATCATAACATGCCATGTGGCACCTGGAGTGGCGGAGCGTGGGGAAAATTTGAAAAATGTTCCAAAGACCAAACGGGTAAAAATTCAAACTTTTTGCCCGCCGATCCGATTTTGGCCTATTTTTGCCCTAAAAATTCAAATTGCCATAACTTTCGATCCAGAGCTTAGATTTTCACGTTCTTTATATCAATGGAAATTTGGTGAAAATATCTACAAGATTCAATGGTCAATTTTGAATTTTTGTTTATTTTGGAGGGAGAAAATCAAAAAACACTTCTGGTATGCGCCCATGGATAGAACTGACGTTTCAACAACCAAATTTAATACAAAATGGGTCGCATTCTTCTCCAACATGGTCAAAAATGATAGGGTATGGGTTTGTAAGGTCCTCCATGCTATTTTAATGCATTTTCCATCAATGAGGAATGGGCTCCCATGTTTTTTACGTTTTCTCTCTCCTGGGCTCGACCCATGCATTGTAAAAGCCAGATTTGGCTCATTTCTTGATGGTTGAACACTTTTTGGCATTGCAAACTTCTTCTTTCACCTCCAACAAGTGATAGTTGTAAGAATCAGACCTTTTTCACAGTTTGTAACAGGTTTATACCTCTTTGATGGTGGAATGCAAGATATTTTTACATGGAATTGACAGTGCAAACTCTATGAATGCTTTCAGTCCTCTGTTTGTATTGTTTTACTTCATTTTAAGACCTCTAATTACATCTATCAACTTGTGTATGTTTTCCCTTGTTGCATTTCATGAATTTGTGTCTATTTACATGGCAAAAATGTTTCACCACTCCTTTTGGTGCATCACCATCTTTAGTTTAGTTTCATTTTTGCATTTTTATCCCCTGTCTCCTCGTAATCTAGGGTAGAATTAGGATTAGAACCTCTCGTAGTTGTGTAAAATATATATTTAAATCGAGGAGTTTGAGGAACCATCCTCTATTCTCGAGATTCCTCTCTCATTTTCACAAGTCCCACACTGGAGAGAGGTTTCCATGTTGTGCAATCAAACTAGATGCTCTAAACATCATTTAGAACCTTGATTTGCATCCAGTGGGTTGCTGATTTGCAACAACAGCTTCATCGAGAGAACCTCCTTGCAGTGTCACTCTCGTAAGTCTTGCAATGTGCATGGTGAAAGAATCATTCACCCTCCTGAAGTTGTGATTACTAGTGTCCAGGGTGAATTGAGGGCAATAAGCATATATAGGATTACCCTTGTGAGCATCAATATATGTGATGCAAAACCATTCAGATTGATCATCGCTAGGGTATACATCAGATAAGAAGTCATGTAAAACTTCTTGGTTTGTTGTACATTGGAAAGTTGTTTTGTTGAGTTCATGCTGATGATTTCTACCCAGTTGATGTTCTAAGTACCCTCACACACCATGTTGATAAGTGGGCACGTCCAAGTAAATGGAACTCTTTGGTAGAGGGTAAGCCCATGACCCGAGCTAACAAGATTATGAAATCGACAATTCCTCATTGACATCCTCTTTATTCAAGGCACACTTTCACGAGGCAAATTGTCAATTCCTTTAAAGTACAATCTGTTCAAAGTTATCCTGGAGTTCTGGAAAGAAATAAAATGTTGCTCATCATTGAAAACTTGCCAATTACTTGCATTATCAGGTACACTGGGCCTATGGATCATTTCAATGGTAAACCTATCTTGAGAGAAGTCAGGATGAGGTATCAGTAATGATCCTTAGACTGTTAATGAATCAGCCCTGGTGTTCTCCTCCCTAGGCACTGCTTCGATGTAGAAGTCGTCAAGAAATTCAATGGAATCCCAAACCTAATTCCTCTAATGTTTCAACCTTCTATTCTTTACTTGGAAAAGGTTTCTAACTTGCTTGACAATCAGCTCCGCGTCTCCGTGAGCTAGAAGATTCTTCACACCCTTTTCTTTTGCCACATTAAGCCCAAGAATGAGAGCTTCATACTCTGTTGTATTATTAGTATTCTCAAATTGTAACTTGAATGAGAAAGGACAAACCTTTCCCTCAGGAGACACTAATACTACACCAGCTCTAGAACCAACTGAGGAACAACTTCCATCAAAATCTAATATCCAAACACCATTAGGATCCTTAAGTGATCTTTTGGGGAGTTGGATCTCCTCTGGAGATGTATAATCATATAGTTGCCATGCCCCATATCCTCATAAAGTATCTGCACTTTGGGATCATCTATTTTTTGTACAATATACTCAGACTACTTCTCGGGCACAAACTTCTTCATTTTCCCATTAACTGGTATGAGGGTATGTGACCAATCCATTTGAATTTCTCCTCCCACATCCTTACAGAAGTTCCTGCTTAGCAGCATTCCATATGAAGGAGTAATATTTGCTACTAGGATAGTAGCCAAAACCTTCTTCTTAGGCAAAGTAGCAAAAGCTACATGTGCATCTTTAATTCTTCCGACTAGGGGTACTTCCTTACTCTCCATAGAATAACAAGACCCATAAGTGCATGTGAGAGTTAGGCCTAAGGCATGGGCTACTTTAGTAGGCATTACATTGTCCGATGCCCCTGAGTCTATGACGTAGTTGTTGAGTTTATGGCCTGCTATAAGGAGGGTCACATAGAATGGTTTGATCTTGTCATGGGTTTGTGGTGCAGAGGATGGAGTGAATAAAAGGCCTTTAGAGGTAATTTTGGAATGGGAATTGACAAAGTGAACCATTTTAGCAAAATCCTTGGGATGGGTTTGATAATACTCACTGCCTGAGATTTGAACCTTGGTCTTTTTCAGGTGATCAATGATATCGAAAGACCCAGAAGTGGATGGGCTATCATCACTTGGGAACTTACGCTTATATGTTTTAGGAGTGAAGAAGTAACTTTAGTAGCGAATTGGCAAGTTGCATCACTTTCTCCTTTTTGTTTTTCTCGCTCTTGAGTCATGATAGTTTATGATTCGCTATTCATGTCTGCTACTACTTCGTCATAATCTTATTCTTCATCAACACCTTCAAAGAGTGAAGAAATTTACCTAAGATCCCTCAAGTTCCTCTACTTCTTCATCAACCGCTTCAACGAGTTCTTCACAATATTCACTAACCTCTTCATCCTCCGGCTCTTCAACTTCACAAAGTTACGCCAATGGGGACCTTAATAGATGACCCTTCTAATGCCGGCCTTGTATCTGCGAAGTAGGCAAATGATTTCGGGGTGAAAATTCCTCCTTGAAACATCCGCTGCAGGGGGCGTGATGAGCCAATTGTTTCTTAATTGCGATGAGGTCATTTGTAATTTTTTTACTAATGGATCAATATTAGGCCCAAGAGTGGAAATGTTGCAAGATTATCTTTTCTCAATGCATAACTAACTTCGGAAATTGGGCATTTAGGAAGAAGCATTTTTGAATTTGATCTACAAGTTGGGTGTTAGGTGGGATTTTGTTAATTAACTTGTTGAATCAAGCCACAAATTCTCTCATGGGTTCTTGTGATTCCTTCTTTATTTGAGAAATTTGGGCCAACAAAGTATGCACGTCTTTCGCTAGTTTGAAAAAATTGACAAACCTTGTTCTCATTATGTTCTAGCTGGTGATAGCCCCGGCCGGAAGGTGATAGAACCAATCTGCTGCATTATCTTGTAAGGTCTCAACAAAAATCCTTACCGAGACATCTTCATGTTCAACTCCCAGAACTCCACATGTAACTATGAAGGCCACAATATGTTCATCAGGATGTGCCTTTCCATCACCTCTGAACTTGGGAAAGTTCTTCCAGTTACCTCCGAGTAATTCATGCAATGGCTGAGGAAGGGCGAGAGGCCCAACATGATTTCCCCAAAGAAATGGTACCACGATTCTTGGAAAAATGGTTTGAAGGGGAACTGAAACACCAACAAGAATCAGAGCATGGAGATTAGGACTGAGTTGCTCTGAAGGAATACCACCCGTAGGGGTTATATTTTTGATAGGAGGAGTGATTGTTGAACGAGCTCTTCTATTTCTTCCTACTGAAGGGAAAGGAAAACCCTGTTGTTCCAAAAGCTAAAACTGAGAATCTTCAATACCAAGGGCCCTTCTCTCGCAAGTAAAACGTGGAGTCGCTAGATCAAAGGATGATATATAAATGGTTATGGAACTAGAATGTGTCAATAAAGCAATTCCCCAATGGAGACACCAAAAATTGTTGGTCATCAAAAGAGGAATGAGAATAACAGTCAGGGGACAAGAAGTCCCTCCTCTTTGATGGGAGAGGTTCCCTTATTCAAAAACAAAACCTATTTACATATATAGAATGCAAAGCTTTAATGTGGAACTTGGATATCATGAAAGTGTTTTGAAATAAAATAGATCATCAACATGAAGGTACAGAGGAATGAAGATGCAGAAATGAGCAGAAAGGCATTCTCCAGAATTATAGATGACAAAATAATTCCTTATATGTGCCAGAACATAATGAATTGGAATAAGACCATTTGTATTTGAATTAAATGAGATGCAATTGAAAAGACACACAGTTCTTGAAATAACATCTACAAGAATACAAAACTTCTTGACATGATGCAGACAAATGATCTAACAATACTCAACAGACAACCACGAATAAAAGAATCAGATAGACAAAGAAAGAAGATCCTTTTATATTGATTTCTTTACTATTTCTTACACTTCCAAAAATAAGCCAAGTTCCCCCCTCAAAATGGCGTAGGGAGACCATTATATAGTTTTACAAATCAGTTACACTGGGTAACTACTTCTTTAATTAATGCTCTTTAGTGAAAGGGAGTCTCAACGCAAAACCCCAATTAATTACAATAAATATGAGATGAGAAAAGAAAAAGGGAGAGAAGTCAAGAGGAGAAGACAAGTGTTCATTATTGAGAATGGCCCACTGACTTGAGGATCCACTGCCTAAAAATTTTTAAAGCCTCTACTATGTCTCGCAATGTGGAACCGATGTGTGGCAAGCATCGGGTTGAAAATCCGAGACATTTCTCCATCTCCTTGTTGAATTCGATGTGCGTATGGTAATCCTTGCTCACTTCTTCAATAGCAGACTGGAGAGAGCATATTTCCTTCATCTTTTCCTTGGTGATAGAATCCTCTTCGAACAGATTTTCTTTGACAAAAGCTCTGAATTGAGCTTTAATTTCCTACAGGGAGAGAGGCACACCTGAGGTCTCATCATGGAGGTGGCAATGGATATCCTTAAAAGTAGATACCACCAAAGTCTTGAAGGCCTCACCCTTCTGCCAGCTATTTCTCAATTCTCCCAAAGCCTCCTCCAGCACCTTGATTTTCCATTCCACACTGTATACCCATGATTTTGACAAATTATCTTTTACATCATCAAAGACCTTGCTTGCCATTAAAATATTTTCATCAGTCTGCCCATAAGGTGAAGGTCTACTATACAACTACTCCAGAGTTTAAGCTCTTTATCTATATTTCCAATGGTGGAGGAGAGTTTCTATTGCAGATTATTTACCTTCTCATTGAGTTTGAAGGCTTCACCAATGAAATTCAACCCTGCAACAAGCATATCATCCACCATGGCCTCCATAGCCCTTCCATAGATGGAGTACCTATGTATATCCTTGATACTCTAGACTTCGTCTTGGCTGAGGATCATAGGTGGTGGAAGAGTAGTTAGTGGAGTAGGGTCTAAAACTTTATCTTTAGATAGCAGCGACTTGATGAAACTTGTTAGAACCTGAGCCTACTCTTCTAGCTACTCTATAGTTTTCTACCCTTTTTCCACCCTCCCAATGACCCACGTGACTGTTTCTTGAAGATTGTGAATCTCACCTTCAGGGGTGGATTCTCCCATGGAGATCCTCAAAAGCTCTAGATCAGATGCCTACAAATCCTGCTCTGGCTTGTCAACCTTGGGCTTGGCTATCTCTAAGAATTGCTGACCCTGAGCATTAGATACTATTCTTGAGGTGATCCTGGATTTCTTGGTAGGAGTAGGAGGGGTAGTGCCCAATAAGGCCACCATAGCATCAAAGTTGGGTCCCGAGATTCGAGAGGAAGACTTCCTCTTCCTACTATCAACAAAAGGTTGCACCCATGCGAAAGAGGAGGAGGAAGAAGAAGGTGGGGCAAGAGGACCGAGAGAAAGGGAACTCATGGCACTCAAAGTGTGCACTACTATTGCCTCTAGTTGAGATATGAGTGGGGCATTTGAGGCTTCTGGTACAGAGGAGTCAATGGTGCTCGGAAGCTCAGTGCTTTGAATTTCTTTCTCTATATCCATTGGGGCTTCTGAAGTGCCTACAGAGACTGGCACTTCACTCTCTTCACTTTCACTGAGAACAATAATGTTCTCTAGTCCTGAGGGAAATTCTGAATGCTTCATCAGGGGATCTTCTTTGACAGGATCGTTCTTTACCTCCTTGATTTTCTTATGATACACTTGAGTGGATGAGGAAGGAGTGGAGGATGTAGGCCCTTTAGTTGATGAGGTAGGAGGAGTCCAGCGGGAACTTATGAATTGGGTGTCTGTCTCCTCCTTGCTTGGTGTTGAGGTGTCCTTAGAGGAGGACTCTCCTAAATGCTTTTAAGCTCGTGAAATCTTTTGTCAAACCACATTTTGGTTCTTACTAGGACAAGGGCTAGGATTTCAGCCAGATCATCCTTCTCTTTTTGAACCAATCCAAATCCTCCAAGGGAGTGTGTTTGATCAAGGTATCATATTCATATGATAACAAGTCAGAGTTGTCATCCTGAAGCCCTTCAGGAATTTGATACAAGTTAAGCTCCTGAATCAGTTGAAGAGAAAACCTGCCATAATGTCTCCTCCTTGCCTCAAAATCATCAAAGCACAGTTAGCCCAATAGTCTTTTGTGTCTTCCCTATGATGGTAATTGATTCTGAGATTCTGTTCAATAAATTTCTTCAAGTCAAAACAAGTTCTAGGCCTGAAGAAATGGATGTGATGGGAGCTAGGGCTCTCTCTATGTTTTGTGCATCCAAAGTTGTCTTGCAGGTGTAGTTTCCCAAAGATATGGATAAGTGCATACCGGTGATTTTCTTATCCCTGCAGGTTCTGTGTAATTTGTCCAATTGCCTGCATATCTCGATCAAGGCCATTTTATCACTACAGAACATAGGGAGCTTGAGAGGGGTGCTCTCATAGCCTGCTAGCCTAATATAAGAGAATTTTCTAAACTGGATGAAGTAGGCACCGTACTTCACTATTAGGCTCATGGCTTCATCAGAGAACCTCCTTGCAGTGTCACTCTCCAAAAGTCTTGCAATGTACATGGTGAAAGCATCATTCACCCTCCTGAAGTTACGATTACTAGTGTCCAGGGTGAATTGAGGGCAGTAAGCATATATAAGATCACCCTTGTGAGGATCAATATATGTGATGTCAAATCATTGCATTGATACCGCTAGGGTATACATCAGATAAGAAGTCATGTAAAACTTCTTGGTTTGTTGTACATTGGACAGTTGTTCTGCCAAGTTCATGCTGATGATTTCTACCAGTTGATGTTCTGAGTACCCTCACACACCATGTTGATAAGTGGGCACATCTAGAAATGGAACTCGTTGGTAGAGGGTAAGCCCATGACCCGAGCTAACAAGATTATAAAATTTGACATAGTTCCTCATTGAAATCGAATGAAACAGAGCTTTGGATAGATGGGATACCCCTTTTTTAGGGTTTTTAAGCCATGACATCTCCACCCTTGCCTTGTATTTTTCACTGTCCTAGTCGAAGAGTGCCTGTGCCAGGTTCTGGGAAATGACTACATAATTATCCATTTCAGGAATCCTTAGGGCAGTGCCAATGGCAGTTGCGTCAAGCTTGGTGATGAGCTCCTCATGCACATTAGTTAGTTCACTTGAGTCAGGATTGAAGTGAGCACCGCAGGTGAGTACCATGTCTGTACATTGCACTAAGATTGGGAAACCAGTGGCATACACAAACCCACTATCGTTAATCATTTGTGCCATAGGAGAGGGGTTCAAGTCTATCAACCTAGTCCAGAAATCTCCAAATTCCAGGTGACGGACTTCACTGTCCCCGATATCGGGAATGGTAGACTCGAGCAGCGAAACTTGCTCCTGACCTTAGAACTTAATCTTCATGTTGATAGCAATTTTGAAAACAAAGTCATAGCTTGAACTCATGATGGAATTACATGGGGAAATGGGTACGCGCATAGAAATTTCAATTGCAAGGGTATGAGCAATTGGTAACGAGAAAGCAGTGTGTAGAAATGTGTAGGGGGCAGTTTATTAAATAGCTATTTAGGAGAGAGAAAGGTCATAAATTTGCATTAAATACACATCCACCAACTCAAAAAGCAAGCATTCAGAAGAGCGGGAAAAATTAGCCCGGATGGCTTTTGGTTCATTTAGTACACGCGAGATGCGAAAGAGTGACTTAGCCGATGCGGGGAATGCGAGGACAAAATGCACAAATGCTTTCGGGACATGAGGGACCAAAGTACGCGAATTGCGCGATGTGGCCGACGCGGGCGATAGGTGAACAACAAGCCCGAACAAACTTGATACCTTTGGAACAAAAAGTTTCGATGGGCCCACAAGAAAATATATTTCAGGTAAAGCGGCCGATCAACGAATAAGGAGCCCGAATGAACTTGGGACACCTAAGACAAAAATGTCTGACAGACCCTCAAATCACACAAATGACTCCAAAAATGTAGATTTTTCCAACTTCTTGACTTTTGCCCTTTACCAGAATAATAAGAAAAGGTCATAACTCAAAAAATTTCAATTTTTAATTCTCCAAGAGAGGGAAATTTCGAGAGGACAATAGGACCTGGCGGGCAAGAAGGAAAAATTTAGAAAATTTTCCCAAAAATGTTCTAAAGTGCCAAGTTAAAAGGGATCCCCCTCGCCAATGGCTTGTGGTGCCACATGGCAGCCTTTGATTGGATGTAGTGTGGTGGGGAAAATTTGGAAAATTTTCCCAAAAATTTTCAAGCGCTAAGTGAAAATTCAGCGCGGGTCTGCAAAGGAAATTTTTCCCAATTTTTTTTTACAGTTAGAATTATTTTTTTATGCCAAATGATGAAAACTTTAGAAGGCCATAAATTTTCATAGATAGCTCATTTTTGGAAAAATTAGGACTTTATAGAAGTCTCTCGACGTCCTCTTTACTCAGGAATCATTAAATTTTGATTTTGACAAAGTCTAAGGGGTCAATTTTAATAAAATGATCTCGCATGATTTTACAAAGGCAAACCGATAAATTTTAACTTATAAGATTTGTTCAATCTGATATTCTTCCTCTCTCAAAATGTCAAATAGAAATGGAGAATTGTTCTTATATGGATTTAAGAAGGATTTCAAGTTTCAATTTGTTTGATTGATTTGCAATTTGAAAATTTACATCTATTGACAGCAAAACGACTGTAAGAGGGTTGAGCTCGTTTTTGCTAATTTTTCTAAGAATTTGTTTAAATATTTTTTCCAATTGGATTCGTTTAGTGAATACTACTTTAATTTAATCATTTATTTTTTTATTTCATCATTTTGATTCGAATCATGCGTTTTTGGATAAAGTATTTTAAAGGATATATTTGCCATTTTCATCTTCCAAGTATTAGGATTCATTCCAATTCTAATCTAAAACATTTAGTTGATTCAATTCAACTATTCAAAAGCTAGAATACATCTCTGATTTCCAATTTTCACATATTTCAAAAGACAGAGTATTACACTTCCTTTATACGCATTTATTTCTTTCAAACAGAGATTACAACTCACATTTAGATGATTAAATTCAATACAATGATGCAATTTGAGGAAGGTTACAATCATTTATTGATTCCAAAATATAACTTTACAAATTCCTTCTTTCTTTCCTCAATTTCATCATACATGACACAATTTATTGCTTTCAAAAGAATAGAACAGAGTATGTCTCTTTCACATTTCAATATACACTTTCATTACCAATTCCATTACAAAATATATACAAGTTCATCCACTTCAAGCAAGAAAGGTTACAATACAATTTCATTTCACAAGGGACAGCCAAACTAGCTTTTCTCAGCTCCAGAATAACAACATGTGTATTTCTCATTCTTTCAAATTGTGATCACAACAAGAGTAGAGGAAAGGCAATGCTCTAGACCCAACCAAGACATCCAATGAAGAGGAGAAGCCATCCTTTTTCATTGACCCCGAGCCCCAAATACAATGCAATAAAATATGTCTTCTAACTCATGGCAACAATAGGCTTCCAAAAACACACAAGTAGCATTTCCACAATAAAAACACAGTCCAAAACAAAATGTAGTTTACAACTACATTAAAGCATGACAAACATTACTAAGGCTTCATCAAGGAAGCCAAAGGAGCAAGAAACTCGGGGATATCACTTGTGCCTCCCAAAGGGGAAATGGGTATCACCACCTGATTTCAAACCTCCAAAAATATAGTATATCAAAGCTCTAACACACCCTTATGCCTCCCCCAAGTACCCCTTATTGCTCACATTTCCTTAAGCCTCCCCAACCTCTTATGGCACCCCATAACAAGTAAATAAATACAAGCTATTTCTTTTGTAAGGTGGAACCCAAATCCCAACTCCCTTCACACTTATACATCCCTTAAACACTTGTGCCTCCCACAAAATAAACCCCATAGTCTTCTCCTACACCATTCCTAGGCCATCTACCCAACATCCCACAAACATGCCAAATCATTCACAACAAGAAAATTTCACAAACAAAAAGAAGTATTTCAATAGCCAAGCTACTACCTCTCCATGATGGAGTTGTTCCAAGTTCCAAAACAACAAGTTTTATCCCAATGCAAGAAATCCAAATCAGCCAAGCACAATCATGTAACACTCTTCCAAAACTTCTTCAAAGCAAGATCTCCCAAAACAGCAAGGAATTCACCCAAGAATGAAGTCTCCAAAATGAAGCAACCCCAAAACAAGGCAAGGAATTTGAATTTTATAGAAGAGGGAAGGGAAGAGGATGAGGTGGGTCCATGTAGGATGCCACATCACACATCCTCAACCCCAACTCCAAATTCAACTTCATTCTCTAATGCATAATAAATAGGTGGGTGAATAATATGATAGTTTACTTATATACTCAAATCCAACCCACACCCCAAAGGATTGAAATTAAACCATGTAAGAAAACTGCAATTAAAACCTACAATTTGTCTTCTCAAAATGCATAATGAAAGTCTAAATTCAACTCTCCAACCATATGTATGGTTGGTAAATAAATTTAAGAGGTGTGGGACAAGTTTAACTTGTCCCACAAGCCTCCAAAATCCGCCTCCAAAGACAAATTCGAATTTCCATGAAAGTGGAGTGTTTCATACTCAAAAGTTAACTCACACATCACTTACATATCACTTACACATTACTTACACATTACTTATAAAACTTTAAATCATGGCCAACAAATATCATTACTTACCTTCTTATGACATATTTGATTTATTTATTTTAACAATATGATTACTCACAATATTTACACGCCATTTAATAATTAATGAAAAGGTAAAAGCCCCACAAATAAACACAAGCAAGCATAAACAAAGGGACCAAATAAAAGAAATACATTAAACCCCTTGGTCACATTTAAAGGTGATCCCCTCCCATGGGAATCCCTAACACACACACAAACACGCACAAACAAATACTAGTTGCCATGGTGACCTTGTTGAAGTCATATAGAATTCCAATGTGGTTTGTCTCCAACCCTCGACGTTTGTTGTGATATTTTAACTCGAAAAACACAAATACCTCCCTCGGTCTTGTGGTCATATCAGAACATCCAAAAATAATTTAAATATAATTCCCAAAATCATCTAGATATATGAATCAAAACAACATCAAAGCAATCTAACAATATCATTTACAATTTTATCAACAACTATATCATCATCCAATAATTTCCATTTCTAGGTCTACTCACAATATCCAAATATCACATGCCCAAAAAAATCCATGATATAACCATGTCAAATAGTATATCATCATCAACATATAAAATTTCTCTAATAATCATCATGCATCCTAACTAAATCAAGCCAACATTAATCCATGATCCAACATCTAACATCATACTATAATAAAGTCCATAATTATGTCCATAATATAATCAAAAAGTATCATGATTAGTATCAAAAAGGTGTCAAAGGAAAGTGGGCACTACATAAGGAGTTCCACCTATGGGGAGTGAAAAGGAAAACATGGAGATATTTTTACATATTTGCAAGGGGAGACATAAGGATGTACTTGAGTGTTTTGGTGTTGTGAACATGGAGGATTTTTGGTGGAACCCCTATTTCACTTGGGAGGAAAAAGGAGGAGGTTCCCATCTTCCTTTATCAATTTGTCTTGTTGTCAAGCCTATGTGTTGCTAGAAATTTGTATATCTTGCTTGTGTGTGTCTATTTAAAAATGGTTGTATATTTGTGGATTGTATGTTTGTGAAATCCATTCTTGTGAAGATGTAAACATTACAAGAAACACCTCATTTTTCTATGGTTGGGCTTGGGGCCAATAAGGAGGATGGATTATCCTCTTATTGGATTATAGGTTAGGTGGAGAGTGTCACATATTCCCATTTCATTGTATTGTGATTCATTTTGATAACATGGGAAGAGGGAAAAGTTGAAGATTGGTAGATTTTTCTTTATTGGAGCCAAAATATTACCTTTGAAATGCTATCCCATTGTTGTAAAGTTGAAATTGTAACCTTGTAAATTATTCTTTCAAATTATGGGAAAGAAGGACTCCTACATTGTGAGAAAATGAACTATGATCATTGAGAAAAAGGGTGTATTGTTACCTTGTGATTTATATTATTGTAATAGTATGAGTTTATTGTAAGAAAATAAAAGAGACACTTTCTCATTCTATTGTAAAAGTTATTATATTTGAATGTGTTAGTATAAGGATACATAGCATTTTTTTATATAATTAGGAGAGTTTATTTTTATTATTCCATTATTCTCTCCTAAACCATAATCGCCCCTTGCATTGTGGAGAGTATTGTTACCTCTCTTTCCTATAAATAATGTATTCACTTCTAAGTAATATAAGGTGAAGAGATATTTAATCTCTATTAATTCTCCTTACAATTTGGTAACAGAGAAAATTTGATCTCTGCCTGTGCGTTGGAAAGGAGAGACCCATTTTTTGTTTTCGGACGGTTGCGTGGAGGAGGAGTGACCTGATCTACAACACGTAGGAGGTTGAGGTGACTGCGTAGAATTTTTTTCTGAAGAAAGAATGGTGGTCTTCAGCATCTAGTTCTGTAGCGTGGAAATTGCTGAGATCTGCGTGGTGGAGGAAGAGCTAGACATGAAGATATTCACCTGCAGATGGCTCACGTGGAACCTTAAAAGAAGTGCGTGGAAAGATGAGTAAAACAAAAACACGTGGAAAACAAAAGAAAAAATGTGTTGATTTTTTTGTTCTTTCAGATGTGCATGGAAATCAACACTTGGGAGTTTGAATTCATAGCATGGTGTTTAGTATTATCAGCTGTGCGAGGAAACAAATAAGTGCGTGGTTTTTACTATTTTAAGTTTTATGCATGAAATTTTGTGTGCTAAGGAATTTTTAAACAATTGCAACGACCTGTTCTTAGTTCCTTGCGTGAATACTCCAGGAAGAAATAAAAAAGTCTCTCTCTTGAACAACTACAATTGTATTTTATACAGAACATTTGCAATTCAACAATCTCATGTAATTTCAATTCTTTGTGTGAAGTCTGGTTATACGTGTGGTAGAACAAAGAACAAAGAAGACACCTCTACCAAGGAAACAATTATTATTATACGCCAACGCCAAATGACAAGCGTGAATGACATGATCGAGAATGTTGAAAGCCACAATGTCGATTTACACGTCAAATAACACCGTCCTATAGCTCCAAGTTCTATTTTGCAGACTGCTGAACAAGCTCCAAAAAACTAACAACCTTGTCTTCGATGAATTAGTTCACAAAGGACTCTTGGACTATTTCCTATTCAATGTCATTTGCCAAGTAAAGCGAGTTCGAAAGGAATTAGAAGTCGGCTATGACACCGATTGTGAAGATGAAGAAGAACGCCCGACAAAGCATCATCATCTCTCAACACGTGAGTATCGAGAGCATCTACGAGCTATTACTTCTCATCAGTGAGTAAAAGTTGTAATATCTCTTAAAATAAATAAATAGATAATAAGTTTTTTTTATTATGATGTTTACTCTAAAGTTACTTCTCTCCAATGCTTAGTTACTTAAAGGGCCAAATTTTGTGGCTTGGAAAACAAAGATGTGGACGATCCTTCAATTTGAAGGATTATGGGGCATTATCACCATATCTGTGCACATTCCCACAACCCTAGATGAATTATGAAGTATGAGATGGCTAGTGCCAAAGCCTTAATGTTGATTATGCTAAGTGTCAACGATGATGTGCAACCACATATCCGGAATACGGAGGAACAAAATGAGGCCTGAGACAAGTTGGCAACTATTTATGAAACCAAAAATTAGACTAATATCCTCCATCTTCAGTCCAAGCTACACACCCTCTCTATGGGTTCAAATGAGAAAGTTGAGGAGTTCCGTGGTTGAGTTGCGATCGAGTTATTAGCGCCTCGGTAAAATGGTGGATGAAAAACTTCTCGTGCCGATCACCTTGAGAGAACTCCCTTCTCAATTCTAAGTGTTCTTTACGACTATGAATGTATCTAAAAAAATAGTGGCATTCAAAGAACTTGTGAATTTTATATAGAAGGAAGAGGCCATCTATTCATCCCAAGAAGAGATCGAGGATAAATCCCTATTCTCAAAGCAATACCATGGCGTAAGAATCGAAAAGTTCCTCCAGAAAATCAAGTCAAGCACAACCAAATCAACAATAGAAAGATCAAAATTCAAAGAGGTGGTGTCACATTTATAGAACCAACACTCACAACATTGATCATTGCTGGTATAATGGAATGAAACAAGGGTTATTGAGTTAAACAAGAACATATAGGTGCAAAGATTTTTCAAAAATCCAAACGATGTTGTCATCGAAGAAAGGAGAAGGGACATCTCACATTCAAACATGATGATGAATCGGATGAGGATACATCATAATGAGCCCATTCTCAGTAAGAATCTTGTATCCGATATCTCAAACTTCTAAGCCCACAAAGAGATTCTAGCTCATAGACTCAGGTGCCAACAAGCATATATTAGGTGACAAGAAACTATTTGATTCACTGAATGAACAACTCACCGGAGATGAAGCTCGAGATAGCATATGAAAAAGAGTACATTGTAGAAGGAATAGGAAATGTCACCATTCCTTTGGGACCACAAAAATGTACACTTATAAAGGTACTATATGTTCCTAGCTTGACTAACAACCTCTTGTCAGTGACTCAGCTCTTGAATCATCACCTTAAGGTAGAATTTCTTGTCCAAAATGGCATTAAATCATGTTTGATCTCCAGACAAGGTATGGTTATTGCTAGAGCATTTCTAAAAGATAAGTTATTTACTTTAGATATTGTTTCATCTTTTGCAATAGCTTTATCTGCCTCAACAGTAGAATCTACAACCCTCTGGCATTTTAGATATGGTCACTTGTCGGTTAGTTCATTACATCAGATGAGTTCAAAAGAAATGGTCCATGAACTACCCAAATTGTCCAGTTCCTATTGGTGTGTGTGGCATTTCCTTCACCTCTTATTTATTTATTAGGTGTATTGACACCTCACTGGGTGAGTCATCTCACTTAGGTGAGATCATAGGTCATAAGTGTCATATTAGCTATGATGATTTTCTTACGTAATCTGTCATATGTGTAAGTATGCATCATAGGAGTTACATTCCCATTTGGGAAAGTAACTCCTCTTCTCCATTATGGAGGAATCTTTTCTTACATGGGAGTTACACATTTACTCCCTAGATGTACACACCTTTCCCGATTTATGAACAATGGAGTATGGGCCTCTTTTGAGCTATTTTCCCTCAATGCACGCACATTGCTTTTCAGTGAGTTCTTTCTTTGATCTTGAAGTTACGCCATTTTCATGATTTAGTGCAACGTGTCAATGCTCATGGATTCCCTCTAGATCTTCATCATTCCTCGACATGGTATCGAGTGGATCTTGTGGATCCATGCACTCATCGGCGTTTACGTGTGTGTGTTTTCACGCTTCCGGTGTGATATCCAGTTCTCATTGGGTGTGTCATAATGGTTATTCTATTTTTCGTGCTCTACTTGCATTGATTCAAAGCTTCATACCTCGCTTGTTCATGGTTTTCGGTTTTGGGCTTAATGTCTTTGATAAACTCAACTCTCCATGTTGCATGCACATTTTGAGGTCTTCAAGTTGTTGTTTCAGGTTGTAGATCTTGTTCAGGTTTAGTGCTGGTTCTGAGTTTGTTAAGATTTTATGGAAGTTGTTTTTCTTGCCTAGCTCAACCCCAGTTTGTTGATTTGGCTCACTCAGGAACCTCTTCCATAACTCTCACGAGCTGCTCAGTTGGGCTCGCTGCATTGTCTTCGACCCACATTTTGCAAGCTTGACATGCACTGGTTATCACCTTGGCCCTAGCTCATTGTTGCATTCATGTTAGGTTTTATTGTAAATCTTTCGACATAGCCCAAGTTTCTACCTCCTTCCATGCCACCTCAATTTCCCTAGCTCGTGCATTCTACTTCAGTTATCTCGATCTCGATTCGGATCTCTACTCAAAGTGCTCATGTTTGGTATGTTTAACTTGACTTCTAGTCTATTTCGTGGTTCCATCTTGCACTGCTTGACGTGCCCTCTAGTTATCTATTCGTTGATTGGTCTGTATGCCTCGTGTCTTGCTCGAGGATCTCTGCGACCGGTGCTTTGCTCTGTGAAGGGCCTCTATAGCCTTGGAAATTTCTTCCCGGCCTTAGATGTTTCTTCTATCCACCTTGGCCATTTTGACCCAATGGCTCTTCTAACACGTTGCCATCTCTACACTTTTTCTCCAACCATTGCCTTGTGGAGGTCTACTGAAAAAAAAGGTTTTTGCTATAATACGTTTGGAAAACGTTTTGAATCCTAACGCACTGGATGATGACAAATACAGCCAAGTAGAATTATCCAGCTATGTTTTACACCTCCAAGTGCATCTCCAAGAATGTAGCAAGTTTTTCTTGCATCTCTAGGCACGTTTCCCACAGTCTCTCCTCCAAACCAGCACGTGGGAGGGTGTAACGGTTGAGGCAGGTCTGTTGCTAGCAGCGGTTATAAGCACCAAACATGTGGACCACCTCTCCTCTTCCTTGGATAGCCACTCATCAACGTGGGCCCCCACACACTCCTCATATTTTTTTAATGTTTTAAGATTAAAAAAAAAAAAACATTCATTGGCATGTAATAATTTTTGGGCTACTGATTTGGCTTGTTTTATATCCTCCCTTCGCACAAAGACGAAGGGTGAGGTCTGGTGTTTGCAGGAGGCTAATCCCCCTCGCAAGAAAAACAAACCCTTGCTAAAACATTTTGCCATTTCCAACGAGTACCCACACAATACCCTTTGCACCCATTTCAGGCACTTTTTTAATGTGTTTGCAGATCTAGTGCATTTTTCCATCGATTCGGGAATTGTTTTCTACTATAACTTTTGACTCGTTGCTCGGATCTCGAGCAGTTCTTTAGTCAAAGTTGCATGATTTTTTTCACATTATGTGATGGCATTGTCAATTTTGTAGACGCACTAATTTTATAAAGTTTCACATTCTTGGGGGTTGACTGTACTCTTGGGCTTTCACACGCAAATGCATTATCACCGAGTCGACATCTTGTTTTATTGCATCTTGAATTTTGCATCATGGAGAGTGCTCTTTATAGACTTTAGCGTCATAATATCTCTTTACAACCTCTGCCACTTCTCATTGGGAGAGGGAACTATTTAGCTTGGCATGCTTCCATGGAATGTTACTTCACCCACGAGGGTCTTTTACGCTTCTTGCTGGGCCAATTTCTACACCCACTGATCATCATCATCCGGAGGACTTTATTAACACTTGGGACCATTTCTTTTGTCACATGATGATGCATGTCTCCAGATCTCTCTGGTTTCACGTGGCACAATCAGATCCACCTCACCATGTCTAGAGCATTCTTCAGTCCCTCTATGGAGACCCTTCACATACTGCCACCATTTTTCATGCTTTGCTTGATTGATTGTCTCCTCGATTTCTTTATGTGATGAAAGTTCCACTGACATAGGCTCGCTTGGTTCTACTTCTAATGACGAGGATTGTGCATCCGGTTCTGATGTCGAGAGTACTACATAGGACTCTTCTCCTCTTTCTCTCACTATTCCAGACATTGTTGTCACCCCCCACATCTCATAAGATATCAAGCAGTCTCCTACTTAGTCTCACACCATCATTACACCAGCCTCCTTTCCACTTCCAGTGTGCGAGGCCCCTTTCACTCCTCTACCTTCATTGGATGACTCATACCTATTTGACATCGCTATTCTTTTTTTTGAGCCCCCTCATTAGGACGAGTATCTGCCTGACCTTTTTCATCTTTTCACAGATTCTACTTGTGATGCACTATAGGTCCCTCATCCATCTGAGCTTTTTTCAAAGGATTTCATCATCTCTCGTTGTTGGGAGTGCCCCTTCGGGAATCATGTCCCTTCCACATTTCCAGAGACCTTCATTGATCCACCCTCAGCTGTGGATCCATTTTCTGTTGTGGAGGATGTTTTGTTCCCTTCACATCACATGGACATCCTTTCTACAGGTGTTCACTCTTCACACTCTGACAATTCTACACATGTGGCATTACCTTTGGTTCCTTGGCACTCACTCACTAGACCTATGTCACACTTCAAAGGCACGCACCGACTCGAGTTCTTCGTGTTGCTGCCTTTAGTTTCCTTTATGCGGTGGGTGGACTTCCAAAGACGTCATTTTGTCCTTCCTAAGGCGAGTGCACAATGTTCGAGTGTGGGTGGATATTCTTCATTCCGGAGAGGCAGAGGATCCTATCATCGACATTCTTCGGGAGACTTCCTAGAGCTGCAGAGTTTAGATCCATCCATGACATATTCTGCATTCCTCTCATCTCCCTCTTCTTCTCTCTTCTTCTTCTTTCCGAGAGATTTCCTCTTTGTACATGGGTACCCTTTTAGGCTCGTCTATGGCCGAGACCCATATTTGGCATCTTTCTTAGATTAGAGAGTGTGTTGTTCTCTTATGGTGGATGTTTTTCCCACTCGGTTTTCCTTCACTACTTGGGACTTCTTTGTTGTACATGGGTACCTCATCAGGCCTTGTGTCGGGACCCACTTCTCATCTCTTACTTGCCACCTCATCCTAAGTTACGATGAAGGGGGGGTGTTGGTGTGTGTGGCATTTCATTCACCTCTTATTTATTTATTAGGTGTATTGCCACCTCACCAGGTGAGTCATCTCACTTAGGTGAGATCATAGGTCTTAGGTGTCATATTAGTTATGACAGATTCTCTTACAGAATCTATCATATGTGTAAGTTGTGTCATAGGAGTTACATTCCCATTTGGGAAAGTAACTCCTCTTCTCCATTATGGAGGAATCTTTTCTTACATGGGAGTTACACATTTACTCCCCTATATGTACACACCTTTCCTGATCTATGAACAATGGAGTATGGGCCTCTTTTTATCCATTTTCCCTTAATGCATGCACATTTCTTTTCGGGTGAGTTCTTGCTTCGATCTTGAAGCTACGTTATTTTGTGGTTGAGTGCAATGTGTCAATGCTCATGGATTCCATCTAGATCTTCTTCATTCCTCAGATAGTTCCTTGTCTATTTTCCCTAGCTATCTTGTGAGGGAAAACAACACAAGGATCTGTTTCAAGTGAGCACCTTCCATGCCAAGAAGCTTTTGGAGATAGTTCATATAGATTTGAACAGCCTACTTCCTGCTTCATTTTCAGGATACAAGTACTTCCAACTATTCGTGGATGACCACTCTCGTAAGATGTGGGTTTTTTTCCTGAAGAAGAAAAGTGAGGCTCTTCAACATTTCTATCATTGTGTTGTGAAAGAAACCAGACAACCACTTCTTCTACTTCACTTAGATCGAGGGGGAAATTCACATCAAATAAGTTCTTGGCCTTCCTAAACCAACAAGGCATTAAGTAAGGTGAATACTCAATACATTACCCAATAAAAGAACATTGTTTAGCATCGTAATCGCACGGTGATGAAGATGGCTCACTACATTCTAAAAACAACAAATCTAAAGGAACACTATTGGGATGAAGTAGTATAGAAAATTGTATATCTTCTCAACAATTCACCGAAAAATATTCTTCAAAATAAAACACCATAAGAGGTATGGATTGGTAGAAATCCATCAATTTCCCATTTATGATTATTTGGTTGCACATAATACATGCATGTCCCAACTCAGAAGAGAAATAAGGTTGAGCCAAAGACGCTCCCATGTATCTTACATGGCTATAACACTACCTCGAAGGAATATTGTCTCATGGATCCTGAGACAAAGAAAATATATGAAAGTCAAGATGTGGTTTGTGATGATTCATCCTTTGACTCAATAGTGACAGCTAAAGAACCATTACCAACCATCTCTCACTGACTAGTCTCCGAATCAGATGATCACCAAAGGAGACTAGTTAGAGAAAAGACGTGTTCTAGGAGAGATATTTTTGACCTTGGAGAACCGGAGAATATGAATCCACATCAATCCACATGTCAATGAAACACTTCTTCTAAAAAGTAACCAAGTTCTCATCTGAAGTGGGCACAAATCACCATCAAGGAATCATAATTGCAACAAATCCAGATACATCATTCATAGGCAAAACAAGGATTCAAACAAGAAATGAGGTAAACTTTGCACTCACGATTTAAACTCGATTAATATCTCGAGCTTGATAATGTTTTGAAGCACTCAAACAACCTCATTGGAAGGAAGCCATGGATATAGAAATTGACTCACTCAGGAAAAATCAGACATGGGAACTTGTCGATCTACCTACATGAAAGAAACCCATAGGCTTCAAATGGGTTTTCAAGAAAAAATATAAGGGATATGGATCCATCGACAAACATAAAGCACAACTTGTAGAAAAATGATATGCTCAAAAAGAGGGCATCGACTATGAAGAAACCTTTGCACCCACTGTGAAGATCAAGACCATCATAGTTCTTTACACATTGGAAGCACAGAGAGGATGGAGACTTCAACGTATGGACATCAAGAGTGCTTTCCTAAATGGTGATTTGAAAGAAGAAGTGTAAATGACCCAACCTAGAGGATTTGTCAATGAAGAGCATCCTAAGAAGGTATGTCGTCTCATCAAATTACTTGTATGGGTGAAACAAGCTCTAAGGGCATGGTATGTCAATATCAATGATCACCTTTGGTAGCATGGGTTCACTCATAGCCCCTCAATTTGTACATAAATAAGGTAAGCAAAGAAATAGTAATTCTTGTTGTGTATGTCAATGATCTTGTGATCACTTTGGCACTGAGAAGATCGAGTTGATATTGTTAAGAATGATCTTAAGAGAACCTTTTACATGACAGATTTGGGGCTACTACATTACTATCTTGTCTTGGAGGTATGTAAAAAGCGACATCACATTTTTGTCTCCCGGATAAAGTACGCCAAGACACTCCTCGGAAAAATATAGAATGTTAGATGTAAACCTATATCCACTCCCATGAAGAAAGGCTTGAAAATTTTAATATTCCAAGTCTCATTTCAAGTAGATGTTACTCTATATAGGAAATTTGTTAGATGGCTCATCTATTTGACATATACCGGACTGCGAGATCTATGTTATGTTGTCGGCTATCTTTTTAGGTTCATGCAAGAGCCGAAGAAATGTCACTCGAATGTAGAAAAACATGTTTTGAAATATGTTAAAGGAACAAATTATTATGGTTTGGAATATAATAAGAATGATCAATTCTTCTTACAAGGATACGTTGACTCGGACCACGCTAGATCTATTGATGACAAGAATTCAACCACGGGATACATTTTTCATCTTGGATCTAGACCTATCTCATGGATAAGAAAGATTAAGAATATTGTTTCTATCTCATCCACAGAGGTAGAATATCGTGTTGCACGAGGAGCTGTGTGTGAAGTGATATGGTTACGTCACATTTTGGATGACCTAGGAATTCCTAAAAAATAATCACCTATTCTCTATTGCGACAATAAGAGTGTACTGAAGCTCGACAAAATATAGTCTTTCATGAACGAACAAAAAATATTGAGATTGATTGTCATTTCATTCGAGAGCATATCTTGAAGCATAACATTCAGCTCTAGTACTATCTTACATAAGCACAAGTTGCCAACATTCTCACAAAATCTCTTGGAAAAGTGAAATTTAAAATTTTCAGGGGTCACATTTGCAAGAATAATGTAATAAGGGGGAATGTTAGCATAAGGATACGTAGCATTTGTTTTATATAATTAGGAGAGTTTGTTTTTTATTATTCCATTATTCTCTCCTAGATCATAATCGCCCCTTACATTGTGGAGAGTATTGTTACCTCTCCTTCCTATAAATAATGTATCCGCTTCTTGAATAATATAAGGTGAAGAGATATTCAATCTCTATTAATTCTCCTTATAGAATGTTGAAATTATTAGAGGGTTGAAATGTATATCTATTTTAAAGAAATAATGTCTTGTATGTAAAGTATATTTTGTTCCTTTTTGCATTGTTGGTAAACTTGATTTGAAAGGAGAAGAAAGATTTCTTATAGTTGGGTTTTCATTCTTGCTCTTCCTTTGTAAAATTTTTTAAATAGTAAGCTTTTATCAAGTTATTATCACTTTTAGAAAGAAATTGCATAGTAAAAACACCACCATTTCTTAGATAAGAGAGAAAATTACTTCTCCTTTAATTGTGAAATTTCCTCCAAACCTTCATTCTATCAAACATTACATTTTTCAATATACCTATATTCAACTAAATTTGAATTGGATTGACTATTTAAGATAAGGTAAAACAAAAATGTAAAATTATAATTATATAAATTTAATATATATATATATATATATATATATATAAAGTTATTATGCATAGCCGTATTGATTAATAAAACAAAGTTATAATATAAAAATGTGGTTGAATGTTTTTGGTTCGGCTGCAGCCACCTATGGCACTATGGTTATATTAATTCAATGCATTGTGGGGAGGGCGCTGCCCCCACCCCAATCCATATTGTAATGTGGGGTGGAGTGGGGCCAGAGCCCTCCCACCCCAAAAACCTAAACCCTATTCTAAATAGTGACCAATCTTTAAGTCGCGGCCATCCATTTATCACAGGTCGTAAATAGTATTAAAGTAAAGTGCGACCATATAAGCATAGGTCGCCTGAACCACTATTACCAGTTTTAAATTAATATAGAATATTATATATATATATATATATAGTTTTCTATTTTCAACCAAATGGAATATACACAATGTATACTCATCCAAACCTTCAAAAGATTACCATAGAAAAGAAAATAAACAAAAAAAAAATTGGGGCAAAACAATACCCATAATCGAAATGAGAAGATCTCCCATTTAACACATAAATAATGCAAAATATAAATGTTGGAGTTGACCAAACCATCCATATCTCTCATGGCCTCCATGCTCCCTATCCTCCAAAATTGAAAATGAAATGGATTATGGCATAAATGAGAATAATAAGTCAACATAAGGATTTTAGGGAATTTAAGAAAACCTAAGATCTAAGGGTCAACATTAACTTAATCTTATGGTGGAGAATGAGTCCTACATCTTTTAAGTTATGGGTTTTTTGTGTGATTGGGTATTTTCCTATTTAAATTAAAAGTATGGGTATGGCTTGAATGGTACCACTTTTTGGTTTTAGATGATTAGTAGTAAAGATGTAGTTAAATAAATTGAAAGGATCATGGCAATTAATCATTTGGAAAATACCCTAATAAAGTAAGGAAATTAAATGAAATGGTTTTAAACCGTAAAGCTAATCGGGAAATAAATTAATAATAGTTAATTATTAATTTTATTCTGACTTTCACAAAATTGTGTAGAAATCTTAATTGATAAATTAGTTAAACCGTGACTAATGTTTACCCTTGTAACCTTATAAAAAAAAATCATAGTTTTTTTTAATAAAGAATTATAATTTGGTGTGGTTTTGAATGTTGAAATTATGGGAATTACACTACTTATAAATATTTTTATTGACGCAAGATAACAAGTGAATCCCGATGCTTGTATCATGTACTTGAGGTTTGGATCGGGGTTGACTCATGAGGTATTGAATTTAGATCAACCAAATTTAATGATTTCGACTACACCTAGCCATGTTTCATACTCAACTTTTATTCCCCCACATTAGTAGATAATATTTGTATTCTTTTATGTGTATTATTTTCTATGTAGAAATGTAGAAGTTCTTCAATATCTTCACACATTTTTCGATATTTGGTGCCCTAATCTAATTTCACACTATCATCTTCACCACTTGTATACTTTGCTCATAGTAAGGGTTAAAATACACCAAATTAAATGTATCCTTTAGGTAGTTCTATCGCATATGTTTTCACCAAGACCATTTGCGAGACCATGCATGGTCAAATATTCTTCCACTTGATTTATCATATGCTCCTCTAAGAAATCTTTCTCATGTAATTATTTTAAGACCACGTTTCATACTTCAAATTCTATTTCTTTTCTTCTCGTATGTGTGTATAATTTATTAAGTGTGTCACCCTTCTCTAATTGAGCATGTAGTTACTAGTGTGCATCTCTCATATACTTTATAAATACTATGCTTTTTCACCCTTCATTTTTTATTTTTGTTGTCATAAATTTCTATAATACCCCATGGACCTAGTCCATAAAAGATAGAAAGTGTTCTTTTATTACTCGTGTTCACACATTTATCGTAATGATTTTTCTTCCAAAAGTAATAATTCTCATATTGTTGGGAAATAATTTGTCAATAGGAAAAATTAGTAGATTTCTACCAACACTTTGGGACTAAGTCCCTTTATTTAAATGGGAAGATCCGTTATTGTATGTGAAATGAAAAATGAATCTGTTGTTGACCTAGAGGCCGGGGATCCAACATGCACACTTCACTGCACCTATGGAAAATTCTTGCAATTTAATGCAATGGTGGAATTTGCTTAGGAAGTTGGGAATGTGGGGGTGAGAAATTAAGAGTGGGATTAATCCGCAAGTAGGAAAGGTTCGATTCTTAGTAGGATTAATCAAAGATATCAACACACAAAATTAGGAAATAATAACAACCTTGCTAGTTATATCAAGACAAGATGAAACCATGAACATAAAATTTCACTTACTAACCCATCCAAAAAAAAGATGAAACTTCTTTCTTTATTAACATAATTGCAAATTTTTACAAAGATCAAGAGATGAAGGAAAACATAAGAAAGGGGAATAAAAGAAATTTGATCACTTGTTTTATAGAGTTTTAAGGAGCTAGTAAACAAGATTAACCATCCTTTGAAATGAGGAGGCTCTCTCAATTTATAGCTTTCTGATAACCTCTTCATTTACCCCGAAATGAATTTTCATATTCCCATCAAGAGTGACTTTTCACGTGACCTTAGGAAACACAAAATAATTCCCCTTTTTATAATTGCAAAAGATACTTTTACATTACACAATTATTTTAAAGTCACTTTATTGGATGAGACAAAAGTCATGATTGTTTACAATCAAGAATTAGAAAGGAGGAGGTACAGAAGGGGGAATGAACGAGGAGAGAAGAGAAGTAATACTTTAGACACTAAATCACACACTTGGGTACATTTCTATGACCTAATCACATACCCCTTTTCATATGATTCCTAAGTTGAAGTTTCCACTATGTTGAAGGGTGCAGGAAACAACTATTTTGAGAATTGCAAAGTGAATCGAGCCCAAGTAAATGAAATAATATAATTTATTGATATTAATTTTCATCTGTATGAATTTTTATGATATTTTAATCATATTTAAGGGGTATTGGGTCATGAAATATTATGTTACTAATGTAAGGGAAATTTTATGATTGTGCCCATGGTGTTTTGAGCCCTTTTTAGCACATGTATTTTGGGTTGTAGCTAGGCCAACCTATTTGGGTCATAAGCAGCTATTACAAATAATTGTTTTGAATGTTGTAGAGTTTTATGTGTCAAAATTATCATGAGGTAACAAAATCCTTTGGGTTTGAAGGAAGAAAATCATATTTAAGTGCTTGTCTGGTTCATTTTTGAACTAGTGCTCTTGAGTGGGAAGGTATGCAGCCTAGAGGAAGATATTTTCTATGTATGAGAGCATGTTTTTAAGGATGAGGAAGAGAATGAAATGTTCAAGAGTTTTTGGATACATGAGAGAAAAAATTTAGAGCAAAGAGAAGTGAAGAAAGAGAAAGATAGTGCAAGTTTGAAGACCTAGTGTGTGAGCTAGGCATTATGAGTTGAATAAGTGATCTTAATCAGTTGTAGAAGTAGAAATATCAAATTTCATATATCTTCAGGTGTCTAAGATGGTGTTGGGTCATCCTTAGGGGGTTGTATCCTCCTTATGGAGTGGTTGCTTCACTAAATTCGGGGTTGGTTCTCCTTATAGGGATGATGCTCTACTAAACTAGGGGTTAGTGCTCCTTTTGGGGTTGGTGCCTCACTAAATTAGGTTTTGGTGATCCTTGTGAAATTGGTGCTTAATAAACATGTTTTCTTTTTGTAATATAAGCATATTTTCAGTAGATTTTCTTCCCCATGAGGGTTTCCCACTTACATATGGTGTTATTATGTTGAGTACTTTACTTTATGGCTCTTATGGATGATTTTCCATGTATTAATAATCACACATGATCATAGATGTTTTATAAATAGTATGATTGATGAATGTATGGTTTTTAAATTAAAAAAATATGGTAAGGTTGACTCACCCCCTCTCTTCTCAATCCCTTGTGCTTGTAATGATTGGTATCGAGCTGGTCCTTTTGCATAATTTTGACAACTTGAAGGATATCCTGTGAATAAAAAACAATGGGTAAGTCTATAGACCTTGTCGCCATATTGAGAAAAATTAAAAGAGTAGAAAAATAAAGTATTGAGGCCTATCGAAGTCAGATAAATAATGATCAAGCCATCAAGGATTTGAAATCTCAATTGGAAAGTGTGTCTCAAACCCTAAGGGTCAAAGAGGAGCAATGCACTACGTTAGACATACAAGTATCTATGTTGAATGATAAACTCAAGTCAAAGGTGGTTGAGTGCATCAAATATTAAGATGTTATGAAATCTCTATGTTTAAGACTTGATCTAGTTTCAAACAAGTTGAAAATGTTTGAGATAAGTGTGAATGACTGTGAAATCTTCTTAGCCAAAAAAAAGACAAATAGGTGATAAGGCTAGTTTGAGACTCAAGGAATATATGAAGGAAAATGAATTGAGGTAAGAGAACATGGTTTCAAGCAAATAAGAAAGGAAGGTGACTAAATCGAAGGATAATAAGAAGACCAATCCTATTAGGAAACCTAGTGCACCAAGGTATAAAAGATCATTTAATGGCTATTGTTTCTTATGTGATGTTTTTTTATCATAGAGCTAAATAATAAAAAAACAAATTCTTATAATAATGGTGTAGGATCCCTTAAAGGTGAATTTAATTCATGTAGTGAATATGGTAACTATTATGACCCAATCACAGCACCCTTATGTTTACACAAGTGCATATACTTGAGCTCACGGTGTGATTGGATAACATGGGTCCTATCTCCAAGTTGTGGGACTTGATACTTGAGATAGACCTCTAGAAAAAGTTGTTTCTTGCTCCTAAACTACCTCGCAACAATGCGAGGCAAAACTAAGTGTCATAATCTAACTTTCCAAGGGACCAAGGAGAGAGAATGCATAAAACATGAAAGCCTACACTACATCAGTGATACACCAGAAAAGGAGGGGGTGGGAGAGTAGTCTTCCAATGTGTGAGATACATAAGCAAAGTGCACACTAGAAGGGGTGATGAAAATTCTCCACAATCTAGAAAAATGCATTCACAACAACATCTCAAACATACACAATGATAATGGATCCCTGCAAGAGCATAAAAATAGACATAGTATTATTGAAATGAAGGTTGAAAGGGAAAGAAGAATGCAAACAAACACAGCAGGGGAAGACGCATCCACAAACTGGTATTTTATTGCTTCATGATATGCACATTTCAATCTATTACAAGATAGGGCTTGGATCACCATGCAAGGATTCTAATAAAAGGGCTTTCAACACAATGGATTCACAAATAAATTCTAATAGAGCTTTGCTATAATTAAAACTCTCTTTTACAATGAGCCCAACACTCCAATTTATAGGAAAATGAGAAGAGAGAGAAAAAGGGAAAATGGAAATCCTGAAATATGTCCTTCAACCACTTGTAAGAGGCACTAAATGGAGTGAAATTATTGTATGTTACTTGAAAAATTCTCCCCATAGTGTCCCAGTGCAAAGTAGAGAAGGAATGATGACCATGCCTCTTAATTGCACTCCCAACTACCAAATAAAACATTATCATGAACCCGGCCACGTTTTATGAAAACACCCCATTTATTTCTCATCAAATATGGAATTTATTTATTTATATGTTTTGGTATTGAATCCATGATTCCAACAGTACCAATTTTGTGTGATTTCGTTGAGAAATGCAAAAGTTATGGCCTTCTGAGTGTGAGCAGCTATTTTGGGTTTGCCAGGCATTTTCTGTCATTTGATGGGAATGAGCATTAATTGAATAGAGCCAAATATGTTCTTTTGACATAGAGGACATCGTGCTCATTCCAAAAAGTCTAATTTTATGAAAATCGGAGCTCGGAGTCAAAAGTTATGGCCGTTTGAAGTTCGGGAGGTCAAACTTTGACTTTTCTCTTTGTTACGGCTATTTTGGCAAAATCGGGTCCGTATGTCCCAGGCTGTCCCAGACATATTCTTCCGCATCAACTGATTCAAGATTTCTTTTCCCTACATTTCTACGTTGACCAGGCCATGAGGATTTGTTGACCTGCATTCACCGCATCCCATGGTCCCTTTTGCGGCCTTTTCACCTTTCGCACCTCGCATGTCCCAACGTCCCGAGACAAAAATCTAGGCACCACCCATAATAGAATGACTTGTAGTAAATCGGATGACTCATGTCCCACGCATAATTTTGTCCCATCTTTCCCATGTATGGAACAAAACTTCCGCTTTTGCCGATTTTCACTTCTCTGCTACCATTTTGATTTTGCGCGTCCGCGTGTCCCCTGTGTCCCAACTATCCTGACGCAATTTGCACAGGACAAAAATATTTGATTTTTCCATAAAACACCAGAATGAGCCCATTTTTCAGATTTTTTCCAATTTTCTCTAGCTTCTTGGGTTTTTTTCCTTGGATGGGGAAGTTAGAGAGAAACGAGGGGGCCAAAAACATGATTTTGGGCCTTGAATCAATTCTACTTACTCGGGACGGAAGAACTTGGTGCATGTTATCAAAATTACCTTGAGGTGTGAATTTTGGATAATAGTCACAAAGATAAGGATTGTGGATGGAATCTAGGAGTGTTTGAGACTATAAAAATTAAAAATATTTTTATCAGAGAGATATGATCCTAGAGATACTCAACCATGGAAAGAAAACACAAATTATCTTGCTAAAGATGTTGTATGCTTCAAATGCAATAAGGTAGGACATGTAGCTAGTGCTTGTTTGAATGGAAGATCTAATCATGTTGGTGATTTCAAAAGGATAAGTATAGTAGTATGCTACAATTGTAACAAGGTTGTTCATGTTGCAAGAAATTTTTATCAAGCCTTTTCAAGTCATGACAGGAATTCTCAAGGTCCTAAAGAGAAAAGAAGTGGTTTTTAGTGGCCTAGAGTGTAAGGTAATGGTCCTAGAAGAACTTAGGTTCCTAAGAGAGACCTTGGTGTCTCATGAAGAGCAAGAAATGATGTAATAAAAGGAAAAACACATTGCTCTAATCTAGAGAAGGGAGGATGAAGGAGTTTTACAGGTTCCCAAGAAGTCTTGGGACCTCTTCAAGACCTTCTTTTAGGTCTCCTTAGTGATTTTATGCCTTCACTATGCTTCTTGAAGGTATATAGGTTCATATGAAGCATTAATTTGAGGGGGAGCTGTTTGAGTCTATGTGTATCTCATCGTAGGTCAAGGTATGTCTATTCATGTTCATCTTTATGTTCTTACTAATCCATCATGATATTTTTTTGTAAAAATACTTTATCTCTATTTTATGTTCTTGTATGGAGTCTTTATCGTTTGTATCTTCATCAATATTGTGTAAAGTTGTTACGTGATGTTTTAATTCATTCATGAGTCCCATTGACATTCTATCGGGTGTGTGTAGGTCTTATTAATTTATTAAGTATATATTTTACTCTCTATGGGAAATCTAGTGATTCAAAGAATAGTATGTGGATTGTAAGTGTCTTGGTATGTTATCGAGTCTTGTTTGTGTCTCAAAGTAGATATTGAATGGTAAGAGCATATAGTGGTCATGATGTCACTAATTGAATAGTGTCATTATTAATATGAGTTTTAATTGTGTCCAAAAGGTCATAGAAGAACTACGTGTCATAAGATTTCTTAGTTGTGTCAAAGGTTCAATTGAAAGAAAAAAATCAAACATCAAGGTAACACTATTGAAGGATGGATATTGTGAACAAGGAAGAGTGGAAAAATATATGGAATGAGGCTAAATAAGCTCAAATATTTTCTAAATCATCTATAGACCATAAGATTAGATATAAACAAGAAACTATCTATTTGCATACATATATAAACTTGAAACAAACATTCAAACCCTAGCATATCTAAATATATCTCTACTCCATGAAATCTTAATGAATGTGAACCTAGTTTAGATTCTAATAAATCAAATTTGTTTGTTGTTTCTCAAGGTATTTAAGAGTGAGAGCTCACCATTAATGGCTACAAGACCATATGGTTCCTCTCATTTACTCAAAGCTTGAGTGAATAGTGCAATAGTGGAGAAAATAGCTCAAAAACAATGGAAGTGATCTCAATATCCTAAAATGGCATAGTTTATGCTAAGGGAAGAAAACTCATGGTTTGAACAGATGCACTTAGGATTGTATTTATAGATATTTGTTTGGAAGACTTTTGAATTCTTGTGCAAGTGGGACTAAAGTCTTAAAATCACTTTAGGATTAGGAGATAACTTTACATCCTTAGGCGAGTTAATCTAGGTTTAGGGTAGTTAACCGTGATTAGCGAGTGATTAGAGACTCATTGAGAGTTGTGAGGAGTCTAATTAACCATTTGTGACTAATAGATAGCCTAGGAAGCTAATTACGGTGATCTAGAGAGAACTAGGAGTTTTGAATGGTCGGAAGGAGGAATGTCTAGCTAATAAGAGAGATATTAACACAATTAGATGACTATAGGAGGAATACGACCATGAGAGAGTGTCGTGAATGGGCATCCGAGAATAGAGAGAAGAATGGGGAATTAACAAAGTTTCATTAATCTATTGAATTGGAGGAAATACTAAGTGTAAGCATATTTTAGGTGTCTACAGATATACGAGTAGTATAAGAAATTTCAACAAGATATGATCACGTCAAAAGTGTTGTTTCAAGGTCTTAAGGGACCTTCTAGCTGGATTGGTGGTTGTGAAAAAAACAAAATTTAGGTTACGAGAGGTTTGATGGAGATCTCGGGGAATTATTTCTTTCATCTTAATATGCCACGGTGACATGTGTCCTTCCTTGATTAGGATGCACTGCAAATTAATGGCCTACTATCATGTGTCATGAGTCATAAAGTGAAAAGGTGGAGTGTGGGAATGTATTCATGACTTAAAAATTTTCAAGGTATAGTTTAATAGTTTTCTCATGGAATGTTGAAAGATGAATCTTTGATAGGGTACTTCAAGGTATACAACTGATCATTGTAATGCCCGCTGGGCATCGGCTTCTTCTTTTTTGTTGCCCTCCACTGCCGCCTTGCCTCCTCCCAACCACCCCAACCTACCAACTTTTATGTCTGTCCTTGCGGGAGGAGTGGGCGGAGTCCCGTTTTCTTTGCCGTGATCTCTTTTTGATCCTCTATTCAATGCGCATGGGTCTGACATGATGGTTTGATGAAGCTACAAGCTAGTGTAGCAGACTGTCCAACTCTGTTGTTGTCTATTCAGTATTGAACGCATCCTCAAAATCGTGCTGTACAGGCAGCTACAGTGGAGCGCGGAACTGAAATTCTCCTAGGAAAGTGTCGTGAGGAAGTTGCGAGGAAACCTCCTTCCCACTTGTTCAAACGCCACGTATTTCTTATCCTTTCCCTGAGACTCAGTCTTTCTTATCTTTGCTGTGTGTTTTGCAGTTCACGCATTCATTCCTCTGTCTGCCCTCTGCATCCGATGCCTCCGAAGCATCAGAAGGCTTCTACAATAGTGTCCAAGCATTGTCCAGCCAGATATCGGTGTACACTGGACAAAAGAGGGGACGACCATAAGTGTGTTGAATGCCATTGGAAATGTTCACTGGGTTGCAGTGGGTTTCTTTGGTGGCTGCAGTTATACAGTGGATGGACACAGTGAAAAGTAACAAAGAAAAGTGTGTCGACCTTCTCAAGCGCATGATGAAGCTGGCGAAGATGATCATGATTTCCAAGGGTCTTCCTCGTTTGGAGAGAGAAACTGAGTTGTACACGACCATTAAAGAATGTATCCAGTTAATCTTCCAAGGTGCAATCTCGTGTTGTTCTCGGAAGGCAAGAAAAAAGTTTCGGAGCATGCGCTTGGTGTGGTTTTCCAGTCACACGAGGAACTGAAAAAAAAAAAAAAAAAAGGGGAGGCAAGGAAGTGGCGTTAGTGTCTGTGGCGGCTGACAGGGACGAGGAGGTCATCCACACCCACGGGCACAGGAGATCTATGCAATGTTGGAGAAAATGTCTTGGGAGATGAAGGTAGCAGGATATTTTTGAGATCCAGATAAGTACTAAGTTTGTTCTCCAAAATCATTTTTGTGAGTGAGAATGTTACCAGGAGATTTGAGTTTAAATATCGCTGCAACAGGGAAAATAACTGTGAGGATTTTCAAGTATATAGGAAGCATTGAGGCTGCTCTCGTGTGGAGTGTTTTGGCTGCAACAGAAACAAGGGTTTAAAGACAAAAGGAGTGGTCTCTATCCCAGGCATTTAGCCATGTCTTCCATTTCAAAAGGGCTACCGCTTGAGCTTGCCAGCAACAGCAGAAATCTTTATCGGGAGTGCCTTAGAAGAGCTAAGTTCATTGGTCACAAGCAAGGTAACACGGAGCTAGTCGTTGATATGGTTCAACAACAGTTCAAGAAAAATATGCATGAAACAGATCCGGAAAAGATCCAAAAGATGAAGGATGATGCTGCAAGAGGCCTTATCAATCACATGCTTTTTGAAACTGAAAAATTGACTGGAAAGAATTTGTTTCAATCGTCACGGGGCTTTATCCTGCTTGGCATGGAATTATCAACAACAAATTTAAGGATGCCAAAACAAACGAGACATTCATTATGCAAAACCATGAACCCAAATGGTGGCTTGGGGAGCCACTGTGGAAGACCGTGACCAACAATGGTATGCAGGCTGCTACTTACTTTGGCCCGGTTCTGAGGTTATAAAGGGCCACTGGAATTGCCCCAAGCGTTATTGCCAACAGTATAATGAATCTGTACCCTTTGAGGGAAGAGGCTACTGGAGCGGCATCGTATGGTAAATTCGGCACTAGCAAGAAGAACTAAAAGAAATCCACGCACTTTCATTAAAGAAGGCAGTAACTCCACAGCAGTGGCAAGAGCAACACGCTCAATAAAAGCGTCTAGCTGTGTACTGCAATGGGAAATGTTCCAGTTATCATAGCTTGTTGTACGATGTAACTCATGGAAGAGAATCTCATAGGGCGGATCTGTTTCATATCAGAGTATTTATGAAGCACTTTTTGCTTTGCAATTTTATGAGCTGCTTCAATGAGTCACTGAGTTGGCAGGCATAAAGGTCTCTGTTGGAATTATCATACCTTACAAGCTCCAGCTGAAATGTTTGCACCGAGAGTTTGATGCTGTCCTCAGATCTGATGAAGGAAAAGGTTTATTTATCATTATGGTAGATGCCTTCAGAGCCAGGAGCATGATGTAATCTCTTTGTCTTGCGTCCAAGCAATGGAAGAGGCAGGAGGGGTGATGATCGAATCAGGAGGAACAGGCATGAGCTGCTCTTCCCCCTTTTTCCAGCTATTTTCTCTATATTGAATGCATGATTATTGCTTGTTCTCCTGGTAATTGTGTGCTGTGTTTGTTTGAGATAAGCTCTGCGTGAGAATTTTTCATTTGAAATGCTGTGTGGCTTTTGCACGCCTTCCCCGCCAAGAGTGTATCTGCTTGCTTTTGCTAGTTGTGTGAGGGGTCTTATTAGATACGTCTGTGTTATGCCTGTAGGAGCAGTTTTCTTTCCTTCTGCGACCTATTTTTGGATCTTCCTCAGCATGGCAATGAGGGTTGTTTGTTTAAGTTCTGTCCTTTTAGAAAACAAAAAAATGTGATTTTCTTTTTACCTCCTTTATGTATCCCTATGGTTATGGAGGAGAGCAGGTGATAAATGAATAAAACTATTTACCTCTGGAGAAGAAGTGTATTTATTGTCCTTTGATGTTATCACGGTCTAATCTTAATTCGTATTGGAAATGATACTAGAGAGACCCTTGCTCATCCTTTTTTTTTTAACAATCTAATTTGGTACAATTTCATCCCAATTTCATCCCTGGGAGGTCGACTACAAGTTGGAACATTGTAAATCTCTATTTCCTTTTAGAAGCTTTAACGAACTGTGTATTATGCTTGTCGGATGTGACTGGCTATGACTTGATAGTGGGTTTTCGATGCCGTCTTAGGAAAACATGCTTTGGCCAAATCTAACTTGCTTACCTAGCTTATGATGACCTTAAAAATTTTAGTACCCTGACCAAGGGATATCCTCGTCAGTCCTACATTTGTATTATCTCCCTAATCTGGTCTTACGAGAAGGTCCACCGACTTCTTTGTGGTGGAAAATTTGAGGGTTGTTATAAGGAAATCCTTACTCAAACCTTTGGAGAAAATACTTAAAGTATTCAAGGGGCTCTCGTTTTGTACATGGGATATCCTATGCGCCCGACGTAACTGTGTAAGTTTGCTTAATTCTTTTTATTATTTTAAGAAAATCCCTTCCTTGTCGGACGCCCCCATGGTAGTGAGTGCATGAACAGTGTTTTACCCCTTCCGAGCAACAAACAATGAAGTATATGTCGGATGTGGTGAACATGGAACTAGGTCTGAGGCTTGAGATGCTTTTGGGGACCTGTGAGGGTAAATTACATTTACCCCCAAGCAACAATGTTTTTGAGACCTTTCTTCGTTATATCAGTAAGTAAGTTAATAGTGTATAACATTGATATATTTTATCATGTTGGGAATGAAGGGTTTTTCGTTGAGGGATGTGCGGAGTTGGCACTTGAGGCTTAAGAGTGCTTTCAAAGTTGCAACTTATCATACGTGGACGTTGTTTAACCTTGAATATATAAATAAATATTGGGTATAACAATCAAAAACGTCAGCTACATACTTTAAGGTGTACGCATGTGCAATGCTTTCCTTTTTGCATGATCTTTGAATTGGGTCCTTGAGTGGCCATAGCCCCCCATAGGCTGTATGGATTTTAGGGACTTGTGTGGCACTCTTGCTCTGAGTAGGGAGGTTCGGAATAATAAATCTTGTTACCCTTTTTTTTGACATTATCAGGAGAATTTACTATTTCCATATCGGATGGTTGTTGTACGATTCCTTTATTCTGTTTTGTGAATGTGAAGCTGCTATCGCTATCTTACTTAAGGAAAATAAAAAGGTGTATTATGTGGGAAATTTTTATAATTTAGAATGTATGGTGTAAGGGTAACCTTGGATAGAAAATGCACAATTTTGGCTTTCATATGTTCTGCAGTGTGCCTTTTGTTAACTAGATATCTATTTTGTTACATTCATACAAATTGCTTTTGCTTATGCCTTGGAATGGAAATCATGCACTAGTCATTCAATTAATTTTGATGAAATATCTAGGAAAAGGGAATGCATGCTCATGCCAGTTCTTTTGAACTGACAAAAGCTAACATGTTTTTGCAGGTTGTCTTTCCGAGCTCAAGTATGAAAGAAGTGGCTGTTGTAGTTGTATAGATGATATCCACTTTGGTGCTTGTACGTTGTCTTTTATGGTTAAACTATTGGTAACATCTAGTGGAAAAATTTTAGAAGAAGGGTCAGTGCCTTAGTAAATGTATTGTAGAGTATTGTTGTTGTAACTGTCAAACTTTTCTCTTGAGTTAAAATGTTGAGTTGTAAATCCTCCTAAGGCTTAGTAGCAATGAGTTGTAAGCACTATAAAGTGAGCTGGATAATCCTGATAAAAGTTAAACTAAAAATTTATATATATGAATATATTATGTAGATGTGATCTACTTGATAACCTTTGAGACCTGGAACAATCAAGAGGAAACTATCTTTTGTAACGAAATATGATAACTTATTATTATTTTTATTTATTTGAGCCAAGCTAATAAACATTATCCTTTTATGGTGAAATCTTAAATGACCTCATGGTGAAAGCAATGGTTAGATTTTAGGAGATGATAGGGTTTAATAAGTAGGAGGGAAATCGATTAATTAAACCTTAAATCTCTCTCTCTATCGTTTGGAATGTTTTCCTTTGTCAAACTTAATTAAGTAAAGTCTAGATGGAACATTTAACCAATCTTGATAAACCCTTAACCTCAATAAAAAGACGGATAGTAAACCATGTGACCCTGAAGCTAAATTCTATTGTCCTGTTCTGTTAACCCATGCCTTAATTCATGGTGATATTTCTTAAGCAAGGTCAATATTTAATCCTTAAACAAGAAGGCTATTGTTATGAACCCTAAGCGGTACTTATCACTCAATCGGAGCTTATGCCTTCACCTGTGCAATAGAGTTGTGGAACATGTGTTAGTGGCTTGAATAAGATTAATCAACCTTGTAAGAAATGGAAAATGTTCTAAAATCAAATGAATAAGAAAGATTTGGACATCAAATTGATGATCCCAGTTTAGAAAGCTTGGCCTTAAGCTATTTAGTCAACCGTTGAAAAGAAAGAAGTTCTCCCTTGTGAAAAGAATTGTGTGAATCATTACATGAAATTTTATGAGAACGTAAGTTAAGAATTAAGAGACACTTTAGTAAACAAGAAAATTTAACAAGAAATTCCTCATGGGATGCCCTAATTTGTGAGTGTGTCATGTAGATTGGACTTCCATGTTGTCTTGTCAAAAGAAGAGTACATTGTCCTTGATAGTGTGAGCGTTTCCGTGCTGACCTTGTGGTCTTCCCGTAACAAGTAGTTCCTAGTGATTGGTTGTAACCTTGTGACGACATGTTGTGTCGTGTTGTGTCAAAGCAAGTCAAAAAAAAAAAAGTTATGCTGTATTTCACTGTGTTGTCCTTGTGTTGGTACTTTTGGGTCGTTCTGATCATGGAGGGTTCCAAAGAAAAATATGGGACCACAATGATGCTTCCAAGAACTTAAAGTTGCAAAATCAGAGTCTATAGAAAATATTGAAGAAATTTTAGTAATAGAGGAAAGGTTTATACTCTAAAGCCTTAATGTTTGACACATTTGGTCTAGAATGCTTATTTATGATTTAAGGAGTTGATAAGTTTTTCTCTAGGCCATTCAAAGTTTGAATACAAATATGATGTGACATGAAGGAAGTCTATCCTATATAGAGATTTATGAAGTATGTAACAAACCATGAATAACATTTTTGTGTTCTTAGAGTCTTAGCTTGTGTCACATATTGTGTGACTTCTAAAACAAGGTTTGATTGAAAAATTAAGTGCATATCCACATGATCAAGAATAAGAGTATGACTAAGTAGAGTAATTACAGAGATGTTGGGTCTTCACTTTCTAGATGTCAAATTTTGGCTTTGTCAAAGGCTATCCTAATCCAACTCATCTAAGTGCCAATTTTATAAAAAGGAATGGATTTTGAAATAATCGTCTAAATCTATGCTTGATATATGGATTTAATTAAATTTGTACTTGCTCATCAAATTCAATCTCAAGGTATCTTCAAAGAAAAGTGATGGTAACAAGTATAACCTTGCATGTTCTATGTTCCTCTGACACAAATTAAGGCTCTCAGATCCTTATGATGTCTTTCTCAACTCAATATAACTATGGATGTAGTCATGAATGAAACATCGGGTGTGTTTAAGATGGTCTCGACCCCGACATTTTGCGTTCACACGGTCAAGCGAGGGGTAGGTGTGGAAAATCATGTTTGATATAAAGATAGGACCGATGCCCTTTTAGATATGGAAAATTGTTTCATCTCGTTTTGGTATGGTTCTTAAAGTCATTATGCTAATGGAATATTTTCAAGGTTCTGGAAGTTCATGAGATGATGATGAGTAGTTGTGTGAGCATAATATTGCTTCTTAAAAAGAGATGAAGGCCAATAGGTCTTGTTGGTATCAATTTTTTCTCCTTTTCAAGCCAAGCGAAACATAGATTTAACGAGAGGGCTTAGAGGCAACTAGATTACAAATATATGCCATTTTGTAACGGGGAGAAATCTAATGGTCCCTTTGTTACTTGGATTTGTGGAGAGATGGATAGCACCTTTAAGAGGATTTAATCTATCCTCACTATTCTAGGTTGTGCCTTTCAACCAAGGTAAGAGAACCTATTTTGTAACGTCCATTATTGAATAACAATGATAAACACTTCTTTTTATAAACTTTATGGAGAAGACCTTGAGAAAATATGATTAGCACACCGAGATCTAAGCTGTCATGAGTTGTCACTTCTAGATCATGGAGATATTTCACAACAAGGCAAAGGTTACTAAAGACATTTGAGACCCTGCTTGCTTCTGCATGTTTAGGTGATGAGGATTGTGCATTGGCATACACACATGAAAAATAGGGGTAGGATGGGTAAGATTAGTTATTTTTGAATGAAATTTTGGTGGGAGGTGGGGTAGGGTGAAACTAGATTCACCAGATCCTTGAGGAACCTTACAAAATGGAAATTTAGACCAATAGAATGCCATAGAATAGATAAAATGTTTCTTCAACTAGAATATGTGCTTCAATGGAGGCCCAGATTAGCACTCTTTCACACAATATCTGAGATTCTATCATGAAGGATTGAGTTAGAAAACCCAACAAAGCATCAAGATCTAAGCCAAATCATGCCTAAGGTACACCAAAAGGCTTACAGAAAATCTCTATCAATAGATGAGAGAAAAGTGTTTTTAAATCATTTATTCCAATCCCAAATGAAAGATCTTCTGAGAAATGGAATTGCAGATGCCACTAAATTGTCACAAGGATTGAGGTCTGTGTGGTTGAATCAGATTGTAATACAACATTACAATAGAAACAAGAAAAACTATTTGCATACATTCAAAAGTAAATTCAACACATTTTTCTCAAGACAACACATAAATAACTTGAATTTGATTAAATCGTTCAGCAGGAGAAAGTTTCTAGAATAGTCTCAGAGCTTGTCAATGGTCGTACACTTGCAACCACCTTGACATGATCATATTTTAATACAAAAGAGATATACAAGATTCTTGAATAGTTTCTCAAAAGGGAAGGGCTCTATCAAGCTTTCGATTAGAAAAATCAATGCATACCCCTCACACTCCAACCATTTGCACAAAACATTCACGCCATTTATAGCATTTACAACATAGCCTCCTCTCCCCAAAAGAAAAAAATGTTTAATGCGCAGTGCTTGTTATGATTATTTCGTGATCCACAAAATCAAATATGTAAAAGTCTCTAGGTGCTCGAGGGGTAGATTTCATCGAATGCCTCTCATCGATGCTAGGATGCAAATTTGACCGGGAGAAATGCATCAAACCGTAAAAAATAGAAAAATGATTATTTGAGCTAGGGAATGAAATTTTCTTCGAGGACAAAAAGTTTAGGAATGTTACAAGGCTCAAATACATTCCTCAAGGACACATCAATTCATTCTTCTTCAATTACTTAGGGCAGTAAAGATAGGGAAGACGAATCGACCGTGGAGAATAGAAGATAAGGGGGAAACCAATTTTTGAAGGAATAGAGCACGGAAGACTCAAAATACTAACCCTTAGTATATTTACAACCCAGGAACCAATTAAAAATGGCCACAATGATCAACTAGGCACAACACGGAGAAGAAGAGAATTAAAAAGGCCGTAAATCAATAATTTTTCAAAGGCATAAATGGGGTGAGACTATTTTGAGCACCAATGAGTCTATAAAAGATCAAAGGAGGTAAAGTTGGACGGTTGCAGAGGTTTATTTTTGTTACAAAGTGCATTCTCATTTGAAATGGTATGGTTCTTCATCCATTCGATGTTTGCAAGTGATGGTATTTGTTGAAAGGTCACTTTGTTGCTTAAAGAGGCTTGGAATTGTGTTCTTGCTTCAAAATACTCTTCTACGGGCTTGTAGAAGCATGTTTTTGCATAGAAAAAATGGTGTTCAAGGTTAAATAATGGTGCTCAATCCTTGGTATGAGTTTTTTCATGGTAAACATATATGTGAAGTGTGCTCATGAGTGAAATGATCAAATTTTAGGCTTGTTAGTTGAATCTTGAGCTTCATGTGTGGACCGAGTCACATCTATAGTGCTCGAGACAGGGATGACTGGTAAAGTGTTGTATTTTTACTATTTGTGGTAGGGGAGCATTGTTTCTCCCTATATGCTACATGCTCTAAGTTTCTAGAAGCTAAAAGTCTCTTTATTTCTCTCTATATGAAGTTTTGGTACTAACATGTTGTATACAACCCTCAAGAATTGTTGGGAATTTTGTTATAGCAAGGAAATTGTTCTTTGAAGGTGTGATTAAGATCTAAGTTACTGGGGAGTGCTTGGTCAAACTCATAGATGTTTATATGATGATCATAACGTTATCCAAAGTATGATAGTAATTATTTCTTCTCTATCCAAGTTGTGGTGAAAGATGATTGCTTATCTAAGTCAAATAGGTTTGTAGAAGACTCAAAAAGGTGCTTAGGGATTGCAAAAAGTTCTAATGGTGAATTCAAGGCTTGGTAGCAAGGATAGTTTCTCAATTTTATGCTTATAATTTGTAAGTAGAGATCTTAAGGCCAGGGGGATCTATGGTTTTCTTGCTCAAAGTATGTATAAAGATATAGGACATGTCAAATTTTGTCTAATTTTCTCTAAGAATTTTGTTACGCTATCATAATTTTATCTTGATGTGAAGAGTATGCATATGCCTAGTTGTGTATGTTTTATACCTAAAAATATGGAAGTTGTTCAAGGAAAGATATAATATAATTGATCATGATATTTTGTGACATTGTTGGCATGAATAAGAGGTTGTATGGTTCGGTTTCTACTACTACAAAGTGACCTTAAGAAAGAAAAAACATGGTTGAAGAAGAAGAGTGGTGACTTTGCACACTTAGGAAATGGAAAATGATGCTTTTCCCCATAACTAGGTGAATTTTTTTCTTTTTCATGGTGTATTGATTATGTTTAGATGTTGGAGTTGTTTTTCCTAGGGGGCTCGGTGTTTGCATGCCTAAAATGAAGGCAAGAATAATTTTTTTTTGCAAAATCAAGAAAAGTGAGCTTGTTTGAGACCTTTGGTTGATGTTTCCAACAAAATCATGGAGGTATGAAGCTGAAGAAGGTGAAACAAGTAAGCTATCGGTATGTCTTTGTCATTAATGTCAAAATAGGGGAGAATTTTAAGGTGTTTTCCATTAATGAAAAAGGGAGATATTGTTAGCATGTAGGCCTAATAGGTTTCTCATTGATAAAAACACATTAATGACAAATTAAATGACGTAGGATGATTAAGCGATGATGTATATGATGTTAATATACTTTTGGTTCAAATGTATATCATTGCTTCTGATGGGATTAATTGAGATGTACTTTCTCTAGAAAGCCTTTACAAGTGCATAAGAGGTGTGGTTTGATAGTGTGTACTTCTTGGTTTCTTTGGAATCATGTTGGAATGATGGCTTGCATCATTTTAGTGTGCTTGAGTAATCAAATTAGTGGTATAGAGAAGGTATAGGTGGTTCTGTATCTTACAGGTGTTCATTGGGATTAGGTATGATAGCTTGAAGGTGTGATAGTGTGGATTGGATCAATTTGAGCTCAAGTAAGAATTCAATCAGGTGTATCATGGCATATTATTTATGTTTCGGTAGTTTTGGAGGTTACTTGATGAGTTAATGCACTATTTCGAGTTAGCCCTACTTGCTACAATGAGGATCTAACATGCAAGCATGGGTAGGTCTTAGTGACTGGAGATATTGAGAAATAGAATTGATATTATTATGATTGGATATGTTAGGTAGATGATTCATGATTCTCTCATAAAAATTTCAGATTCTCATGTTGAGTATTTTGCCAATTAGGATTGATTTTGTGAGACATAATGAAAAACAAGGCAAAATCCAACTCAAAATGCAACTTCAGATTCTCATTTTGAACAATGTGATATTCATAAAACCTTTTAGCTTTTAGGGATTATTCTAAGATTATTTATAAAGGTTTTACAAAAATAATCAGGTCATTTGATCATCAGGTTTTTATGAACGAATGTTAAGAAGGTAAAGTGGTCCAAAACCTTAGTTAAACCCTAGCTAGGAGAAGTTTGAAGAGAATGACATATACTGACCCATGTATTATTATTTCATCAAAAGTGATGAGTTTATGTTGTATAATACTCCTTAGGATTTCCAGAAATGTATGGTTGAGGTCATGGTGATATGTGGGTCCAACCTAAAAATAACGATTTAGGGAAAAAGGTTTTAGGATAAGATGGTCAGAGAAGTAGCATGAAAAATTGATGGTTCATGATTATTTGGATTTTTTATTGATTTCCATGAAGGTTTCAAATTATTTTAATGCAGGTTCATGATTTTTTGAGTTTGAAACAGGTTGACTTGTCAAAAGGCAATTTTGGGATCTCAAATAGTAGGATGTAGAAAAATTGTCATAACTTGAGCTAAAGATGGATTCTTGAGATGATTCGAGTTGTGTTGGAAAGTGTATTCAGATATATTTCAAGTTATATTTTAAGTTCCTCATGAAGAGGTAATTTTATAGGATTTTCAGATCATTATTTGAGCAAAAATATTTTGGTAGTTCAAGACAACATTTGTTTTGGTGCAATTTTGATGTTGTTTGAAGCATGAGATGGATTGGGTGATAATTCCTATCACCTGGAATGTGAATAGGGATGGATTTGGAATCAAATGAATAAATTTAGAGTTATTTAGTGTTTGTATAAATTATTTTATGAACTAACATTTGGAAATAAATTGTTTGGCGAGTTGATCTCATGAAATAAAATTTAGTTGTGGTTTTAAGTGAAGGATCTTTCATGACTTATTTCTTGATTATAAGTGTTATAATTGTTCTCCAATTTATTTGGATTGATAACATACCATGTTTTCATTGATTATAAATTATTTGGAGATCAGATGAATCTTCCAAGGTCTGAAGGGTGTAGGAAACAACTGTTTTGAGAATTGTAAAGGGAACTAGGCCCAGTAAATGAAATAATTTGATTAGTTGATATATTTTATGATATTTTAATCATATGTAATGGGTAATGAGTTATGAAAAATTATGGTACTAATGTTAGGAAAATTTTAAGATTGTGACCATGGGGTTTTGAGCCATTTTTGTGCATGTCTTGAGGGCTTTAGCTAGGATGACCTATTTGGGTCATATGTAACTATTATAAAATACCAACCTTCTTTGGGTTCGAAGGAAGAAAATCATATTTAAGTGCTTGTTTAGTTCATTTTTGAACTAGTGCTCTTGGTGGGAAGGTATACGACCTAGAGGAATATATTTTGCGGTATGAGAGAATGTTTTGAAGGATGAGGAAGATCATGATAGGTTTAATAGTTATTGAATACATGAGGGAAATAATTTAGAGAAAAGAGAAGTGAAGAAAGAGCAAGATATTACAAGTTTGAAGACCTAGTATGTGAGATAGTATTTGTGAGCTGAATAAGTGATCTCCATCATTTGTGGAAGTATAAATATCAAATTTTAGATATCTTCATGTGGTTGAACTGGTTCTTGGTCATCCTTAGGGGTTTTTATCCTCCTTTCGGAGTGGGTGCTTCACTAAATTAGGGGTTGGTGATGCTTGTAGGGATGATGCTCTACTAAACTAGGGGTTGGTGCTCCTTGTGAAGTCGGTGCTTCACTAAACATTTTTTATTTTTATAATATAAGCATATTTTCAATGGGTTTTCTTCCCCATGAGGGATTCCCACTTACATATTGTGTTCTTGTGTTGAGTACTTTACTTTCTTGTTCTTGTGGATGATTTTGCATGTCTTAATAAGAATACGTGATAATGGATGTTGTATACATTTATGGTTATTTAAATGAAAATATATTTATCGTAGGACCAATTCACATCCCCTACTTAATTCCTTTTGCTTCTAACACATAGTGATAAGAAAAGATAGACGAGTTTCATGTAGAGAGTGAAAGAGACAAATCATGCGAGAGACATACATGGAATAGTAGGAAAAGGCACTTCCCATGTATAAATCAGTACAACAACTCAAAATTAAAGAAAAGGAGTATGAAAAACTAAGTGGTACATGGCGTCTACCCTCATAATAGTTCTATATGGGTAACAATACACGTGGCACAAGTGTACAAAAACAACAAGAGAAAAATCAATACAGTGGGAATTACATCCAAAAGAGGCACCTCCCAATCCCCAATCTTATTCTTCCTCTACAAACAATGAATAATCCAACAATAGGTAGTATTTCCCTCTCATTCCATAGATGCAAATACATATACCGATCGACCAATTTGTATTAAGTAAAATGAGTGGACATTGGAGATACATATTTATCTCAACGTGCATGGTTGATTTAATCTAGAATGGGATAGATTTTAGAATGGTTAGCTAGATCTCCATTTAGCACGGTTCCCCATCACATTCTACTTATTTAATTATGAAATTTCAGCACCCCCTACAATTTCGTGACCATCAAATTATTCGCTAAATATCCAATGTTAACTTGGGGTTCATCGTGGTCAACAATTGTAGATCTCAAATAAAGTGCTTGTATTATTATACAAGGAAAATGACAGAGTCTATAGATAGATTTAGATGTCCATACCTTTGTCGGGTAGACTACGTGACTTCACATGGAGTCCATCATTTCTTCCACCCACTTCGATCAATTCGCCAACGTTTTTTTTTTCGTTTTATTTATTATTATTATTATTATTAATTCTCAATTTTTATGATGGGCACTACATTATCCTTTGTGCAAACATATCCCATAGCCTAAATTCCTAACTTGTGATGAAATATTAATTTGGAACTTGAATGCTCCTTTTTCAGGTGAGAATTTAATCCTTGTTTTTAAGTGATATGCTGGTCTTGGAGTGTTTTATCTATTGATAAGATTCAATTATCTATAGGACTATGAATTCTCTATAGAAATTCCAAAATGATTTTATGACCTATACTAAGTATTTTTAAGTTGGTACAAAAAATTTGCGACACTTGCTCCCACGACTATGAGGCCAAGCACAAGTTCTATGTTAGAGTTATGCTTCATTTTGTATTAGGTAAGTGAATGAGTTAGGTGGTGTAAAAAAAGGTGACAAGGAATGAATATTCTAGAGGAAGATCACCACAAATTAAATCCTTTTTCCTAATAAATTTTAGTAAACATATCATTTGCATTCATCCTTGATAATTTTATGTGCCGCTAGAATTTATTAACAATACGAAGGAAATCAATGTACGATGTAAATCCTAAAGTAGGACATGGACAACCAACATGAGCATTATGGACAATAGATTTTGTGGTGTTATATGAAACAAATGAGGGAGCTATAAATGTAAATGTGGTAGAATAAATAATGAAAAAAACTTTACGAAAAGGCGTAAAACAAGATGGTCCCATGGAATGCTCATTGCAGACCATCGGGAAACCTCTCGTGCACTTTTCCTTTATATAACAGACATGGATTTCTCTTTTGATCTAAACAATTAATAAGCTCCAAAATAGTTAAATGGCTCCATTTTACTCTTGCAATTATAAATGGTTCAAAATTTGCATACTAAAAATATCACTCTCTAATACAAGAATGCAAAGAAAATACTTTTAACATAACTTTTTTGTTTATAAAGGGTAAATGGAGAGTTTTGATAGGGTCCCTTATTTATTACAAAGTTTTACAAACCAGATATAGCACTTCGAGGGATACATGGATCAAGATACTAAAACATAAAAAATGACCATTCTAGGAGCGGTCTTGAAACCAAGAAAAGCTGTAAAAACCCCTAGAGATGGTCAACATGGAACCAAAGTTGAAAAGGCAAGATGAAAAAAATCCTCTAAACCATAAGATGAAGCAACAACGATCCGTCCAGAAAGAGGCCTAAAACCACAAAATAACTAGTAAGTATCCTAGATGGGATTGTCAAGACACCAAATTAGAATTTCATATTAGTGCCATGACTTATAGTCATGGCGGGGGTGACAAATGGTGCTTGGAATTTTATTTTTTACCTTGGTCCATCCATCTTCACCCTCGAAGGAGGTTTTTTCCATCCTCGACCATTTGGTCATCCCCAAATTACCTTTTGAAGGGGGACACATTTCTACTTATTTTACCAAATCGAGTTAGGATTGCTCAACCTATTCACCATGGTTCATTTCAAGTCTTTCATTTTATTTTGAATATGAATTAAGAAATTAGCATACTAGAAATAAAAAAATTATTTTAACTTAAATTTTCATATAAAATTTATGTAGAAGTTAGTAGAAAAAATCAACAAATATAGTAATAATAAAACTACAAAATAGAAATAGAGATTTGACTCCATCAACACTATTGTGTGATTTTCTTTTTCTCATGCTTCAAAATAAGTTTCATATTTTCTCTTCAAATCAATGCACTTTCGATTACAATTTCCTCAATAATATAGATGTATTTTCACCCTCAAATAGATAATATGCAACACTCAAAATAGATCATTCAATATACTAAAATAAGAATTGTAGTTATCTAAAAACAACACATGTGTGCCTCGCATAAAATAATATAAATTTTGTTTTATTAGATTTATCTTCTTATTCCTAAAAAATAGAACAAAACTAAATCGCATATAAAAACAACATATTGCATGGAAATTATCAAAGCTGCTATTTGCTAAAATTACACTTTGTGCATGAGAAATTATACTATTTCTAACACCGCCCTTAATTTCGACCTTCAATAGTTTTACTATTCTTGAGTTGAGCATGCATTTACAGAGCTAGCATGTTCTTGATCACAAACTCCTAAACAAATTTTTAAATAATCGAAAATTTATTTCCCCAAAGCCTTTGTAAAGATATCAGCAAATTGATCTTCAAATTTGTAAAATTATAGAGATATTTCTTTGTTGTTAACCAACTCCCGAGATAAAATTATACCTCGTTTCTATATGAATATTTTCTTTTGGAAAAAAATGATTTCTAGACATTGCAATTATTGAATTGTTGTCACAAAACAATTGTGTAGCTTCTTCCATATTTTTCCTCAAATATTTCAGTATTCTCCTCATCCAAACATCCTAACATGTTGCTCATGTTGCTACTACATACTTTCTTTTGATAAAGAAAGATTTTTATGGTCTACTTCTTTGATTCCCCTGAATATACTATTGTTCGAAGTGAAAAATGTATAAAAATATGATTTTCCTTTCATTTGTTCTCACTGCACAGTCATAATCTTTATAATATGTGAGTTTGAGCTGATCTTACTTTGAATATATGATTTCATGATTTTTAGTTCCATGTACACACCTCAAAATACTTTTTTGAGATCGCTAATGTGAATATTTACAAGATTCCATGAACCTCTAGATAAGGCTCACACCATACATAATATCAGGTCTTGTGGCCACCAAATACATGAGACTTCTAACTTATCTTTTGAACAATGTTGGATCCACAAATGATCTCGTTGTCCTCTTTTCTTAAATTTAAACATACTACCATCAATGGTGGCATTTGCCTACAATTTAACACATTGTTAAATCTTTTCAAGATGTCAATAGCATAGTTTTTGGTGGGAAATAAAATTTCCAAATTTTTATTGTTAAATTTTAATGCCTAAACAATAGTGTATGAGCCCAAAATCTCTCATCTCGAATTCTTTCTTTATGACTAATTTAAATGATTATTTATATATGTCTCCATTCATGATTAAATCATCTACATATAAATAGAAAATCACAATCTTACCTTTTTCATTTATTTTTATGTATAAGGTAGGCTCATTATTATGCATCTTGAAGCCATTATAAATCAAATAAGAATCAATCCTTCTCTACCATGCTCTAGGAACTTTCTTAATTCCATAGAGTGATTTTCTCAAGCTTTACACCTATCCTTCATGGCCTTCAACCTCATAACCTTATGGATATTTTACATACACTTCCTCTTTAAGGAATCCATTCAAGAATGCTGATTTCACATCCATATGATAATATGATAATTATTTTGAGCTGCTCAATCTTTGTCAGTCTTATCCCTTCTATGTCTAAATGTGCTACTAGAGAAAATGTTTCACCTTTGTAATCTACTTCATATTTCGATGTAAATCCTCTTGTAACAAATATTTCTTTATGCAAAGGAATTTTTCCATCAACATGATACTCGGTCTTGTATACCCATTTCACTCTTACCACTTCCTTTCCTTGGGAAGATCCACCAAATCCCAAGTATGATTCTTACCTATCGTATCGGTCTCATCATCCATGGCTTGATTGGAAATTTCTTCATTCATAGTTTCTTCAAAGACTTTGGATTTATATCTTGAGAAAACAATGTAAAATCTAAAAAGAGTTAGTTGTATTATAATTATAAATCTCACCAAGACTCTTTTTTTTCGTTGCAATGTACTATCTGATGATGGGTTGATTTGAGTTGAAGTTCTTCTTGAGGGAGTTTCTTCTAGTGTTCTTTGTTGTGTCTCTTGTATAGATGAAATTGATTCAGATCTTGTAGACCTCCTAGCTACCAATGGAGGTGAAGCTTTTGTTATAACTTGAGGTTCATGTCTAAGAGTGGAAGAAGGTCTTGTATCATATGGTTATCGTTCTTCATATGTGATATCATATTGAGGAATAACTACTCTGCTATATTGACAATTTTTTCTATAAGTTCCATTCCTCATTTCAAAAAATTGAATATCTATGTAAATTATGACTTTTATTATGAATGGAATGAACAAATTGTACGATTTTGTATTCTCTTATTATCCAGAAAATACAATTTTCTCCTTTATTGTCTAGCTTATTTCTTAGCTCATCATTAACATTTGCATCTGTCACATAGCCAAATATTATAAAATGAGAAAATATATGTTTTCTCGTTAGTCCAATACTATTGAGGAACCGTGTTTGAATAATTTTTGTATGAAACCTATTTAAAATCTAAAAAACAATTACTACTTCTTGTTCCCAATACTCGGTTGATAGATTCTTATCCTTCATCATAACTTTGGCCTTCTCCATTATAGTTCTCTTCTTCCTCTCTACCATATTGTTTTGTTGTGTTGTATACCGGTAGTAAACTACTCGTGGATATCATGATGTTTGCAAAATTTTAGAAAATAATTTGAAATATAATCACCTCCTCTCTCTAATCTAAGAACTTTGATGTAGTATCCAATTTTCTTCTCCACTAAAGCCTGAAATACATTAAAAGAATTTTATTTTCGTCTCAAAAAGTACAACCTTGTCTTCTTGGTATAGTCATCTATGAATTTCATAAAATATGAAAAATCTCCTATTGAAGGTGTTTGCATTTTTCCACATAAATATGAATGAACAATCTCAATTGGTGCCTATTATCTTACTAATTTCTCAAGCTGGAAAGGTCTCTCGTATGTTGATTTCCCAAAATAAATCCTTGACAAACTCACACAGTTTTTGAATTAAAGGAAAATATTTTACCATGTTTTTCCTGTGTAATAAATTCAAACCTCCAAGACTTAAATGTTCAAACCTGAGATGCCATAACTACAACTCATATTTCATAATTGAGTGATAAATCGATTCAATTTCTATAGCTTTAGATTGACCTCTTGAGATAGCTCCAGAATTGGCTCCAAACAAAACTATGTCTCCGGACTTTTCTCGGACCAAAATGTAGCTCTAGACAAGACATTGGCTCTAGAGATGGTTTTGGATGAGATTGTGGCTCTGGAAGTGGCTCTAGACTTGGCTCCAGATGAAAAAATATAGTGATCTTTGGACTAGGTTGTTTTCGAGCTCCAAACTTTGCTAATTTTAACCTCTTGAAGAAAACATTCTATTGCTCGTTTGAGCGTTTGCAATCAGTTCAATGCTAGGGGCTTTGTCCACAATCACACATTCATTGTCTCCAATGTGAAATCTATATCTATTTTGTACTAATTGATCAATGCTGATCAAAATATGTTTCAAGTAAGTGACATTATAAAAGTCATGCATAATCATTTGTTGCCCCTTTTGATTTAGAATGATGGCTGTTCACTTACCTTTTATAGACACTATATTATTGTTTCAAAGAGTAACATCAGTCTTCACTGACTCATCCAAATTGGAAAATAAATCTCAGTTTCTTGACATATGATTACTACAACCAGAATCTAAATATCAAACATCACAAGGACTTTCTTGAGAAAGATTACATTCAATAGGCGATAAAGAAGGTAGTGCTTCAATAATTTTTGTGTATGCAATAAACATGGATCTTGGAGTAGACATCCCAACCTGTTTTTGATTATGCATATTTTGATCATATTGCGTTTTCCTACACTCATGAGCATAGTGCCCATGTTTCTTGCAATAATGTCACTACACATGTGACTTATCATGTCTTTGACCAAAAAAGTGATTATGACTGTGATCTTGACTCTGTCCTCTTCCACTTTGATTTGTTGGACCATTGTTGCGTCCTCTAGATGAACTTCTTCCTCTGCCTCTAGGGATGAATATGCCGCTACCTCTTCCATGATTTTCTGATGTCTAGGATGAAAAAGCTTTATCTACAGCTGTATACATTGTTCAACCTTTGCTCATGATTAATTAGAGATGCATACAAATCATCAATTTAAATCTAACTCAAATCCTTAGTTTATTCTATGGCTACAAATAAAGGAATAAATATCAAAGGTGGTCTCCTAAGCATCTTTTCAATTATTCTTCTATCATCCAATTTTTCTCCATGAGATTTAATCTGATTTACTAGGCCAACAACATAAGTAAAGAACGACTCTACATCTAGTCTAATTTTTTCATTGACGTATTCTAAAAATCACTTCTAAGCAATTGGAGTTTGGTAGTTTTAACTTTCTCCTTACCTTGAAATGCAACCTGGAGAGTGTCCCATGCTTGTTTTGTTTGATTCGTTGTTGCCCTTTGTAGGAACAATAATTTCATGCATGCCTAACGAATATAGAGGAAGGTTTTTTTGACTTTCTTCTTTGTTCCTTCAATCTAGATCCTTCTTTTCTTGTGAGAGTGCAGTATACGCTGTTGTGAGAGTGCAATATACATTAATGGATTTGTGGGCTTTATCTACCCATTTTAAATTATTTTTCAAATATCCTAAGATCTGAAAAATGTTTTCATTGTTAGAGACCAATATTCATAATTCTTCCCTGGTAAATGTTATGGCTGTCAATTTAAAAAACTTGCTATGATACCAATTTGTGGAAATTAGCAGAAAAAACATCCAAAACAGCAAATACTGGAAAATAAAAACAGAGATTTGAGTCCAAACAATACTGCTGTGCAAATTTCTATTACTCTTGCTTCAAAATATGCTTCAGCTTTTCTCTTCCAATCTGTGCACTTTAGTAATTGCAATTACCTCAATAATATAGAGGTCTTTTTACCCACAAATAGAAACTATGCAGCGCTCAAAACAGAGCATTCAATCTCCTAAAACCAGAACTGCAATTACCAAAAAACAGCGCATGTGTGCATGCACAAAAAACTGACTTTTTGTTTTATTAGACTTATCTGAATTTTTTCTTTAAAATAGGACAAAACTGAAGTGCATCTGAAAACTAGGGATTGCATGGAAATAAGCAAACTGCTATTTGGTGAAATTAGAATGCGTGCGGGAGAAATTATATTATTTCTAGAACAGTTTATAAAAATTATAACCAGATCTCTCGATGCACATGTCTCTTGACTTGCGTTACTACAAAACCATTTGATCACCAATGCGAGTTTTGAATTGTTCTTTCAATAACTCTTCGCCACTCGTTTCATAAATTGTGCTGATTTCATCGAGAATGATTACAACTGCAACAATGAAGGCGCAATCGACTCCAGCCTCCACCATTACTGCAAATCTATTTTTCAGCGGCTCATTTATCATCGTGAATTCCCTCTTCATCTGATACATACAATTGCAAACCAAATTTATAATCTCAAACATGGTTTCTTTGCAAAATGCCTAAAATTCTTCGCGATTCATCTTTGTAATTCAGACTTTGGATAACGTTTCTAATCTGTTTTTATATTAAATCCATATCCAAAACATGAAATAAATACTTTAATTTCAGAAAGATAATGCAGTACACAGAGAATTCATTATTTTCATTTTTTATTTTTCTTACTTCTGCCACCACACGGTCGCCTTGAAGTATTGTACATTGTCGATCAAAATAGCTGCCCTCGACATGAAAATCGCGCACCTTTTGGTCTGTATTACTCACAAGAAACACGTCAAGCGCCGTCTTCAGCTGAAAAATAGATGATTTCTTAACAGTAAAGACAATTTCCTGAATCTTATCTCCTTGAACGCTTCCCATCGCCTGTGCATCGAAATCATCTGCAGCATAACCCCATTAAATCCCTCTATTAATGAGTGAACAAATTAATGTTATTATGCAGTTGCACCTAGGTGTCGTACAATGGCACATTCCAGTGGTGGCATGCATCTGTAATGCTTATGGATAAAGACTTTAAAAATGACATTCATTTGATCCTCATGTTTTAAACCTAAAATATATTGTTGGAAATTTATTAAGAAATTATATACAAAAATTCAACATAAGAAGCTTAGAAGATTGATATCTTAATATTTTTGGATAAACATACAATCAAGATATCTATACCAGTTATACCTTTTTCTAATGGTTAAGACGGCATTTCCCTTAGCTTCTTGTACAGTCCGCCTGCCATGGATGCCGTCCACTTTAAGAACAACATTACCATTGAAATCTGTGATGATGAAATTCATTTCTCTTTTCTCTACACTCAATTCAATGGGATAGGGAGCGCGGAGACAATTTCTCGCAATACAATGAACTGTGTCATGCTCTTCACGCTCATCTTCCATTTCTTTTCAGTTTGTTTTGTTGAGATGATAAATTATTAACGGGATATAGTACTCTTTACTTGGAATTAAAATTGATGCCAGAGTAGAGACATGAGAAGAGTTTATAATAAATTTGTTACAATGGTGAGTTGAATTTGATATGGAATAATTTGTACCGGCCATGTTGTCGTTATGTTGGTGTCTCTTACAAAGCTTAGACAACCCTTCTAGAAGCGGAGGAACAAGAGGGAAATGAAAACCAATATAAACATGTTTACAATGCTCACAATGTTTTAGGTCAGGAGTTATGAATCATATGTGGAGGTGAAATGCAATTTGTCCGTATGACTCGGACACTAACATATCAGTGACCCAATTTAATCGAGGATTTAAATACCACTACTATTTGATTTTGTATTCTAGTTTTTGTTTATTTTGGACTTTTCACACGTTAGTATAAATTAGCACCAAAAAAATATAAAAATATTAGATGTTTCGTGACTTACCAAGTTATCTTCTTCTTTTTTCCCCGTTTTTCTTTTGGTCAGTTTGATGTCAATTTATCACTAATAAGATCATAACATGGATTCGATTGTTGATAAATATATATGTATTATAGTTCACTTTACACTTGTTATTTAGCATTCATTTGATATAGAATCTATGTTATAATGTCACTCTTTTTATGTAACATTTATATGGGGAGTTGGATTATTTTTGGGATGCTTTGATTAAAGTGCAAAAAGGAAAAGTCCAAAATTTGTGGAAGCTAATTAGAGTGTACTCTTTTGTTTAGCTTTGCAAGTTGAGTCCATTGTAAAACATATTGGCTCTACTTGTTACAATGAACTAAAGTTGTTGAAAAGGGGAAGGCTCCTAGGTATAGTGTATGTTGGTTGGGAAACTAACGGTTATGAGGAGGAGTGGATATAGTGATAAGGTTTAGGGATAAACATTTTGAAAAAGGCGTTGAGATGGTTATGGATTTTATTGGGTGCGAATGTAACAATATTATGGGACACCAGTGTAGGTGTTGGTTGAAAAATGGGACGAGTGTTAGTGATACTACTCGTGTTAATAGGAGGAAAGGGTGTAGTGATAGATGTGAGTAGATTCTTGATTATGGATAAAGATTGCTTAGAGACAATGGGTTCGGATGTGACCAAGGAACCTAGAATGAGGTATATCGAAAGAACCGATCGAAGGAGGAGGAGAAGTGGGAACCATGTGACTAACTACGGGTGTTGGGTAGTCATATGAGGATGTGTGTTAGGAGAGTTAGATGAAGTGGAAGATACTAGGGTCCCTTGCTAGCTAACCATGTTTTGTGATGAAATAGTGTTAAGTTCAGTGTTGACCACATGGGTTTGAGATAGATGCAAACATTTCTATATGAAAAAGGTGGGATAAGGGGCAATTTGTTTGATAACCGGTGATATGTGGGGTAAATGAGTCTAGAGTAGTCACAAGTAATGGTGGTGATAGGTGGTCAAGATTGTGGTCTCTGTAATGGGGAATGTGGATGGCCCGTGAAGTGAGGTAACTACTAAGGGTGACAGGATTGGTGTCTAGAAGTTCTTCAAAGGTAGGAGCTCCACTAGTGAAGAAATGTGGTAGAGGTGGTTTAGGAATGTTGGAGGTGTCTAATCTAACACTAGGAGAACATGGAAATTCTTACGTTGTGTCTAAGGATTGTTGTAGTGGGCACCGACATATATGTGATATTCTCTATACATGACCGAGTGTCTATTAAAACCATGTGATATCAAGTAAATAAATGAAAATAGGTTGTTTAAACGTAAACTACACAATTAGGAAGAAAGTTTAGATTATCTTAATTAACTTTATAAAATGTGTGAAAGAAAAAGACATCTTGTAGAAGGTACTAAGAATCATGCGTATTCGGTATTGTTTGGGGTATGTTTAAGTCGAGTCCTCGATATACCTAAAGGTATGAGAGGCCTCAATATATGTTGGTTTTGGTAAGAGTCTTTATATTAGGGTCTACCCCCTCACTTCACGGTCCCGTAATGATAATGGTATCGGGTTCTTATCCAATATACCACCCACCAGAGTTATTTATACTTGGCGAAAAAAGTGAATCGACTTCCACCTTAGAGAGGAAATTCAAGTAGTAGACACTGGGAGAAGATGTTTGAAATGTAAGTTCAATTGTTTTTGATTTGGTCGTGTGTGAGCAAAAGTGGTGGATGTATATTTTTAACCCATACTTAAACTAGATGATCAAGCAATGATGAAGAATGCAAGTTCCTTTTAAGACCCAAAAGCAAATTTTTATTCCCAATGAGGACAACACACATAATGCAATGCTAAAAGGTACTAGAAAGAGAATGGGCTCGAGAGAAGTGAGAAGTACTTCTATTCACTAAATACTCCTTTTTATTTTTAATTTTACACCTACCAAGAAGTCACTGGAGGACTTTAGGCTGAAAGGATATTTAATCTTGCAAGAAGTAAATAAGAAATGGATTCTACTAGAAAAATCTAGAATTTAATTAAAAGGGACTAATGTTTGACCGTCGCGCCAAAAGTTTTATCAAATTTTAGGATTCAATTTTATTGTGTGAAATAAATCACTAAAACTCCAAAATGGAAGAGTTTAATGATGCCTCCGTGGATTATCACGAGAATGTAAAGGATCCAAAGGGTGCAAGAGACTCCTCTCCCAGAGAAACAAGAACTGCACATACATAGATATATTTGACCATAAATATATTATATAATAATGAGGTGAGTATTTTGGAAAACTCCAATCCGGGAACCAAAGGGCTTCCTTTGATGGGTGTTAAATAAATTTTAGACAATTGAGTTGATGATAATGATAATATTATGAATAAAATCAAAGGATACAAATGAAAAATCTTGGACATAGGATATCTATATGTCGGGAATCAATCAACCTCCTCGATGATAGGTTGAGGAGGATTGCAAATGTTATCCCAATAAAGGTTTTCCTCGTCACTCTATTCGAGGAGAACGTCCATCTGTTTGGTGATATCTTCTTGATAAGGTATGTAGACGATGAATCATAATCTTAATTCATATTTGATGTCGATTGTTCCTACATGAATGGTTTATGCATGATCGGTGAGGTCCAAAATGGTGTCATGATCATAAGATGCTCCTGGAAGGTCATCTAACAAAAAAACATCTAACAAGAAACAATTGATTAGTCATGATTACATGAAATTATGAAGATATGTTAGGATGTATCAAGAATGCAAAATAAGGAAAATTTAACAGAGATTGATGTCAATTTGATGGATTGATGTCGATCATTGTCAAAAGAGGTTGATCAAAATATGTTTTATGACACTTTTGATCGTGAATGGAAGATTGGGTATTTTTCTTGAATACTAAATCTTGGAGTAATATGATTGAGTTTGAGAGAAAAATGTTACAATTTTAAATACAAGAATTTATCATTTATGAGGATGAAACCGATGATAGTGAATGTGAAGATATATTGCTCAAAAGGGAGTTTTACGCAACAAGTGGTCCTAATCACTTCACATTTATGTTAATGCATGAAACTAAAGAGATTGGGCCTAACATTAGTGAGATTAGAGGTTGGATGTTGGAATTGATTTTGAAATCCTTGGGCAATGGCTTGAGTTTATTTTTATAGGATAGATTTCATTTCAATGGTGGCACATCGATCGGTTCAGATTTACAGAAACTACATTGATTTCTATGTAATTTGAGGGAAATGGTTGAATTTACTTTCAACTATTTCCTTTTATGGGATTTTTCAGTTTTATGGAGGACTAAGTTTATTTTGATCTCATGGGGAGTTTGATCAGCTTAGATTATTTATATTTCTTTTTTATTTTTTATTTTTATTTATTTTAGTTTGTTTTATGGCTACAAGTGGTTATGAGTGGTACAATAGTAAAATTAATTTTCTAGAAGGGTAAAAATGACAGTGTGAGACTAAGAAGGGGTGATTGAAGGTGTGCATGCACATGTGGGAATTAGGGTGACCTAAGTTTTGTGTCTACAAATTGATTATGTTAATAAAGACATATGAAACATATAATTAAATCAAGATACAATAAAACATAATAAAATTCTATATGCCATTAGATTGACCACTTCCAGAACATCTAATGGTCCTACATAATGAAGATATAGTTTTAAATATTTTCAAAAATTGATAAATATATTCTTTAGTTTCACACTCGGAAAAGTTGTATTACCTCCTAAAAATTCTCTAAGAATCCACTTCCTATGTATGTATCTCTTTTTCATATCAACAACCTCAAACAAGAATTCCTAATTAGTTTCAAACTATCTTCCATGTCCTTATGCATTTTAGGACCTATAACCGCTATATACGGCATTTTATTCTATCTAATACGTCAAAGGTATCGACATTTTATCCCATGTAATTCCTCAAACAGAGCCATGCCCAACATCTAATGATGTGATTTTTCATAAGAAAACTCAATTAATGTTAATTAATCCTCTTTTTATACATATGATCCATACAAGTACATTCTAAGCATGTCTTTAAGAATGTTTTTCACTCTTTCTATTTTATGCTATTTTTTTGGTGATAAGCAATACTAAAATTAAATGTCATTAATAAAGTAGTGTAAGAGGTATACTAAACCTTTAGATTATGTGAGTGTCTCAATCATATATAATCTATTGGTGTGTGTTATTTTCCACATCATTAGGTGAGATCGTAGGTCCATGTGTCATTTAGGGGTCATTATGAGATTCTCTTACGCGTCAGTGCATCAGTGCATCATATGTGTCATTGGGAGTTACACTTCTATTCTAGGAATGTAACTCCCCCTCTCCACTCGAGTTGTCATGATTGTAGCACTAGGGGTTACTCAGCACCTCCTATATGTACACCCCATTTGATCTATGAGATAGAGGAGAGTTTTATGGCTTAACCAGGTTCTACCCATGTTTCAAATCTTTGCATGCACATTCGGTTGATGCTCGCTCCTCCCGAGATCTCTTCATTTGTTGTTTGCACATCCATTGATGTGCACGTCATCCCTCATGATCCTCGCTTGCGGGTTTTAAACCCTCTTTCATGGTATCAGAGCGGATCTTGTGGATCCATGCACTCCTTGGCATTTTTGTGCATGTTTTTCGGCTTTGCGTGATATTCAGGTTCTTGTTACATGTGTCGTAATGGAAATTCTGACCGTGCTCTTCTTGCATTGATTTGGGTGCCATACCTCTTGCGGGTTTGATCATGTTTGAGGTCGTTGTTCATGGTTTCTGGTTTTCAGGTTTAGTGTCTTCGACCACTCGAATCTCTAGGGTTGCATGCATGTTTTGGGGTATTATTATTATTATTTTTTAAAAAGGGAGGTTCTTGTGTTTGGTTTTATGTTGGTGTTTTCTGTGTTGAGAGAAAATTGTAGGTTCAAGGTGCTCCTTCATGGTCTGATCGATCCTGATTGCTGGTTACCAATCTCCTTGCACTTTGTGGACATTTTTCTGCCTCTCTATTCAGTGCATTGCTCGATCACACTTCTGAACTCAACCCTACATCTTTGTGCACTCTCCTAGTTTGAGTTGTTCATTGCCCTCTATGGTCTTGATCAAACTAGATGCTTCGGCCCTTTTTTGAGTGCTAGTTTGTTGTGGGATCAAACTGTAACTTGGCTTGGTGCTCCCAGGCTCCAACAGCTCCCACGTGCCCTCCTTTGCATTGGAAAATGTTTTTGACTTTTGCTCAGCCGTTGTTGTTTTGGTCACTTCAACCTACATTTTTTGCATTGGAAAACATTTTTGGCTTGCTGTTTTGGTCACTCCAACTCACACGGTTACATGCACAGCTAGCCACACACTGCCTCCAGCATTGGAAAAATGTTTTTGACTCTGCTCAGCCGTTTTTGGCATTTTTGGCATTTTTTGGCGGTTTGGGGTCTTCAAATGGCTCCTCCAGCTTGTGTAGACCTTCAGCACTCTCCAACCCTTCCACCACGTGGCCTTGTGTAGACCTGCAACACCTCCCAACCACTCCAGCTCACCTTAACTCTGCTCGTGCACACAGCAGCTCTGACTTCCAACGTGGATCTTGCCTTGGAACACTAAAGACTTTGTCACCTACATGGCTTGAAAGCATGAGGCCCACTCCCTTTTAGTTTTGTTTGGCGGAGTTAAAACAAACACTTTTAAAATGTTTTAAGGTTAAAAACATTGGCATGACATTGTAATAATATTTTAGGCCTATTTTGCTTGTAATTAATGTCCATCCTTCAAGTGTCGAAGATGAAGGGTGAGGTCCAGGGTTGGCAGGAGGCTAATCCCCCCTCACAAGAAAAATAAACTATGCCTAAAATTTGATGCCATTTCCAACGAGTACCCACACGATACCCTTTGCACTCATTTAGGGAACTTTTTTAATGCGTTTGCAGCATTTATTGACATTTTCCATCAGTTGGGAATCATTTTAATGCTATAACTTTTGACTCACTACTCATTTTTAGCGCTTCTTTAGTCAAAGTTGCATGATTTTTGCACATTATGTGATGAAATTGTCAGTTTTGTAAACACACTACTTTATAAAGTGCCGCATTCTAGGGGGTTGACTAGCACTCTTGGGCTTTCACACGCAGACGCATTATCGGCCGAGTCCGACGTCTTGCTTTTGTGCATCTTGCATTTTCATCATGGAGAGTGCTCTTTCCAGACTTGAGCATCGTAGGATTGCCTTACAGCCTCCACCACTTCTCACCGGGAGAGGGAACTATTCAACTTGGCATGCTTCCATGGAACGTTACTTCACCCACGAGGGTCTTTTACCCTTCTTGCTTGGGCCAGTTCCTACACCCGCTGATCATCATCATCTGGAGGACTTCCTTGACACTTGTGACCATGTCTTTGGTCACATGATGATGCATGTCTCTCGATCTCTCTGGTTTCACGTGGCGAGGACGAGATCCACCTCACCATGTCTAGAGCATTCTTGGTCCCTCATGGAGCCCCTTCACATAATACCGCCATTGTTGCTTGCTTTGCCGATTTAGTCGTCCCCTCCATTTCTTCGTGTAATGGAAATTCCCCGACATAAACTCATTTGGTTCTACTTCTGATGATGAGGATTGTGCACCTAGTTCTGATGCAGAGAGTACTACAAAGGACTTTTCTCCTCTTTCTCTCACTATTCCAGAGAGTGTTGCCACATCCCACATCTCATCAAATATCGAGCAGTCTCATACTCAGTCTCATACATTCATCACACCAGCCTCCTTTCCACTTCTAGTGTGCAAGGCCCACTTCACTCCTCTACCTTCATTGGATGACTCATACCTATCTAACATCGCTCTTCTATTTATTGAGCCCCCTCATTGGGACGAGTATCTGCCTAACCTTTGTCGTCTTTTCGCAGAGTCTACTTGTGATGCTCTATAGGTCCCTCATCCATCTACAGGTGTTTCAGAGGAGTTCATCATCTCTGTTGTTGGGAGTGCCCCTTCCGGGAATCATATCACTTCCACATTTCTAGAGACCTTCATTGATCCACCCTCAGTTGTGGATCCATTTTTTGTTATGGAGTATGTTTTGTTCCCTTCACATCACTTGGACATCCTTTTTGCGGGTGTTCCTCTTTTTCACTTTGTGATTCTATGCACATGGCATTACCTTGATTCCTTGGCACTCACTCGCTAGACCTATGTCACACTTCCGTGCACGGACTCGAGTTCTTTGTGTTCTTTACCTTGATTTCATTTATGGAGTGGGTAGACTTCTAGCACGTCATTTTGTCCTTCGTAAGGGAAGGTGCACCGTTCATTGTAGGTGTGTTTTCTTTGATCCAGAGGTAGAGGATCTCGTCATCAACATTCTTACGGGATACTTCCTAGCTTCAAAGTTCGAGATCCGTCCATGGCATCTTCTACATTTCTCTCATCTCCCTCTTCTTCTCTCTTCTTCTTCTTCCGATAGATTGCCTCTTTGTACATGGGTACCTTTTCAGGCTCGTCTAGAGCTAGGACCCATAGTTGGCATCTTTCTTAGATTAGAGAGTGTTTTTTTCTCTTGTGGTGGATGCTTTACCCACTGGGTTTTCCTTCACTGCTTGGGACCTTCTTCTTGTACATGGGTACCTCATCAGGTTTTTCACCGAGACCCATTTCTCATTTCTGACTTGCCACCTCATCCTAAGTTACGATGAAGTGGGGGTGTTGGTGTGTGTTATTTTCCACATCATTAGGTGATTCATCTCACTTAGGTGAGATCGTAGGTCCGTGTGTCATTTAGGGGTCATTATGAGATTCTCTTACGTGTCAGTGCATCAACACGTTAGTGCGTTAGTGTCTGAGTGCATCATATGCATCATTGGGAGTTACACTTCTATTATGGGAATGTAACTCCCCTCTCTACTCGAGTTTTCATGATTGTAGCACCTGGGGTTACTCAACACCTCCTATATGTACACCCCATTTATCTATTAGATAGAGGAGAGTTTTATGGCTTAACCAGGTCCTGCCTGTGTTTCAAATCTTTTCCTACACATTCGGTTGATGCTCACTCCTCCTGAGATCTCTTCACGCTATTGTTCACACATCCGTTGATGTGCACGTCATCCCTCGTGATCCTCACTTGCGGGTTTTAAACCCTCTTTCATAATCTTCTCAAGAAATTAATGTAAATGAAATATCTCATGTCGAAACCACTTCACCAACACTGATGAATCATCCTTCAATCTACCTAGAATAAAGTTAGCTACCATGGTGAGTTTTTCCTTAACCAATAATATAACATCATGTTTATTCTTGAACATTAGAATCCATTGAATAAAATCCATACTGATAACTTTCCACTTCCATTCTTGAGGTATACATGGTTAATATAACTATCAAATGAACATTTATAGCTTTAACTCAATGAAACTCAAAACATTTCAAAAAAATGTGACATCCTTTTTTAATTCCTAGCCAAATTTATAATTTTTAAGGTCACAAAATCTTCATCACACACATGTGACATAAACAAGGAGAATCATGTATCTCCTCCAATCATAGGGTCATTTCTCCATCAAGTTTAGGTACATATATTGTATCATTGAAACTAATAATTCCACCTTTATCAAATTTTTCCTCATATATATGATCTTGGTTATCATTCTCTAATGCTTATTTGAACTTCACATAAAAAGTATTTGTAGGTAGCTTACTCAAAATATGTTTTGATAAAGTTTTCCTCACCGATGTTATGACATTTATATGTTTTCTTCGACATATGGCCTACATCAGACTCATACTCACTCATAACTCTAACCAAAACCACTTCCGCATGTTTAATTTAGGTTTAGTAAATAGATATTGGAATCGTGAATAATATATTATAGGCATAAATGTATTTCCTATAAGAAAATAACTCCACATATGTAAACCATGCACTATATTTTTGAGATCGGGATCATATGAACCATAATTTAACACCCCTTATCCAATATATTTCTTAACTCATAATCCACTACCCAATTTTCTTGCATAAAAAAATCTAGAACCTTCACCTAATGCATTTATAACAACATTGAACTCTCCATTGGATCTAGAACTTCCAAAACTAATGCATATTTCAAAAATTTCTTAAGAATTTAGAAATCTCATTCAAAAATTTACCTCCAAAAAAAACTTATTTTCTTTCTTCTACAATAAAGTAATATGACTACCAATCTTGGAAAACCCTCTACAAACATATTTCAGTATCCTATTATCCCATAAAAATATGAATTTCATGCACATTCCTAGGTGTAAGCTACTCCATTATAGCATTTATCTTTTCTAGATTGATTTATAACTCCATCTCGTAGAAGTGATATATCCTAGATCTCGCACTCTTCTCTAAAATAAAGATAATTTCGATAACCTTCCAAGAATCTTATGTCAAAATATTTGTAATACTAGTTGTAAGAAATCGATGTGTTGTTGCTCTATGTGTTAATATTTTAATATTTCATATAAGAAGACTAGCATGAGTCCATCAAGGTAGTCTCCAAACACACTGGGAACTCATAATTCTGTACATTATACAAGAAATTATTTTTGTTTTGTCACTTTGCTTAATCCTTAAATAATATCGTATTCATATCTCAAATAAAATTTTTAAAATATGGTTTCTCCTTACATTTGATGAAAAATATGATCAATTGTTGTTAGTTGATACCTATTCATAATTGTTGTGTTATTCAACATCGTTTAGTCTATGCAATGTCTAAGTTTCACATCCTTCTTTTACCCAAAATAATAAGTTCTTAGTAAGGCCAAACACTAGGATGAATTAATACTTTTGCTAAAATATCCTATAACTACACTTTTAGCTCAAAGAACTTAGTGTTAGTCATTCAATACAATGCTTTAGAATTACGTTCGATGCAAGAATAATATCTATACAAAAATCAATCTCTCTATGTAGTAGAAGTATTTGTAATTCCTTAGGAAATATGTCACTAAAATCATGAAGGAAAGGGTAATTCTCTATCTTAGATTCTTTCCCATCACCTATATTATCAATGTGTGTAAAAATTGTAACGAATCCCTTTTTATGTGCCTTCTTCAACTATATAGCTAAAATTTACTACAACTTAGTGGTTTTTATTTTAATTCTTTGAAAACTCAAGTACTTTCCACTTTCATCTTATCATGTCATTATTTTAGTAAAGAAAACCACTTTATCATGATGTTTTCATAATACATTAACTCTCAATATCACTTCATATGATCCTAAGGGTTAAACATATAGGATAACCTCTGTGGTGAATCCTAATAGTTCTAAATCAAATGTAGAAAGACATTTCCCTATATTTTATTCCATCTGATTTTCATATTATAATGGCCATTTTTTTGCATATGACCATTTTTCTATAAATGTTACTCATTATATCTGGTTGAACAAACCATTCGGTTGTTATATCAATCAAAATAGAAATAAAAAAACCAAAAATTTTACTGTCACCTCAAGTGGTTGTTAACCACTACATGAATGCACTTCTCAAATTCCTTATTTTATTGTTATAATGGATGTGCTATGAAATTTCTCCTAGCTATGTTCTTGGTAAAATTACTAGCATAATGATCACCTCCACATTTAAAGCATCTAATTATGGGCCCTATATTCCATGGAAAATTCTCACCCATACTCTTATTCCATCCATTACAAATATTCCCATTTTTATCATTCTTCTAACTATTAATATATTTTTAAGAGTCCCCATAATTGTTAGACTCAAAATAAATCCCCTCTTTGTTTCTATGAGTCTTTTTTAATTTAGTAAATTTATTCTTCAGTGGTGCATAAGACTAATAATTAAATCAACTTCCTTGTCCCTTGATTCTTTCCTAGCTAAAAATAGTACATGTAACTCGATATTCTTGCTTCCTAGTTTTTTCAAAAATTTATCCATAGAATTTAGTCCATGAACATCCACATCACATCCAATGTTAGAATTCAATCCCATGATTTTTTGGATATGATCTCCCTGGCAATGAGATAAATACTTGAGACATCTTGTGAACTTCTCCCAATACTATGTCACATTCACGCTACTTTGGGTCAAGTTCAAAACTCTACCATGTTTCCATCAAAAGTACAAGTGTGGTAACCATATTTTCCATAGATAAGGTCACAAATAATTCCCATGCATTTTTTATTAATACACATATTATTTTCTACATTTTATTTTTCCATTAACCAAAATCCTAGCACGAAAGTTAACAAGTGTCCAAAATATTTTTGTTTCTTGAGATAAATGTAAATCTTGAAATATTTTTCCATCTTGATCAACCAAGATTGTGTAAAGTAGACCAAGAATGTCTCTCAATTGATTGAACTCCTAATAATTTAATTCTAAAAGGGTATGAGGAAACAAATAAGAGACACACATGGACCAATGCATAGTTAATTTATGTAAAGGGGCTACGGTGTGCAATAAGGTCACATATTTAGAGGGATGTAGTCCCTACACTAGGTCAACCTAGGGTTTCTAAGTCCCGTAATCAAGATAGAGGAAACTACCCTTCTAGGATATCTATAAATGGAGGAGAGGAATAGATCAAAGGGAGGATGAGATAAACATGCACAATCTATAATTTTGGAATGTAACTAAAATGTAACTGAAACAAAGGAAAGGAATTCTAAGGATTTTATCATATAAGAGCACTATGCTAACTAGCACCAATGTTCATACAATACTAAACTAACATAGAGTAATGTGGAAGGAAAATCAACTAATCTAAGAAAAATGACAAAGAGAGTTAGATAAATTACCTTTGGGGTTGTCTATGATGCATCTATCTCGCCATAGAAGCAATACACCGAGAAATAATCACTATATTTGGAGGAGGGGAACATTGTTCTTATCCTAGAGTCACTAGAGATGACCCCTAGTGTAAGCAATACAACAATCAAGAAGAGATTCCAATCCAACTCAAGTGAAAATGAACCAGGAGTAAAGTGAACAAATGAAAGGATGGAGAAAAAGAGAGGAGAAGATGGCTAGTTCATGTGATGTTTCTTCTATCCTTATGAATTTCTAGATGTCGTGTTTATATATACCCAACACCATTTCTCATGGGAAATGGCATCCACTAAGGGAAACCTATCAATATGACATCATCTCGCAAGAAATGATGTCATATATATATATATATATATGTGTGTGTGTGTGTGTCAAAAGTGGTGAAATGTGTCGGTATCAAGTAAGAATAAGTGAAAAAGGTGTTAGTGATGGAGTCATATGCAAGCAAGTGTTGAGAGTGCTAGTGTGTTAGACATATAAGGATAAGGGTACATAAAGAAAGAATAATTAAAGCTAGGACCATATAGGGATGTTATCTCTATGTCACTGTCTCTAACCCATAATGACGATGTAAATATTCATACCCCATTCTCAAAAGGAAACAACTTAAGAAATAGTTTCATAATCGATCCTTATCTACACAAAGGAATTGTTAGTAACATGTATGAAAGATTAAGATGAAAAATTAGGGTTTATACATATGCCCCATTAGTTGACCACTACATGTCACGATATAGAAACATGAGGTGGTTAATGGAATGAAAGAATTTCTAACACCAAAATAAAAAATAGATACTGAAATTAAGAAAGGACTCGCTGAAATGAAATATGCCCACCAATGCATACTTGATAGTCTTTCTCATCCTGTCATGTGCGAGAGCACAATCCATGTTGCGATAACTATGAAGAAGTAAAACTTTAATGAAACACTATGTGATCGTCAATAAAATAATACATAAATCACCTAGCTATGAGCCCATGGGATGGGTGTCATGTTGTATTGTTATAGTGTCCTATGGTGATATGGTGTTATAAATAGGCTAAACTTGCAATTCTTTGAACATGTTTGTGTAAAAGGTCAAAGCAAAGGGTTCAAGGGTGCAGTCACAATGCAATTAATGGTGTATTTTTTTGAGCTCGAGGGAAAACATGGTAGTCATTAGAAGGTATAGTTTTAACGCAATAGGTTACGAATAGAAATGTTGTTTTTATATAGTCATTTTGTTTGTTATTTAATTATTTATATTTTTTTGGATTTGAGAGAAAAAATCTATAATTTCAAAATTTGAGTATATTTTTTTATATCATGGAACGAGTATGAGGTGGTGGTGAGGGACGATGAGGTAGTTTATGCGGCAGCATGTGACCAAGCATAAGTTGTTTGCATTTAAATTGTAGGGTGGATCAGGTTTCATTTGGTTTTATTACGTCTTTAGAGACATTAGTGTGTTATTTTTATCCAAAATTGCATCATAGGGTAAGTTGATACAAAATGTAAGTGGGTTTATAGGGATTTGATTTTTAATTTTCATTTTGTCCTTCTTTGTGAATCATGGTTTGAAAAGTCGTGGCCACTTTTGGCTATACACCATCAAATTTCTGAAGTATGGGGGCCGCTAGCGTCGGGAATGAAATTAAATTTATATGGGGTCTAGAGATATAGGTTTTGAGGATAATGACATTTTTAGTTCTATATATGAATTTGTAATTATTAATTTTGCATATTTATTTTATTATTTTGAGGTTCTAACTCTTGTTTTTTTGTCATTTTGTGCATATAGGGAGACCATATAATATTCATGTAGATGAGTAAAGATGTGGCATGGCTTAGTGGGTTGATTTTTGGTATAATAGAGTAGAGGTGACTTAGTTACATGGTTGGGGATTTTTGGGCATCATGCAAATTCCCATAATAACTTTAGATTTAGACATTCTCTATATGTTTTTGGTTGTATGAGATACTAGATCTAACACCTTTCGGTGGAGGATGTGATATGAGACCATGGATATGGATTTGACCTTACAGATTTCTACAATTTTTGAGGTTAACAATTGGAGGGACCCGCATGTATTGTGAATTGACTACAGATGTTGCCGAACATAGAGTCTTAGCCGTATGGGCTTCTAGGAGAAAGACATATAATGAAGGTATCTTATGTGTTTGACTCAATGCAATATATGCCTTAGGATATCTAATTATGTAAATGGTGATTATGGGGATTATTTTGGTATGAATATTGTGTCACAAGGTAGATGGATCCATCCCATTGTTTTTATAGCTATATGTAGGGATTTTGTAGATCATGGGGTATCTTTCAGTTAGGACACCACCTTATGGGTACAAATAGTACATGATTTTTACATGATCAAATGAGGAGGAAAAATGGTCATGACACCCATTATTTTATTAATGGCTTGGATTTATTAGATGTTACCCATGTTTCAACCAATAGGGACATCATTGGTAGTAGTAGTGGATGAACTAAGAGTAATTTAATGGGCATAGGGGCTGGAAGTGAGAGCACTTAGAGAATTCCAAAAACTAAGACATGTGGGTCTAGATGATGTGATATGGAAACCCTATGTACGGATTGTGGATCAATGGCCCAATTGTCCAAGAGAAGAGTACTTAGAGACCATTAATGTGGTAACATGGAATTATTTGTATTCCATGGAGATCAACTTGATGAGTATGGTCCTAGGACTATTTAGGTGACCAAAGTGTCTATAGTGAAACCACCATTACCACCCTATCGACGCCTGACATACTAGAGATCCCACGGGAGGAGATGTGAGGGTGCCAACACTATGGCCCCTGTAGGGCACAACATGAGGCCAACTAGGGTAAAAGGAATTATAAGCATGGTAGTGATGTTCATGGCCCATTACATATCATAGGAGCTAGTGGTTCAAAGAAGGGATCTAATATAAGATCCATACATATAGCCCCACATGGTAGATACACAAGCGAGACTAGGTCCTACCATCGGGGTTAGTAGTGGGAGATTAGCAACATGGGAAAGGGATTGTTAGATGTGTCAGAAAGAGGAGGTTTTCTTACACATGTTAGGGTCCTGATGGATAGGAACCAGAGACAAAGGCCCAAACCACACCACCGGGGTAACATGATATTAGTGCCCACGAAACATCCTGTGAGACTTCCCTTCCTACCACTTTCGCTTATGGCTCCCTGTTTCCCTACGATAAAGAAATATTACACATGGAAAAATGCCATAGGAAATGATGTATCATATTAGAAAGCTGATCAAAAACACATGAAGAAGCTCAAATATGAATTCAAATGTGACCAAAATTGAAAGGCTACACAACCTTCTACTCCATCTCCCTTATTTTGTTCTCGCCATGGGTATTACTTGCGTACTAATTCTCACCATCTGGTTATGCATAGAAATTGATCATATAGTTTTTTATTCCTCTTCACATATCCAAAACCATATAACCTAGTCCTCTCATAATCAACCACCTTCCCCTTTACCGAATAGACTAAAACCTGTTTATGAACCACCACCTCACCTTGATCCTCCTCCCTCTAAAAATGATATCCGACTTGAAATTCTTACATGGCTAAATGATCAAATCGGTGAAACTCTATTTTCCATGAGATCTAAAGTTCCTTTGAAAAGTATTTATTGCACAAGATGTCGAGAGATGACCTCATGACTCAATCTCAAAGTCAAATTTTACACCAAGTCAATGACATAATGCCGATAACTTGTGATCTTTTTCCCCTTGAGTCTAGCTACCTACAATACCTTGACTACATTTTCTTTCCTTTCTTGTCCTAAGCTCCCGCCTTCGCTTAGAGTCTCAGCCCCCACCCGGGTTTTTCACTCATCTCCTTGTATCTAACTAAATTTTCTCTTGGTCCAACCACCCTACTTAGATGTGTCACTTTGTATGCCTTGGTTCCTCCTACCATTGGATTTCCTTGGTCTCGATTTTGACTATTTTGGATTTTTAGGTCCTAATATTTCCTATGGGGTTTTTGTTGTATTATGCACATCCTCATTTAGGATTATGGAATTGCTTGGATTTATTCACCTAATAGCACCCAAACATCCTATCATTCGTTGTCTTTTTATTTTTCAGCACATTGGATTCTTCGCATTGTGTGAGTTTTGTTATCATATCGATTCCCCCTCCTACTAGTTTTACTCATCCGATGACCTTATCAATGTTCCTAAGTACCATGAGTATCAACAAATAAATGAATGCAGAAAATAGGAAAGTGGTAAGTAAAATACAAATACAAACATCCAATGAACAAAAAGGCCATAATAATCATCTATATATATATGTCTCGAATCAGTTTTATAAATAGAAAAATTATACAAACACAAGTAGATGGCTCCAACCCATCTCTAGTAAGACTCAAGTACCCTCACCCCTTGAGAGGGTCTCTGGATGCTTTGGGCTAACAGGGTCATGATGTTAGCTGGGACTATATGAGCTAGAGACTCCACCTTAGAATGAACATCGGAGAGGCCTCTCCCTATGCACTTACCAACTATGCCTCTTGTGAGTAATCCTCTCACCACCCTCCAAGCATTTGATAGAAGGGCTACCTAATCATGTACTAGTAGATCTTGTTTGTATAATAAAATTTTTAGAATCACATCTATGTTACCTATAACCACTATTTCTTGTGCAATATGGCTAAGTGAAAGGGAACTAGGGATCCATAAGTGTAATAGGTATGTAGAGAAGTCTCACAACAAGTATAGGGATGATAAGAGTATATGGGAAAGGCATTGATGCGATGGGTGAAGATGGTACTGATATAGTAATTTGTAGCTGAATCATTGAAGTATGATATATATGATCATCACTAATGAGGTCATCTGCTTCATATTCAAAACTAATGAACTGATCATCTTCTTATGTAATGTAAGATGGATGGTAGAGTGCGAAGGGGTTTGGATAGGAATTTGGGTAGGTGTTTCAAGATGGTACCACTCATCTTGATTGAGTTGTGTAATAGGTTGAGATTGATGGGATTCCTCAAGAATAGATCTAGAAGAAGTAGAGGCAATTAGGGATACCTCTCAAACAATCCTCTACTTAGATTTTATGCTACTGAAATTGTAAGATATAATTTGATAGAGGCCAATATTTCTTGTGGGAATAATGTCAAACACCATAATCCCTTTAGGATATTCTCCACAAGGGATGATGGTGCATGTGGTAACTGAAGTAGTCCTAGACACCATCGAACCTATAGGATGTTTTTCATGGGGGCTAATGGCATTTGGAAGAGGGAGATATATGTTTGGGGAAGTCTGATTTTGACATATATAACGATATATAACTCTATGAGTTTGAGGATAGAATGATGTGGTGTATTTAGGCTCTACATAAGCTATGAAACGAATAACATCATACATGGTAACCATGTTTTTGTGAAGATATTTTTTTCAACTACATTATTCATAGCATGTTCTTATTTCTTAGAACTCTCATGGTACTAGGCTTAGGCTTTGGATTAGAGAAGACCTATATTTTTCAATAGCCTAGTTAATTGCTTCAAGATGATACTTTTTTCGTTGCATCATGTAATTTTACTCCTTCATTAAAATTTTCCCGAGTGATGGTATCATGGTAAAATTATGAGCCTAATAAAATGTTCATGTAAACCATGCATAATGCATGAAAGTTCTCATGGGAGTGACCCCAACTAGCATGCCACCAACAGAACTTACTTTCATCATTTCATGTAGGAATAGTTCGATATGGATCTACGATCGGGATAAACAACTTAGGTAAGTGACGTTTCAAATGCTCCTTGATCAATTGTTGATGATAGTCAGCCTAAGTTTTGTTTCTTATTTGGTTTTCAATGTTGAAGATGATTCTATTTTACGAAGTGGAAAGAGGAAGAGTATTATATACTCCATCATCTATCACATTATTTTTCTTAGAATCTTAAAGGATTTGAGTTTTTATTTGGTTGTGTCTTAGGATAAAATTTCTCAAACTCTCTCATGAGATAATATTACATTTTAGTTGGTTTAAAATCTTATTCTAGAGAGGTGGGAGATAAGGACCTCACCTTGTATTGAAGGCGAAGTTAGTGAGCGCATAGGAAAATTTGGAAGATGTTATTGATAGGCATGTTATGTTGAGTGTGCCTAGATAAGTTCTTCCAACATTTAATGAAGGTGTGTGTTGATTAATTTTCATATTTCTTACAATTGATGAAGTCATTAATGTTATTCTAGGTTAAGCTATGATACTAAAATTCATTTACTAAGGCTATCACCAAGGACTCTTGCTCAACTATGGAGTTAGGAGGTAAATTATTGTACCAATCAAGAGAATCTCTTGTGAGAGTGTTAGCTAAGAGCTTTGTGGAAGCCTAAAAATGTCTTTGATCCATTTATTAAAAAAATAAATCAAAAGCCTTAATGTGAAGTGAAGGATCAATGGACCCGTCATAAGAGATGGATGGAGTAATACCCCTAATATCAAAGCTAATAATGTAAGCTGCTAGAGGCTCTTTTTGGACTTCTCTTAGGAATTTTTTGTGGATAGGTAGTTGGTGAATCAGTACTGATTAATCCCATTTGGTAAATTAGGGGACATGGTGCCCCAAGATCTCATTATATGGTCATTAAGTAGTTGATCCAAGTGGGCTTGTATTTTAAGGAATTGAGCCATAGTAGTGGATTTTTATTGGCTAATTCTATCAATGATCTAGAGGGTAACGTTAATAGGGTCAGAATTGGGGATATTATTAGATGTACCTACTTTGGGACCTTTTCCTTTTTCCCCTATCAACAAGTTGTTCGGAGATAAATTCAAGGAGATGTTTCTCGATCATTTATTTTGATTCACCCTTGTATTCAAGAATTTTACCGAGGAAATTTTTAATATCGGGGATGAGTGAAATTTTTTCATTTTGATTTTCCCCTTCCCCATCATTATATAGGCCATTGCGGCGAGTAGGAGGTTTCTTTATAAGGACTCCTACAACACAATAGTCCATGAAGAACAAGAATTAAGCTTCAAGATGAAGGGTTTTAGTAAATGTTTACACAACAAAATCAAAATATCCTAAGCCCAGATACTCCATGATGGAGTGATGATATGGCTAAGATCATGTCCTAAAATAGGCTTGCCGACTGGCCCGACCATGTAAGAAAACTTTCAAGCGCCCGATGGTGTCGGGAGATAGGTTTGCAGAAATAGAAATAATCATCCATGCATGAATTGTTTTTAAAGAAACCAAAGGAATTGTTAAATACATTTTCTAGAACATACGATATTTCCCTAGATGATGGCATCTTGTGTAGGCCATTTTTGGGTTTTCAATATTTTAGTGATTTGGAATGAGGTCAAAATTGGATATGGATGCTTTTAATGAGTTTTCATCGATGAGGAGCTCTGTAGGGTTCATGTCTTGTTCACCATAAATGTATGGTGGGCCAATATATGTCTCGATGGATTACACTCCTAATACTTTCATTCTACAAGGGTATGAGGTAACGAATTAGAGACACACATGAAGCTGGAACATGGTTAATTGATTTAAAGGGGCTACAATGAGAGCTAAGGTCACATATCTAGAGGGAACTAGTACCTACAATAGATAAACATAGGGTATAAAATACCCACAATAAAGATAGAGGAAATTACCCTTCTAGGATATCGATAAATGGGGAGAGGTGTATATTGAAAGGAGGATAGTAAAAGCATGCACAATCTATTCTACTATAATGTAACTGAAATGCGACAAAGATAAAGGAAATAAATGCTAAGGATTTGATCATATAAGAACACTATTATAAATAGCACCCATTTTCATATAATACTAAGCTAACATAGAGCAATGGGAAAGGGAAATGAACTAATCTATGCAAAATGACGAAGAGAGTTAGAGTAGTTGTTGACATGTTGTGCTTTAGTTATTTTCATTGATGTAAAATCCCATTAATGAAAAATAATATGATGGATTGGATTCATATGATTCTCAATATTATGGTGACATGGAGATTCAAGTGTGTTCTTGGTTGCATGAGTTGTTTAAGTGAGAATCACTCGTTAGCATGTCTAATCAGGTGACCTAACTAGCCTAGGTGATGGAGCATGATGGTTTGATCTTCTTGATAGCTTGAGGTTCTTGGTAGTAGAATTAATATAATATTTTTAGTGTTTAGTCACTCACATGAGTTTCAAGATGCAAATATAGGTTGAAGACCAAGACACAAGTGCTCATTTGGACTAGGTATGGGTGCTTTAGGAGGCATGAGGATAGGTTATGGAGATATGTGAGTAAATATAAGCATGAAAGGATGTCAAAAATATATTATAGGTATTTTAGGACCTTTTGAAGAAGTTTTATAGTGATTTATGATTGTATTTCAGTGGACCCTAACCTAGGTAGTGTAAAACACTAAGGGCTAGCTATGCAAATGAGGTGGGATGAGAATATGGAGTGGTTTTGAGATAGGGTGATGATTTTAGATGATGAAAAGAATTTTCTTGGAGGTATGGTAAAAATTTAGAGTCATTCTGAAAATCATTTTGTAAGATAAGTTAGTTTTGGTGAAACATGGTCCAAGAAAGGGTGTTTTCTAGCTCAAATTTCACCTTCTAATGCTCACCCTGATTTTTTTGCTTTACATGAGACCTTGTGGATTTTGTGGATGTTTGTACATTGAGTCTTTAAGGTTAAAAATAATAATGATTTCATTTCATTTGTCAAGTTTGTATGAATGAAGGTTAAGAAGGTAAACAACTTTTTCTATTCTAGAAACCCTAGCTCAAAAGTGGTAAGAGAGATATTGCTCATAAGTTCCCATAATCGATTTATAGTGAATGGATTATTATTTTAGTTATGTAGAGGAATATTCCATGTTTCGAGAAAGGTATGGTATTGGTTTTGGTGATGAGTGGACCCCACTCAAACAACTCAATTTTTGAAAAAGTTCAGTTTGGGAAAAAGTTATCCAAACGAGTTGAAAAATAAATGGTCATTGTTTTATTTATGTGAGTTTTTATTGATGTACATGGTTGTTTTAGGCCATGGTTATGCATAAAAATGGAAAAGTATGCCCTATTTGTGAAGACTAAGTAAAGGGCAATTTTGGGGAAGTTTTAGGCCTTTTGTAGAGATCGAAAGCTTAGTTGAAGGCCTTAGTTGGAAGGAGTTTCAATATATTATAGAAAGAGGATTTAGATGGATTTCCTTTGTTATACATTTTGGCTCATTATTATGAGATGTGATGGGTCATCTAGGTTAGTTTGTGATAAATAAGGTTGTTGGTTTTCCAAGACAATTGTCTTTTCTCAAAAATGTAGTGATTAAAGCATGAGATGGATGCGTTGATGCTTTATATCACATAGAAAGTGCATAGGGATGAATATTGTTCATATTGAAGGGATTTTGAGGTATTTAAAGTGGAAGAAAGGGTTAAAACAAGTTGATATTACAAAATAGGTTTTTGGGCATCATGGTTTGGAGAAGAGGAAAGTAGTTGTGCTTTGAACATATGGGTGTTTTATGATGTCTAACATACATGGATATGATTTAAAGGTCCCGACGAATTCGAGATAGTGGTCCCATTCCATATTTTAGTTGATCTTGGGTGGTTTTGTGGCCTAAAGGTGAATACAAGGTGCTAGAAACAACTATTTGGTGAAAGATATGGGCATACGGGCTCATACTATGATTTATTTGAATGTTTCACGTAAAAGTGTGACCATTTTTTATGTTTAAATTTCATATTACACATATATGGTGAATTTTAGAGCTGGAATATCCATAGTTTTGGTGTTAGTGGATTTTTCTCATCATTGTGATAGGGTTTTAAGGTGTTTTGGTGAAAGATGAGAGGTTTTGGGAATGGACAACCTATATGGGTCATATGTGAATGTTTTAATGATTAAATTGGTATATTTGTAAGTTTTATTTGTCTAACAAAATAAGGGAAACTGACTTAGTTTGAATTTGAATCATGAGGAGCATATAAAAGTGTCATGTTTTTATCTTTATTGGGTGTTAGTTGCTTTTCTATGAAAAGTGTGACCAAGGTAAGAGTTTTTGGCAATTATGAAGGCTTAGTTTCATAAATGTGATAGTGCATGGAAGGTTGAAGAATGTTTGGAATATTTTGTGCAAGGGTTTGAAAAAAATAAAAGTGAAGAAAGTGAGAGATAGAGTGAGTTGGAGAAGCTAGGATTTGAAGAAGGGTTTGAAGGTGTTTTGATCTTAATCTTGTGATCCCCATCAGCTGAGTTATAGCAAAGTATATCTTGAGTGATATCTTCATTTAAATTTGGTGTGGTGCTTCATACTCATGAAAGTCTCTTATTGTGAATAATATAAATAACAATTTAAGGGTTTATGTTCCTTATGTGGTTTGTGCCTCACTAAATAAATATCTTTTGATGTGTAATATTCATTTGAGTATTTTTAGTGAGTCTTGTGAGCAAAATATTTAGTTTTTTTCTTCCCTTGTGGGTTTCCCACTTATACATTGTGTTATGGTGTTGTTTCTCTTGTCCATGGTTTATTGCATATATGTTATATGATGTTATGAACACATTAATGGATGATTATGTTTACCAAGTTTCTCGTTCTTAATGAGGGTTAATGCACTAGCTACTAAAGAAACTAGCAAACTCAGAAATGTTGGAGGGTTTATGTTACCTCGAGATATGATGTGATACGGGCGCAAGATGATGATGGATTCCGTTGTTGCAAATCAGAAAACCTGTAGATAAGACTAAAAATGATATTGATTAGATGGATTTATGCGGGCACTTCTCGAGAAAATGCCAAATCCAAGAAGCTTTTGGCTTCCTTTCATAGATGTTAACCCCCATTGCTTAGAAAGAGTGAAATAAAGAAAATATTATAGATAACATGTAGAAATAGCAACAACATTGAATCTAGAAAATGATTAAAACTTATTTAAAGTTGATTTGATTGGAATAACTATAAAATAAGGGTTACCTAGTCTAGGTTGAAGACGGCTGGACTATGTGCGCAGAAGGTCGACAAAGTGACACGGGAGGATGGATCTAAACCTGTAGATAAAATATGCCGACCTATAAGGTCAGAATGTAACCTCGAAGATGATAAAGGTATGTAAGTGTTGTGAGAGGATCTATAGAGAGGAATTAGGGATGGAAAGATAGGAACAAGAACACTAATGGAGAATTTGGACGAATTATTGGATGAACTAGGATACAATGACGGAGACCGGGGAGAGATTGGTAGAAATTATATCCGATAAGTATAAATTAGAGAATAAAAGAGTGGATAGGTAACATGTAATCAACGGAGTTGTAGGAAAAGGCTTCTGATTGTTCTTGGATGTTACATAAGATGCTCTATACCTAAAAAGGTTAGGACCAAACAATATGCAATGATATGATAGATATTGCAAAATCCATATAACAATGATGTAAAATCTCACAAGGGATGAACTGAGCGATGCAAGCACATGGATGGAATATCCGGAGGGTCTATAGAAATCTCAAGAATGCTCAGGTGTGAGGAAGGATACTTAGGTCACAAGAAGGCTCGTATTTGCATGCATCTCATTCTAATTGAAGAATAAAAAAGAAAGCTCTCATCTTTATAGGTTTAATGATGACTAGGCTAGGTCGTTGTTGAATGTGGGGTAAATTTCCCCAATGGGACTAGATTTTTTATTTTAGTGTGATTTTATGTTTTTACGGGTGGCGGAATGCTTTAGAGCATATAGGAAAGAAGATGATGATATGTGCATAGTTAGTACATAAAAATAGATTGAAGAAAATCTTAGAAAAACAAGGGGGTGGATTTAGGATAAAAGCATCCTAAATAGAATGTAGGTTAGGAAAGGGAATGGGTATTAATTAACTAATAGGAATTACTTAATTGATAGGAATAGATATTAATATGGATGGAATAATTGGGCATGTAAGATATTAAATGATTAATTAATTAATGTGGCTTAATTAATTAATGGGGATTGGATGGGAATTTAATTAGATGAAGGGGATGAATAAAATAAATATGTGCACATGGGTGATCAAGGGTATATACCAAATTTAGGTGTCTACATTTTTCCCCTTTTTATTGAGTGGTTTGAGCTAGCAAGCCATGAGACAAAAAATGATGAGTCATACAAGGATTGAAAAAGGATTAATTATAATTTCCCCCTCAAATGAGCGATCGATGATGTCAAGAGAAATTGATGAAGCATTTGAAAAATTTAGATGAAAAAGGGCGGTGGGTGTAGAAACAATGGGTAAAATGATTACCAGGGAAAAATGCCCTAGGAAAAAGGATCGCAATATAAATAAAAATTATAGCGGTGACTCAATATCACATCAGTAGAGGAAAATTGTGGTCTCAACATAGACAAGCTATAACGTTCTACCGACCAATGAGTGGGTGAAAATATCTGTAGTATGGATGCAGACAAGATAAGTCATAAAAATATACGCAATTATATGCGAAAAGCTATGTGAAATCCTTCATACACAAGGAATTGAGGGAATATGTATGTGTGCATGAGGACGTAAATGAACGATATGGTGCCCAGTAGGACATGAGAAAAAAATTCCAAGATGTCAAAATGAAAAAGTAGGTGATGAAGTAATATGCCCCAAAAGGGGAAAGTATGGTCGCGAAGGCAAAAAGGGAAACAAAATATGCCCGGTGAGGAAAGTATGGCCACAAAGGAAGAAAGGAAACAATATATGCCCCAAGTGGGGAATTATTGCACAAAGGAAAAAAGGGACAAAAATATTCCCAAGTGGGGAAAGTATGGCCACAAAGGTGGACTTGATATGAAGAATGTAATGCCCAAAGGGGAGAATGAGTATGGCCTTAAAGGAGGACTTCATGCGTGGATTAAATAGAATCGTGAATTAAAAATGCCCAAAAGAGGAGTGATCATGGCCACAAAAGGTGGACTTAGGGGGCATGATAGGATTAAAATGTCCAATGGAAAAAGATACAACCCTAGATGTGGACATAGAAATTAAGTATTCCCGAAGGAAGAATAGTTTGAGTTTTCCATCAAAAATCCTTGAGGGAAAATGATTATGGCCACAAATGTGGACTTAATGGTAAAAAATAGATGATTCCCTAGGAAAGGATGTAAGGAAGGAGGGAAAAGGCCCTAAATGATTATTGTCAAGAGGAGTCGATGGCGACTATGTCCAAGTGATGGTGACACAAAGGAGTCAATGATGACTGAAGTCGATTCTGCTATATGAGCTCGAGGGTAGGCCAACGATGCTAATTTTCATGGATGAAGTTGTGGGTGAGAGAAAAAAATTAAAGGGAGAGCTGAGATATGGAAGTCACCAAAGCTGTAAAAGAAGCACTAGAGGGTATGGAGGATGGTGAGTAACAAAACCCACACTAGTTTTTATTCAATTTAATGATTTATTTTGAAGTTTTTGTAAAAACAAAGGATGACGCCTTGAGGCGGTTGGCAGCGACCCGGTGTGGGTCAACATCAATTAGACCCTCGGTTGTCTTGATTGACCCCAAAATCTATCAACTCAACCTAGGTTGGCGTTGACCAGGGTTAGATTATGTAAGTTACAATTAGATTGAAATTTTAATGAAAACTAAGGTATTTTGGATGGATTTTGGATCAAGGGTCTAATAGATGTCTATTTTATTTGTGTTTACGTGCCAAAGAGACCCTATATCCGAGAGATAGAGTGCCTACTTTGTACAAGCATATTAAAGGAGATGTGACAGATGCTAAGTGGGATCACTTGGAAGTAGTAGGGTATGGTAGATTCAGATATTATCAGAGGATCCCACAGGATGTGGGGCTTATGCTTGGTTTGGTGGAGAGCGGTGGGATAGGCGAGATAGGGAAATTTTGGTTTAGGACAGGGGAGATGACAAGTTACCACAGGGGATGTGTATCAAATTTTGAGATTGCTTGATACTGATCGAGAGAAGATAGTTTCCATTACTAATGAGGAGAAATCAGCAGTATTGACATGGCTATTTGGAGCCGATGCACCCCACATTATATTTTCTTCAGGGATTTTTCATTTGAGTTGAGATATGAAATTGGGGAACCACATAGCCATTTGATTTACATGGTGATGACGGACATGTCATGCTATTATTTTCAAGACTCTGGTGGGGCTTGATTTCCATGGGCATTAGTTGGTGTGGTGGGAGACATCGTGTACCACCAGACAGTGTTTTCATTGAGGAACACTTTGTTGGCTCAGGTTTACCATGAGCTTTCTATGTCTGAGAAGCAGGTAGGAGATCGGGATTGGATGTGGATTTCTTATTCCATTACTGGTCATATGAGAATATAGTAGTGATTTGGCTACCAGCACTTCCTTGGGTTACAAGACACCACATTTAGTTAGATGTGGGATTTTTGAGATGGAGGGTTGATCGGGCCTTTAGCAATAGGATTGAGAGGAGATTGGATTGGTATGTAGATCAACTTGTAGAGTTGGATGTTGATCAGATTAGGTGGTGACCATAGTGATACTTCCTAGCATGGTCACGTTTAGACATAGAGGTAGCATGGATGAGGAGGATGGGGTGGATGCGGGGAGATGACTAGAGATGATAGAGGTTGTTCATTTCGATTGAGTGTGATGATAATTTGGGGTCATGTAGACCATACCCGATGGTGCTATTTTGTATAGATGGGAGTAGATAGGCAGAGAGAGTTCTTGAGTCCCATCATTGTTGATCTGGTGGAGGAAGAGGTGAAGCCATGGGATGAGGATGATGACATTGGATTCGAGGCTGGTTTGTGTGATTGGATGGCTACTATCTAGGAAGCTAGGGTGGCTATGGAGAGAGGCGATGAGGAGGAGATAGAGGAGATGGAGATTAATTGAGATGCGGCTCCTAGAGGAGGTGGAGATGGTGGAGCAGAGGAGTCTTCATAGGTTGTACGCTCACGTGCCGAGCTAGGTCAGATGATATTTGAGAGAGACATAACTATGAAGTAGTGGGATGTGGTCACTCGAGAGAGGGAACATGTTATTTAGGAGAGAGACTACTACAGGTGATAGATGGAGGCCTACATGGCCAATTTTGGTGATCTTTCTACTATTTTGGAAAAGAGTTGGTGAGTGGTGCCCAAACATCTCCACAAGGGTTGGGACATGGAGTGCCTCCCGACATGATTTCCATGGATGGATACAAGATGCTAGCCATAGAGGCTATATATTACGAGGGGATCTTCTTCGAAAAGATGAGGAAGATAGTGCGCTACTAAGAGCACCTACAAAGGACATTGGCAAGAGGAGAAGAGTCATCTATAATCTCGATGATTATGGCACAATGACAAGGACTAGAAGAAATACACGAGGGTGATAGAGAGGTGCGGGGATCAAGCGGTGTACCTACCCCAATGGGCGAGGACTTGAGACCCTCATATATTCACTTCAGATATTTTTATAGCATTTCTACTTTGAGGGAGCCCCTAGAGGGCCGTGATGTATTGATACACTTTTTGATATATGATATATGGTTTTTGTGGATTATCATGTGTTCATTATGTGATGTGATGAATTTTAATTTGATGTGATGATGATTTTATATTATATGTCATGATGATGGCTTTTAGATTAGATGTGATAATGATGGTTACTCTAGAATGTAAGTTTGTTTTATATTTGATGATGATGGTGAAATAAATGTATGATTAGATGGTTATTTTAAATGGACATGTGTATGAATAGAATGATGATATAAATGTTTGATGTGTTAATTAGGATTAGGACTATATGTTTTGTGTTTAAATTTGATCATGGTGATTGGAATGTATATGGGTAAAATGTGATGAAAAAAATAAGAATGAATTTGATGAATGATGGATGTAAGGAAGAATAAATGTGTTGTAAGATAGATAGATAACATATAGGTGATTGAGATGAAGAAAGATGTGCTTAAAAATAGATGTGATAGGATTATGATTAAATACCTCGCAATGGTAGCGACCTATAGATGTGAACAACACTACATTATTGCAAGGAAAATATAAGGAAAAGGTTCCTCCAAATGCATTTGAGGTAAAAAAAAGTGGATCCAAGAAACGCAAGGCACATGTGACCAAAAAAATGTTAGCAAATAAAAAATTATAGTTAGTTATATCAAAGATCATGAGGAAATAATGGATGAAATAATCTCATAAACCTAATGTCAACATCATAAATAGGTCTGAGATGTATTTTTACAAGGGAAAGAGGGTTCTCCAAAAGTGGTGTTCCCTAAAAATATGCCCCAGCTCTAGGAAGGGGAAAAGAGCAAACTGGATAATGCAGGAAGTCTGCTAGAACAAATTTGATCAATGCGGGAAGCTTTCTTAGGATGCTAATGGAAGGTTGATCAATGCAAGAAGCCTTCAAATTATATAAGGAGTAGCCATCCTTCAAGGGTATAGTCTACTTTATACAATCTATAGATGGCGAGATTGTATGATATCCTGTCTTTTGAGGGATCAATCTATTTATTTCATTTTTGTTTTTGTTTTTGTTTTTTATTTTCATTCTTTTTATTTTTTTCTTTTTTCATGAATAGTTGTCCTTCAAGGATCAATTTGTTTATGATAAATTTTATTTTTGACAAGAGCATCCATGAATTTTGATTTTTCCATGGGGAGAGCTAGTACTAGCTATGTAGACCACTAAGGAGGGGAAATTGAGAATTGAGGAGAATTGATATGATGTAGGAGGTGAGGATGAGTTTGTTGGTGGTGGATTGGGGAATGATTTTCTGAAGATATCAGGTGGTGAAGATTGGATTGATTGAGGAGATATATGATGAGGAGAAGTAAGATCATGATAATATGATATGTATTGGACGAGAAGAAGATCGATTGGGGAAAGATAGGAAGATGAATAGGCTAGATAGGAAAAGTCACACTAGGTGAAGTGGAGATGATAGAAGATGTCGGGGAAGGAGTGGAATCTACCAATCAGCGTGGTTGAGAAGTAGAGGGTCTACCGAAAAGGTAGTCATAGATGGGGTTAGAAGAAGGTATAGAAGTAACCAAGGGTTTGGATGGGGTCATGATGGATTGTTGAGAACTACTCGAGGAGAAGTTTGATTCAATTTTTAACAAACATTTCAAGAAAACAATTCCTTTTATTTTGTGATTAAGAATAAGAAAAAGAAAAAGGGGGATGGATAAAAAGGACCAAGGAGAAAGAAAATTATGTTTGATTACGGGTAAGTTGTGGCTAAGGAATATATGAGGTAGCTTCTTCTTTGGGTGATGAAATCCCAATCATTTTACAAGGAAAGGTAGTGCTTTGATGTATGGTTTGATTTATAAATTTTAAGTTGTGTGATAAGATATGTGATGCAGAAGGTTGAACCCCTATTTAGACTATGTGATCAAGCAGGATGTAAAAAGAATGTTCTTTTTAAACCCAAAATGAAGTGTGATATTTGATGAGGACACAGAAAATAATGTAAAATTGTGATGCAAGAAGGAGAAAATAGGAAAAAGTGAGGAATACCTAGATAACACTTTTCCTATTTATCTACACTTTTGAACGATGAGAAATCTAGGCCATGAACCCAACACAAGAAAGCAATAAAGTGGAGCCTCATGCTGCAGTGTTAGTGGAAGACAAGAAATATCGAATATATATATATAGATAGATAGAAAGAGACCCTTTGAAAGGGTATTTGCACCTTTGGGCATGCGGGAATGTTTACCAAGTTTCTCATTCTTAATGAGGGTTAATGCACTAACTACTAAAGAAACTAGCAAACTCAAAAATGTTAGAGGGTTTATGTTACCTCGGATATGATGTGATACAAGCACAAGATGATGATGGATTATGTTGTTGTAAATCAGATAAAACCTAAATATAAGACTAAAACCAATAATGATTAGATGTATTTATGTAGAAGATGCCTGAAAATTCTAGCTCCAAGAAGCTTTTGGATTCCTTTCATGGATGTCAACCCCATTTCTTAGAAAGAATGAAATAAATAAATTATTATAAACAACATACAAAAATTACAACAACACTAAATCTAGAAAATGATTAAAACTGATTTAAAGATAATTCGATTAGAATAAATGTAAAATAAAGGTTACGATATGGGTTGACGATGACCTAGAATGTGGGAATGCATGTTGTGGTGACACGGGAGGATGGATCTGAACCTATAGATAAAATATGCAAACTGCAATGTTTGAATACAACTTGGAAGCTAATAAAGGTTAGTAAGTGCTATAAGAGGATCTACAAAAAGGAGCTAAAGATGGAAAGAAATGAACAAGAACAAGAATGGATAATTTAGATGAATTATTAGATGAACTAAGTTGCAATCGATGGAAACTAGGAGGGGTTAGTAGAGGCAGTATCGAGAGAAGTGAAAATTTGAGGATAAAAGAGTGGATATGGCAACCCTGCAATTAAAGGAGCTGTAGGAGAAGGTTGTTGAGTGTTCCTTGGATGTTGTAGAAGATGCTCTATACCTACAAAAGGTTAGGAACAAATAATATGCAATAATATGATAGATATTACAAAATCAAGATAACAATTATGGAAAATATCGTAAGGGATGAATGTTAGTGATGCAACCATGTTGATGGAATGTGCGGAGAGGGTCAGTAGATGTCTCAAGAATGCTCACGCATGATCAAGGATGCTTAGGTCACAAGAAGGCTCATATTTACATGCATCTAATTCTGATTGAAGAATAGAAATAAATAACTGAATGTTATAGGGTCGATGATGAATGGGTTGAGTTTCCACCGATTGTAGGGTAATTTTCCCCAATGTGACTAGATTTTTATTTTAGCGTGATTTAATGTTTTTAATGGATGGAAAAATGCTTAAAGCATATAGGTGGGAAGATGATGAGATGTGGGTAGTTAGGGCATAAAAATAGATGGGAGAAAAGCTTAGAAAATCAAGGGGGTGGATTTAGGATAAAAGCATCCTAAATAGAAGGTAGGTTAGGGCAAGATAATGGGTATTAATTAATTAATATGAATTAATTAATTAATAGGAATAAAGATTAATATGGATGGAATAATTGGGCATGTAAGATATTAAATTATTAATTAATTAATGTGGCTTAATTAATTAATGTGGATTGGATTAAAATTTAATTAGGCGAAGAGGATAAATAAAATAAATATGTGCATGTGGGAAATCAAGGCTATAGATACCAAATTTAGGTGTCTCGGGTTAATTGATTAATGGTTTAAGAAAGAAATTTGAAATTGTAATTAAGTTTCTAAGGACACAATTACTCCCTCTCTTAGTATATTTTGCTTCCAAAGAATTGGTATCGAGTATGTCCTTTTGGATAATTTTGATCACTAGAGAGGAGATCCTTTGAAGCACAAAAATGGAAATTCTGCAGAGTGTTTTATGTACCAACAAGGTACCTTTATTTAATGGTGATAATTATGATATTTGAAATTTGAAGATGAATAATCACATTATGTCCCTAGTGTTTGATATTTGGGAGGCTATCGAGATGGCTATCTTGCTCTTTTTCACCACACCCGGCTAGTTCGCATAAAAGAAGGCATGTAGTGACATTTCAAAGGCTTTTAATACTATCATATGTGTTCTAAGAGAATCTAATATGGGAAAGGTAATGCATTTTAAATCAGAAAAGAAGATTGGGAAAGAATTTAAGTTTTGTATGAAGGAGACTCCAAGGTAAGAATTGCTAATCTTCAAACTTTTAGAAATCAGTTTGAAGGTATTAAGATGAGTGATGATGAGTCCATTGTATCATATTTTCTTAGAGTCAACAAGATTTTAAACAATATGAAAGCACTAGGAGAAGATGAAAAAGAGGAATTTATTGTCCAAAAGGTTTTAGATCCCTAACTCCAATGTTTGATTCTAAAGTATCTCGTTATTGAAGAGGAAAAGTATTTGACTTCTTTAAAGATGGATGAGTTACATGGGACTTTTATTTCATATGAAATGAGGATTGGTGATTCCAAACCAGCCCAGTGAGATGTTTCTTTAAAATCTGAAACGAAGATGCCAAAGGACAAGAAGAACATGAAGGTTGATGATGTTGTTGAGTTTAAATATTAAGAACTTTTCGTAATGCTTTGTAAAAGATTCAAGATTGGATTTGGAAAATACAAAGGTATTCTTCCTTGAAAATGCTTAAAATGTGGTAAGGTAGGACATTTTTCAATCAATTTTCCTCATAAGAATAAGAAGGAAGATCATGAGGAACATGAGCATGATGTAGATCCTTATAAGAAGTATCACAAGTATGGTAAAGGACAAGAAGAACATGAAGGTTGATGATGTTGTTGAGTTTAAATATTAAGAACTTTTCGTAATGCTTTGTAAAAGATTCAAGGTTGGATTTGGAAAATACAAAGGTATTCTTCCTTGAAAATGCTTAAAATGTGGTAAGGTAGGACATTTTTCAATCAATTTTCCTCATAAGAATAAGAAGGAAGATCATGAGGAACATGAGCATGATGTAGATCCTTATAAGAAGTATCACAAGTATGGCAAAGGAAAGAATATTTTTAGAGATCTTGATGACAAGAAAAAGAGTTTTCATACAAAGGAAGGGGATTGCTTGTCTGATACTATTATTGTTGTTTTATATTCTAAATATTAATTTCATCATGAATATGTTTGAAATGAGGTGTTATTCATGACTAAATATGTCATGAGATCCTCTTGTGATGGTTCTTCATTGTTAGGTGATTTCATATCATGTTATTGTAGCTATTCTGAAGAAGATGAAGAGCATGTTAAAAATGATCTTGAAGGTATCCAAATTGAGTTAAATAATGTTGTAACTATGAACAATAATTTAGACTTTCAGGTCAAATATTATGAGAATAAGATTCATGTTCTAGAATAAAATCATTGGTCTAAAACAAACAAATTCAATTAGTCAATTAGACTACTAGAAGTAAAGGTAAATCTTCTTGTCTCTAGTTTGCGAGATAAAGAGAGGATTTGAACCAAGTTTTAAGAATATGTATAGTTACTAAGGAAAGAACTATTGGAGGTTGGAAATAAAACCATGTCCTTTTAGAAATTTTAGAAGAGTGTCAATTATCTAGATGACCTTCTTGCCAAATAGAGATTAGAAGGTGATAAATAAGGATTGGGCTTTAGTAATGACATCAAGGGAAAGGATATGAATCTAGAAGAAAATATTCCAAGAAATAAGGAAGCAAAACCAAATGAAAATGATGAAAATAATGAGATCTTCACTAAATATAATGTCAAGACAAAACCAGTAAGGTAGTCAAATGCTTCAAGGTATGCAATATCTTTCAATGGTTCTTTTTACTTTTAATGGGTTTGGTTATAGGTAAAAGGAGTTTAGAAGGTATATTATATATGACCATCCATGGAGAGATATTATGAGTGAGAAAGCTAAGTGTGCGGTATGCTACAATTGCAATGAGAAAGGTCATGTTGCTAGATTTTGTTTGTATGATCCACCTAGTCAAGTTGAAGGCTACAAATGAAAGATTTCAGTTATGTGCTTTAGTTGAAATGACATTGGTCATAATTCTAGAGAGTGTCAGTATGGTCACTCAAGACAATTTAAAAGGTTTAAAGGTCCTAAGATATGAGAAAGAATCTTTCAAAGGTCTAGAATGCATGATAATAGTCAAGGAACAATTTGGGATCCTAGAAAGATAATGGTGCCTCATCAAGAGTAGGCATTTATGGAAAGAAACATATGATTAAGAAATCAGATTAGAAGAAAGGATATGGAGGTGATTTTCAAGACATTATCATAGATCCTTCATGACGTCATATGCATCTACTAGGCTTCTTAGAGGTATATTAGTTCATATGAAGCATTGGAGTGAGGGGAGTTGTCTAAGTTCATGTTTATCTCCTCAATTGGGTCAAGGTATTTTGTGTTAAGATTTTAATCATGTTCTAAATTTATATTTAGTTTCTCAAAGTGGTGTAAGTGTCTAGATCATTGCCATGTTGTCTCTAATAATGTATGACTATGTACTTAAATTTGTCTCTTCACGATCATGGTGCATTGTAGGTTTGGTGACTCAATTTTGCGAGGGTCATGTTGGTGTCTCATGAGAGGTTTGTTAAGTCATGACATTCATGTACATATTCTTCTTTTAATCTGAATTAGAGATTAGTGTTCTTATCAAGCACAAAGTTTTTGTAACTTCATAAATTTGGTTTTTAGTCCATATTGGTTAAGTCAAGAGAGTCATAGTATAGTAAATTGTGCAAAGTATACTTAATCATGATATATAATAGAAGTTAAGTCTTTCGAGTTAAGAAAAGAAAACTTGAGTGTCAAAATATTTGAGTCATTTCATGGATTATTCTCAAGTATGTAAGAATTCTAGGTCTAGGAATGACTCAAAAGAGTTTCTTTACTATCATCTTGATCACGATTAGGTGTCATTGCATCATGCTTCAAATGGAACAAAGGAAGTTCAATCTTTTTAAAGGGGTGTTGAAGATGAAATGAGTCATAAATAATGATGAATTGATCAGAACTTCATGACAAAGAAAGTTTTTTGTGGTGTTGTTGAATATTTTTGAGGTCAAATCAAGAGGGATTCAATAATTCCCAAGAAGGGGTATGTAAGAAAGGTTACTCTTGAAGGTGAAAATGATGGAATCCAAAGCTAAAACTTGGAGCAGTGCATATAGAATATGTATACATCATTATTCAATAATTTTTATGCTCCAATAGTATCCCAAATGGTTGGAAGTTGTGACAATGTTCAGTCTTGACAGTGAATGTGCTAAAAGACCTAATTTCAAAAGAATGAATTTCAAATCAAGAAATTTTTCTTGAGTATCAAAATACAAGGTTCATGGAGGTGTTAATGTGTCAAAATGGGTACTCAAGACATGTATGGTTATCTTACGAAACTGAATTAATTTAAATTTAGGTGTGATTTTCCATTGACTAAGGGCTATTTGTGGGTCAGTTGTGTGTGCAAATTGGTGATATGGAGATAGTATAGTGAACAATTTGATGACTCTCAGATATTTTAAATGCATGAACAAGGCTGTGAAATCTTTATATGAATCCTATAATTTGTGAAATTCCAAGATATGTGGTGTTTTTATCATTACAACAAGATTTAATGTTAAATATTGAGAGACTTCATACAAACATGTAGGTGGTGTTTTTTTACATTGATATATGTGAGTTCCTTGGGAGTGTGCATGATCATCTATGGTATTAGATAGATAAGTGTAGCCTACATGATCTATTACTTAAATTAGTACATCACAGTACCTATCCAGTTAATAATATTATGAGGAAACAATGTCTTGTGAGCTCGAGAGGTCTAATTTGGGGTGCTTTGGTATGTTGATAAGTTTAATACATTCTTGATGAGGTTGAGCTTTTAATATTAGGTATATTAATATGTGAACGAGATTATAGGCATTAAGATGTGCAAGAAAGATGGAAATAACATGTGGCCTACTTATTTCTCCACGAGTAAAGATAACTTTCTACAAGTATAGAGTATGTGCAAGAGGTCGAAGATAAAGCTTCCACACATATGTGGTATTTGAAAAGTATATCTATGATGTGTTGAGATGATATTAGAATTTTCATGTAACCTAAAAAGTGTATGTCATCTCGGAAGAAGTTAAAGGTGTGTCTAGTTGGCTAGGTTTTAGAAGAAGTGGTTTAAAGACTGAAAATATTAAAAGATTGTAACCCTAAAGGCAAGTTAGGTATACCTACAATATAAAGGTCAAAATGAAATTGCCTTTGATGTTTGAAGGTTCTCTATGTCATTCATGTAAGGTTCCTATTAGATATAAAAAAATTCTACTCATCATTGATGTAATCAAAGGAAATTATATGGATAGTACTATGGTCTGTGGGTGGCTAGTTTGTCTCAAAATTTAGACCTATAAGACTGTGTGCAATCTCAAGTTAGGAGGAGATCATTTTCTCCTTCATCAATACATATGATGTGTGATTGAACACTTTAAGGATAGAGAAAATGAAAATTTTTAGGTGTGTATGGATGGTAGCTTGTATATGTGAAGTGTTTCTAGTGTCATGATGTAAAAAAGCATGGTACAGTCGATTAGCCCATCGAACACTGGGAGACAATTTTATCGAGTAATCTAGGTGGGTAAAGTGGTTAAAAACAATTTATTGTGGATAATGGAGTTTAAACGTGTTTTATAAGATGTATTTTTTCTTCTTTACTTGAGATAGTCAAGGTGGCATTGTTTTAAGGTTGTTAGGACTGAAAAAGTGCTTTAAGGTAGTGTCTAAGTGATTTGAATCATTCTCGTCGCATGATATCAAGGCATGAAGTCAAATATTTGTTTTGTTCTACTAGAATGAGATGGTATAAGTCCAAGGGAGTGTTTAGGAGGTGTGTCATTGCATGCTTGTGGTTCTAAAGACTATCAAATATTGCTAAATTTGCACTTAAAGAGTTGTTAAATTTACACTTAAGAGAGGTAAGAAGTCAAAATGTTGGAGATAATTCAAGATATGAGTCCTATCAAGATAAGAAAGATATTTGAATGAGGATGTTGGCTTCAAGTCATATTTGTTAAAATGTTCATAAGTTGGATGATTTAGTTTTAGGTCTACTACGAGCTTTTAAAGGTTGAACATGGTCAAAACAAGGTATAATGTGATGAAAACATGCTCTTACTCGCTATAATGTAGAAAGTTGTGAGGTTCTTTCACTCAAGAGAGAGGTAAGAAATATTCTCTTAGTTATAGATTCATCATTTTTGATGTTTTTTAGGTGTTTTGGATGCTTCTTATCAAGAGGGTCATAATGTTTTTATGCCTTGAAAGTGGCCAAACTCATTTTTTGTGAAAATGACTAGATTGTGAGCTAGTATGAAGATATTTGTTGATTTTTCCAACCAATTGTTGATCCTATGAAGTTTATAAATGTGAATATCATGCATGTTTAGGTATGATTTTTCATTAATGTAAAAAGGGGGAGAAGTTTGAGAGGTTTTCCATCAATGACAAAGGGGGAAATTGTTGGCATGTTGTGCTTTACGTGTTGTCATTGATGTAAATTACCATTAATGAAAAAGAAGATGATATATTAGATTTAAATGATGCTCATTATGATGGTGAAATGAAGATTAAATTGTGTTCTTGTTTGCATGAATTTATTAAGTGAGAATGGCTTGTTCTAAGAAGCCTAATCATTAACCTAGCTAGCCTAGGTAATGGAGCATGATGGTTGTAGCTTCTCCATATCTTGAGGTGCATGGTAGTAATATAGAGAGCATGTTTTGGGATTTTTTATTCACTAACTTGAGTTTCATGATGCAAATATAGGTTGAAGACCAAGAATCAGTGCTCATTTGGACTAGGTATGGTGCTAAGAGGCACGAGGATGACTAGTGGAGTTATGTGAGTCTATAGAAGTATGTAATTGTGTAAATACAAGATATTACAAGTACTTTACAAAATTTTGGAGAATTTTATGGTTATTTATGATGGTATTTCAGTTGACCCTAACCTAGATACTACAAACACCTAAGGGCTAGCTATTCAAATGACATGGGATGAGAATATGAAGAGATATTTGCGATATGATTATTAATTGATATGATGAATAGAGGTTTCGTAGACGTGTGAGAAAAATTTGGATTTATTCTAAAATGGATTTTGTATCATAAGTCGGTTTTGGTGAAATAGGGTCCAAGAAAGGGTGTTTTCTAGCTCGAATTGCATCTTCGATGCTCACCCTAAATTTTGTGATATTTATGGAGCCTTTTGTATTTTATGGATGTTTCTAAATTTAGTATACATGGTTTTAAAAAAAAATCAGGTCATTTCATTGTCATGTTTTTATGAACAAAGGTTACGAAGGAAAATAACTTTTTGTGTGCTTAGAACCCTAACTCAAAAGTGGTAGGGGAGATATTGATCATAATTTCCTATAATTTATTGATGTTATATGTATGATGATTTTATTATGTATATTACTCCTCCAAGTTTACAGAAATTTATGGTAGTGGCTATGGTGATGAGTGGGCCCCACTCAAACATGCATGTTTGTTAAGAAGTTTAGTTTGGGACAAGGTTGTCCAAAGCAGTATAAAATTAAATGGAAATTGATTTTAGCATGTGAGTGTTAATATATTTAAAAGATTTTTTAGGTAATTTTGATGCATAAAATTTTCAAAGTGTGCCCTATTTTTGAAGACTAGTTAAAGGGCAATTTTGGGGTAGTTTCAAGCAGTTTACAAATATGAGCTTGATTAAAGGCCTTCCACTTGGATTTGGAAGGATTTACAATATTTTACAGAAAGAGGATTAAGATTTATTTCCATTGGTATAATTTTTGTCTCATGATCATGATATTTTATGGGTCATCTAGGTTAATTTGTGAGTAAGAAGGTTGTTGGTTTTCTAGGACTAAATTGTTTTCACTCAAAAAAATGAAGTGATTGAAGCATGATATGGATGATTTTATGTTTTATTTAAATTGGAAATTTAATAGGTATTAATTTGGTTCTATTGAATCCATTTGTAGGTATTGAAAGTGGTGGAAATGGTGCAAACTAGTTGAGTATGCAAAAATGATTCTGGGAAGCATGCTTTGTAGAAGAGGAAAGTAGTTATGGTTTGAGAACATAGGTGTTTATTGATGTATAAAATGAATTTATGTTATTTAAAATTCATGAGGAATACATATAGTGGTAACATTCCATATATGAGTGTATTTTGGGTGGTATTGAAGCCCAAAGGTGAAGACAAGGTGGTAATTGGAAACAACTATTTGGTGATGGAAATTAGCTTTGTGGGCCCATATTATGATTTATATGAATGGATAAAGTAAAATTGTGACCATGGTTGATGTTTAAATGTCATAATACACATGTGTGGTTAATTTTAGATCTTACAAAATCATAGTTTTGGTGTTAGTGGATTTTACTCATCATTATGATGGGGTTTTGAGGTGTTTTGGTAAAAGATGAGAGGTTTTGGGAATGGATGACATATATGGGTCATATGTGAATGTTTTAATGATTAAATTAGGATATTTTTAAGTTTTATTTTTCAAAATTAATGATGGAACCCGACTTGGTTTTAATTTGAATCATGAAGGGCATATAAAAGTGGTATTTTAAGAGCTATTTAGCGTCGTAGCTTGTGTGTGAAAAGTTTGACCTAGGTAAGAGTGTTTTATAGGTATGCAGGATAAGTTTTAAATCTAATAAAGTGCATGTCATGTTGAATAATGTTTGGAAGAGTGTGTACGAGGGTTTGAAGTAAAAATAAGTGAAGAAAGTGAGAGATAGAGTGAGTTAGAGAAGCTAGGGTTTGAAGATGTTTGCAGCTGAATATTTTGATCACCATAAGCTGCGTTATAGAAGCATATCTTCAATTATCTCTTCATAAAATTATTTTGTGATGACTCATATTCATGCAAGTATCTTGTTTTGAGTAATATCAACAAGGATTTAGGGGTTGGTGCTCTTTGTGGGGTTGGCCCCTCACTAACTAAATCTCTTCTGATGTGTAATATTCACTTGATTTTTTTCTATGAGTAATATCAAAAAAAAATTGAGTGGTTTTTCTTCCCCTTGTAGTTTTCCCACATATATATTATGTTATGGTGTTGTTTCTCTTGTTCATGGTTTATTGCATGTATGTTCTATGATGTTATGCACACATTAATGGATGGTTAATTGGTTAATGGTTTAAACAAGAAATCTAAAATTGTAATTAATTTTGTAAGGAATGATCCACCACCCCCTCAATATATTGTTCTTCCAATAGTAGTTAGTTTTGGGGTGGTTTATGATGCATCTATCTCTCCAGGATAAGTAGTACATGGAGAGAGAATCACTACTGAGGTAGAGAAGGGAAAACTTTTCATGTTTTAGTATCACTACTGAGATGAACCACTAGTGCAAGAAATCCAATAATAAAGAATATTTTACAATCTATGTCAAGTGCAAGCTAAACCAATAGAAAAGTGACAGATACAAGGATGGTGTAAAAGAGTAAAGTAGATAACTAGTTCTTATGATGTTTTTTCATTCCTTATGAATGTTTGGATGTTGTTTTTATATATACCGATGTCATTGCCTATGGGTGATGGTTTATGTTAAGGAAACCTTACATTGACACAATTTCCCATGGGTGATTGCATCTTCTAAGGATTCCTATAATTCAAAAGTGGTGCAATGTGTCATGGATCAAGTAAGAATAAGTCAAAAAGGTATAAGTGATGGAGTCAAATGACACCAAGTGTTGGGAGTGCTAGTGTGTGAGACATATAAGGATAAGGGTAAACAAATAAAGAATAATTAAATTTATGACCACATAGTGATGCTCTCTCTATGTATTGTCTCTAACGCATAATGACCATGTGAGTAGTGATACCCCATTCCATAGAGGCCCCTTAAGGAACTTACTCAAGAAATAGATGCATCAAAGTGACACTTATATACACAAAATACGTTTTAGTAAGAGGTAGGAAAGATTAAGATGAAAATTTAGTTATATCTAGATTGTGGCACATCACATAGTACTACTTTAGTGTACATTGTGTTGACAATTTTTGTACTTGTGAAAAAATGTCCAACTCAAAACTTCATTATGATGGATAGCATTGGTGAAGTATACCTAATCTAGGGAGATTCTTTCAAAAATATACTGTTACTATTGAATTAAATAATGATTCAATGAAATCTGCACTATGTGTGTTACAAAACATAACAAATCATATAGTGTATAATTTCATACTATCTTTAGCAAAAGAACAAAAATCCCCAAAGGACAAGTTGTGTTGTCTTGATGAAGACACCAAATTACAGAATAGATGAAGTGTTAGGTTTTGGAGTAGAAATCATGATGACAAATTACATAAATCAGAGTTCATTATTGGATGTTATAAGTATTATTTAATGTTCTTTCCTTCATGATTAATACATTCAATTATATTATTGGGTTGTTTAGTTCATCATATAATCCATATCAGAAAGAATAAATGTAGAAATAAATACACAACTCAATTTCACAATTCAATGTTTTATTCATAAGGAATTTCAAATGTTCCCACACAAGCCATGGGATGTAACTAAAAAGTAAATTACAACTACTGAAATAAGAGGTACATATGCATGAAAGAGAAAATAAAGGAGTATGAGTGAACCCATCATTGCCTTGGAGGTTTCTCCTTCGGTTGATGCATCTCCATCTTCAGACTTTGTTCCATCTCCATCTTCATTATTGAAAGCACATGCACGAGAATAGAAAAGTAGAAAACTATCAATTAAGAGCTCAGGGTTAATCCATATTCCTATACTATCCTAATTTGTGCACATGGATCTCTTAATAATAGGAGACATAGATTACTTGAAGATCAAAAAACATACATGATTTACTCACTCAAAAAGAAGGAGAGAGAAGAAAAGAAAAACCATGGACATAAGAGAGGCCAAAAAGCCTAAATATTTTCTAACTATTTTCTCAAGTGTGCAGGTATAGGTTACAGCCAAGAAGAAATAAATCATATCTTACAGTCCTCACTATAGATAAATATTACAAAGTTCAATAACTTCTATCCTATGGTACATTAATCATATGAGCCATAAGTACATGTTGGAATGAAGGAATAATGCAACTCAAAGTTCAAAGCAACTATTCTAGGGATAAAAGAAGTTGCAGTACATAATGAGGAGAGAATTACAGACAAAAGTACATGTTTTAGATTGTAACTTGTTGGGAATTAAAATGGTACTTTAATCAAAACCATAGTTAGGGGATAGCAAGTCCCTCCTCTTTATGGGAGAGGTTCCCTTATTGAAAACAAGCAGCAAAGCTTATATACAAATGTATAGTTTTCATCTTAAGGTTGGGCCTCTGACATCTTGAAATGCTTTTATACCAAAAGATTATCAATAGAAACGAATGGAAGAACTGAAGAAAGGAAAGAGAAGAATATAACATCACTTTCAGGAAATATAGATAGCATAGTGTAACCATATATGTACTGAGCAAGAGTGATACAGAACATAATCATTCACATTCATAGCATAAGATATCATTCCACAGACACAAAGTTCTAGAAATCATATCAATAAGAACACAAAGTTTCTTATTGCAGAAGATAAATGATCCATGAGTTTTAGGTAAGAAATAAGGGTGATGGAGAAAGATATAGAAAAGGGAAATTCTTCGTATTGATTCACTTTCGATTATAATTACACTTCAAAAGTATCAAATTCCAACCTTTGCGGTGAGCCAAGCTCTTACATTTAAAGATGAAGTCGGAAGAGGAGAAGAAGAGAAGGAAAGGAATCTAATTTGAAGATCAACCACCAACCATAAATACCCACGAAAATCCACAAAAAATCTATCAAATCTAGTTATCTTTGAAGGAGGAAGGATGGAAGATCAGATTAGATTTGATCTACTTTAAGCAATCAGATCACACATTAATGGCATGAAATTTGTTTCCAATTTTTCACCCGAATCAAGATATCTAGCCAATTCTCCATGTCTATTTGACGTGTTAGAGAAGGAAGTATGGAATATCGGATAAGATGCAGGTAGTTGAAGCAATCGGATCACGTATTAATGGCTTGAAAGACGTTTTCCAGATTTCTAACCACCAAAGCTGTTAGAATAGGTATTTACCTTAGCTCATGTTCACCTAGGTACTTTATTTACCTTTATTATATTTATCCTCACCCACTTATGTGTGTGGATATTTCTTTCATCTTATTTAGATTTTAAGAGATATTATCTAGTTGTTAGGTATAGTTCTTTCCTTGATCTATGGTACTGACTAGATCCTTGATGTCTAATTATCTCCTAAATCTATGGTCTTGACTAGTTCTTTGATCATTTTGTTTGATTAGCATCTATTTTCTTGGCTTGGTACGATCTGGTTATCATTCCTTTCATGGTATCAGAGCAATAGATGATGTAGACATCCATCTGTAAGTTTTTTTTTGCAACCAAGGGTTTATTATTTTCATGAATTTAGAATTTGTTAGCAATTTTCTGCAGCATGCATTTTTATGAAAAACAGAGTGTGGCATTAGATTTGGAAGGTGTCAAAACCCTAGAATCAACTGTAAACTCGACCATGTTTTGAGACAGTCAAATCTGGGTGCAGATCTGTACCCTATGGGTGCATTCTTTTATCCATTGGATATAAACGTGTACCTTCTGGATGCATTCTTTTACCCTTTGGATATTTCAGTTTTGGATACGATCTTTTATCCACTTTGGATGCAAATCTGCACCTGTAGGTGCATTCTTTTATCCATTGGATATAAGCATGTACCTTCTAAATGCATTCTTTTACCCTCTGGGTATTTTGGTTTTGGACGCAGTCTTTTATCCATTGGACGCAGATCTGTACCCTCTGGGTGCATTCTTTTATCCATAGGAAATAAGTGTGTACCTTCCAGATGCATTATTTTACCCTCTGGGTATTTTGGTTTTTGATGCAGTCTTTTATCCACTGGACGCAGATCTGTACCCTCTGGGTGCATTCTTTTATCCATTGGATATTAACATGTACCCTCCGAATGCAATGATTTACCCTCTGGACATTTAGGTTTTGGGAGTAGGCTTTTATCCTTTGGTCACAAGCATGTATCATGTGGATGCACTCTTTTACCCTTTGGACATTTGGGTGTCACGTGTACCTTTTAAAAAGATCAACATTAAAATATTATTTTAATAGCAAAACCTTGTAGAGCTCATAACTTTTGATCCGTAGCTCGGATTAAGGTGATCTGTTTTTTTGAAATTGTGTATTTTTTCAAGATCTACGCATTGGTGAAATTTTTATACACATATTTCAAAGGTAAAAGGTAATGTTACTCATTATAATATTTAGATGCACTCAATTATAAAGTGTCAAATTCGGGAGGGTGTTATGATCACTTGTGGACACAATTTCCGTTGAGCCCGATGTCCTAAACTTTTGGGTATTGCATTCTTGTATCTACGGGTGTATATATGTATATCTCTCTTGTTTGTTGAGATATTTTGGATCTGTATTTTTGACACTTTTTTTTTACATGGTGACAGTCTCTTTTGTGGGGGAGCTATTTTGGTAGAGCCCGGTGTTAGTTTGTCAGTGTTCGAGTAGTTGATTTTGGCAACTCATACAGATTTGTGGTATCACTCTACTCATTCATTAGTATGGGAGGGTGTACATCATCTATTGCTTTGATACCATGAAAGGAATGATAACCAGATCGTACCAAGCCAAGAACACAGATGTTAATCAAACACCACGATCAATAAGATGAAAGCAATTCACCAGAATAGCTTTACATAAAACCTTTGCAAAAAAATGAGTAGCAATATCATATATTATTATGGAACTCAATGCAATACATTGAGAATGAGCCTTGCTTAAATAGGCAAGGAATAACAATCTAAGAACCAGTCAAGGTCGTAGATCAAGCCATAAATCAAGGAAATAACTAGTCATCAAAGAACTAGTCAAGACCATAGATTTAGGAGATAACTAGACATCAAGGATCTAGTCAATACCATAGATCAAGGAAAGAACTATACCTAACAACTAGATAATATCTCCTAATATCTAAATAAGATAAAAGAAATATCCACACACATAAGTGGGTGAGGATAAATATAATAAAGGTAAATAAAGTACCTAGGTGAACATGAGCTAAGGTAAATACCTACTCTAACACCCCCCTCAAGTGAAGCTAGGAGTCAAAATAGAAGTGGCATGTCCACAATGTCGGTGGGTACAAGAGCAGCAAACTGCAAGTGGACTAGGAGCATGGATATGGTTGTCCACAATATGATGGTGATGCTGTAGGCTAGCAAGTTTGTTCTACAGGAAGTGTATTATCGTATCCTTATCATGAATGAGTGTTTGTAGAAGAGAATTTCGGTTCTTGAGTGATCTATTTTCTTCCACAAATTTTACAATATCCTCTTGAAGTCCACATACTTTAGAGAAAATCATATCATTCTCAAAATCCATGATAGGTACAAACTACAACTCCCAAAATTTTAGGACATCGGGCTCAGCTGAAATTGTGTCCACAATTGATTACAACACTCCTCCATATTTGGCACTTTATAAGTATAGTGCATGTCACAAAATAAATAACTCCAATGGAAAGAGCACAAAAAAAAAGAACTTTTCTAAAAAAATGGAACTCAAAACCGAGTTACTGATCAAAAGATACAAGCTTTTTAATATTTTTCTCTGTTATTTATTTTAGTTGCCACTGAAACAAAATAAATTGTTGTTGCCTTCACCACAAAAATAAAATTAAAGGGGGCTGAAGTTAAGCACTGAATCACAAGTTGTAAGCCCTCATATGACCATACCATATGACCAAGGGCTAAAGATTTTAATGGGTGCGTCACATTTTTTCGAGAAAGTCACATCCAATTGCCACTTCTAGTAAAAATTACTATTTCTGGACTGTGTAGATAGTGACCTTTATTGTAGAACAAAGCAACCTGTGGAATTTCTTGAAATAGTAAAAATGTGCACAGCATCCATGGACCCCTACCAAAAAAGGAAAGATCCAAAAACCTTCTTGTGTGCAAGCCGAGATAGATACACCGTAACAGAAAAAACCCCATTACAGATCTCGAGAAATCCAACAAACCTGAATAAATAAATTCACTTTTTTGCTCGAATCCTGAGGCATGCCTTTGTGCTTCTCTACAAAAATAAAAATACCTCAATAACGTTGCCTCCAGGTGGCTGAGTTTGTCGATATTAGGGTTTTCATGCCTTCTGGATCCAATGGAAGCCTCTGTTTTACATAAAAATGCATGCAGCAACAAAATATGACCAAATCCCAAATATATGAATACATAAATAATTTATTTGCAAAATAAAACTTACAGACGGATGCCAACAACAATCTCCTGCTCTGATACCATGAAAGGAATGATAAGAATATTGTTTCAAGCCATGATCTCGAGATGATAGTAGCAAACCACATTAGATTTGTAAAGCGAGAAGAGATAAAATACCATATATGGAAATCCATCATAATCCATAATGCTCAATACATTATAATAGAATAACTTTAATTATTCAATAAGAAATATGTACATATAGGAGGAGGGAAGTGCAACTACTACCTAAATCAGTGATGAAGAACTCCCACTAACTGATATTGGTAGTTAAGTTAACTCTAAAAGACTAGTAAGCTAACTCCACATAACTGATAAGCTAACTCAACACAACTAGTAAGCTAACTCCACACAACTAGTACACCTAAGCAAGATAACCCAACAAGTGTAGGGCTAACACAAGTGTAAGAATTATCATAATAAATAAATAAAAGGATAAATAATAACCTACAATAACACAAAACCTGTTGAAAACAATATTTTATGGTTCCATGGAGTAGAGGAGACCAAGATCTTTCCAAAATTATAAAATTTGTCAAAAGCGGGAGCATTGGAGTGAAATTTATGCCCATTTGAATATTTGAATCAAATCCATACAAAAATGGTGAAAATGCAAAAATGGATCCGTGGGCCCGAAATTGAAATTGCACCTTTAGCGCAAAAGATGCAAAAGTGCAAAAATTCCCCACACCTCAAAGCCCGTAACTTCACATTTTGCATTTGGGTCTGACACGTGGCGTTACCTAATTGGTAACATAGTTGTGGCTCACTTTATAAAACTTTTTTAGAAACAAGGCTCAAAACCTCAAAGTATTCCATCGACCTACCTCTCCACTTTGACTTTTGATTTGGGCTCAACATTTGAATTTTCCCTTTTGGAAACTAGGCTCAAAATCTCAAAAGGCTCCAGAAGATCCACCTCCCCATTTTGACTCTTCATGTAGGCTCGATATTTGAATTTTTCCCTTGGCATGAGTGGGGCCGCGGTTCACTTTTTTACTTTACACCTTTTATGGAAACAAGGCTAAAAACCTCAAAGTCTCTCTGCCGGCCCGCCTTCCCACTTTGACTTTCAACATGGGCTTAACATTTGACTTTTTTCCTTTATTTTGGTGAAAGATTTATGTCTCGAAAAAGGACACATGGAGGCTTCCTGCTCATTTGGAGACTCACTTTGTATTTACCTCTTGAAAGAGTGCCGAAGAGACATGTGGCTCCTTCTGTTGCCTCACCTTGTTTCTTTGTGTTTTGGCTAAGTCCCTTTTGTTTGGCGGGGCCATATGCCTAACCCTTGACATGTGGAGGCTCAACGCACATTTGGGACCTACCTCCAGATTTTTCCTTTGAAGTTATGTTGACTGAAATGTGGAGGCTTTTGCAAACCCTTCTATACTTAGTCGTTTCAACTATCGGCTCTGTTCCCTTTTCTGAATTGGGACATGTGGAAATTTGGTGCTCATTTGGGGACCACCTTTGGCTTCGACCCTTGAAGGTGTGCCATTGAGACACGTGGAGAGTTCCGCTAGTTATTTTATACTCGATCGATTTGGACCAATTGCCCATTTGACTTCTATCGAACCATAGACACGTGGAGAGTTGGTGCTAGTTCAGGCTCTCTCTTTGGGTCACACCTTTGAAATTACACTGATGAGGCACATGGAAATTTTGCACTCGCTTAGGATCCTGCTTTGAGCTTGGCCTTTGGAGGTGCGCCATTGGGACACATGGAGGCTTCCACCAGCTCTTTATACTTAGCCAATTTATCGGTTGGCTTTATCTTTTGGGCTCTCGACACATGGAGGGCCTACGCATGTTAGTGGTCTCCACTTTTGTGTGCCATACCAAAAGTGCATCGAAGAGACACATGGCACCTTCCATGGTCCTTCTATACTTAGCCAATTTGGGCCTCAATTGAACACTACCTTTCTTCATACAAAACCAAATTTCCAAAAGTGACCCGACGACCCACCTTCCCACATCCAATCAGAGATGTCCATGTAGTCGTGGATGATGGGCCTAACAATTGATAAGGAAGATATTCCTGTCACTCATGACTCGAAAATAATAAAGAGAGGGAAAACTCCACCATTTATGCCTAAATAACACATTACTCCTCATGGAAAGGAGAACTATAAACAACACCAAGATCGATGTGATCCACTGTCATAGAGAAAGGATTTGAAAATTTCATTCGAATGGAGGAAACAATTTTTCTATCTCTCTAGACTTCTCAAAGGCACTGACTCAAATTTTTTGAAACTTGACTTAAAAAATGAGGGGAATTTTGAGGGCAGCAACAACTAGCTCTTTACGGGGATGACTTGGCTAGGAAAAAGGAACAAGGAAAGATTAAGAACCATAGAAAAACTCTGGGAAATTAGACCAAAGTGCCTTATCCATTGGGAAAATAGAGTCAAAGGTAAAACCAATACAGAAGACAACACACACGGAAGGGAAACAAACCAAAAAGGAAAGACAAAAACAAAAAAAACACCACACATAGTATATACAAAAGGACTACCTAATCACCTAGGACTTGAACAACTTCAAATAATGCCCACTATAAGGAAGTGGGAGAGAGGATCCATCCATATAATCCAAGTAGAAATAATTTTCTCTATAAAGGTGTCTAATTTTGAAAGGACCAAGCCAAAGAGAATCAAACTTACCATGGCTTCCTTGAGGTTCATGTCTTTTGTCCCATAGCAGAACAATGTCTCCCACTTGAAAATCTTTGGGCCTAGCTTTCTTTTCAAACAAATATTTCACCTTGATTGATCGGTGAGATCCTATCAAAAACTTGCATCTGTCTTCATCCACTTTACGAAGGTACATGATTCTCTTGTCGAGAGAATTAATGAAACTTGTGTCCTCAATGCCTTCATTAAGTGAAAGGTTGGTAATTCCTTTATTACTAGCAATTGAGTTTCAACACCATACACCACTTGAAATGGAGACATCCCAATTGCTCTTTTTGTTGTAATTTTATCTTCCCAGAGAGCATCATAGAGCTTCTTGTGCTAATTCCTTTGAGAGTCATTGAAAAGATTGAGAATGATGGTTACAGATTCTTATTTGTTTATTCTACTTGTCCATTACCTTGAGGATAATAATCGAAGAATGAGAAAGGGAAATTCCATAGCCATAGTAGAAATCCATCATCTCGAAGAAGAAAAATTGGAAGCGTTATCGATCCACAATCTTGTTTGGTACCCCAAACCTTATCAAGATGTTCTCCTTGATGAAATTATACACCACCTCGAAGTAGTGTTTTTGAGTGGAATAGCCTCTACCCACTTTGTGAAGTAATATGTAGCAGTTAGGACATGGGTATGTCCAACAATGGAAGGTGGTTGTAGAGTTCCAATGAAATCCAATCCCCCTTTGTTGAAAAGGTTCATCAATCATTACTGGTTGGAGTGGTAAAGCTACCAACTTAGGTCTCCCAACAAAAGTCGAAAGGCTTCACACTTAGCTACCCATTTTGATGTGTCTACGAACAATGTAGGCTAATAGTAACCTGCACGAAGGATCTTATGGGTAGTGACAACATAAGAGAAGTGCCCTCAAAATCTTGATCATGAAAAGATGAAAAAAACCTCTTCGTTGCTCTTTATCTACACATTTAAGGAATCTTCCATCAATGCCTCACTTGAACAAAGAATTTTCCCATAATACATAATGCATGAGACCTTAGCTTGATAGCTCTCTTTTCCTTGGCACTCAAATGGGAGGGACATTCTCCATAAGTAAGAAAAATGTGCAATATGAGAATACCACTCATCTGTTGAATTGAGGAAGAGGACAATAGCGACATCAACTACTTTTGTGGACAATTCTTCATCAACCCCTTCAACAATAAGCTCACACAAGCCTTTACCCTAGACTAGCTTAGTTGGCTTGATATCAAGGTCATATTCTTAGACCTTTGCTACCCAATTTCCTCTCTTAGTTCCAAACTCCTATTTTGTAAGAATAGACTTGATGGTTGTATCAGGTACAAGCACAACAGAGTGAGAATTAAGAATATAAAAATGAAACTACTTAACAACTTTGACCACTGCAAAATCATGTTTCTCCATCATAGTATATTTTAATTCATGAGCTTTTAGAACATAGCTCATGAAGGAAATTGGAAGTTCATGATTCTCATAATTTCCCGAGTCAAAGACAACAACAAGGTATTCTCTGTAGCATAGCAATAGATAATAAAATCCTTGCTGAAATCAGGACATGCTAAGATGGGAGTTTTAGCAATGGCTTTCTTAATATCTTCAAATGCTTCCTTACCTTTAGAAGATGAAAAAAGGCTTGCTTTCCTTTCATCATTTGATAAATTCTCATAGTCGAGTTCTACAAAGTCTTGAATGAATCTCCTCATGAAATTTATTTTTCCAAAGAAAGAGTGAACACCCTTTTTCTTGTGGGAAGAGGAATCGATTGCATTGCTTGAACTCTTTCTCGGATCTATCTTGATCCCTTCTTTGGAAAAAATGTGCCCAAGCAACTTGCCTTGATAACACAAAAGACAAACTTCTTGGGATTGAGAGAAACTCCATGTTCACTACATTTTGAAGAAGCTGTTTCCATATGTTGAAGACGATCTGCCCTTGTTTTGGAAAAAATAGTCAAATCATCAAGATAAAAAACAATACACCTTCCCTTTAGGCTTCCAAAATCCAAATCCATTTCCCTTTGGAAAGTGGCACCAACATTGATAAGGCAAAATGGCATTCTCTTTTAGGCAAAGGTGCCCCAAGTGGTAGTAAAAGCATTCTTGTGTTGATCTGGGGTATTGACTTCCACTTGATTGTATCCAGAGAATCCATCTAGCATAGACAACATCTCAAAGCCTGAGACAACTTGCAAAACTTGATCCATCATGGGGAGTGGATAGTTGTCTTTTAGAGAGGCCTGATTCAAATTCCTAAAATCCACATAGATGTGAATCTCACCATTATTTTTCCTGACAGGCACAATGTTGGCAATCCAAGTTGAATGAGGTATAGGGAAAATAATCTTGGATTTTAGTAACTTCTGGATCTCTTGAAAAATATTATCAGCAACCTTAGGATTATACTGCCTTTGCTTCTTCTAGAAAGGTTTGATCCTAGGTCTCAGACGGATATAGTGTTGCATCTTCTTTGGTTGAAAAGCCTTAATCTTCATATGAATAGGAAATAACATCAACATACTTCTTTAATAGGCTTAATTTTTTCTTCTTATCTTCTTGAGTACAACATTTTCCAATATTCACCACCTTGGGTTCATCATTGCTTCAAATATTGACCTTCTCATACTAAGCATATTGTCGAGTCCCTTAAGAAGCTTCACATTTGATGAACCTATCATGTTTGACAAACAGATCTTCAAGACTCACCATTCCTTTGGGAATCTTATTACCCTTCAACCTAATATAGCCATCCTGATCCATCTCTTCCTTGATATCTTCCTCATTAGAGGGCACATGTTCTCTAGGTAGAGTCTCACTTCCTTCAAAATATAACTGATTGAATTTATCTTTAAGCTATAAGAAAGAGAGAAAGTGTTGATCATCATTGAAAACCTTCTAGTTGCTTGAATTATCGGCACACTAGGCCTACGAATCATTTAAATGGTAAATTTCTCTTGAGAGAAATCTAGATGAGGAATCAAAAAATATCCCGAGACACCTAGAGAATAATCTCTAGTATTCTTTTTCTTGGCACAACTTGATTGAGAAAGTATCAAGTGTTAGTGCCATTTACGAGCTGGCATGGTGTGCCCTAATTTTTCATGTCCATTTTTGCTCAAAAACATTTTACTTCTCAAATTGGTGACCTGTAATTTCTTCCCCTTGTTGAAATGCTTCAAAAATGCCCATAAACTTGTTGTTCTGCCCTAGTTTGAAAGGAATATTCCAAGTTTACCCCTTTTGTGCCCTAGTTTTTCCAATTTTGTGGGCTATGTCATTTTCCCTTTGCCAGATCATGAAAAATTGAATTTGATCAATTCATACTTGTTTGTAATTGAAAATCCCATCCCAAGGTCGAAAATGTTGTAAAATCATGCTTGATTGATTCAAAATCAAAAAAATCTGCCATCCTTACTGAAAAAATTGAATTCTAGGGCATCCTGGAAATTTTTTTATGTTTTGTGATCAGACGCGTGTCATTTACCCATCAAATTCATCCTCGAAGGTATTGGCAACATGGCAGGTTTGCATTGGCTGAGGAAAGGTGGGGAGGCGCTCTAACTTTTTATTTTTGCCTTTTTAAGGAAATGGGGCATTTTCGGGCCCGAGGCCCCATTTTTTCCAAATTACCTATGTGGCATGTTTTCATTGGCCAAGGGGATGTGGGTGGCGGGGGACTTAGATTTTTGGTCTCTAATTTTATAAAGTTTCAAAATCATTTTTTCCCCCACTCCAATCAGAGGAGGACACATGGCAGCGGTGGCGTAGACCGAGGTTGGTAGGTCTGCGGAGGGAAAAAGGGATTTTTTCCTTTTTCACAAAAGGGTTAAAGTAAATTTTTGGCCCGAAATCCCTTGGCCAATCATAGGAGGACACATGTCCATGAAGGGTAGGAGGGAAATGCGGGCCGCAAAGCAAAATGGAAAATTTTCCCTTTTTGCAAAGTGGATAAAAGGTAAATTTTGGCTTGAAAATCTGCAACAAATCAGGAGAGGACACGTGTCCTAAAAGGTCAGAAGGGGGCGCAAGTCAACATTGAAGTTTGTAAATTTTCAAAAATTTGTGAGGTAAGTTTGAAGGAAGAAAGGAAGACTTGGATCCACAGCGAATAGAAGAGTGCCACGTGGCGGGGATAATTTCGGAGGCACGGGCCCGTGGAGACAAAGTGGAAATTTTTCCCTTGGCTTAAAGGGAGTAAAATGAAGATTAATCCCATGGGTCCTTAGCAAATGAGAGATGGATGCATGGTAGAGGGAAAGGTGGGTCGGTGGGCTGGTGGAGGCAGGAAGGAAATTTTTCCCTTTTGCCAAAAATACTCAAAATCAAAATTTGATGCACTGGCCCACTAGCGAATCACAAGGAGACACGTGGCAAGGGAAAAATCGGAGGTATAGGCCCACGGGGTAAGTGAAAAATTTCCCAATTTCTAAAAAAGGTCAAAATGCATAGAATTGAAGCACGATCCCAATGGAGCCAACCATATGCCATGTGTTAGTTCCAAATTTCAAGGGCGGAGGGGTAGAGAAAAAAGTCAAAATTTTCCATTTTTCCAAAAAATGTGGAAAAGTAAAAATGATCCCAATTTCGGTCCCAATTTTTTTAGATACATGGTGGGCCCAAGAGGTAGGTGGGGAAAGGTGGCAAAATTTTCAAAATTTTCAAAAGGTCGTAAATGCATTTTTAAAGGCATGGGCCGATCCCATCATATTTTGACACATGTCTCACCTTATCCAAATTTTAAAAAGGTAATATTGAGCGTATTTTTGGATTACATCTTCCACATGGAAGGCTGATAATAAAGGTTGATGTAAGATCAATGGTTCTTTTGTGCAATTTCATTTTTGGCCGCCATTTTTCCTCCAGGAAGCTTGGAATCACGATTTTTGCATCAAAATTCATCAAATTTAGAGTGATTTTGTGTCCTCTTGGCCTTCCAGGATCACTGACATCACTTTCATGGCTTAATTCTTTGACTTATGATGTTTTGGAAGAAAATTTTTACCCCATCCCTGAGCAAGCAAGTGAAATGACAAAATCAAAAGTTGTAGAGGTAGTTTAAAAGGGTAAAAGGGTGAAAATAATGAGTAAAGAGGTGTTTGCATGCCTCAATGATGAAAAACATGCCTCCAGGATGGATAATGATCCAGATATTTGTAATGATTTAATCTTTTTGGCACACCTGGCAACATGCGAGTGTTTTTTGTTTGATGTCATTCTCATTGAATCATGAAGAGTTGTTGTAATAGAATTGATCCCATGGCATATTCTTTTCTTGGGAAATAAGGCTCCAATGTGGCATAGGGTATATAGTGCATTTTGGAAAATTTGTAAAGGTAAGGAGTTGAAAATCAGGAGTGAATTTTGAGAGAAAGCTCATTTTATGAGAAAATCCACCAAAGAACTAGGTTAATGTCTAATGTGTTGGAAATTCATGTATGTGAGTTGGTTACAAGTGTATAGCCATCACACAGCTCTAAGATTGTTCATGTAACTCTCCCCTACTGTTGAATCTAACAAGTTTTGAATTAAATATGTGTTTTCTTTGGGCAATATGATGTCTATTATCATTTTAAATGCCTGCAAATAAATTTTGTTGTTCTCGTTGCAATCTTGCATTGAAATTCTTTAGAAGTCACACAGGATATCCATTTCTAGTTGATAGTTTAGTGGCATTTTCAATCTTATATTTAGAAGAGCTTCATCATCGATAAGGAGATAAACAAATTTAAAATCACTTTACCTTCCTTGTTTGTAGAGATTTCTTGTAAGCCTTTGGGGTACCTTAGGCTTACTTCAATTGAGTTTAATTGAGTTCTTTACTTCAAGCTTTTATGGTGAGTTCTCAAATATTGTGTGAAGAGTACAACACTGGGCTTCCATTTGTGCCTCTTCCGGTTGAAAGAACACCCCGATTATTTTAGGCATTTTGGCTAATAGTTGTTCAAGTATTGTAGAGATTGTCAAAGATCCGATCTATCCAAGTTTTCCTTGTCAATCCCCCACCAAAAATCATCCAACAACAAAGATCCTGTCATGTACTATCTCAAATTTGCATTTGTATACCTAAAAAAGATCAAAATCCATTTGCAAAATTATGCATAATAGATTAGGATTTCCAATGTCTCTAGTAACCTTTGCCTTGTTTTGAGAACATACCCATGTTTTGAGAAGTGATAACTCGTGAGAGTTCAGATCTGGGGTTTTGATCATGTTTTCATCAAGGTCTCCATCATAGAATTCCAAGCAAAGAGAAGGAAATCTTCACCTCCTTCACCATTACAAGGTTACAAAATATGTCCTCTTACCATGGTTACAAGGCACAACCTAAAATAACTAGGATAAGATCAAGTCCTATTGGAGTGCTATCCATTTCTCGACAAACCTGAGTTCCAGCTAGACCATATCCCTAGCTACCAACGACATACAACATGGTATAATCTATCCTTAAGCTCCATGACATATCTATGGTCCTGCTCAGACTGAAAATGAGAACAAATTTGGATACCAACACAAGGAATTCAATAGAATCCCAAACAATATTTCTATAATGTTTTAATCTCCTATTCTTGTCTTGGTAGAGATCCCTTACCTATTTCACAATCAACTATCCATAACCATGAGAAAAAGATTCTTTACTCCTATTTATTTTTATGTGCTCAACCCAAGGATGAGTGCCTCATACTCATTTGTATTATTTGTATTTTAAAAATGAAACTTAAAATAAAATGGATGAATCTTTGTTGTTGGATAGATCAACACCACACCAGCTCCAAAACAAGCTAAAGAGTAGCTTCCATCAAACTCCAAAGTCCAAATGCCATTGGAATCATGAATCACTCCCTTAGGGAGATTTGCCTCATCTTTGGACATGATCATATAGATTCCATGCCCTATATCTTCATAGAGTATTTTTGCTTTTGAATCATCAGAATTTTGCACAATATAATCAGTTTCTTTCTCAAGTAGAAATCTTGATCTTTCCATTGACCGGGATCAAGGCATGTGACCGATCCATCTAAATTTCACCTCCTACCTTTCTACGAAACTCCTACTTTGAAACATACCATATGAAGGAGGAATATCAAAAACCAAAATAATGGCTAAGACCCTTTTCTCTAGAAAAGTAGCAAAGGCTACTTATGCATCTTTAATCCTTCTAACCAAAGGCACTTCTCTACTCTCCATGGAATAGCAGGAACCAAAGGCACATGTTAGATTTAGGCCCAAAGCATGAGCTACTTTTGTAGGCATTACATTGTTTGATGCTCCTGAGTCTATAACACAATTACTAAGTTTATGGCTAGCTATGAGGAGAGTCACATAAAATGGTTCAATTTTCTCATTAGGGGAAGTGACTATAGCCACAAGGCTTGGTTGAGGTGAGGAAGAGGGAGTGGGGAAAATAACTTTAGAAGTATTGGATGAGGCTTTGGATTTGGAATTGACAAATTTTACCATTTTAGAAAAGGCTTTTGGATGGGTTTGGTAAAACTTTGCCTCTGAAATTTGGATCTTGGTCTTTTGAGGTGATCAATAATATCAAAAGACCCGAAGGTGGATGGGGCATCACTACTACAAATAGGAGAAACCTTTTATTTATCAACTTTAGGAATTGAAGGACAAGAAGTTTTGGAAATAGAGGTAGAAGGAGGAGGATTGGCATTACTCACCTTTTGTGTGGAGGTAGTGGGAATAGGGGATCCTCTTTTAGCAACCACCGAAATAGTTACAGGAAAATCCTTGGATTTCTTAGTAGGATGCATCATTTTTTCTTTTCTGTTCATTTTCTCCTAAGTCATAACAACATATGACTCACTATTCATCTTTGTCATCCATGCCTTTAGTGGTAAGGAAATGAACTTTATATCCTCCAAGATCTTCTAGTTATTCATCAATCTATTCTTACGGATCTTCAAATTCTTCATTAAAATCCTCATCATCGGGTTCTTGAAATTCACAAGTTGCGTTGACTAGAACCTTGATAGGTGGGCCTTAAATAGCCAATTTATTATGAGAAGGAGGTAACCGGTTCCTAGACTAAAAATTCCTTCTTGGAATATCTTGATAAAGAGCATGCTTTGAGACAATTGTTTCTTCATAGCAATGAGATCATTTGCAAGATTCTCGTACTAAGCGATCGAGAATTTGCTCCAGGGGAAGAGGAAGAAGAAGATGCTTTAGGTTTGGAGGGTTCTCTTTTCACTTTACCACACATGATTAAATCATCCTCAACCCTGAAAGCCAATATTTGATCAGCATCCAGAGTTGCAAGGTTATCCCTCCTTAGTACATAACTCACTTCAGGAAACTGAGCATTGAGGAAGAAGCACTTTTGGATTTGATCTACAGGGTGAGTGTTTTATGGAATGTTAAGAACTAGCTTGTTGAATTTATCCATAAAATCCCTCATTGGTTCATGTGGTTCCTTCTTGATATGAGAAATTTGAGTCAAAAGGGCATGCACATATTGAGCTGGTTTGAAACATTGCTCAAACCGAGTTGTTAAGGTGGTCCAATTAGTAATCGACCCAACAGGAAGATGATAGAACCGATCAATAACATTATCCTGCTATGTTTTCATAAAAATCCTGACATAGATGTCTTTATGTTCAACCCTAAGAATCCCACGTGCAACAATGAAGGCTGCAATGTGTTCATCTGGGTGTACTTTCACATCACCTCGGAATTTAGGAAAACCTTTCCTACTACTCCTAGGTAACTCATTCAATGGCCGAGGAAGAGCAAGAGGCCCAATCCGTTGTCCCATTGAAGTAGAGGTGCTTCCATTTGTGGGAAGATTGTTTGAAGGGGAAATGAAACACCAAGTAAGTATCGAGAGAAAGAAGATTAGGGATGAGTTGTTACGGAGAAATTCTATTCTTGGAGTTTCTATTTTTAACAAGAGGTGCGCTTGAATAATGAGTTATTGTGTTCCTTATTACTAGAAGAAGAGGGAAGTTCTATTGCTCTAGAAGTTGAAAATGAGAATATTCAACTCCAAGAGCTTTCTTCCCACATGTATACCGTAGATTCACCAGATGAAAAATTATCTTGAAGTTTTTCTTTTAAAAGGGATATGTTTTAAAATAAATCCCCAACAAAGTCACCAAAAACTGTTGGGTTTTAAAATGGTACTTTAATCAAAACCAAAGTCAAGGGATAGTAAGTCCTTCCTCTTTATGGGAGAGGTTCCCTTATTGAAAACAAATAGCAAATATTATACACAAATGTATAGTTTTTATCTTAAGGTTGGTCCTCCGACATCTTGAAATGCCATTATACCAAAAGATTATCAATAGAAATGAATGGAAGAATGAAGAAAGGAAAGAGTATAATATAATAACAATTTCAGAAATATAGATAGCAAATTATAACCCTATATGTACTTGAGCAAGAGTGATACAAAGCATAATCATTCACATTCATAGCATAAGATATCATTCCATAGACACAAATTTCTAGAAATCATATCAATAAGAACACCAAGTATATTATTACGTAAGATAAATGATGCACGAGTTTCAGGTAAGAAATAAGGGGCAATGGAGGAAGATAGAGAAAAGGGGAAAATCCTTCTGTATTGATTCACTTTCGAATATAATTACACTTCAAAAGTATTAGAGTCCAACCTTTTGCAATGAGCCAAGCTCTTACATTTATAGATGAAGTGAAAAGAGGAGAAGAAGAGAAGGAAATGAATCTGATTTGGAAGCTCAACCACCAACCATAAATGCCCCTGCAAATCCACCCATAATATTTCAAATCTAGTTTTGTGTGTCTTTGGCATCTTGAAGGAGGAAGGATGGAAGATCATATCAAATTTGATCATATATTTTGAAGCAATCAGATCACGCATTAATCACACAAAAGATGTTTTCCAGGTTTTCACCCGAATCAAGATATCCAGCCGGTTCTCCATGTCTGTTTGGTGTGTTGGAGAAGGAAGTATGGAAGATCGGATCAGATCTAGGTAGTTGAAGCAATCGAGATCCCGTATTAATGGATTGAAATACATTTTCCATATTTCCAACCACCAAACCTTCCTGAAAATAATATTTTATGCTTCCATGGAGTAGAGGAGACCAAGATCTTTCCAACAGTATAAATTTTTTCAAAACTCAAGTATTGGAGTGAAATTTATGCCCATTTGAATATTTGAATTGAATCCATAAAAAAATGGGAAAAACGAAAAAATGGATCCGCAGGCCCGAAATTGAAATTGCACCTTTAGTGGAAAAGATGCAAAAGAGAAAAAGTTCCCTGCAACTCGCAACTTCACATTTTGCATTTAGGTCTGACACGTGGCATTACCTGAGTGGCAATGGAGTCACAACTCACTTAAAAAAAAAATTAGAAACAAGGCTCAAAACCTCAAAGTTCTCCGCCGATCCACCTCTCTACTTTGACTTTTGATGCGGGCTCAACATTTGACTTTTCCATTTTGGAAACTAGGCTATAAATCTCAAAAGGCTCCGATAATCCACCTCCCACTTTGACTCTTCATGTGGGCTCGATATTTGACTTTTTCCCTTGGCATGAGCAGGTCGCGGTTCACTTTTTTACTTTACACATTTTATGGAAACAAGGCTAAAAACCTCAAAGTTCTCCACCGGCCCACCTTCCCACTTTGAATTTTGACGCGGGCTTAACATTTGAATTTTTCCCTTTGTTTTGGTGAAAGCTTTATGTCGACCCGGGACACATGGAGGCTTCCCGCTCATTTGGAGACTCGCTTTGTATTTGCCTCTTAAAAGAGCGCCGAAGAGACACGTGGCTCCTTCCACTACCTCACCTTGTTTCTTTTTGTTTTGGCTAAGTCCCTTTTGTTTGGTGGGGCCATATGCTTGACCCTAGACATGTGGAGGCTCAGCACACATTTAGGACCTGCCTCCATATTTTTCCTTTAAAGTTGTGCCGAGATGACACGTGGAGGCTTCCACAAACCCTTCTATACATAGCCGATTTAGCTGCTAGCTCTGTTCCCTTTTCGGACCTGGGACATGTGGAAAGCTGGCACTCATTTGGGGGACCGCATTTGGCTTCGACCCTTGAAGGTGCATCATTGAGACACATGGAGAACTCCGATGGTTCTTTTATACTTAGTTGATTAAGGCCTACTGCCCATTTGACTTGTATAGGACCCTAGACACGTGGAGGGTTAGCACTGGTTCAGGGTCTCTCTTTGGGCCGTGCCTTTGAAGTTGTACCGATGAGGCACTTGGAAAGTTTGCACTCACTTAGGATCCTGCTTTGAACTTGGCCTTTAGAGGTGTGCCATTGGGACATGTGGAGGCTTCCGTCGGCTCTTTATACTTAGCCAATTTATCGGTGGCTTTATCTTTCGGGCTCTAGACATGTGGAGGGCTCCGCACATGTTTGGGGTCTCTACTTTTGTGTGTCATACCAAAAGTGCACCATAGAGACACATGGCACCTTCCGCGGTCCTTTTATACTTAGCCAATTTAGGCCTTGATTGAACACTACCTTTCTTCATACAAAACCAAATTTCCAAAAGTGACCCGATGACCCGCCTTCCCGCATCCAATCAGAGATGTCTATGTACTCGTGGATGCTTAGGCAAAAATTGACAGGAAGATATGCCCATCACTTAGGACTATGGAAAAAAATATAGAGAGGGAAAACTCTGCCATTTACACCTGAATAACACATTTCTCCTTGTGGAAAGGAGAAATGTAAACAACACTAGGCTTGATGTGATCCACGGTCATAGAGAAAGGATTTGACAATTTCATTCGAATGGAGGAAACACTTTTTCTATCTCTCCAGACTTCTCACTCTACTCAAACATCTCTCAAAGGCACCGACTCAAAATTTTGAAACTTGACTTAAAAAATGAGGGGAATTTTGAGGGTGACAACACAACTGAAAAAGAAGGATCAGAATTTAAAGGATGAAGTTAACTAGAAAGAGAAGATTACAGCTGAAACAGATTGAGGAAGAGGTCTGAGAAAATTTTGACAAGGCTTCACCATGTAAAATGGACATTTACAACTTTCCATCATGTTGTTTTTAAGTAAACACATGATTTAAAAGTTGTATGTAAATCAAATAAGTGATATAGAGAAGCGAGAGAAGCATGCCATGATCATGATACTTGATTGTTATGTTTGGTTTCCAACAACAAATCAGCTTCAATAGAAAAGTGATACATTCTGTATTCTGGATCAAAAAGTACATCTATTACAATGAAAAAGGAATAAAAGAAAGAATTCTGGGAAAATTTTGATAGGCTTCGCCATGTAAAATGGACATTTTAAATTTTCCAACATGCATATCAAAGCTGTAATAAAAAGGAAATGTAGTATTTAAATAGAAAAGAAATGGACTGCACTTTCATTCATCAAATGAAGTACTTTGGAGCATTCATTATAGCTTAACAAAGTTGAATAACATGAAGTTTTAAGATAATCCTACAAAGTTCAGCCATTTTAAATTGTAGTTTTCAGAATGAAACAAGTATGAGTGCACATAAATGCTACCATTAAAGAAGTACAATATTTAAGCAAAATAAATAAGATTACAGTATTTCAACAAAGCATCTGAATCAAGGCTTATGCCTGCTAATGGTGTTACAAGAATGAGAAATTGTTTACAACTTCCTAGAAGGCCACATACAAGGTACAAAGATCTCATGAAATCAAGAACAGTCAAAGTACTAATACTATAAGTTCCAGAGTCAAATGAACAAGCCTATCTTTCCATCAAGAAGATGTCAAATCTCAGAAGATCCAAGTATGTATCTCAAGCTTACAGGTATGAACAGAAAGTCACTATGGAATGCACAAATAGCAATGCACAAAAGAAAATAGTGAACAAATGTTACAGTAAGTGAAAAGAATGTCATCCTCAGCCATGATGAACCAAATCAGTGAGAAGAAGAATGGTTAGAGAAACCTCCAAAAGGAATCAACTTACAAAAGCTCAGAGTGGTTTCACCAATAACGAAAAGATCAAAAACTTAGTGGGTATTAATGGTTAAATTGAATGATAATGCAAAACTTAAGATAGTATGAAGTGGATTTCAACTTTTTAGAAAATATTATTAGCCTCAAGAGAAGAGTTTCAGAGATCAAAACAATGAAGGTCTAGGGTCCCAGAGAATGAAGAACATGATGAAGAATGCTCCAGGATCATTCTTAGAAGGAACCCAAAGGAGCTCAAAATAGGAAATAGAGAGTCCGAGATCGAAAATATCAGGTCATGGCCAAGCCATTCAAAGTCATTCAGAAAGTACAAAGAAGATGAAATACAAAATATAATGAATAATATCAAGGGTTTCTAGAAAAGGCTTAAGGATTGAATGAGAACAAGCTTCGAATCAGAGACACATGCATACCAGGGCCAATAGTCATAAACCTTGAAAGATCATCAAGAAAGAGAGTTTTTCTGGAACATAAAGTATAACAGTCTAGATTCAAGGGAGAATTTTATAAGGAATGAAAGCAAGTAGCAAGTAAATAGAGATTTAAATCGTATTCAGAACACAAACTCAAGTGGAGGAGCTTTGAATCAGAAACACATGCATATCCAAGTTAAAGAAATATTTATTAATTCCAAAAAAATTCATTCCCATTGAAATCAGTTTCAAGTTGCAGTATTAGAGTGAGAAGGGTATAACTCCTAGCCAGAGACCAAAAACCCATTAATGGGTATCAAGAAATCAAAGTAACAGACAAGAACTCACCATTTATAATCGAACAGTCGAAACTTTTGAGCAATTGAATGATGAAACAAGAAATCCATATGCCCATGAGAAGTTTCAAACTTGGGAGTCAAGCAGGAGCAACCTAGAATGGTTTTCAGCTCAAGAATCCCCAAAGGAACCACATGACCACAAAAAAATGCAAAGAAAAATGAGTATCAGTTTTGGAAGTCGAAATGGCAAAGACCAAGTAACAATGAAACTCAAGAGATCAAGAAACTTACCATCCTCATCAAACAATGGTGCCAGTTACACAGTCCAGAACTAAAAGTATTCAACAATGGTGGCCACTCCAGATGGAAAGCTAATGAAAGATCATAAGTGACCAAGTCATGGCCATAAAATAAATCAAGAAGCTCAAGCTCATCGAACCCACAAACAGAGGCTAAAAAATGAAGTCTATTCCCATAAATACAAAGAAAGAAAAACCTACATAATCCTCGCAGAATCTTCACAAGACAGAGATCTTTGTGAGGAAAATCTAAGCTCAAACCAACAAAATGGTGACCACATCAAGGATAAGAAATAAATTAGCTTGCGGAAGTTCTAAGAAAGGATCTAACAGAGAGATCACAGCAGTGGTGATAAACTCCACAACTACCTTGCTTAGAAAACTTGAAACAGAGGAAGAACTACAAAATGCAGAGCCAACTCGAGCTAAGAGAATCGATCTGGTAAGGAAGTTGAGCGTCACAAGATAACAATGGCATAAAATGTTTTTCCAAGGCTTTTCCCACAGACCAAAAAAACTAGAATGGAGTGATCATTGAGGTCGAATGACCTTTACTTCCAAGCTCAAGAGTTGGGTTAAGTTCAAACTCCATGTCGAAACCCTAACCACAAGTCAAAGATTGATGGCCTTAAGATGTCCAGTATAGAGATTAATGATTAAAAAATGATCAACAATATTCAAAGCAAACTGCAATGATCGAAATATCACCCACAATATTAAATGCTAAGGTCAAAAACCCTAATCATGGGTTAGAGATCAACGACCATGAATTGAAAGGACACCAGATCAATGCTCAGAAATTGATCACCAAAAACAAAGCAAACTCAACCCGAGTTAAAATACCACCGACGAAGCATAAGGAAGGGGTGACTCATCGTCACGAAGGGGTCAGCCCTTGTCATTAAAAAATTATTTGCATTTTGACTTATCAAACTATAGTCCAAGCTCCAAATGAATCAAAAGCCGACCGAATCATGTTATGCAATGATCACCTAAAAGGTAAGGTTAAACCATGGTCTATGTCCAATCAAATGCAAAGGTGGGGCCAACAACTATATAATATAATGATAATCAAAAAGGTGGCAGACCTTATAATATGCCTAGTCCACAAAGGTGGCCGAGTGTATTGTGGTGGATTTTAAAAACAAAGTGCCCCTTATCTTATTTCAAAACCAATAATGTGCTAAGTCCATCAAGGATGGCCAAACCAATGGAGACTAATGATTAAGTGCAAGGGTGGTCCCCACTGATTTGATGAATTGGTTATGACTTGGACTGAAAATTTTCATGTGATCACAAGATTAGACAAGGAATGTCAACATCAAAGCCTAAGCTTGGAGGTGGTCCCCATCAAGTGGATGTTTGGATGAATTATTTTTGAAGTATTGCAAATATTGTATTTTTTATTTTTCTCAATACACAGGATTATTTTTACATGCCTTCACAAGAGGACAGATCAGTAAGAGGACAAAATCTGCATGCACTAGGAGAAGACTTTCTCATCAAGCAAGATTTATTATTAGCAAATTATTCACCCATGCTTTTCTTAAAAATAGAACAGTCAACTACAGTTTGATTGTGATGTAATCAAAGGCTATTAATGCCTCTTTGTACTAGTTTTCTTTATTTTATTCCTTTATTTATTATTAAATAAAGGATAAAAATAGGATGCATGGGCGAGTACAACCTTAGTCTATTTTTAGGAAGGGTGGGTAAATTAATTTTGTTATATATTGTGTGCTTTGGCAAAGCACAAAGGAGGACTTTTTAGATACAGGAGTGTTGAAATACTTTCCTTCCAATTTTGCCTTTTGAATGTGAAGTATTTTATGCCTTTCCAATTATTTACAATCTTGTGTATGTTCCCATTAATCTTGTGAATGTTAATTCCCGATTAATCATCTTACCCTATTGCAAATTTTAGTAATTTTTGCTTGATATTAATGTGCATGTTTAACTTAACAGTGTTGTTGTGATTCTTTTCCCTCAATACATCCGAGTGTTTGCCTTTAATATTCTACAGAAAACTATTGGCTGTGCATCAGAAATTCATTCCATATCAATTATGCATGTACTCAGTCAAAGACCTCATACAAGTTTGGTGTATCACCTCAATTTTAATTTCATTTTACAGTCATCTTTTACCCTTAAACCCCAGAAAATTAGTTTAGGATACATCAATAAGGAGCTCGGCCTGATATCTAGGAGACTCACCTCAAAATAGGTATACCCACCGACCCGAGGTGTTTCCATTGTATCTATGAAATAAAGAGATAAAATTTGCAAGATTAGAATACTTGTAGCCATCTCTCTACGAGGGTGCACTTTAGAGAGATAACACATTGATTTTACAACTCTCTTAAGGTTTATTTCTAACTTTGTCTGTTTTATTTACCTCTTAGGAACATGTCCAACTACATTATCCCGGGATTTTTTCATAGGTTGTTTATTATATACATCTTCATCATCATCCCCATTTACCTAATCACCCTCCACATATTCTTCTTCATTAGGTTCCTCAATGGCATCTCTTTATTTAGGTGTAGTCACCCAATCACCAAAGTATACATCATTATTGCTATAATTTATTCTATCTTTTTATAGTGATCATTTTCCTTATTATTTACATTATCATTTATATTTCTAGGCATGGTTCTTTTTCTTTCCGTCTTGCTCCCGGGAATGAAATTAAAAATTAATTTTAGAAATGTAACAAATACGTAAAATCCCCGACATCGAAGTTAGGCTCTAATACCAAGATATAGTTACCCCGATCATGTGACCAATAAAGACACACCAAAAAAATTGAATCAAATTTTTCATTCACCATAACACAATTGGGGACAAAAATCTATGGCTCTCTATTATTTATTTCTACGTGTAAGAATCAAATACATGTGTGAAGCATTAATAAATCAAAACAATTAGTTCGAAGTTATCTAACATAGTAGATAAATTTAATTCATTCATTTTCTTGGCATAGTTTTCTTCCATTATTACATAAGTGAATTAACTATGCATAAACATTAAGTACAAGTAATTACATGATTTTGAATATAATTATTCATCTAATTAAATGAAGGCATTTCACTTAATAATTTAGATATGTGCATGTACTTCCATTCATTCCATTTATGTGAACAAGAACATTTCAAGTACAATTCATTTAGTTAGGTTCATGTATTAATGTAATCATTAAGAATACCTATAGTTAATTAATATATTACGTCATATCCAAAATTTCACGATAAGTGAAAAATATATATCATTCAATTCATTAATAAATTATGTGTGCTACTACATTGGATAGGTTTATATTTGAATGTTCATGTCAAATTTTACTACATATGAAATAATGTATTTACCTTACATAGTTCACAATGCATAGTTGTTCACAAGGGTTCTCGTCTTTCAATGTACAATGTTTACAACTCCTAGTCTCAATAGATAATACAACATGTGTGTGTGTATATATATGTGTTTATGTATATATGTATATGTAGATATACATATACACATACATTTACATATATATATCATGAAATATAACACATCATAATTATGTTACGAAAAAATCATCACCTTTCACCATAGATCCTCTTGATCCCAAACTGGTCCATTATAGATAAAGTATCATCGAATCATGTGACCTTTAACCATGATTCTTATGCATACCTTAAACACCTTTCACAAAGTGAAATTGGCCCCACCCTTTGTGAGAATGAAATATGCAAGAAAAAATGAGGTTAAATATAATACCATGTATAGTGAAATAACCTAAAAATCATAGACCTCTAAATAGGGTAGGAATACAAATTCCTAGATATATTTGCCATAATGAATTTTTTATTGAAAAATACTTAGGATAACAGTAGGTACACATTCCAAATGAAATTTAACAACATATCAGGGTATGAAGTAATCATGTTTGACTAATCATGAGGGAAGACCTTGATTCTATCTACAAATAATCCCTAACCCCTAGCAAGACTTGTCATAGGTGAAAAACTATGTTAGTTAACATAACCCATCCATATAATTCACTCCCTATTCCATATACATATATTTAAAAAAATTCCCTTTTCCCATGAGTAATTGAAAACAAGATGTCTCTATCCCCAATGGTAAGTGTAATACGAAAACTAAATTTTCCATACCTAGCCCCGCAAAGTTTTGTCGTGAATATTTGAGGATTTTTGGTATTCTAAAAGTTTCTCCGTCCTTACCAAACTCTAAGAAAGATGAATTACCCAACAATGTTTGTGTATTGGGGTATTTGAAATTTTTTTGATGAGGATATAAAAAAATACAACCTATAACACTTTGAGTAACTCTCACCGCCAAACTATTCAACTACTTTTGAGGGTTACCGTGAACGAGTAAAAATCAGACATGATTTTCTTAATTCCCTTGATTTTTGGGGGAAAAAACATATGATGGAGAATCATGTGAATGTCTTAGAGGGATAAATTAGATAGTTCAATCTTTAAGAAAAAAATTCTGTAAAATTATCCAATGCACAATCCTTGCAAAATTTTCTTACCATATTAGAGAAAACTTCATCAATAAAAATCATGATGTAATAAATTTATATTGGAATACCTCCTATTTTGATGATGAGATAAAAATTTCTTATCTAAGATGTGTTCAATATTGTTGGCGAAACAATATTTCACAACGAAAAATTAGGGGTTTTCACCAATTCTCAGGAAATATGTCCCTCTACACATTGGAATACCTCCTGTTTTGATGATGATATAAAAATTCTTCTACAAGATGTGTTCAATATTTTTGGTGAAACAATTTATCACAAGGAAAAATTATGGTTTTTCACCAATTCTCATGGAATATGTCTTTCTACATTGGAATGGAGACACTCCATTTATTGAAAACAGGAAATATGTACACTAATCTAACCATCGTGGGTGGCCTTTAGACCAGAGATCATATAGTAATACTCCACTAAACTCGTGTGTAAAAATGATGTGGAGGAAATTTTAGTTTATGGAGAGAGGGGAGAAAGTAAGAAGGGGGTTTTACTCAATAAATAGCAAGTTGTGTTTATTGATCTAAAACTAGAATATTTCCAAGTTAACAATGAGAAGACACCATGTTAAGAAAAGAGGAAAAAAATCCATTTTTATCTACATGATCTTGCACAATTAACCATGCTCATGGAGTAAAGTTTAGAGGGAGAGAAAAACATAAGACAAGGAGATAGAATAATTGTAGTTTCTTGCTTTTAGTAAGCTCATGGGAGCTATCAACAAAGAAAACTAACGCTTTAGAATTGAGAATCCATTCCAATTCTTGGCTTTCAAATGTGTCTCTTCATCTACCCCCACATGAAATTTCATATTCCCATAACTTTTGACCTTCTGTTAGGCCCCTAATTCTTCCTAAGGTTTTCAAAACCTTTTGAGCGAGTTCTACCTTATAGAAATACATTTGTGTTGCACTAATGGAGATGTTTCTACATGTTTAAACTCTAATAACTATATTTTTATTATTGAACCATAAAGTAGGATATATCAATTTTATCATTCATGTGATGTGGTTTCTAGGACCTCCAAAGGCTTCCAAATCATTTCAAACAAGGTGACTAGCTCCTTTAAAACATGTTTTTCACAATGCCTTTCCCAAAAAGACTTGGTTTTTCTTAAATGTTTACCCACCTCTTATGGCTACACAAAAATATCCTAAAATACATTAGATCATCCTATTACTCTCCCACACAACCTCCATATGGGTTATTCCCTCAAAGCATTATATTTTGGTAGATGTCCTCCTATGACAAAAAGACCAAAAATAGCCCTTTTGAAGCCTTTGGGAGCATTATTATTCCTTAGATATCATTACCCTCATGAGTCAAGCTAGGTACACTTCTCTACACATGAAACACATATAAAATAATGTTATCACATTCTCTCTCAACCAGAATGATAGTGACGTATTTTAAATTTTGGATGGAGGAATGGTTTATATTGATTTGGGAATGGTAATTTCAAGTGTGGGTTTGGTTGTCATGACCAAAATTTTAAATTGGACAAAGAACAAACATTTTCTCAAAGTTTTCTCTTACTCAAAGGCTTGTTTCAAATTGGACAAAGAATAAACAGAGAAAACATTAACCTTAGTTTCTCCTAAGGGAGTAGACGAGTGCCTTGTGTATTGAGAAAATAGAGTCACATCTACTTGCACACAAGAAAGAACAACCAGAACAAACACATGACTGAAATGGAAACACACAACACAAAGGGAAACATACCACGCAATAGGGAAAAAAAAATTGAAATTAAAAACAACCTAAATCACCTATAGTATATGCAAGGGAAAACCCTCTTTACTGTATTACTTTTTATTCTTTGGATTTTTCCCATGTATAGGTAGCACCTAATGACTTTATACTTTAAAACCTGTTGATTGGCTCGATGAATTATAAACCCTTTCTTAAATTCTTGAGAAATACAGTGTTACAAATGGTCTCTAGGTACATGAAAAGAAGAATATTGTATATCTCTTCGTAGAAATTTAACATGAATATTTACACACAAAATCTATGCACTTGGGTACATTTCTAGGTCCTAAAAGAATGCTAGCATTTACATGATTCCTAAGCAATAAAAATAGTAATTGACAACTCCCTTTATCCTTTTTCTTTTTCTTATAAAATTTTATTGTCTTTATACATCTTGCACTTTTGTCTACATTTGATCATTTTATCTTTCTATGGCCACTAACAATAAACCCAAGTTGTACACTAGCATAAGATGCTCCTGTCCTCCTAGGTGATCTTGTACCTCTTTACCTTTTTCTTATCCTTTTGGACCCCTTTCACTACTTAACGCTTATTTCACTAAATTGGGACATATTTCAGTAAATATGGACACCATTATTTCAATTATTGGAAGAAATTCATCTCTTTTTTACATAAATTGGATTCCATTTTTGTTTATATTGGATTCCATTATTACTATTATTGGAATCCATTAATAGCAATATTGGATTCCAATATTGTCATTATTAGAATTATTCTAGTTCCAATTTCAATATTATTAGATTCCAATATCGCTATTATTGGATTCCAATATCACTATTATTGGATTCCAATTTGGCTATTATTGGATTCCAATTTTGCCATTTTTTAGATTTTCAATGTTGAGAGTATGTAAGGCTAGCAATTGCTAATGATTATAAGGCATAAGCCCATTGGATTAATAAAAAAAATTAACAATAACTTCCTACAAAAGCTAGTTCAAAGTCATGAGTGGACACTTACTATTATTTGTTGAGCCTATTGTATTAAGATGAGTAGTCACTAACTATTATAAGTCATGAGCCTTGTTGTAAGGTGAATGGTCACTAACTCTTATAAGTCATGAGCCTCGATCTAAGGTGAGTTGTCAATAACTATTATAAGTCATGAGCCTGTTGTATTAAATGAAAGTTAAAAATCCTCGATGTAAGGTTATCTTATAGTAACTATTATAATTCATGATCCTGTTGTATATAAGTGTGAGACCCATACTCTAAAATTACGAGCCTTATACTCCTAAAGTGTGGGGATCACACTTTTAAAGTCCGATAAATAGCGTCACAATTTTGAAGTGCAAGCCCCACGCTCTTGAAATTCTAAGAGGCCCACACTTTCTAAGTGCGAGCCCCGCACTATGAAAATTCTAAGCCTCACACTTTCAAAGTGATATCCATGTACTCTAAATAATCGAGCCTCACACTCTAAAAGTGTAAGCCTTACACTCTAAAAGTGTGAGCCCCACACTTTCAAAGTTTGATATTTACACCTTGAAAGTGTGAATTATCGCACTTACACTTTCAGATTGCAAATCTCAAACTTTGAAAATGCAAGGCACACACTTTCAATGTTTAGTATTCACATATCCTTAAATGTTAGTGTTATTATTTTGACTTCTGGTGGAACTCACAATAAAATTACGTTCTTACCCTAGAATATACCTTGTAATAACTCAATTATTGTTTGTTCAAATTGTACAAGTTCACTAGTGTTTATTATTATAAACTATATCTTTGAGTAATCATTTAAAGAAAACAAAAAGTCGGGAGTTTATGTATATCAAAAATTCTATTACACTAAAAGATAGTAGAGTTTATGCTTGTAAATTTTTCTAATCTTTGTAAAAATAATGAGTCACTTCCTTGAGCAAGAAAATGAAATAATCCTTTACACAATGCAAGAAATTTTTTTTTGAGAAATGTTGTCATATGCCCTCGTAGATACATTGAACCATTATTTTATAGTTTACATCAATCAAAACACTAATTGTGCCACAATTGTATTTTTCCGAGAGAAGAACTAAAAAAAATGACATTTCATCATCTTTACATTAAAAGGTTATATATGTACATTTCAAATATGTTATAAATTCATACATATATAGTTGTAAATCTTAAATGAGGATTCTTTTCCTTTTGTGGAAAATTTTATTTACAAAAAAAATGAATACATTTGCTGCCTCTAGAACGAGACGGTCAGTTTGGATACCAGTAGTGTTGAGTAAAGTAGCAGTGGAGGTGTTATCAAAGTAGAGACTAGTATTTATGAGCAAGCAAGCAGCAGCATAAGAGTGTACTACTGCTAGTATCAGAAGTGAATTGATTTAGATATGATGAAAAAATCCCTATTCTGCAAGTGGAAAAGGAATAAATTGCCCAAAACCCAATATTACCCCTTCTAAAAGAAATTCGGGCACACTTTTATCTATTTTAAGGGTTCGGAGTGGTTTGAATTATTATGGAAAAAAATATGGACTGTAATAGGTAAAACTGGTCATTATTTACTTGAAAATCAGCTCAGTCATTGAGAAAAGCAGACCCCAGGAAAGAGAGGACTCCAGGGGATGTTTTTTTCCGTCACAACACCTTCAAAGTATGTTTCCAGGTTAAAAGTATTTTTGAAATCACCTCACTAAATTTCACAAACAAATTCCTTTAAGAAGCATATTTTGTGCTCCTGTAACATCGTTGTGCTTACCATCTACATATCCATCCAAATACCTCATGTAATTATTACTAGGGTCAGTTGTTTAATTCAGATACTTGGAAATTGAGTAGGAGAAGCCACTTAGTGTCGACAACTTGTTGTCGAAAGTCACCTTGCACCCTCCAAATGGCAAGAATGTGAACAAGGCGTTTTGTGTGATTGGGACACATGGGATCACTTCTCAAGTTTTTGTACTTGGGATCAAGGTGAACCTCGAAGAAGGCCATATTCATCTTCCTAAACTAAGTGTTATACTACTCCTAGTGTAGTAAAATAGTTATCTTGACCTATGATAACGTTTTCATGGGTTTTAGGGAAGAAATTATAAGAAATGAAAATAGACTAGGGATGGTAATGCACAAAATAAAGGGTGTTTCTAGACTCAAGAAGTTTTTATTTGAAGAGGGTGTGTACACCACAAGTCAACTTCACCTACCGCAACTTAGAGAGGGTACAAAATACCACGGTACTAGGATGCATGCACGTTCCCTTTGTTAAACTAGATAAAAATAATAATATATCATTCTTTTAGTGAAGAAGGATGAACTTGAGAAGGGTGAAAAAGCACCTAAACTCAATTGGATGCAATACTCCACCACTTGATAAGCACATAACTCCAAGAACCTCCAAAAGAAACTTGAAATTGCACCATGTACCTAAAAGTATGAGAAAGGCACAAATAAGTATAAAAGGATGAAAGGACCAAGATTATTCATAAAAGACACTTTTTTTACTTCAACAACATGCACAATGCATCATAAATTCAAAATATACAATAGTTGTCATTATAGTCTTGAAAGGAGGCCTGAAAGTTCCCTCAACATACAATGACAACTTACATAATAAGGAGGTTTCTTGAAAATTATACACTCGTATTAGAAGTATGACTTGTCTAACCTATTGGAATGAGCTTACAACTTACATTTATAGAAGTTATGAGAGAGAAGAGAAGAATTCATAAATTACCTTCCTAAATTGAAGGCACATGATGTATTTATTACAGTTGGTTGAACCACTTTGAGAAGGTTCCATCATGTGTCATTAATTCCCGGTTGAAGTAATATTATTAATTTATTAAAGGAATATTTAAATATAATATTTTAATAATAATAATGAATATTTATTATTAAAATATTTAAATGCAAATATTAATTTAATTAAAATCAAGTGCGACCCCACGAAATTGGTTTGCGGTGAAGGGGGTCTCTTTGGGAATAAGCCAAAAATAACCCAACTAAGTAGTCTGCTCACTAAGTCAACTCACCAAGCTAGGCAATGATCTCCTCCATCGAGCTATGTATCACTTGACTGAACCTTGACTCACCAAAAGTTGCTGAGCTCCAAACCAAGCTCCAAATCAAGTTTCATTCACCGACGCAACTCACTCCAACTTGATCTTCCAACCGTATCAACCTACACTCTCTACAAACTCCTTCATATGGCTCGACTCAATGATATTTTCTTGTAAGCTCGCCACAACCAATTCCCATTCCAAATCAAGCTTCTCTAGATGAGCCAAGCCTTCATCAATAAGTCATATGTTCTTTGACTTTGAAATATAAATCGAGCTCCTAACCCAACCGACTCACTTGAGCTCATTCAACTTTTAGGTCCACCGCCAAGCTCCATGTTGATTTCCTCACCATACCATTACCAAGCTCCATGTTGATCTTGATGACATACCATTACTAAACCAATCGGGTAACATATTTCAGCATTACCAGGCTACCTCATACATCTCCTACAATGCAATCATTAAGATTAATCTCACCTCGACTCGAGTTTCCATTAAGTGCCGAGTTAATCTTGTGAGCTTGAATGACCTCCTCTTCATGTCCAAATGAAATAACTTCACATGAGCTTTTATTAAGCTCGAGTTCGAGCCCACCTTGTTGATTTATCTTTCTGGGATCCTAGCACAAGCTTTCCTTTGAGTCATATGCATCACCTAGATTGATGGGCTTGATTCCATCTTCCTTCATCAATGTTGATTTGTGAGCTCTTTGATAAATCCCATAAGCTCGATGGGGAGAGTTGAATCTCACACCAGCTATGTATATGTCTCTATGGCTTGATCTGAGTCCACCCTAGCTCCTTGGTGCGTGACTGCCGAGCTTAGACATGGCTCATGAGATTCACCTTATATGTCTACAAACTTACCATTTTCCCATGGATCTAGTTTCCCACCTCCCAAAGTGTTGACCACAAGTTAGTCATGTGTGTTACATTTTCCAAGTTCCCTTACTCGACCCGAAGAGATCTCCTATGGACCAATATTTGTTCCTAATGATCTCTGTGCCAAGTGAGCTTATGCACCGAGCTCCTAAACTTTGAAAACCCACCGCTTTAACTCTTTATCGAATTCAACCTCCCGTGGCTTACGTGCATAGCTCGAGTTACGAACATGTCAATTTTCTCTCAGTAACTTGGCCATGAGTTCTCAAACACAATGACCGTCAGGCCAATTCATTCCACAATCTCATTGATTAACTAATTTAGTGTAGTGCCCCAAACTCGGGTCATTCACATTCATGTATGACATGCCTATACCTAAAATCTTTTCCAATTGCTCTTCAACATTATATCTACTCCTGACTTACATGGAGTAATCTCGACACATCACCTAGAATTCACGTAATATATCAACTTCATAACTTCTCCAACGACTTGGTGCCTTACCATTTAGGATTACTCAGAACTCACTACACATTGTGATCAACCTTATCTCCTTCAAAATTGGCAATGAATTCTCAACAATTCACTCCATCTCTTTGCATTAGTCTACACTTATCACATGATCAAGTCTTCCCACTCAACTAACAACTCGGAGATCTTCACGAGCTTATTCTTGTATTATTCTCCAGCCATGACACGACTCACTGAGTTGGCTCTTTTGGCTTCAAACCTGATAGTTGTTTTTCCATGCCAACATTTTAATCAACATGGTTCCTACAATGCGGAGCCCACAAGTATATAATAGTGTACTTGGGACATTAGATGCCATTTTATAACCACACCAACCTCGGATAGTCATCCCCGAATCCCCGCAATTCTACTATGGAATCGAATACCCTTCATGCCAATGTTTAAGATGTTGGAATTAAGAGTCATTTGTCCATTCAACAAGGAAATGAATCAAAATTTCTCCGGAAGCCCACTATTTTCTTACTTGGCTTAGCTCAATCGAGAAAGATAAATCATCGAGTTCTCCCATCGAGTCATTTCCTTCTCTCATATTTCCTTGTGAACCCAACCTTGCGGAATCAACCTCGGTTGCTTGCATAAACATCTTGATCCTGGTACCATTCGGTGAGTTCTCTTTCTTCTCTACACATTAATGCCTTAGCTCAGATCTTACACATGATAATTTATGCTTGTAATGAGTGAGTCCATGAATGATTTGCTCGACCCATTGACCTGAGATCACCATTAATTGTGACTACAAACTCAGAAACAAAATACTCACTATCGAGTTTGACTCGGTTCTCAACCGAGATGACTCATGGATTCTGAAATTCCTCATCCCATCCCCTTTTGAGCATGGCATGCCCTATAGATCCGATATTGGACCCGCTCAATGCTCCATGCCTTTTCTCGAATGCTCAAATCACTCACCTAAATTATATCCTACAAATCATTTCATCTATGAACTATTTGCATTGATCCTTACTCGCAAGCATTGAATCCTTCACTTCCATGTTGAATTCTCCTATAAGTCTATGCACGTTCCTTATGAGGTGAGCTCAAACTTGAGCCACATCACTCACCCACTCGTTCGTCATGACCATCAACCGAGCTCCTTTGTTAGTTCTCCTTTTCAACATAGTTTAGGATGATTCTCCTAACTTTAGTTTAACTCATTCCTTACTCGGTGCCTCCATAATACCCTCACGAGATCAGGGAGCTCGATTCAAATGGCAATGTCTATGCATTTCCTATATTATGCCAAGCCCAAGTCATTCACAATCGTTCCTTTGTATTGAGCTCGATTCGATCATTAGTCACCTTAGTGCCCATTTATTCTGAAAGATGGTCTAAATTTTATGCAACTCGGCCCCTTCATTTTTCAACTTAGCTTGCCCGAACAAATCAATTCACCTGATCAAGTTGAGTTAAATTTTAACGCTTATAAATTGTATGAGTTTTCCATGTAGCTCATCGAGCTGCTCAGGGAGCTATTTTAAGTTCATAATGCCCTTGTCACCTTAAATTGGTTTCTTTTGCCTTGATTTTAACTTCTGGAGTTTCCCCTCAAAATCAATGGATGATGGAAACATAATAGAACTATTTCAATCATAATTTATTGATTTTAATGTATTTATCTCCACAATGACTGGAAATGGACCTGTTGGGACTTACTATTTCATTTTGAACATAATAGGACCCTGTTGTCCAAATTTCCATATGTGCAAAATTGGATAACATTTTTGGCAACCTCTCGGGGATGATTTCCTACTAAGCATGATTCCAGTAGCCTTAAGTCATCCATTAGGCATGGAGTCAATGTTAAAACATTGAAAGTAATTTTATCTTCTTTGATACATCCTGGAATCCCCTTGAGAAAATCTGATCTTGGACCTCCTTGAAATGCTAGGCATGAGGTATATTGAATCTGTTGAATGCTTGACATCATGAACACTATAGAATTTTGAATGAAGTAGATGTATGAAAATCTTATGGAAACTTTGAACCTTCCTCTCCTTAAAAACCTCCAATTATGAAATAGTGTGTTGAACAACATAAAACACAACAAAAAGGAAAAAAAAGAATAACAACACACAACAATGTGCATAAGAAATTAGAGGAAAACACCTAATTAAAGCATGCGGGGGAATGCTCTCAAAAGAAATATTTGAGATGTATCATATTCATATGAATTGGAAGTCCTTCTCCATTGATCCTTGATATATGAAATGAATTCACCTCTTTTTGCAACTTGTGATGATATACGACCCGCTCTAGAGAGAGTCAAACTTCATGTCCTTACCTAGTTTGGTTAGATCTTCATCTCATTTGAGAACTAAATATCCTTCTTGAAAATGCCTTTTGGATGCTTTCTTGTCAAAGGATTTCTTAACTTGATCCTGATGTTTCTCAAAGTTTTCATAGCCCTTTTTCATACTTCTTCCAACTTCATGACTTCAACAAACCTTCTTTGTCGACAATCGTTCTCCATAACTTCAAGCTGATGAACTAACTCCAAAGAAGGTAACTCCAAGGAGAGCGGAAGTTTTGCTTCCCTTCCATATACAAACATGAAAGGATAATACACAATGGCCCTTTTAGGTGTGATTTGATCTTCCCATAAGGAATTCTTATGTTGTGTATCTTGATTCCTCCTGTGAGTTTCCATCATTCATTTGATAATTATTATGAGCTTCTTGTTTCTAAACTCAGCCAATCCATTTCCTTGTGGATAGTAATTGGATGAATTCTTGAGGTATACCCCATTTTTACAGCGTATTCACTTAACCTCAAACCAAGGAAAGCCATCGCGTTGTCTAAAATAACTATAAATGTAACACTTAACCTTGTCATTATACCTTCTAAGAAATCAAGAACTGCCTTCTCATTTCTCACCTTCAATGCTACTACTTCTGTCCATCGAGTAAAATATTTTGTTGCAATAAGGACCCATTTATGGCCATCACTTAATGGAGGATTAATCATTCTGATGAAGTCCAACCCCCATTGAACAAAGGGCTGATCCACTTTAATTGGACGTAGTGGAAGAGCTGCCATCTTTTTCTTTCCTATGAAAAACACATTCCTTACACTTCCTTACCTAGAGACAAGCATATTTAAACAAATCTAGTCAATAGCTTGATTAGCTTGCATGATATTGGTAGCGAGTTCCTTATGCAGATTAATGTCCTCCTGATAGGCCATTTTGAAACTCTTATAGTATCTTAATTAGTTGTTTCGGTCCCACGTACCAAAGGAGAACACCGTTCAAATCCTTTTGAAAGATAACTTTATCTACCATAACATATGGAATAGATCTGAAGACGGAAATTTCATCTTTTATTTTTTATCCATGTTCATAGAATATACTCTTGAGAAAAGGAAATTCTTCATTTTTTATAACCATTCAATTTGATCATCACTCTCATCAGTGTTAAGGAGTGTCACGTCCTCATCACCTTTTTATTCCATGTCCTCAACAAGTTGTTGACACAAACCTTTTCCTTTGACAATTTTGGTAACTTAGATATACACGTCATACTTCATCACCTTCGTGATCCATCCAACATGCTTTTCATTCATCTCTTTATTCAGTAAAAATTCCTTGACACTGGATGAGACACCATTAGATGAATTTTGTTGTTGGACAACATGTGCTTGAATTTCTTCAAAGCTTGAATAACCGCAAAGACTTGTTTTTCAACGAATGAATATTTGAGCTCATAGTATTTGAGGGATTGACTAAAGAAATTAATTGTTTACTCCATCAGGTTGTCATTTTCTTTGGGTGAGGATACCGAAATGCTCTCTTGACTGAAAAAAGCATAAAGAATAAATTCTTTATCAAACTAGGGTTCACTAGCGTGGGAGCTTGAGAAATGGATGTTTTGATGGCTTCGAAGCTCTCCCTTCCTTATTTTGTCCATGAGAATGGCATATTTTTCTTCATCATGTTTATTAGTGGTTTAGCCAATGTCATGAATTGAGAGATGAATCTCCACATGAAATTTATGGCTCCCTAAAACTCGGAGACCCTTCTTGTGACTTGGGAGAGATAAGGAAACAATCGAACAAATATTTGCTAGATCGATTAAGATTCCTTCCGCTAAAACAACATGCCCCCAAATGTTTCCCTTGTGTACTACAACAATAATTTTTTTGGGATTGAATGAAACCCCAAAATCTCTACACCTTCAGAAAACCTTCGTTAGATGCATGATGTGGTCTTATGCATGCTTAGAGTATAGAATTATATCATCAAGGTAAACCAAAATGATATCATTGATTATTCCCTTAAATTCCATGCCCATGGCTCTTTGGAAAGTAGTCTCGGCATTAGAAAACCTGAATAGCATTTTTTTGTAAGCATACGTGCCCCACTTGGTAGTGAAATCCGTTTTGAATTGGTCATATTATTGGACCAGAATTGATTGTAACTCAATATCCAATGAGAAAAGAAAATGTTTGAGCTTGTGTCACCATTTGAAGGATTTTCTCCATTAATGGAAGAGGATAATGGTCTTTCAATGAGGTACAATTCAAATCCTTGAAATCTACACATAGCCGAATCTCTTCATTCTTCTTCCTTACATGCACCATTGGCTACCCAAGAGGAATGCTTGATGGGAAAAATTATACAGGCATCAATGAGTTTGGTTAGCTCTTTTCTCATTAGTGGCTCAATTTTGGGATTAATTGGCCTTTGTTTCGAAGCACGGCTTGGCATTAGGATCCAGTTTGATGGTATGTTGTGCTAAACCTGGATCAAAACCACGTAGGTCCTTGTAGCTCCATGTGAAAATGTCATTATATTCTTGAAAAAGTTTTAAAAAATCTTATTTCTCTTCGGGAGTGCATACAATTCGGATCTTCATAAAATTTTCATTTGTCACCTCTACTTCCTCAAAATCTTCTTCTTTGACCACCATGTTAGAGATTTGTCTTTTGGTTTAATCATCCGAATTGAAGATGGAAACCATAGTAACTAAGTCTTTTGTTATCTTATTGCTTTTCAATTGTATGATTTGATCACCATATGATTCTTACAACTTATCTTTATTTTTCATGGTAAAATATGCCTCTTCTTGTACGAAAAGAACAATATATTTGTCACTATCGAACACTTGCCAACTACCCACATTATACAGAACTACAATTCAAACCACCATTTTTATGGATTATTTCTCTTCTTTCATGAGATCAACAGGTATTTCATATTGTACACCAATCATAGCAAGCCTATCCACATCTTGATTTTGATTTCTAAGAACCGTGTGGATCCCATAAGTTTCAAAATATTTAATCAAATCCTATACTTGGTTATTTTATGATATTAATAGATAATTTTTGGATGTACTACATGTCGTCACTTGATGAACAACTAACTCATTGTCTCCAAAAATAGTCAGGGATTTGATTCCCCTCTTTTGGGCTAGCTGAATTCCTTGCACAAGGGCCTCGTATTTAATAACATTGTTAGTGCTGTTGACCGAATCGGAAATATGAGAAGTACTTAACTCCTATGGAGAAATTAACATAACACCAGCACAAGATCCATTTTTACTTCTTAATCCATCAAAGAACAATTGCCATAGTCCTTCAGAATTTCTTGGTTTTTTAATGAGTTGTGGTATGATCATATCTTCTTCATGAAATGTATATACCCAATCCCATCTCTTCCAACAATAACAAACCAACTTCTTCCTCTTCCAACACATTAGCGTAGGGATTGATCGATGATATATAATTACTTCATCTAGCATAGTATTGGGGAATTTTTCAACAAGAGTGGTTGGCTCATGAAGAGCATCTTCTTCTTCTGGATCACTGATGGTGTAATTCCCATTTATAGGACTAGCAGTGTAGGGTTATACATGATTATGGTAGATTGGTTCCACCCTATAGTTACATTTGTTTTCTATCAAGTCTTGAGAATCATATGTGACCAATCGGCCAATAGATAACCACCCATCTTAGTAGTGAAATCTCATGATAGGAAGATGGAAAAGAGAGGAGGGAGATCAATGACTGATATGTCTTGAGTGAATGAAAAACTCAGGCATGCATGGATGGTAAGTTGAATTCCTTTGATAACTCCAATAGTTTTAATGGTTGTGCCATCTAGCTGAACAACACCTCTAGATATTGGTGTATATTGTATGCCCAACAAGTTTGCATTTATTTGGGCATGAATGAGCTACTGACACAAGAATCAATCATGCAATTATGTACCAGGTGGTCACTAATGATAAGGGAAATATAGAATGGTGGTGGTTTGTTTTACTTTTGGGTACATTTCCTTCTAGTTGACACAAACTTATAGAGGTTTTTGTTCCATGATCTGATGATCTGTTGTTTGTAACAAAATTGTTTAGAGCCTCTCATAAAAAGTTCCTATGAGAGGGGATTGAGAGTACGTCACACATAGTAACAATTAGGTTAGTTTTCTTCATCTGCTCCACTATGCTGAAGGGAATTTCTCCTACTTTGCTGACACTTCTTTGGGCATTGGGATCCTCCTTTGGAAAATGCTGGGTATCGTGATGCCTAAAGAACCTTCTTTCCTTATGGCTTGGCTAGCATGTGTTTTTGGTGGTTTATTTCCCACATATTTATCAACCACCGCTTGTGGCTAAGGTGTGAAGTGGATGTTTGATCATTTTGGAAGGTTGAGGTTCCATTGCTCTCTTTTTGGAATGAGTGTTTTCCACCACTGATGAGGAATCTATATTCAACCGAAAAAATATTCTTCTTGCCAATTTAACAAAGTGGTTTCTTTAGGTACTGTGGTTGATCTACTATTTCCTATGTAGATGAATTTTCTATTGGCTCTAAAGGGGAAGATACGCTTTGAACCATAAGGTCTTGACTCAAAACTCCATTTGGAAAAATATTTTGATTGTGGGGTTGAGAACAAGGATAACACCATTCGTATTCTTGAAATATATTATTCTTTATAGGTATTATGGCTCTTGATGAGCTAGCAGAAAGAGGATTCTGAAATTTCAAAGGCCTGACATTTGTAGCTTGATTTGTAGCTTGATTTTGTGGCTGATTGTTCCCTTAAAAAGGAGGATGGTTATCCTGATACTGTTGATTTTGTGGCTGGTAAAGAAAATTATATTGAAATTATTTCCTCTTGAGTGCAAAAACCTTGTTTACAAAATTTTGCATTAGTGACTTGAATTCAAATAGGTTGTTTGAAGAGGCACGGGAAGATTGAACTAGTTTCTTAGAAGCTACTTTGGAAGAGGAGAAATTGTAGGTTGATTGCTAAGATCTAGAGACAATGACATTCATGGTCATGGAGCTATCTTTCCAAGATAAATAAAGGAATTCTCTTCTCTTATAGAAACATCATAGGCATCAAGGTAGTGTAGTCCCTCCCATGGACTAGATCATAACTGTTACATCGCTATTCAAGGCTCACAAATAGTACAAGAATGCATTATTTGAAGAAGGATTTATAAGTTCCAAAATCCTATTCCAGGTCATATGGAATTAGAAGTTGAAATCACTCATGTATTCTTAGGGAGCTCTCTTTATAGTAGTGAGTTGTTCCAAGAGTGATAGGTGATCACTCTTGTCTTCAAATTGTTTAGATATTTTCTCCTAACTCTTCCCAAGTGGTTATAGTACCAAAACCTAACCCTTGAAACCATTGAAGTGATTTTCCCTTGAAATAGGTAGCAAGAAGTCTAACCACAATGTTGTCCTCCATGATATTATGTACTGCAAAAATGCTGGCTACATCAAGAATATGTTCTAGTAGAGTAACGTGAGTTTCCCCTGTGTAGAAGGGTAAAATTTTGAGTGCCCCAATAAGTATAGGGTCAGGTTGAGCCAATTGAAGAGGATTGCTTGCATTGAAAGGGGGAAAATGGGTTTCTTACCATAGCAATAAGAGGTTGATTGTTCCTTAGTGGAGGAAACCTTCTGTAAGGGGGAGTTGAATAACCCCTATGAGATAAAGCTACAACTAGTGATGTTAAAACATCTCTTGTCCTTCTCTTTGTAGGAGAGAAGGATAGTTCGATATGCCTATAATTTCCTTGCTTTGAAGAATCTCTTATCTAAATTCTTCACATAATTTAACACAATGAGGTGTGGAATCTAGAGATATAGAGTCGTCAGGTACTTTTATTTTTACAAGTGATAAGATAAGTACTAACTTTGTCCCACCGAGAGTGCCAAAAATTGTTGTCGCCAAGTCACCTTTGCACCGTCCTAATTGCCAAAATGTGAACAAGACATTCTCGTGTGATGATTGGACACATGGGATCACCTCTTAAGCTATGGGACTTGGGGTCAAGGTGAACCTCCGGAGAAGGTTGGATTCCTTTTTCCTAATCTAATTGTTATACTACTCCTAGTGTAATAAAATAGTTATCTAGACCTATGCTAACATTTTCATGGGTTTTAGGGGAAGAGATTTACAAAAATAAAAATATACTAGAGATGGTGATGCACCAAATAAAGGTGTTTCAGACTTAGCAAGGGTTGATTTGAAGAGGGTGTGTACACCAAAAGTCAACTTCACCTACCGTAACTTAGAGAGGTTATAGAATACCTGCAGATTAGGAAGCATGTGTTCCCTTTGTTAAACTTGATGAGAAAAAAATCTATCAGTATTCTAGTGAAGAAGGATGAACTTGAGAAGGGTGAATAAGCACCACAACTTGACTGCATGCAATACTCCACCACTTGATAAGCCCGAAATCTAAGAACCTGTAATAGAAACTTGAACTTGCATCATGTACCTGCAAGTATGAGAAAGGAACAAAGAATTATAGAAGGAGGAAAGGACCAAGATTACTCACAAAACACACACTTTTATTACTTCAAAAACATGCACAATGCATCATACATTCAAAAGAGGCAATATTTTTCATTATAGTCTTGAAAGGAGGCTTGAAAGTTCCCTCAACATACAAGGACAACTTGCAGAAGAAGGAGGTTTCTTGAAAACTATACACTTGTCTCAGAAGTATAACTTGTCTAACCTATTGGAATGAGCTTCTAACTTACATTTATAGAAGAAGTTGTGAGAGAGGAGAGAAGAAGTCATAAATTCCCTTCCTAAATTTAAGGCACATGATGTATTTATTACAGTTGGTTGAACCACTTTGAGAAGCTTCCATCATGTGTCATTAATACCTAGTTGACTTAATCTTCTCAATTAATTAAAGGAATATTTAAATAAAATATTTTAATAATAATAATAAATATTATTATTAAAATATTTAAATAAAAATATTAATTTAATTAAAATCAGATGGTACCCCTAAACCGGTTTACATAGAAGAGGGTCTCTTTGTGAATAAGCCAAAAATATCCCAACTCGGTAGTTGGCTCACCAAGATAACTCACGAGCTAGGAAATGAGATCATCCATCAAGCTATGTATCACATGATTGGGCCTTGACTCCACTAAAGTTATCAAGATCTAAACCAAGATTCAAACTGAGTTTCATCCACCGACGCAACTCACTTTGAGTTGATCTTCCAACCGTATCACCCTACACTCTGCGCAAATGATCCGAAAATAATCAGATTATTACTACCTGATCTCGGACCCTTGTAGGCTTTAATTATTTGCCGATAATTTACTCCTTTTAAGTAATCAATTTAATATAATGCAAGACAATAATGACAATTGCACAAAGATTGATTACGGAGTTCGGAAATTGCCTACGTCTCCGGGTTCGTGGTTGAACCGTTCCACTAGTCAAAACTTGTAAGTTACAATAGTACTTTCACAAGAAAACCTAATGGAATTTTACTTGCCTATCAGTACACCAGTTCTTCAAAAACTTCCAATGATCAGTCGAATCGTTCTTCACCTTCCTGATGCACAATCTCCTTCGGCTTCAATCGGCCTTCCCGATGCTATCAATGCGAAGCTAGCACTCTGGTCGACAATCCAGGATTTGCAAGTAATTGGTGTGGCTCAATGGGCCTATTGGGTAGTTTATAATTTACTCCCAATCACAAATATTTCATCTACTATTGCCTAAAATAATAGGCCAATAGACAATACTTGTGGACACATCCCACAAATAAAAGCTTAACAAATAATAAGCTTGTTGGACTAATGTGTGTCCCGACAATAAGCTTAACACATAATAAGCTTGGGATCGTGTGTCCATTACAATGAACTAGGTACCTTATTTATACAAAATTAGGGCCCTTAAAATATGCATTACAAATTATCCTAAGGCTAATAATAGCCTCATCCCATAGCATGTGTAATGGGATTAAATCGGATTGCATGTTTAATGGGATTAAATCCCAAATGGAGCCACATTTGTATAAGGTCCCACATTTTTGGCGGTGGGGATAATGTCTAAGGCTTTAAATAGCCTTCCTCCACGCAATTGAAGTGTTAGACTTAACCGCCCCCATCTCAACCGCTTCATCCTCCTCCACGTGGAAGTTTCCACGCATGGGTCTAGCCCCCCTACCACCGCTTCATTTCCTCTTCCACGTGGTCATTTGCATGTGGTAGTTTATACTAATGTATACACATTAATATATAGTGGTTTGGCATATACATGTGTGGCATTTGGAAAGTGGACTTACCAAGATAATATAATTTCGACCCATACAATGTGGCATAGAAATAATTAACTCGGTCAATAGCATGAAATCCACTTGTCGTCTCTCGATAGGAAAATCGAGCGAATTCGACGAGTGGTGGCAAGCCACGTGTCATAGTGCGATTCGGTCCAATATTGACCAGTTGACCAGAGTTGACTTTCCCGCTGTCTGAACTTTGACCGAACATATCTAGAGCTCCCGATGTCCGTTTGTCGCGTTCTCACAATCGTTGGAAATCTCTCGAGATGATCTTCTACACTAACACCATGTAGGGATGTTTAGGGAACTTTCAAAAATGATCCCTGATCAGCAAACTCCTTCATATGGCTTGACTCTATGATATCTGCTTGCAAACTCACCACAACCAATACCCATTCCACATCGAGCTCCTCTCACCAAGCCAAGCCTTCATCAACGATCTATCGAGTCTTTGCTGAGCTCCGATTCCACCCGAGCTCCTAAGCCAACCAACTCACTGGAGCTCATTCAACTTGCGCAAGTCCACTTGAGCTTCATGTTGACTTCCTCCCCATGAGCTTGTCATTACGGATATCGCGATTACATCCCATTACTGAGCCCATCGGGTGACATATCTCAACATTATGAGCTACGTTGTGTATTTCTGTAATGTAATTACCAAGCTTAAGGTCACCTCGACTCATACTTTTCATTAATCACCAAGTTAATCCTATGAGCTTGAATGAGATCCTCTTCATGTCCAAATGAAACAACATCACGTGACCTTTATTTTAAGCTCAACTCGAGACCACCTTGTTGATTCATCTGTTTGGGCTCCTAGCATAAGATTTCCTTTGAGTCACATGCATCACCTAGATTTATGGGCTTGATTCCATCTTCCTTCATCAACACTGAGCTGTGAGATCTTTGATCAATCACCTATGTTCGATGGGGCGAGTTGTATCCCGCACCACCTATGGATGTATCTCTATGGCTTGATTTGAGTCCACCCTAGCTCCTTGATACACGACCTATGAGATTAGACATGGCTCATGAGATTCACCTTATATGTATCAGTAAACTTACCATTTTTGCACGAATCCATTTTCCCACCTCGTGATGTGTTGACCACGAGTTACTCCTACGTTTTGCATTTGCTAAGTTACCTTACCGAACTTATAAGCTCTCCTACTAACCAAAATTTGTTCCCAACGAGCTCTCGTGCTAAGAGAGCTTCGCGCCAAGCTCCTAGACTTTTCCAACCCACTAGCTTTAACTCGTTGTCGAATTCAACCTCATGTGGCTCGTGTGTATAGCTTGGTTCGAACATGCCAATTTTGCTCTGTAACTTGGCCACGAGCTCTCAAACACAATGACCGTCGAGCCAATTCATTCCACAAGCCCGTTGATTAACTAATATAATGAAGTGCCACGAACGTAGCTCATTCACATTTGTGTATGACATGCCTACTCCTCCAAGCTCGATCAATGGATCTTCAACATTAAATCTACTCCCGAATTACATGGAGTAATCTCGATGCATCACCCAGAATTCATGTAATCTACCAACTTCATAACTTCTCCAACAAATCAGAATCTTACAATTTGGGATTACTCGGAACTCACTACGCATTGTGATCAGCCTTATCTACTCCAAAATCAGCGATGAATTCTCAAAAATTTTCTCCATCTCTTTACATTAGTCTACAATTACCACTTGACCAGGTCTCCCACTCAACTGACAACTCAGTGATCTTCATGAGCTTGGTCATGTATTCTACTCTAGTGATGACACGATTCTTTGAGTTGGATCTTCCGGCTCTAAATCCTAGCCATTGTTTTTCCATTTGAAGCTTCTAATCGACATGGTTCCTACAATATGGGAGCCCGCATGTCTATAATGGTGTACTTGGGACTTTGGATGACATTGTACATCCACACCAACCTGTCTATTTGGCTCTAAATCCCCACAATTCCACTACGGGCTCAAAGACTCTTCATGCCAACATTTAAGATGTGGGAATTAAGCTTCCTTTCTCCATTCGACTAGGAAATGAATCAAAATTTCCTCGGAAGTCCACCTTTGTTATCGACTTGGCTCACTCGATCGAGCGAGCTAACTCATCAAGTTCTCCCATTGAGTCATTTCCTTCTCTTGTATTGCCTCGTGAACCCAACCTTGTGGACTCAACCTTGGTGGCTTGTATCAACATCTCAATCCCGAGTACAATTCCGTGAGTTATCTTTCTTCTTTGTATGCCAATGCATTAACTCGGATCATACACGCAAGTATTTATTCCCTGCAATGAGCCGAGCCCTTAAATGATTCGCTTGACCCATTGACTGAGATCATAATTAATTGTGACTACGAACTCGGCAAAAAAATCCTTACTATCAAGTTTGAATCGGTTCTCTCAATGGGATGAGTCATGGATTTTGAAATGCCTCAACCAATCCCTTTCGAGCTCAAGATGCCTTCTAGATCTGATCTTGGAGCCATCAATGCTCCATGCCTTTGGCTCGAATGCTCAAATCACTCACCTAAATTATATCATGCAAATCATTTCATCTGTGAACTATTTGCATTGATCCTTACTTGCAAGCATTGAATCCTTCACTTCCATGTAAAATTCTCTTGTAATCCTGTGCACATTCCTTATGAGGTGAGATCGAACTTGAGTCACATCACTCACCCACTCGCTCATCATGACCATCAACCTGATCTCCTTTGTTGGTTCTCCTTTGCATCATAGTCTGGGATGATTCGCTCAACTCGAGTTTAACTCATTGCTTACTTGGTGCCTCCATAATACCCTCACAAGCATGAGGAGCTTGATTCATATGGTACTTTCAATGTGTTTCCTTTGTTATGATGAGCCCAAGTCATTCACAAGCCTACCTTCGTATTGAGCTTGGTTTCGATCGGTAGTCACGTTAGTGCCCATTTCTTGTGAAAGATGATCCAAATTTTTATGCAACCGGCCCCTTCATTTTTCAACATAGCTCACCCAAACAAATCAATTCAGCTTGACTAAGTTGAGTTGAATGTTAACCCTTATACATTTTGTGAGCTCGCCGAGAAGCTCATTAAGCTTTTTGGTGAGCTATTTTCAGCTCATAACATCCTTGCCACCTTAAACTTGTTTCTTTTACCTTGATTTTAACTTCAGGAGTTTCCCCTTAGAATCAAAGTGGATGATGGAAACATAATAGAACTCCTTCAATCATAATTTATTTATTTTAATTAATTTATCCCCACAATGACTAGAAATTGGCTTGTCGGGACTTAACGTTTCATTTTGAACATAATAGGACCCCGTTGTCCAAATTTTCATATGTGCAAAATTGGATAACATGAATTTAGAAATTTGGCAACATCATGCATAGTGGGTTGAATGGATGGCCATTTCTTGGTACAAAGCATGGCCAACTAGAATTTTTTTCTTACAATCACAAGATCCTTGCAGGTTTCTACAAATTTTGTATCAACAGTTTCCATGAGTGTGTTGTAGTATGTTTTTGATAGAATCTAGGTTCACTTGCCAATGTCAAAGATAGTTCCGTCCACATCTGATTTCTCCCGACAACAAACCTTTAAAATACTTAAACAACATACGATTGTAAGCTCGAATGAAAATTAACAAACATAAATCTTACCAATTTTCATGATTTGACTTATTGGCCACAACTTCCTTCTCGTCAATAACGCTTAAGAGAAATCATATAACTATATACATAATATTTCTTATTCACCTTTATGTTCTTTCATATTTTGGGTCAATGTAATCAATATTTCCAATAACATATGTAGAGGTGTGTTTTTGGCCAAGGAAATGCACTTGGCAATGTCAAAGTTTAAAAAATTTGTGTCGAAATTATAATCCAAAAGATGTTAGAAGTCTTCACATCCCCGTAAACAATGTGTGGGTTATAGTCATAATGAAGATATGGCTATCCTTCTTCAAAGACCATGAGCAATCTTTAGCTGATTGTTCCAATATAGCTTAATCTTCTTTGACAATCCCATACAAAAATAAAAATTAATATTACACTTGTTAGATTTTCCAAATATCCATTTTAACATGAAGGTTATAGGTTTATTGGACCCTTATATATCAAAAATTGAATCTACAATGTACAGATTCATTTTTCTTCATAACGTAATCATTTTACTCACCATGTAGGATGTCTCAAAGACTTCCATTTACCACGTAGTCATAAAACATCAAGTTTCCAAGTGGAGAAAGTGAACATTCATCGCAGACTCTCAAGATTTCGATGTTTGATGCTTCAAATTGTTTCCACATTAGTTTCAAATGCAAGTCGCTTAGTGGGTGGATAATGTACATTCTCTTTATAACAATTGGCTTAGAATTATTTAGATCACATTTTATAATATTTCTTGTAGAACCATAGCTAATTAGATATTTCACTTTAATATTTTTTTATTGTCATTATGTCATTGTACATGTAAAGATCCATGTTCATGTGTAGTATGACCAACCTTGGAGAACCTAAATGTAACAAATAGATGTGTCAATAAAGAAATTGTAATAAGATATTACTTTTCTGATTTGTCATCGATAATCTATACAATATGAAATCGTGTCCTTCCATGTTAGTTTTAACACCTTGATCCATTTTTTTGCAGAGCCTTTTGTAAATACCTTTGGATGATTTTAATGGTACAAAGCTATAATTATGTAAAATAGTAATCTTGAACCCTAACAAATGCAACAATTGATAGTTTTGAGATGTATGTTGTTCATTGCATTGGGGGCACGATTTTGTTAGACAACATCATACATATCCAAGTTTTCCAAATTTTTTATAACAATAGAAGAATATCTCGGAACTCCGAGCTATTTAAACGACAACGACTATTTCTTGCATTAGTTAATTGGTGATATCCCAAAATCATAAGAAACAAAAATGAATTGGTACACATAGAAAATTTATGTTTATATCTACAAGTGTATGGAGGAAAACACGAAAAAAATTAATGACGGGAATTTCACAAACATATTGTTATAGGAGAGGTTTCGTAAAAGAACTAGAGCAATTTATACTATCTTCTATTATTAGGGAAAGATAATAAAATTTATTCCTTTCTTAAATACATCCTTAGCTTTTGAAAGTGAAGACCTCCAGGTTTAAACAATGATTTAGTGTAAATCAATTTATTTTAAAGTGATGGGAAGATAGCCATCAATCCACTATTAGCTCCTCTATCCTAAAACTATACAAATTGTTTTTAACATTGTGAAATATATTCTATAATATATTGATACTAGTGGCTGCTAGTCTTCACTTCTAGCAATGAATTGACATATTCAAACAAACCAAGCTTAATAGCAATTAATTTTTAAAATTGCATAGTGCAACGTGCAAAAAAATTTATTAATTTTTGTTGATTTTTATAAGCTCAAGCAGGGTTAAATGGTCCCTTTTCATTTACATTACAAATATAATGAGAGGATCGGTCTAAAAAACCCAAACAATCCAGAAATACTTTGGTGAAAAAATGCTTAAGGGCCTATTCCAAAAACATATGTGGTTGGGAATACAAAAAAAACCCTAGATAAGTAAGATAGACATGATGATTTGATAACAAGGAAAATGGGAAGGCTATATAAAAATTGAAACAAAGCTATAGCCTGCAGGATTTTAGAAGCACATTTTTATTTGAATTAGATGACACCTCCGTAACCTCCACTTTAACGGGGATGAAAAAAATTTCCGTATGAGGTTATGTTGCTCTTTTCTAGTAGCAACCCGACTCTTTAACCAATGGTATGCCTCGTGACCTTCCCGACGAAGAAGATCCCAATGTGCCGGTTCCTATTGCGGTAGAGAGAAAACATATCATCCATGTCATAAAATGGGAGGGAACTATGTCCCACCCTTAGTGTCTCACCCCATTTAGACAGAACAAACATGAATCACATTAGGCCATCAAACCCTTTGTAGAACTATAAAAAATGGCCACGTACACCAAACCTACCGATTTATAACGATCCTCGAGATAGCAAGGGACACAACACGGTCATGGTTTTGTCCATTTCAATTCCATGCCAACCCTATATGATGGCTTGATCAAGTGATGACACATCTCCAAAGCCCAATCCTTCATCCAGCGTATGATAAGAAGATGACAAATGAACCTCCAAGAAACTTCCACATTTACCCTCAAACATCCCTCTAGAGAAATATGATCATCTCATACAACTCCCTCAATAGTAACTAGGTCTTTCTTTGTTTCAATTCAAAAAATGGATTTCAAACAAAGTGACATGAAATTTTGGTATAAAATACCATTCCATGTACCGACACAAAAAATTGCATGAAACACAACAATGGAAATGCCATGACAGTTGAAATGAAATCCAGTGAAATAAACACAAAAGGTGTGAAAATAAGGAAGAGCAGATCGGTAAATATATGGAATGACTATGGCATCCCATGCTAGTAATTAATACAAGCTTACTAGGGGATCTAATATCGACTTTTATTGGAAAAAGGTGCTGATTCGGGTGATCAACATATTTATTTCAAATCTTATCACAAAACTCTTTGATAGACCCATGATTTTCTATAAAATCCACCTTTTAGTAGCCTCCCAATATATAATATTTAAGGTCCAATCTGTAATTAATGAAAGCGTAAAAAAGGAATTTTATTCACACAAGTTTTTTTATGGTGACGTTAGCAATAATATGAGAGTCACCTCCAATAATTAATTCATTACTATTCAAGTCAATAACAATGGACCAAAAATGTTCCAACACTTTAATTTATTGATTCATAAATTTATTAATTTATATTGGGTGGGAACAGGGTCCATAATCTATAGTCAGGGACAACCTCAATAATCAATATCATGATACTACACAATTTAATCTTCAAACTATTAATAATCGTTAAAAAATAAAAATTATATATTTGTTCCTTCGAGTAATCTCACTGTGTTTTACATTTACTTTCAATTTACTAATTTGGGATTGATGGTGTCTTTTATTTATGAATATCATCTTATATTATATTAACAAGTAAAATGATATAAGAATATTGACCAAAAAATTGGGTGCTATAGAAGAATACCCCAAAGCCACGAGTTCAAACTAGGCGGACAAAAGTCTAGGAGTACATCCGATTACAATACATCACAAGATAGAAAATCAAAATAGTTAAGCCTCAACTATGAATTACCAACCAAAAAAGTATAGATCTTGATGATGACATTAGAATCCAAATAATTCTTGAGGATAGATAGTTCCCTTTTGTTGCTTTCCTTCGAAATAACAAATATCGATGTGGTCCTGAACAAAAAAAAACTCATTACTTAAAATTTAATGAAAAAAATCTAAAACTTCCATATTGCATCTTGTTTCATGATACAAATAATTTAGTGGGAAATTAAAATCAGTATATTGGAAAAACATTAATTGATACAATATTGTATCGACAAGGTTGGTTATAGATAATTCCTTCTACACAAATTATACACAACATGCTTTCCACTAACACTATTTTCTCAATACCCTCTTCAACATTCTCTGTAATAACACCTTCCATATTTGTGAAATGAATTCTTGAAATTTACTACATATCTTCACAACCACGCTTCTCTTACATCAATCAACATTATCAACTTCTATCAATCCAAAAAACACATTCCAACATAAATTCTAGTCGTTAGTCATGTTATTAATTATGCAATTAGCATCTGGAAGAAGGTCACCCTTTTTTTCGCAGCTATCTTTCCAAAATAGCTTCGAGGATTAGAGAGAGTTTGACACACACATATAACACTTAGACCCAATTTGTTCATTTTCTTAGGACTACAAAAATATTTATTTTTGATCAAACACACGATTGGGCATACTATATTAGAAAGATTTGATCAATGCAATAGAAGTCTGTCATTTAATAATTCTCGAGAATCTTTTTCACCTTTTCCCTATGTATTTGGTTGATCCTTTTGGTATATTTTATTTGAAGGATGATTTTAAGAAAATATGCAAGGCCAAAATAGAAATAACATGTCTTCAAGTTTAAATCATGTACATCTATTAAGATAATCTAACATTCTTAAACTATGTGACTATGTTAATTACAAGAAATTGTTGATCGTATCAATAGCAAAACCTTCCCTTTCACTAAATAAAGACACTTATAGGTTGCAAAAATCTAGTTGTTAGTCATCCTTCTCAAAGGTTTGTATTCAAGGACTTGGCTCTGCAAGGATAGTCCATCAAATATAGTATAATTGTAAATAATGACTTCAAAACTGTTAAGATTTGTTTTTGCATTGTTAAAAAAGATTCGTTGACAATATAGAGGATAATGGCTGATAGCCTTCTCATAAATGAATAATTGGCAAAATAAAAACATATATTAATATTCACGGTCTCGAGATCATTCATTCTTGAGCAAGACCCATGTTCATCTTTTCCCTCCATTTTTATTAAAATGTTTAGGACTATTTTTTTAACAGGTTATTTCTTGAAATATGCAAGGCCAAGATGATCAGGATATGTCTTCACATTTAAAATATGTACTTCTATTATTAAGTTGTAACTCTTATCTTTGTCACAAATAAAAACAATGATTTTTATTAGGTCAATATTTTTAAAAAACAGAAACCGTGGAGCCTAGTGAGTGTCAAGCCACCCCTTTCAATAAGTAATCTAGCTTAGGGGTTGCTATGAATTTTCTTTGATATAAAATGACATGAAAAATTCCTTCGATGTCATTTCATCCATTCATATGATCTATTATCCAAGCGTTATGTTCTGTAAGTATCATAGCTTAGTGGTCGCTAAGCATTTTGTAATATGAACTCTTTTTATTTCTATTTTCTTAATTAAGAAACAATTTAGCCTAGAGGCTACTAATTTATTCCTTTCTCATTTAACAATAAACAATAAGAATAGACCTCTATGTTCGTAAGTATTCAAGCTTAGCATTAAGGCATTTCATTTATACGAACTATTTTGTTTCTCTATTTTTGAAATTAATACACAGTTTATCCTTAAGGCCGCTAATCCATTACTTTCTCAAAAGACCTCCATAGTTTTTTATAGTAAACAATTTTTATATCTCACATATTTTGCATCTAAAAATTTCAAGAAATATGCCTAGTGCCCTAAAATATCTATTACTGTGATTTTTAATTAGAGAACTATGTTTGAAATAAGATATTTTTAGCCTAGTTTCTAACAAATCATTCCTTCCTATAAGTATTCAATCTTAGTGGTTCTTAAGCATTTGCTTTAATATAAATTTTTATTTGATCTCTATATTCAAAATAAAAATCGGTTCAGCTAGTGGCCGCTAATCTACTTCTCTGAAAAGTAGCAGAGCTTAGCGGTTTCTAATCATTTTCATTGATGCACACCAATGTGTAAAAAGAAAATATGCAAAGGTGTGTGACTACCAGTCCCTATGATGTTATGTGAGCACCACGAAAAAGCATTTTTAGCATTCATCTTTCTTCCCGACTATGCAAAGACCTTTAGTAATCATCTTTCTTCCCAACGATGTTATCAAGAATATTTTTAGCCTATTTTTGCATAATCATTCCTTTTGGTAAGTATTGAAGCCTGAGAGTCGCTAAGAATTTTCTTTCACACCCATTGTTTGACTAATATTTTTCAAGTAATGGAGTTTATTGGTCACTAAGTATTTTACTTGATATTTAACTGATATAGATTATGTGTTAGACACAAAAGAACTTATGAGTAATATAGAATTTGAGAAATATTTCAATGGTATTTAGTGCAACACTTGGTTGTGGAAGGAATATATATCCAATAAGATAATATTGTAGTTAATGAAAATACTAGTGATGGAAAAGCGTAAAGATATTTATTTACATTGTTGGAAATGAAACCTAGGAGTCAGAGAGGCTAAAGTCGCTAGACTTCAATTTAACAAATAGACGGACAACATACAACATGTAGAGTTGTTCATTAACACGTGATGAGGAGAATATCCTGATCCCCTATAAAATCTAAGTATTTATTATTTTGAATTCGGTGTTGTAAAAATATCATTCTAATGGAGCTTAGCGGTCACTAATTTCTTTTCTATCTATAGGGTACTCTCAAAGTGCAGTGAAGCATAAAATTAAGTTTTTATTTTTCTAGAGTAAATTGTAAATAACTCCAAAATATCGAAGATCACGAGATATATTAGAAATTCATGCCACATGGAAAAATTTTAATGGATTACAATTACAACTTAATAATGCAGATTTTTATAGGTAAAAAATATTTGTTAATTCTATAGCTAATTAAAAATTTCTTAATAAATGTGTCAATTATATAATTGTGTAATTAAATGGTTCAAACTTGCAAGATGCCACATTTTATTAGATTTCTTTTGAATTATCACAGTTGATAGCTAAAAAATATCGAATTCACACTCGATAAAAATTAATAATAAAAGAGGCATATATCTCTCTTAAAAAACTAAAAAAATTCATAATGTTCACTTCTATTTTCTAAATGGTTTTTATTATGCTTAAATTAATATTTGTCATTTTTCCGTGAATTCACAAAAAAAATTTGACGTTGTCCTAGTAGTTTTTAAGGTAGGTAGTATTAATAAATTTGATTTTCTTGTATCCCACGCTATTCCGAATTAACACAAATTATATTTATAAAATATTGAATTCACACTAGATAAAAATTAATAATTAACGAGGTGTATATCACTCTCTTAAAATTTAAATTTTTGTTTCCGAATGTTCACTTCTATTTTCTAAATGGTTTTTTTATTATTCGAAATTAATAATTGTAATTTTCCCACGAGTCCACAAAGAAACTTTTTCGATGTCCCACTTATTTCTAAAGTAGGTAGTATTAAAAAAATTGATTTCCCTAATCCCAAGCTATTGCACAAATTAATGCACATTATATTTTTAAAATATCAAAGTCACACTCGATAAAAATTAATAATTAACGAGGCCTATATTGCTCTATTAAAATTTACTTTTTTGTTTCCTAATGTTCACTTTTATTTTCCAAATTGTTTTTATTATGATTAAATTAATATTTATGGTTTTCAGTGTTCACAAATAAATTTTTTTGTTGTCCCACTTATTTCTAAAGTAGGTAACATTAATCAATTTGATTTCTCGTATCAACAGTGATATGCCCCTAATTAAATGCAAATATTAATGACGCGTGAATTCAAATTACGATGTGCAAAATCCCCCATATTAAATGTCAATATTTGAAATATCAAAATCCCACACTTTCTCTTTAAGAAGGGGAAATTGAAATTTTGAAATTTCCTATTCCCACTTTTTTCAGTTTTTAGAATTTCTTTCATTGAATGCATTTGGAAAAAATTAAATAAACAGAGAAATATATATTATGGTTTCTTTGTTATTTTGTAATCATAGAAAAGAAGCTTTTGAAATCATAATACAATGCACACATGCACTAATTTATTGGTCCGAGTGCTCGATTCCTAGAAGTTTTTTTGAACAGTAAGCTAAGGTAGCGATTGTAATCGCATTTGGGGGTGCACAAACAAGATAGAAAATAATGATAGTGGATAGATCACGGGTGCAGTATAGATCGGGAGGGCCCACAAAGGATGAAATCAAAGAGAAAAGAAAAATAGGTTGCAGATAAAATATCATTAATATTGTGTTTTACAGAGAATATGAAGCTTTAACATACATTATGAAGTACATCAAAATATCATATACGACTAAAAAGTATTTATCAAAAACATCTATGTTATTATATGTGTAAGATAGTTGATGGTGGGCATTGCAGCTACTCTATATTCACCTAGTCCTTATGATTTTCATCGTAATCTATACCTACCTTTCCCTTTGGCTCCTTTTCGTTTCATTCCATATTATTTTCAAAATGTGTTCTATGTCTCGAAACCACATTTTTTCCCGCCCATGATTTGAAGATTTTGTTATCCCTTTTAAAATATTTATTCCTTCCAAAATCCATTTTTATGTTCGATCGTAGCTCAAGTATTCTTTTCATTAAACAATTTCCCTTTTCAGCCCTTCTATTTGTCTCTCTAGTTTTTTTTTTTTTTCGCTTTTTTGTTCATCTTCATCCATTTATTTTTTCTCGTAAGCATTGGCATCTATCTCTAGCAGAAAAACACGATTCGCGTAATCTTTTTTTTTATAAATCATAATGGTTTACTTTTGTATAACATAGGTAATCATTTTGAATTCCTTTAATGATTTTTTTATTATGAAAGAAATAGTTGTGACTAATTCTTCAATATTGGATTGTCACTTTATTGCCACATTGATATATATATAGTTTTTTATATATTTTCCCCACATCTAAGTAATTAAATTCAACGTCTTTACAATTTTTTTGTGTTTAGTAAAGGTAAGCACATTATATGTATGCATAAATATTATTAAATATAAATTTTAAATATTCTATGTACAAACATATAATTCCATCTTCCTTCATCAACACTGAGCTGTGAGATCTTTGATCAATCACCTATGTTCGATGGGGCGAGTTGTATCCCGCACCACCTGTGGATGTATCTCTATGGCTTGATTTGAGTCCACCCTAGCTCCTTGATACACGACCTATGAGATTAGACATGGCTCATGAGATTCACCTTATATGTCTGTAAACTTACCATTTTTGCACGAATCCATTTTCCCACCTCGTGATGTGTTGACCACGAGTTACTCCTGCGTTTTGCATTTGCTAAGTTACCTTACTGAACTTATAAGCTCTCCTACTAACCAAAATTTGTTCCCAACGAGCTCTGTGCTAAGAGAGCTTCTGCGCCAAGCTCCCTAGACTTTTCCAACCCACTAGCTTTAACTCGTTGTCGAATTCAACCTCATGTGGCTCGCGTGTATAGCTTGGTTCTGAACATGCCAATTTTGCTCTGTAACTTGGCCACGAGCTCTCAAACACAATGACCGTCGGGCCAATTCATTCCACAAGCCCGTTGATTAACTAATATAATGAAGTGCCCCGAACTTAGCTCATTCACATTTGTGTATGACATGCCTACTCCTCCAAGCTCAGTCAATGGATCTTCAACATTAAATCTACTCCCGAATTACATGGAGTAATCTCGATGCATCACCCAGAATTCATGTAATCTACCAACTTCATAACTTCTCCAACAAATCGGAATCTTACAATTTGGGATTACTCGGAACTCACTACGCATTGTGATCAGCCTTATCTACTCCAAAATCAGCGATGAATTCTCAACAATTTTCTCCATCTCTTTACATTAGTCTACAATTACCACTTGACCAGGTCTCCCACTCAACTGACGACTCAGTGATCTTCATGAGCTTGGTCCCGTATTCTGCTCCAGCGATGACACGATTCTTTGAGTTGGATCTTCCGGCTCTAAATCCTAGCCATTGTTTTTCCATTTGAAGCTTCTAATCGACATGGTTCCTACAATATGGGAGCCCGCATGTCTATAATGGTGTACTTGGGACTTTGGATGCCATTTTACATCCATACCAACCTATCTATTTGGCTCTGAATCCCCACAATTCCACTACGGGCTCAAAGACTCTTCATGCCAACATTTAAGATGTGGGAATTAAGCATCGTTTCTCCATTCGACTAGGAAATGAATCAAAATTTCTCCGGAAGCCCACTGTTTTCTGACTTGGCTCAGCTCGATCGAGCGAGCTAACTCATCAAGTTCTCCCATTGAGTCATTTCCTTCTCTCGTATTGCCTCGTGAACCCAACCTTGTGGACTCAACCTCGGCGGCTTGTGTCAACATCTCAATCCTGGTACAATTCGGTGAGTTATCTTTCTTCTTTGTATGCCAATGCCTTAACTCGGATCATACACACAATGATTTATTCCTGTAATGAGCCGAGTCCATAAATGATTCGCTCGACCCATTGACCTGAGATCATAATTAATTGTGACTACGAACTCGGCAACAAAATCCTTACTATCAAGTTTGAATCGGTTCTCAACTGGGATGACTCGTGGATTTTGAAATGCCTCAACCAATCCCTTTCTGAGCTCAGCATGCCTTCTAGATCTGATCTTGGAGCCAGTCAATGCTCCATGCCTTTGGCTCGAATGCTCAAATCACTCACCTAAATTATATCATGCAAATCATTTCATCTGTGAACTATTTGCATTGATCCTTACTTGCAAGCATTGAATCCTTCACTTCCATGTAAAATTCTCTTGTAATCCCTGTGCACATTCCTTATGAGGTGAGATCGAACTTGAGTCACATCACTCACCCACTCGTTCATCATGACCATCAACTGATCTCCTTTGTTGGTTCTCCTTTGCATCATAGTCTAGGATGATTCGCTCAACTCCAGTTTAACTCATTGCTTACTTGGTGCCTCCATAATACCCTCACAAGCATGAGGAGCTTGATTCCTATGGTAATTTCAATGTGTTTCCTTTGTTATGATGAGCCCAAGTCATTCACAAGCCTACCTTTGTATTGAGCTCGGTTCCGATCAGTAGTCACGTTAGTGCCCATTTATTGTGAAAGATGATCCAAATTTTATGCAACCCGGCCCCTTCATTTTTCAACATAGCTCACCCAAACAAATCAATTCAGCTTGACTAAGTTGAGTTGAATGTTAACCCTTATACATTTTGTGAGCTCGCCGAGTAGCTCATCGAGCTATTTGGTGAGCTATTTTCAGCTCATAACACCCTTGCCACCTTAAACTAGTTTCTTTTGCCTTGATTTTAACTTCCGGAGTTTCCCCTTAGAATCGGTGGATGATGGAAACAGAATAGAACTCCTTCAATCATAATTTATTTATTTTAATTAATTTATCCCCACAATGACTAGAAATTGGCCCGTCGGGACTTAACATTTCATTTTGAACATAATAGGACCCCGTTGTCCAAATTTTCATATGTGCAAAATTGGATAACATGACTTTAGAAATTTGGCAACATCATGCATAGTGGGTTGAATGGATGGCCATTTCTTGGTACAAAGCAAGGCCAACTGGAATTTTTTTCTTACAATCCCAAGATCCTTGCGGGTTTTCGCAAATTTTGTATCAACAGTTTCCATGAGTGTGTTGTAGTTTGTTTTGATAGAATCTAGGTTCACTTGCCAATGTCAAAGATAATTCCATCCACATTTGATTTCTCTAGACAACAAACCTTAAAAATACTTAAACAACATACAGTGTAAGCTCGAATGAAAATTAACAAACATAAATCTTACCAACTTTCACAGATTTGACTTATTGGCCACAACTTCCTTCTTGTCAATAACGCCAAAAGAGAAATCATGTAACTATATACATAATATTTCCTATTCAGCCTTGAAATTATTTCATATTTTGGGTCAATGTAATCAATATTTCCAATAACATATGTAGAGGTGTATTATTGGCCAAGGAAATGCACTTGCAATGTCAAAGTTTAAAAAATTTGCGTCGAAATTATAATCCAAAAGAATGTTAGAAGTCTTCACATCCCCTGTAAACAATGTGTGGGTTATAGTCATAATGAAGATATAGCTATCCTTCTTCAAGCACCATGAGCAATCTTTAGCTGATTGTTCCAATCTAGCTTAATCTTCTTTGACATGATGATCCCATACAAAAATAAAAATTAATATTACACTTGTTAGATTTTCCAAATATCCATTTTAACATGAAGGTTATAGGTTTATTGGACCCTTATATATCAAAAATTGAATCTACAATGCAGATTCATTTTTCTTCATAACGTAATCATTTTACTCACCATGTAGGATGTCTCAAAGACTTCCATTTACCACGTAGTCATAAAACATCAAGTTTCCAAGTGGAGAAAGTGAACATTCATGCAGACTCTCAAGATTCTGATGTTTGATGCTTGCAACTGTTTCCACATTAGTTTAAAATGCAAGTCGCTTAGTGGGTGGATAATGTACATTCTCTTTATAGCAATTGGCTTAGAATTATTTAGATCACATTTTATAATATTTCTTGTAGAACCATAGCTAATTAGATATTTCACTTTAATATTTTTTTATTATCATTATGTCATCGTACATGTAAAGATCCATGTTCATGTGTAGTATGACCAACCTTGGAGAACCTAAATGTAACAAATAGATGTGTCGATAAAGAAATTGTAATATGATATTACTTTCTGATTTGTCATCTGATAATCTATACAATATGAAATCGTGTCTTGCCATGTTAGTTTTAACACCTTGATCCATTTTTTTGCAGAGCCTTTTGTAAATACCTTTGGATGATTTTAATAGTACAAAGCTATAATTATGCAAAATAGTAGTCTTGAACCCTAACAAATGCAACAATTGATAGTTTTGAGATGTATGTTGTTCATTGCATTGGGGCATGATTTTGTTAGACAACATCATACATATCCAAGTTTTCCAAATTTTTATAACAATAGAAGAATATCTACGGAACTCGAGCTATTTAAACGAAAGCGACTATTTCTTGCATTAGTTAATTGGTGATATCCAAAATCATAAGAAACAAAAATGAATTGGTACACATAGAAAATTTATGTTTATATCTACAAGTGTATGGAGGAAAACACGAAAAAAAATTAATGACAGGAATTTCCCAAACATATTGTTATAGGAGAGGTTTCTGTAAAAGAACTAGAGCAATTTACAGTATCTTCTATTATTAGGGAAAGATAATAAAAGGTATTCCTTTCTTGAATACATCCTTAGCTTTTGAAAGTGAAGACCTCCGAGTTTAAACAATGATTTAGCGTAAATCAATTTATTTTAAAGTGATGGGAAGATAGCCATCAATCCACTATTAGCTCCTCTATCCTAAAACTATACAAATTGTTTTTACATTGACAAAAATATATTCTATAATATATTGATACTAGCGGTGTTGCTAGTCTTCACTTCTAAAGAACGAATTGACATATTCAAACAAACCAAGCTTAATAGCAATTAATTTTTAAAATTGCATAGTGCAACGCGTGCAACATTTTTTTATTAATTATTTCTTGATTTTTATAATCTGAGCGAGGTTAAATGGTCCCTTTTCATTTACATTACAAATATAATGAGAGGATCGGTCTAAAAACCCAAACAATCCGAGAAATACTTTGGTGAAAAAATGCTTAAGGGCCTATTCAAAAACATATGTGGTTGGGAATACAAAAAAAACCCTAGATGAGTAAGATAGACATGATGATTTGATAACAAGGAAAATGGGAAGGCTATATAAAAATTGAAACAAAGTTATAGCTGCAAGATTTTAGAAGCACATTTTTATTTGAATTAGATGACACCTCCGTAACCTCCACTTTAACGGGGATGAAAACAAATTCCGTATGAGGTTATGTTGCTCTTTTCGATGCATGACCCGACTCTTTGACCAATGGTATGCCTCGTGACCTTACCGATGAAGAAGATCCCAATGTGCCGGTTCCTATTGTAGTAGAGAAAACATATCATCCATGTCATAAAATGGGAGGGAACTATGTCCCACCCTCAGTGTCTCACCCCATTTAGACACAACAAACATGAATCACATTAGGCCATCAAACCCTTTGTAGAACTATAAAAATGGCCACGTACACCAAACCTACCGATTTATAACGAGCCTCGGATAGCAAGGGAGACAACACGGTCATGGTTTTGTCCATTTCCAATTCCGTGCCAACCCTATACGATGGCTTGATCAAGTGACGACACATCTCCAAAGCCCAATCCTTCATCCAGCGTAAGAAGATGACAAATGAACCTCCAAGAAACTTCCACATGTACACTCAAACATCCCTCTAGAGAAATATGATCATCTCATACAACTCCCTCAATAGAAACTAGGTCTTTCTTTGTTTGATTCGAAAAATGGATTTCAAACAGTGACATGAAATTTTGGTATAAAATACCATTCCATGTACCGACACAAAAAATTACATGAAACACAATGGTGGAAATGCCATGACATTTGAAATGAAATCCAGTGAAATAAACACAAAAGGTGTGAAAATAAGGAAGAGCAAATCGGTAAATATATGGAGTGACTATGGCATCCCATGCTAGTAATTAATACAAGCTTACTAGGGGATCTAATATCGACCTTTCTTTGGAAAAAGGTGTTAATTTCGGGTGATCAACATATTTATTTCAAATCTTATCACAAAACTCTTTGACAAACCCATGATTTTCTATAAAGTCCACCCTTTTATTAGGCTCCCAATATATAATATTTAAGGTCCAATCTTTATTTAATGAAAGCTTAAAAAGGAATTTTATTCACACAAGTTTTTATGATGATGTTAGCAATAATATGAGAGCCACCTCAATAATTAATTCATTACTATTTAAGTCAATAACAATGGACTAACAATGTTCCAACACTTTAATTTATTGATTCATAAATTTATTAATTTATATTGGGTGGGAGCAGTGGTCCAGTAATCTATAGTGGGACAACCTCAATAATCAATATCATGATACTTCACAATTTAATCTTCAAACTATTAATAATCATTAAAAATAAAAATTATATATTTGTTCCTTTGAGTAATCTCACTATGTTTTACATTTACTTTTAATTTACTAATTTGGGATTGATGGTGTGTTTTATTTATGAATATCATCTTATATTATATTAACAAGTAAAATGATATAAGAATATTGACCAAAAAATTGGGTGCTATGGAAGAATACCCCAAAGCCACGAGTTCAAACTAGGCAGACAAAAAGCCTAGGAGTACATCCGATTACAATACATCACAAGATAGAAAATCAAAATAGTTAAGCCTCAACTATGAATTACCAACCAACAAAGTATAGATCTTGATGATGACATCAGAATCCAAATAATTCTTGAGGATAGATAGTTCCCTTTTGTTGATTTCCTTGAAATAACAAATATCGGTGGTCTGAACAAAAAAACTCATTACTTAAAATTTAATGAAAAAAATCTAAAACTTCCATATTGCATCTTGTTTCTTGATACAAATAATTTAGTTGGGAAATTAAAACCACTATATTGGAAAAACATTAATCGATACAATATTGTATCGACAAGGTTAGTTATAGATAATTCCTTCTACACAAATTATACACAACATGCTTTCCACTAACACTATTTTCTCAATACCCTCTTCAACATTCTCTGTAATAACATATTCCATATACGTGAAATGAATTCTTGAAATCTACTACATATCTTCACAACCATGCTTCTCTTACATCAATCAACATTATCAACTTCTATCAATCCAAAAACACATTCCAACATAAATTCTAGTCGTTAGTCATGTTATTAAAATATGCAATTAGCATACGGAAGAAGGTCACCCTTTTTTCGCAGCTATCTTTCCAAAATAGCTTCGAGGATTAGAGAGATTCGACACGCACATATAACACTTAGACCCAATTTTTCATTTTCTTAGGACTACAAAAATATTTATTTTTGATCAAACACACGATTGGGCATACTATATTAGAAAGATTTGATCAATGCGATAGAAGTTTGTCATTTAATAATTCTCGAGAATCTTTTTCACCTTTTCCCTGTGTATGTGGTTGATCCTTTTGGTATATTTTGTTTGAAGGATTATTTTAAGAAAATATGCAAGGCCAAAATAGAAATAACATGTCTTCAAGTTTAAATGATGTATATCTATTAAGATAATCTAACATTGTTAAACTATGTGACTATGTTAATTACAAGAAATTGTTGATCGTATCAATAGTAAAGCATTCCCTTTCACTAAATAAAGACACTTATTGGTTGCAAAAAAATCTAGTTGTTAGTCATCCTTCTCAAAGGTTTGTATTCGAGGACTTGGATCTGCAAGGATAGTCCATCAAATATAGTATAATTGTAAATAATGACTTCAAACTTGTTAAGATTGTTTTTGCATTGTTAAAAAGATTAAAGTCGACAATATAGAGGATAGCGGCTAATAGCCTTCTCATAAATGAATAATTGGCAAAATAAAAACATGTATTAATATTCACGGTCTCAGATCATTCATTCTTGAGCAAGACCCATGTTCATCTTTTCCGTCCATTTTTATTAAAATGTTTAGGACTATTTTTTTTAACGGGTTATTTCTTGAAATATGTAGGGCCAAGATGATCAGGATATGTCTTCACGTTTAAAATATGTACTTCTATTATTATGCTCTAACTCTTATCTTTGTCACAAATACAAACAATGATTTTTATTAGGTCGATATTTTTAAAAATAGAAACAATGGAGCCTAGTGAGTGTCGAGCCACCCCTTCAATAAGTAATCTAGCTTAGGGGTTCATGATGAATTTTCTTTGATATAAAATGACATGAAAAATTCCTTTTGATGTCATTTCATCCATTCATATGATCTGTTATCCAAGCGCTATGTTCTATAAGTATCATAGCTTAGTGGTCTCTAAGACATTTTGTAATATGAACTCTTTTTTATTTCTATTTTCTTAATTAAGAAACAATTTAGCCTAGAGGTTACTAATATATTCCTTTCTCATTTAACAATAAACAATAAGAATAGACCTCTATGTTCTATAAGTATTCAAGCTTAGCATTCGCAAGGCATTTCATTTATACGAACTATTTTGTTTCTCTATTTTTGAAATTAATAAATAAGTTAGCCTTAAGGCCGCATTAATCCATTACTTTCTCAAAAGACCTCCATAGTTTTTGATAGTAAACAATTTTTATATCTCACATATTTTGCATCTAAAAATTTCAAGAAATATGCCTAGTGCCCTAAATATCTATTCTTGTGATTTTTAATTAGAGAACTATGTTCGAAATAAGATATTTTTTAGCCTAGTTTCCAACAAATCATTCCTTCCTATAAGTATTCAATCTTAGTGGTTGCTAAGCATTTGCTTTAATACAAATTGTTATTTGATCTCTATATTAAAAATAAAAATCAGTTCGACCTAGTGGCCATTAATCTACTTCTCTGAAAAGTAGCAGAGCTTAGCGGTTGCTAATCATTTTCATTGATGTACACCAATGTGTAAAAAGAAAATATGCAAAGGTGTGTGACTACCAGTCCCTATGATGTTATGTGAGCACCACTGAAAAAACATTTTTAGCAATCATCTTTCTTCAGAAACTATCTATGCAAAGACCTTTAGTAATCATCTTTCTTCCCAACTATGTTATCAAGAATATTTTTAGCCTATTTTTGCATAATCATTCCTTTTGGTAAGTATTGAAGCCTAAGAGTCGCTGAGAATTTTCTTTCACACCCATTGTTTGACTAATATTTTTCAAGTAATGGAGTTTATTGGTCGCTAAGTATTTTACTTGATACGAACCGATATAGATTATGTGTTAGACACAAAAGAACTTATGAGTAATATAGAATTTGAGAAATATTTCAATGGTATTTAGTGCCACACTTGGTTGTGGAAGGAATATATATCCAATAAGATAATATTGTAGTTAATGAAAATACTAGTGATGGAAAATCAGTAAAGATATTTATTTACATTGTTGGAAATGAAACCTAGGAGTTGTAGAGGCTAGCGACCGCTAGGCTTCAATTTAACAAATAGACAGACAACATACAACATGTAGAGTTTTTCATTAACACGTGATGAGGAGAATATCTCGATACCCTATAAAATCTAAGTATTTATTATTTTGAATTCGGTGTTGTAAAAATATCATTCTAATGGAGCTTAGCGGTCACTATTTTCTTTCCTATCTATAAGGTACTCTCAAATTTTGGTGAAGCATAAAATTATGTTTTAGTTTTTCTAGAGTAAAGTGTAAATAACTCCAAAATATCGACGATCATGAGATATATTAGAAATTTCATGCCACATGGAAACATTTTAATGGATTATAGTTACAACTTAATAATGCAGATTTTTATAGGTAAAAAATATTTGTTAATTCTATCGCTAATTAAAAATTTCTTAATAAATGTGTCAATTATATAATTGTGTAATTAACTGGTTCAAACTTGCAAGATGCCACATTTTATTAGATTTCTTTTGAATTATCACAGTTGATAGCTAAAAAATATCGAATTCACACTCGATAAAAATTAATAATAAAAGAGGCATATATCTCTCTCTTAAAAAATAAAAAAATTCGTAATGTTCACTTCTATTTTCTAAATGGTTTTTATTATGCTTAAATTAATATTTGTCATTTTTCCATGAATTCATAAAAAAATTTGACGTTGTCCCAGTAGCTTTTAACTTAGGTAGTATTAATAAATTTGATTTCCTTGTATCCCACGCTATTCCCTGAATTAACGCAAATTATATTTATAAAATATTGAATTCGCACTAGATAAAAATTAATAATTAACGAGGTGTATATCACTCTCTTAAAATTTAAATTTTTTGTTTCCTAATGTTCACTTCTATTTTCTAAATGGTTTTTTTATTATTCAAATTAATAATCGTAATTTTCCCCAGAGTCCACAAAGAAACTTTTTCGATGTCCCACTTATTTCTAAAGTAGGTAGTATTAAAAATTTTGATTTCCCGAATCCCAACTATCACACAAATTAATGCACATTATATTTTTAAAATATCAAAGTCACACTCGATAATAATTAATAATTAACGAGGCCTATATTGCTCTATTAAAATTTACTTTTTTGTTTCCTAATGTTCACTTTTATTTTCCAAATTGTTTTTATTATGATTAAAGTAATATTTATGGTTTTCCAGTGTTCACAAATAAATTTTTATTGTTGTCCCACTTATTTCTAAAGTAGGTAACATTAATCAATTTGATTTCCCGTATCAAGTGATATGCCCCTAATTAAATGCAAATATTAATGACGCGTGAATTCAAATTACGATATGAAAAATCCCCCATATTAAATGTCAATATTTGAAATATCAAAATCCCACACTTTCTCTTTAAGAAGGGGAAATTGAAATTTTGAAATTTCCTATTCCCACTTTTTTCATTTTTAGAATTTCTTTCATTGAATGCATTTGGAAAAAATTAAATAAACCAGAGAAATATATATTAGGGTTTCTTTTTTATTTTGTAATCATAGAAAAGGAGCTCTTGAAATCATAATACAACACACACATGCACTAATTTCTTGTGCGAGTGCTCGATTCCTAGAAGTTTTTTTGAACAAGAGCTAAGGTAGCGATTGTAATCGCATTTGGGGGTGCACAAACAAGATAGAAAACAATGATTGTGGATAGATCACGGGTGCGAGTGTAGATCAGGAGGCCCACAAAGGATGAAATCAAAAGAGACAAGAAAAACAGGTTGCAGATAAAATCTCATTGATATTGTGTTTTAGAGAGAATACGAAGCTTTAACAGACATTATCAAGTACATCAAAATATCATATACAACTAAAATAGGTATTTATCAAAAACATCTATGTTATTATATGTGTACCATAGTTGATGGCGGGTAGTTGCAGCTGCTTTGTATTCACCTAGTCCTTATGATTTTCATCATAATCTATACCTACCTTTCCCTTTGGCTCCTTTTCAGTTTCATTCCATATTATTTTCAAAATGTGTTGCTATGTCTGAAACCACATTTTTTCTCGCCCATGACCGAAGATTTTGTTATCCCTTTTAAAATATTTATTCCTTCCAAAAACCCATTTTTATGTTCAATCATAGCTCAAGTATTCGTTTCTGTTAAACAAGTTCCCTTTTTAGCCCTTCTATTTGTCTCTCTAGTTTTTTTTTTTGATTTTTTGTTCGTCTTCGTCCATTTATTTTTTCTCGTAAGCGTTGGCATCTATCTCTAGCAGAAAAACACGATTTGCGTAATCTTTTTTTTATAAATCATAATGGTTTACTTTTGTATAGCTTAGGTAATCATTTTGAATTCCTTTAATGATTTTTTTATTATGAAAGAAATAGTTGTGACTAATTCTTCAATTTTTGATTGTCACTTTATTGCCACATTGATATATATAGTTTTTATATTTTTTTCCCCACATCTAATTAATTAAATTCAACGTCTTTACAATTTTTTTATGTTTAGTAAAAGGCTTGCACATTATATGTATGCAAAAATATTATTAAATATAAATGTTAAATATTCTATGTACAAACATATATTTCATGTATTGTTAGTAATGACTTGATAAATAAGCCAATATAAAATTAAAAATTTTGAATTCTAAAATAACATATTCCAAGACTAGAGCCGCATAAGCTCGATGTTTACGACATTAGCTAGCTATTACAAGACAACACAAGGAAACAAATATTCCAAGACAAGACAAATATTAATGAGTATCCTGAATACATTTTCAAACAAGAATAGAGACTAGCGGCTGCTAAGATTATGGTTGACTCACATATGATACAACTAGGACGGATCGCCTGAAAAAAGAGCTAAGCACCATTATTATTTTTGTATTAATTTATCAAAATCCTACCATGATATTTGAATCCTACTAGCCGTTAATGTCAATTATTAGGAAATAGCATTGGTGCAACATAAAAAATACTAGAGATTAGTGGCCGCTAGGATATTTGTTTCCTTGCATATGAGATAATTAGTAACGAACTGTCTAAAAACTAACTAGCTCCTTTATTATATTTTGATGTTACAATACTACCTTCTAAGACTAGTGACCGCTAGGGTGGATGTTTAATTTCTTTCTTTGATGTTCCAAGACAACAAATATTTAAAGACAAGAATAATTTCAATGATTTTCTAGAATACTCATATTCCAAAATGAAAATTTTCACATTACGGCATTGAGTTCAATATGTTATTTGAAGTCTATCACATGATATTCAAAGCCTAACGGTTTGTTAATTTCATAGTTTATTCCACTACGTTGGTGTAACATAATAAAGAGTTAATATTAGCGAGTGATAGGATAATACTTGTTTTCATTCAATATATTGATTAATGACCCGACTAAAAACTCAAAACTGAACTAAACTCCAACACCAATTGTTTATCCGGTGGCCTCGAGTACAACATTCTATTCAAAGTTTATTACATGATATTCCTAGTCATCGCTATGGTCAAAGATAATTACATAGAACCGCAAGAAAATCAAAAAGACTTGAGGTTAGCGGCCACTAGGATATTTGTTATCTTGCATTTAGGAAAATTTGTAATGAATCAATTGAAAATATAACTATACTCCCCACAATTATATCTAAATTTTAAAATACCATTTTAAACGACTAACGACTGCTAGGGTGGTTGCTCACAACATTTCTTTCCTGAATACTCATGATTCCAAATGAAAATTTAAGCCTAGTTGCCACTCGGCTCAATAGGATTTTTGAATTATATCATATGAATTCTAAATTAAAATTTAAGCCTAGCTGCTCTTGTGTTTAATTTTAAGTCTAGTGGCCACCGGGTTGATATGTTATTCGAATTATTGGTGTTGCTGACATCACGGAGGCTTGAGGTTATTGGTTCTTTAGGATAGTTGTTGTCTTGCATATAGGACAATTAGTAATGACTTGATGGATATTCAAATACACGACTAAACAATAAATATTCAAATACAGGATAGATATTAACAATTTTCGAGATTACACGTAGCACCTAAGATCGAGGCTAATACCTAATTAACGACCTTAGTTAATAAATCACCCCTTCTACCTAGACTAATTAATTATTATTAATTAATTAGCTTTCCCTTCCATTTAACCAATAAATCAATATTTAATTGATTTAATCCCCTTATAATAGCCTAAATCACACTAATATTCCTCTAATTGGCTTCTATAAGCTTACACCTACCTATTAATTAATCACCTTTGATTAATTAAAATACCCCAACTCCATGACTTGCTAAACATGTATTAAACCCTTCTAAAGTAAGGTTACCTTTAATAAAGCAACCTTATCCATTCCTAATCATGTTTTACCTTTATCCCACATTCATGAGAATGTGTTGAATCCTTTATCCTTTGGGCTATATAAAGAGCCCTCCACCTACCTTTTTACTTACACCTAAACTTTCTAAGAGAGCAAATGCAAAGCATATAGCAAAGAGACTAAGAGCTTGCACCTTGCCCTTTTGAGAGTTCATCATCTTGAAGAGTTAAGCCTCTTTCTTAAAGTGCTTGGGTCATATGGGAGGTGTCGAAAAGGGTCTTGTAGCCCAACTTTGATTAGCCCCCATTCCTAGGTTCTTGGAGCATTAAGGACAACTATTTTGATAGCCATGGAGCTTACTTAGGTCCATTCATTTATTTGTTGTTAGAGAATAGAGGAGTTTAGATATTTAGCATTGTTAGTTTCAAAGTTTGTATTGATGAATGCTAGCATCTAACCCTTGTTTAATTCTTATCATGATGGTGTTTATGCTTTGTTTTAGCTAAATTGTAGAACTATTTTAGGTGGTAGTTCTTGCTTCATTTGATTTAGCATTAAGCAAAGTATACATGCACACATTTGCTTGCTTGCCGGTGGGACTTACTCCATTGTCCTTTGCACTTAATTTCAAGTTTTTGTAGTTAAGTTTTATTTTTGGTTACTAACCCTCTTTTACACATGTTGATCTAACTTGTTTTTTTAACATGTTTTGTTGAGTTTGCATGTGTTGGGTCTTCCTTGTAGGTATGAAGGAGGTGAAGTGCTGTCAAAATTGGAATTGAGGGGAAAATTTCAAGATTTCTCCATGTTTTCATTTTTAGAGCTTACTTTTTCAACATTCTACATCTTTAGTTTTGTCAATTTCTTGAAGATTTTAAATTCTTGAGCATGTAGGTTAGTGTTTGATAGTGCTGAGTCTTCTATTTACATATTAATGTGGTGGGTTGCTGTCAAAATTTAATCTTGGTGAGAAAATTTCAAGATTTCATCATGTTTTCATTTTTTGAGCTTACTTTTTCAACATTTTACATCTTTAGTTTTGTCAATTTCTTGAAAATTTTCAATTCTTGAGCATGTAGGTTAGTGTTTGATAGTGTTGAGTCTTATATTTACATATTAATGTGGTGGGTTGCTGTCAAAATTTAATGTTGGTGAGAAAATTTCAAGATTTCATCATGTTTTCATTTTTAGAGCTTACTTTTTCATCATTCTACATCGTTAGTTTTGTCAATTTCTTGAAAATCTTAAATTCTTGAGCATGTATGTTAATGTTTGATAGCGTTGAGTCTTCTATTCATATATTAATGTGATGGGTTGTTGTCAAAATTGAATCTTGGTTGGAAAAATTTGCCCATTTTGCATATTAAGGGACGTTTTTTTGACATTTTTTAAGTGCATGTCAAGTGCATACCCATGAGCATAAGAGCATATGCGTAACCCATCTTCCGAAGGCCATAACTTTTGCTCCCGACCTCGAAATGACTCCATTTTTTTTGCGTTGGAAAGGTATTGAAGTTAACTATGCAATGAAAACATAAATTTAGGATTTACACTTACAAAAGTTGTAGGTTTTTCTGTTATTTTAAAACTGGTCATTTTCTAACATGTCTAATGTTTTGATGAATGTTGTATTTCCATGCTTACTCGATTTAGATCAAAGCGTGTGTATGCTCTTCTCTTGCACCTTTTGGTGATCTTGAGAATCAAAAACAACTTTGATCTATATCTTTTTAACATTGGGATTAAACTTGGAAATTTAATTATTCATTTTGCTTAAGGGAATGAACCTTTTACAAAGCATTTTTCAACGGTCCTTTGATTTGAAGTTTTCCATTTCTATATAGTTGGGATAAAGTTTGTGTATGCTCTTCTCTTGCACCTTAGGGTGATCTTGAGAATCAAAAGCAACTTTAGTCTTCATTTTATAACATTTGGTAAATTGGAAACTTCATCTTTCACTTTTGGTTTAAGGAATGAACATTTATCAAAAAATTTTGTATGGTTCATTGATTGAAAAGATTTTATTTACTTTTTAGTTGGATTATTTGTTGTGTATGCTCTTCTCTTGCATCCTTGGATGATCTTGAGAATCAAAAGCAACTTTTAATCCTCTTTTAAATAATGTGATTTTCTTGGAGAACTACTAACGCTTGAGTGCGGGACCTAAAAGCGCTTGTCAAAGAAAGGAGGAATCAAAAGCGAAATCAAAAACTACTAATACGGTTGTTATACGAGGTTGCCAAAAGGTGTTCAAGCAAACCACACCTAATTAAACAAGATAAAAAGAACAACATATTCAAAACAACTTTGTATTGCGGGTTTCGGAAAAGTGCGTCCCTCTCGCTCATTTGGAACATAACCCCTTTGGCATAACGCCTTAAGCTACAACAATGGGGGTGGTTCGGGAACCCCAAAGTAGTCACGAGAGGAACCTTGTGGGCGAAAGCGGGAAGTGCTCCGCACTACCTACTTGACTAGTGATTCCTTTGTGAGATAGAGTTACGGGTTGTCCGTTGTGGCGACCCGGTGATAGTACACGTAGGCGCACTAGTTGCCTCTTATTCTTGAAGGGGGTAAAGTAAAGCCGAGATACTCCCAAACTAGTCGGTGTGACTTTTTGGGTAAATCGCGCTCGCTCGTGGCAACTTTGTAACACCTAGGGGAGAGAGAACCACCTAGGAGAATATACTTTGGCGGGAGCCCACTTTGACCACTTTAAAACGGTGTTGAGTTGTGAACCTTCTTTTTGAGAAACGTGTGACGTATTACTTTTCGCCTAGTTTTTACTTGCCTTAGGGCGAGGCGAAACTCTGCGAAGTAAGACTAGCATTTTTGTCATTTTTTCTTGATTTATTTCCTTCATATTCTTTTGACACTTTGTTGATCAAAGAGGTGTGATTACCTTTGTGTTGCCATTATTGTTTCTCTCACTTTTATGTCCGTTTCGCCCATCCATGTTTCTTGGTGGGTTAGTTAAGCGTCTAAAGTGAGTGGAGGCGTTTTCACGTCATTTGGTAGCCATTGTGATCTTGATACCCGTCAAGATCGTCATTGTAGTTAGGCGTGGTTCATCCTTTGCGGACTTCCATAGAGGAGTTAGTTTGTTTGTCTCGTATCATTACAATTTCGATATTTACGTCTTGTTTCTTGTAAACTCGACATAAATACCTATATTATGCTGGTTCTTTACCACACATTCTTAACTATTCCTAGCTATACTTTGAGCTTTTTTTGTTCAGTTTTATTATTACCTCGATTTCAAAAGGTGTTAGGAACTACCATTTGTGCGTGTTATATCAATAACACCTCGATATCAATACTCCACTTTCTTGCAAAGTGGGTTAACATATCTTGGTGATATTGTTGTGTCATTCACAAATCGTAATTGACACTTTTTGAGATATAGGTCTTAATCAGACTTGAGCTTGCTCATCGTATATCTTGATTGGGAGATCGCATTTAACTTCATGTATTTACTTACGTCTTGTTCATTCCTTTGAACTTGGCATAAGTGGAGACATCTTGTTAATCATCTGGTATCGTAAATTACTTTAAAACGTAGTCTAGGAGGTACTTCATTTGATTAAGTTTTGATACCAAACGATTGTTTCATTGGTGACTTTATCATTCTATCACATTGGTATTCTCACACTGTTAATTTACTCTTAACACGTACATCTTGTGTTTCACTTAGGGGTAGTCATTGAATTTTGAACAAATCTATAACTTACCTTAGTGAAATTTATCACAAAAACATGGCTCCTAAGACGCGTCTAGGGTTAAAGAAACAAACATATGAGGAACAACAGGCGCAAGCTTGGGAAACCTCTAACAGACAAGGGTCAAACCCATTTATCGGACACGATCTAGGACCACTATTTTCTGCAGAAAAGGAAACAGAAGAGATGGTCGATCATAGTGGAAATGAATTAGAATCACCACACGCAGACTTTGATTTTGACCCCACTCTACTAGATGAGTTTCTCCTTAGAAACAAAGATAGAGTTTTGGCACGGGTCATGGAATTAGGGGCCAAATTGCCCATTGAGAAGGAACCAATACTACAAACAAATGACACTACTAAGGAGGAACACCCCCTTATCAATATGGAAGATATTTTAACAGGCGGACATGCTTCCACTTCTTATGTAGAAAATGATAAAGTGGTAGGGCATAGAATACCCCTCATCAAAGTGCCACGAAGAAACAAGATAGAACATGAGACAGGGGAAGAACCTCCACAATACGAAGAGGAGGAACCTTTAGAAGAAGAAGACACAAACCAAGTCACAATCCAACAACAACTCATCGGTAACTTAAGCCGACAACTAGCTTTGCTTACTTTCCAGTCTGAGAAAGACACAAACAAGAACGTTCAAAAGTCAAAGCCTAAGTTTAGGATCCACGAACTCCATCGAGAAAACCAAGGAGGAGAAGAGACACGGGGTATCATCATGTACACATCCCCGTTTCTCCCACTAAAGAACAATTGCTCGCACAAGAAGTACAATCTATGAAAGCAACGCTTGCGAGCATACAAGAAAGCAATATAGGGAGTATTAGGAAATACCAATACGAAGAACTATGCCCCTATCCTTTTGACAAGACAATGACCCTTCGACCCTTTCCAAAGAAATTTGATATGCAAAGTTTGACAAATACAAAGGAAAGGGAGACCCGAGGATCATGTAAAATTTCTACATGGCATGTCAAGAGGTGTCTTATAGTGATAATTACCTCATCAGACTTTTTCCTAAGAGTCTCGGAGGTCAAGCATTAGAATGGTTTACGCGCTTGCCACGAGGATCAATTTTCACCTGGCCAGAATTGGCGGAAAGATTCGTGCGTCATTTCTCATATAACATAGAGAGTGCGTCACCATGGCGAGACTTGTGCGGCACAAAACAACGCCCAAATGAGACCTTCGCCATGACTTCCTCCAAGCGATGGAGAGGGATAGCTAGTCGCTTCCCTTGCGCTTTCCCTGAGAAGCAGCTAGTCAGTATTTTCGTCCCTAATCTCAACCCAGATATAGCTTTCCACCTCCAAATGCATTGTGTCCGCACCTTTGAGGAGGTTATCGAGAAAGGGATTCAAATAGAAAAGGCTCTCATTGCAAAGGCACCCTCAAAACCCAATCTAAAGACTGACCAAAGTGTCGAACCCATTTGAAAAGCCAAAGATCTTTAACAAAAACAAAAAGCGTGGTGGGAGGCGGAATCGCGATTCCAAAGCGTGTTCAAGCGGTCCAAACCGAGTCAACCTTTTAAAGCGACCAAGGGCCCAATTCAACCACCACCAAAGCGAAGAACATTCACCTCCCTCGATGACCATTATGCATGTCATACTAAAAGCAGTTGGATGCGGCCCACATGATGACCTATCCTCTGACACAACCGTTTGATGACAACGCTCCTAAACCTTCATGGTATAAGGAGCATGAATCTTTGTGAAATGCATCGCGTTAAAGGTCATAAAGCAGAGACAAATGTTTGCGACTTCGCCACTATATTCAAGACCTCATTGACAACGGGGAGATAGAGGTGGATAACCCTAGCCACATCACGAACACCTATGAGAAAATGGGGATTTATAAGGAACCATTCCCCAAGCATGATAAGTCGGAAAAGGAAAAACCGGATCGGGGAGAGTCATCCCAAACCTATAAAGCCACGAATTACTTGTATACCAAGAGAGATACAATCATTACGATTCACTTATCGGATGTATTCGCTCCCCCTCTTGGCCGTGTCAATACCATCGGATCGAGGGAAAGGGGCTGCTGCTGTGTGTAGCAGGCGTGCCCGCCTCGTGATTCAGAACCCTCTCTGTTGACCCCCAAAGTGGTAAATATAACCTTTTAGAACAACTTGAGAAGACACTGCTAAGATCTCGATCTTAGATCTTCTCAAGATATCAATGTGCATAAGGAAATTTTGTATCAAACTCTTCGGGGGTCGGGAGTGCCTTTAGAAGTTGATCTGCATACCTTGAGCCGCGGTGGCAAATATTGCACCCAGTGAGCATCTCACTTTCAACCATAGGGAGGTCCCTACTTGAGAATCCTACACATAATCTTCCCTTATACATTGAGGTAGTTGTTACCGCGGGAAAATCAAAGGGTGCTTGTGGATAATGGATCGGATTGAATATGCTGCGCTTAAGTTAGTCAAACAATTGGGACATACGGAAGAAGATCTTGAGTCCCATATCATCACTATCACCGCATACGACAACGCGGAAAGAGAGTCGGCGAGGCACCATTACGTTGCCGATGGAGGTGGGCCCCACTTGCCATCGAGACAAAGTTTCACGTCTTAGACTTGGAACTTCCATATAATATGCTTCTAGGCCGACCATGGATCCATGCCATGCAAGCGGTGCCATCGACATTTCATCGATGCATCAAGTGAAGCATGAGGGACATACGATAACAATACCGGGAGACTCGAGCCCTTTGCTCATTGTAGAGCTCTTAATAGCTTTGCACGAAAGGGTACATATGCATGTCCCTCCACGAGATATAGTTGTCCCTCTTCATTACGAGGCCATGGAATCTCGAGTAGATTCAAATTCTCTTAGTTCTTGCACTCATGGGGCATCTACTTCAACATCTCCATTTAATTCATGGGAGATGAAAATTGGAATATGGGTGTGGGGAGTATAATGTACAACAAGCGCTCTTGGTTTGAGACCTCTCCTTGTCGCCCAGACTAGAGAGGTCGACCCAACTACCGCTTCGGGAGACCTAGAGAGGAACATACTATTGGGTCGTTCCTGCACGGAGGCTTGTTAGTGAGGAAAAATTACTTGATCCACCTCTACTACTTGGGTCCCCTGAGGACACTCGGCCATCTTGTTATCAAACCCCAGAATATGAAAAATCTAGCGAGAATGATGTACTCCATGGGCTCTGAGGCCTAGGATGTGGGAGGAATGAACAAGGACAAAGAGAACCAGTCCCTCTTCCACATTTCAAAAGCAGAAAGATATGGCATTGGGATTCGCCCTTATGGAGCACACCCCAGCGATCAAGATGCGACTTGTTACGAGCATGAGGATAGCTCGATTATCTAGGCAGCGATCACAGATTCTGTTGTAGCCAATATGAGGATCGGCCTCCACGAACCTTTTCATGAATAATGTTGTCCTAACCATCACCCCCGATGAACCAACCCTTGACCTTGTATACCCCTCCCCCTTGTTGAATGGGACCCACAGCGTCACGTGCCACTAGATTTATTCGAGAATGGCGAGGCTATTGCGAGTTCATGGGCATAAGGGATACAATTCCCATTGGAGATCACAAGAAGGGTTTCTTTATCGACTTAGACACCTGCGCCTACTTCGGCGAGGAGGCTGAACTTCGTGGTCAGCAAAATTTAAAGAAAAGCGAGGGCAAGAGTTCTAAAGAAAAGCCTCGGCAAAAATCAAAGTCCAAGTCACACGGTGAAAACCTCTTTGAGGCATTGGCTGACAAACAAATAAGAAAATCAAAGGACAAACAAAGTGACCACGCCAAGGATGAAAATCTCGTAGAGACATCCTTGGATGAAGATCTCAACCTACCTCCCGATCCCACGCGTATGGAGGATTTATCAAAATTGTTAGTTGAAGAAACCATTGATGTCAATATTGGTACTGAAGAAGATCCCAAGATAGTAAAATTGGGAGCATCACTCTCGGCAGAGAGAAAAAGGCGTTATGCTCTGCTGAGAGTTTATTGATGTGTTCGCATGGTCTTACAAAGACATGCCGGCTTAGATCAACTTTGGTCGTGCATAACTTGGTTGTGCATGCGAGCGCTAAGCCTATCAAAGCGAAGCTTGAAAGATGCACCCAAGAGTGGCCTTGTTAGTTAAAGAAGAGTTGGAAAGGTTGCTTGCGGCGAGGATTCATCGAGGAGCCGATTGATTATTACGAATGGATATCGAACATTGTTCCTGTCCAGAAGAAACCTATTGGTATCTGAATTTGCACAGATTTTAGGGACATCAATAAAGCTTGCCCTAAAGATGACTTTCCGTTGCCCAACATTGACATGATTGTTGACTCAACCGCAGGGTATGAAATGCTATCACTTATGGATGGCTTTTCGGGTTATAATCAAATTAAGATCGCTGAGGAAGACCAACACAAAACAGCTTTCACAACTCCTTGGGGCACCTTCTATTATCAGGTGATGCCATTCGGCCTTAAGAATGCGGGAGCAACTTATCAGTGGGCCATGACAGTAATATTTCACGATATGATTCATGACATCATGGAAGACTATGTAGACGACATCCTGGGAAAGTCCAAAACAAGAGAGGAACATCCTATCATTTTGCGGCGTATCTTTGAACGCCTACGTGAATACAAAGTCAGGCTAAATCCAAAGAAGTGTGTCTTTGGTGTCTAATATCTGGGAAACTATTAGGCTTCATCGTGTCGAGCGAGGTATTGAGGTAGACCACCTGCTAAAGTATCTGCCATCACGAAATGCCTCACACTGAGAATATCAAGCAAGCTGCGTAGCTTGCGAGGAAAATTCAAGCCATTCGCCGCTTTATCTCGACTTGCGAGATAAATGTCACTCATTCACTCATTTGCTTAAGAAGGACATCACTTTCATTTGGGGGACTGAGCAACAACAAGCCTTTGCTTTGCTTAAGCGATACTGGCTAATCCACTGTCCTCATGCCTCCCCCACTCAGGAGAACCACTTTTGCTCTATATTTCCGCTCATGATATGCTATTGGTGCCTTTGCTACCCAATATGACCTTAGCCATAAAAGAAAGCGTAGTGTACTATCGAGTCGCACCCTCATCGCCTATGAATGTAATTATCCTCAGATTGAGAAGGCTTGCTTGGTTGTTGTTTTTACCTTTGAAACTTCGCCATTACTGCTAAATACTAAGACCAAGCTCATATCAAGGTCGACCCACTCAAGTATTTGTTGTCCAAACCCGCCCTCACGGGTAGAATGGCTAATTGGATCATTCTACTCGGTGAGTTTGATATAAATTTGTCCATCAAAAATCAATTAAAGGACAAGTACTTGTTGACCGGCTAGCGGAAGCACCTTTGCAAAGCATAGAACCTTTGAGTCTGGATGCCGGATGCATCTTTGCTCTACATTGAAGAATCATCGTATGGCGAGATACATTTTGATGGATCTTTTACGTTTCATGGTTCGAGTGCGGGAGTGGTCCTATTACTCCTTCGGGTGATCCTATACCACGGGCTTTCACTTTGGCCTTCCCTTGCAAACAACATTGCGGAATATGAAGCACTCATTGCGGGGATGAAGCTAGCCATCAAGTGGAATATTCAACATGTGAAGGTTGTAGGTGATTCATGACTAATCATCAAACGAGGTTAATGATGAGTATAAAGTTAAGGATGACAAGCTCATACCTTATAAGAAGTTGGTGGAAACTACGAAGGAGTATTTTGTGCGCATTACCTTTGAGCAAATCCCAAGAGCGAGAATAGATCGGCGAGATGCTATGGCAGCGGTGGGATCTATGCTTCGTATTCCCGAGGGAACAATGATATGCCATTCTTCGTAGAAAATCTCGCCATGACCCGCGTATGACATGCGAGAATCTTGCTTGGCTTGTGAGGTTGTTGGTCCCCATTCACCATGGTATGAACCCATTTTCACCTATCTTAAGGACAGTACATTCCCTCCCGAAATCTCCCGCTCACGAAAAGCGAGCCTAATTCGCAAATAGCCCGTTTACACCTGTTAGGAGGTACACTTTATAAATCGTGGCTACGATGGGAATCATTACGTTATCTGGATGTGCTGGAGTCAATCAGGCAATTAAAGAAGTACGAAGGAGTATGCGGAGCACATACAAACGGAATGGTCTTGGCTAAGAAGCTGTTAAGAGTAGGTTACTATTGGCCCACCATGGAAGGCGATTGTTGTAATTATGTTAGAAAATGTGTGCTTATGCCAAAAGTATGGAAATTTCATCCATGCTCCATCATGACCATTGCTGACCAATCACTACCCCGTGGCCATTCTCAGTGGGGACTTGATCTAATAGGGAAGCTTACTCCTACCTCATCGATGGTCATACACATATCATCACAGCTACTGAGAATACTTTACAAAATGGGTGGGGCTGTCCCTTTAACCTATGTCACGGGAGCCTGATTTCTAAATTCATCATGAATCACATTATTTGCCGATATATGGTATCCTATGACCATTGTCACGAGATAATGGGAAGTCATTTAAGAACAAAAGCTGTGAAAGGTCTTTGCCAGCGGTTCCAAATCAGATTGAAATGGTCCACGCCATATTACCCTCGGGGTAATGGACAAGTGAGCAACAAACAAGACTTTGGTAAGGATAATGGAGAAGATGGTTAGCAAAGCGGTGGCGGCACCTACAAATCCACCCGACCCCTGGGCCTACCGAACATCAATTCGCACTCCTACGGGTGCGACGCCATATTCCCTCGTGTTCGGGACAGAATCTATCATCCCTTTAGAGATTGAACTCCCATCCTGCGAATTTCTCTTGGGACTATTTGGATAAGGATGAAGATTACCGAGTGGCAAGATTGGTGAGTTAGAGCTCTGGATGAGAGGCGCATTCGCGCTCTTAATCACTGAAAGTATATCAACACGAGAATCTCCCATAACTACAACAAGAGAATCATCCCTCGCCGGTTTGAGGTGGGTGATTTAGTTATGAATGGAGAACGGTTCAACACGAGAGCGAGCGAGAAAAGAAAGGAAGTTCGAACCACCTTTGGTTAGGACCCTATGTCATAGTTGCCAAGTATGGCACAGGGGCATACAAGTTGGCTCACCCCAATGGTGATGAGCTCGGGAGCCCATGAATTCCATGCATCTTAAGAGGTTTTATGCCTAAACATGGCACAAGAAAGTCATAAAAATCATAAAAAAAAAAAAAAAAAAAAAAAAAAAAAAACAAAAAAAAAAAAAAAAAAAAAAAAAAAAAGAGAAAACAGGTCGTCCACTAGTGAAAACCACGCAATTGTGGCACTTTGGACAAGTCCTTGGGTGAAAACCGGTTTCCGGCGCCTCGGGAGGATTCGTTGTTCACAAGCATTATGTATTAGAAGGGTAGTTGTCTTTGTCCTGGACTGGTTCTACCTTGAGTTTCCTTGTGCACACCATCTAGTCGGCCTTGATCGGCTTTGCCTTCTTCTATTCATCTGAGGGGCGTGGTCTTTCGTTATTATTTCCCATCTTACGTTTGAGGGGAAAACTCAGCGATTCACCTTCTTGTTCATTGCCTTCTTCTAGTCTAAGCCTTGATCCGGCTTTGCCTTCTTTATTAAATCTGTAAGGGACGTGGTCTTTCGTTATTTCCCATCTTACGCTGGGGGCAACTCAACGAATTCACCTTCTTGTTCATAAGCGCGTGGCTTCTGCCCTTGTATATTCCCCACCTAACGCTAGGGGCATCCATGCTTTCTTGGTTACCTGCACATAGCTTTGGAAAACTGTTAAAAAACACAAAAACAATAGAAAATTGTTTCAGAAAAACACAAAAACAATAGAAAATTGTTTTGAGAAAACACAAAAACAATAGAAAATTGTTTCAGAAAACACAAAAACAATAGAAAATTGTTTCACAAAAACACAAAAACAATAGAAAATTGTTTCAGAAAACACAAAAACAATAGAAAATTGTTTCACAAAAACACAAAAACAATAGAACATTGTTTGAGAAAAAACAAAAACAATAGAACATATATATATATATATATATATATCAAAAAAATCTAAAAACAAGGCAAAATTTTCAAAAAAATTCCTAAAAAGTAAAACACCCTACAAAATGGTAACTTGCTTCTTACGGCTGAAACTTGTGTCTTGCGCATGGTATTTTCTCCATATCTGTTGGTTTGTCTCACATCTTCCCGATTAATACGACTCGCGGATCACTTTGGATTCTGACCATTCAAAAAGCTAGCTGCTTGCTTTAAATGCGTACTACTGGGGCACTTTTGGTTGCACAGTCTTTGTTTCGTTGCGCCAAATGCTTTTCATGGACCCGTGTCCATTTTCATTTCCCCTTGCATGTATCCTTGCTTGGGGCATCATTTTTAACCCTTGTCATCAATCACGAACTTGTGGATCTCTTCAGCACCGATAACAAAACATTTGTACAATTGTCTTGACCGTTGTTGGGTTAGATATGTGCGTTCGTACTTGTTTTCCCTGTTATATGAGCTTGTTTCCTTCTCGTATTGCATTGCATTATTGTATGTTGCGTGGAGTTGGTACTTTCAGCAATGGACAATTGTTCGTAGTATGGCTTTTCATGTCATTCTACCTTTTCGTATGCTTATATTTTCATAAGGGACCGATGATGTAGTTCTATGGCAATATGATGACATCAAATTTGTTCCCGAACAAATAAGCGGCTAGAGGTTAAGCTCTTCTCTCCCCTCATCCATATTTCTTCTACACCACTTCCCTTTCACCCCTAATTCTCCCTCTCCTCGGGGCATCCTGCCTCGTCCCCATTCTTCTGCCTACTTCTCATATTTTTCGATCGTCGATCGGTTCTTCATCACCCCATCGACACTCGAGGGCATCTCTCCCTCTACTAATTTTTCTTCTATCTCTTCAAAATCTTTTGTCTACTATCTTTGAAGTGGCATCACTATGCCACCCCAAAGAAGGGCAAATGTAGACACCTATAATTACGCCCAAGCAATTTAAATACTTAAATTGTGCTAATTATCCCCTTTCGCAAATCAACGACATATCGTCAAAGGCACTCATTTTCCCTCATATCATCATTAATTAATTACACTAAGCTAATTAATTAAGTTGCCTATCAACAAATACCTAATTAACGACTTTCGTTAATAAATCACCCCTTCTACCTAGACTAATTAATTATTATTAATTAATTAGCTTTCCCTTCCATTTAACCAATAAATCAATATTTAATTGATTTAATCCCCTTATAATAGCCTAAATCACACTAATATTCCTCTAATTGGCTTACATAAGCTTACCTACCTATTAATTAATCACCTTTGATTAATTAAAATACCCCCAACTCCCATGACTTGTTAAACATGTATTAAACCCTTCTAAAGTAAGGTTACCTTTAATAAAGCAACCTTATCCATTCCTAATCATGTTTTACCTTTATCCCACATTCATGAGAATGTGTTGAATCCTTATCCTTTGGGCTATATAAAGAGCCCTCCACCTACCTTTTACTTACACACTAAACTTTCTAAGAGAGCAAATGCAAAGCATATAGCAAAGAGACTAAGAGCTTGCACCTTGCCCTTTTGAGAGTTCATCATCTTGAAGAGTTAAGCCTCTTTCTTAAAGTGCTTGGGTCATATGGGAGGTGTCAAAAGGGTCTTGTAGCCCAACTTTGATTAGCCCCCATTCCTAGGTTCTTGGAGCATTAAGGACAACTATTTTGATAGCCATGGAGCTTACTTAGGTCCATTCATTTATTTGTTGTTAGAGAATAGAGGAGTTTAGATATTTAGCATTGTTAGTTTCAAAGTTTGTATTGATGAATGCTAGCATCTAACCCTTGTTTAATTCTTATCATGATGGTGTTTATGCTTTGTTTTAGCTAAATTGTAGAACTATTTTAGGTGGTAGTTCTTGCTTCATTTGATTTAGCATTAAGAAAAGTATACATGCACACATTTGGCATGCCCGGTGGGACTTACTCCATTGTCCTTTGCACTTAATTTCAAGTTTTTGTAGTTAAGTTTTATTTTTGGTTACTAACCCTCTTTTACACATGTTGATCTAACTTGTTTTTTTAACATGTTTTGTTGAGTTTGCATGTGTTGGGTCTTCCTTGTAGGTATGAAGGAGGTGAAGTGCTGTCAAAATTGGAATTGAGGGGAAAATTTCAAGATTTCTCCATGTTTTCATTTTTAGAGCTTACTTTTTCAACATTCTACATGCTAGTTTTGTCAATTTCTTGAAGATTTTAAATTCTTGAGCATGTAGGTTAGTGTTTGATAGTGCTGAGTCTTCTATTTACATATTAATGTGGTGGGTTGCTGTCAAAATTTAATCTTGGTGAGAAAATTTCAAGATTTCATCATGTTTTCATTTTTTGAGCTTACTTTTTCAACATTTTACATGCTAGTTTTGTCAATTTCTTGAAAATTTTCAATTCTTGAGCATGTAGGTTAGTGTTTGATAGTGCTGAGTCTTCTATTTACATATTAATGTGGTGGGTTGCTGTCAAAATTTAATGTTGGTGAGAAAATTTCAAGATTTCATCATGTTTTCATTTTTAGAGCTTACTTTTTCATCATTCTACATCGTTAGTTTTGTCAATTTCTTGAAAATCTTAAATTCTTGAGCATGTATGTTAATGTTTGATAGCATTGAGTCTTCTATTCATATATTAATGTGATGGGTTGTTGTCAAAATTGAATCTTGGTTGGAAAAATTTGCCCATTTTGCATATTAAGGGACGTTTTTTTTGACATTTTTTAAGTGCATGTCAAGTGCATACCCATGAGCATAAGAGCATATGCGTAACCCATCTTCCGAAGGCCATAACTTTTGCTCCCGACCTCGAAATGACTCCATTTTTTTTGCGTTGGAAAGGTATTGAAGTTAACTATGCAATGAAAACATAAATTCGGGATTTACACTTACAAAAGTTGCAGGTTTTTCTGTTATTTTAAAACTGGTCATTTTCTAACATGTCTAATGTTTTGATGAATGTTGTATTTCCATGCTTACTCGATTTAGATCAAAGCGTGTGTATGCTCTTCTCTTGCACCTTTTGGTGATCTTGAGAATCAAAAACAACTTTGATCTATATCTTTTTAACATTGGGATTAAACTTGGAAATTTAATTATTCATTTTGCTTAAGGGAATGAACCTTTTACAAAGCATTTTTCAACGGTCCTTTGATTTGAAGTTTTCCATTTCTATATAGTTGGGATAAAGTTTGTGTATGCTCTTCTCTTGCACCTTAGGGTGATCTTGAGAATCAAAAGCAACTTTAGTCTTCATTTTATAACATTTGGTAAATTGGAAACTTCATCTTTCACTTTTGGTTTAAGGGAATGAACATTTATCAAAAATTTTGTATGGTTCATTGATTGAAAAGATTTTATTTACTTTTTAGTTGGATTATTTGTTGTGTATGCTCTTCTCTTGCATCCTTGGATGATCTTGAGAATCAAAAGCAACTTTTAATCCTCTTTTAAATAATGTGATTTTCTTGGAGAACTACTAACGCTTGAGTGCAGGACCTAAAAACGCTTGTCAAAGAAAGGAGGAATCAAAACGAAATCAAAAACTACTAATACAGTTGTTATACAGGTTGCCAAAAGGTGTTCAAGCAAACCACACCTAATTAAACAAGATAAAAAGAACAACATATTCAAAACAACTTTGTATTGCGGGTTTCGGAAAGGGTACGTCCCTCCGCTCAGCTTTGGAACATAACCCCTTTGGCATAACGCCTTAAGCTACAACAATGGGGGTGGTTCGGGAACCCCAAAGTAGTCACGCAGAGAGGAACCTTGTGGACGAAACGGGAAGTGCTCCGCACTACCTACTTGACTAGTGATTCCTTTGTGAGATAGAGTTACAGGTTGTCCGTTGTGGCGACCCCAGTGATAGTACACGTAGACGCACTAGTTGCCTACTATTCTTGAAGGGGGTAAAGTAAAGCCGAGATACTCCCAAACTAGTCAGTGCGACTTTTTGGGTAAATCGCGCTCGCTCGTGGCAACTTTGTAACACCTAGGGCGAGAGAACCACCTAGGAGAATATACTTTGGCCAGGAGCCCACTTTGACCACTTTAAAACAGTGTTGAGTTGTGAACCTTCTTTTTGAGAAACGTGTGACGTATTACTTTCGCCTAGTTTTTACTTGCCTTAGGGCAAGGCGAAACTCTGCCGAAGTAAGACTAGCATTTTTTGTCATTTTTTCTTGATTTATTTCCTTCATATTCTTTTGACACTTTGTTGATCAAAAGAGGTGTGATTACCTTTGTGTTGCCATTCGACTGTTTCTCTCACTTTTATGTCCGTTTACGCCCATCCATGTTTGCGGCTGGGTTAGTTAAACGTCTAAAGTGAGTGGAGGCATTTTCACGTCATTTGGTAGCCATTGTGATCTTGATACCCACGTCAAGATCGTCATTGTAGTTAGGCGTGGTTCATCACTGCGGACTTCCATAAGAGGAGTTAGTTTGTTTGTCTCGTATCATTACAATTTCGATATTTACGTCTTGTTTCTTGTAAACTCGACATAAATACCTATATTGTACGGTTACACTGCACACATTCTTAACTATTCCTAGCTATACTTTGAGCTTTTTTGTTCAGTTTTATTATTACCTCGATTTCAAAAGGTGTTAGGAACTACCATTTGTGCGTGTTATATCAATAACACCTCGATATCAATACTCCACTTTCTTGCAAAGTGGGTTAACATATCTTGGTGATATTGTTGTGTCATTCGCAAATCGTAATTGACACTTTTTGAGATATAGGTCTTAATCAGACTTGAGCTTGCTCATCGTATATCTTGATTGGGAGATCGCATTTAACTTCATGTATTTACTTACGTTTTGTTCATTCCTTTGAACTTGGCATAAGTGGAGACATCTTGTTAATCATCTGGCGTCGTAAATTACTTTAAAACGTAATCTAGGAGGTACTTCATTTGATTAAGTTTTGATACCAAACGATTGTTTCATTGGTGACTTTATCATTCTATCACATTGGTATTCTCACACTGTTAATTTACTCTTAACACGTACATCTTGTGTTTCACTTAGGGGTAGTCATTGAATTTTGAACAAATCTACAACTTACCTTAGTGAAACTTATCATGAAAACATGGCTCCTAAGACGCGTCTAGGGTTAAAGAAACAAACATATGAGGAACAACAGGCGCAAGCTTGGGAAACCTCTAACAGACAAGGGTCAAACCCATTTATCGGACACGATCTAGGACCACTATTTTCTGCAGAAAAGGAAATAGAAGAGATGGTCGATCATAGTGGAAATGAATTAGAATCACCACACATAGACTTTGATTTTGACCCCACTCTACTAGATGAGTTTCTCCTTAGAAACAAAGATAGAGTTTTGGCACGGGTCATGGAATTAGGGGCCAAATTGCCCATTGAGAAGGAACCAATACTACAAACAAATGACACTACTAAGGAGGAACACCCCCTTATCAATATGGAAGATATTTTAACAGGCGGACATGCTTCCACTTCTTATGTAGAAAATGATAAAGTGGTAGGGCATAGAATACCCCTCATCAAAGTGCCACGAAGAAACAAGATAGAACATGAGACAGGGGAAGAACCTCCACAATACGAAGAGGAGGAACCTTTAGAAGAAGAAGACACAAACCAAGTCACAATCCAACAACAACTCAGTAACTTAAGCCGACAACTAGCTTTGCTTACTTTCCAAGTACAGAAAGACACAAACAAGAACGTTCAAAAGTCAAAGCCTAAGTTTAGGATCCACGAACTCCATCGAGAAAACCAAGGAGAAGAAGACACAGGGTATCATCATGTACACATCCCCGTTTCTCCCACTAAAGAACAATTGCTCGCACAAGAAGTACAATCTATGAAAGCAACGCTTGTGAGCATACAAGAAAGCAATATAGGGAGTATTAGGAAATACCAATACGAAGAACTATGCCCCTATCCTTTTGACAAGACAATGACCCTTCAACCCTTTCCAAAGAAATTTGATATGCCAAAGTTAAACAAATACAAAGGAAAGGGAGACCCGAGGATCATGTTAAAGATTTCTACATGGCATGTCGAGAGGTGTCTTATAGTATAATTACCTCATCGAGACTTTTCCTAAGAGTCTCGGAGGTCAAGCATTAGAATGGTTTACGCGCTTGCCACGAGGATCAATTTTCACCTGGCCAGAATTGGCGGAAAGATTCGTGCGTCATTTCTCATATAACATAGAGAGTGACGTCACCATGGCAGACTTGTGCGGCACAAAACAACGCCCAAATGAGACCTTCGCTAGCTTCCTCCAACGATGGAGAGGGATAGCTAGTCGCTTCCCTTGCGCTTTCCCTGAGAAGCAGCTAGTCAGTATTTTCGTCCCTAATCTCAACCCAGATATAGCTTTCCACCTCCAAATGCATTGTGTCCGCACCTTTGAGGAGGTTATCGAGAAAGGGATTCAAATAGAAAAGGCTCTCATTGCCAAAGGCACCCTCAAAACCCAATCTAAAGACAACCAAAGTGTCAAACCCGCTGAAAAGCCAAAGATCTTTAACAAAAACAAAAACGTGGTGGGAGACGGAATCACGCGATTCCAAGCGTGTTCAAGCGGTCCAAACCCGATCAACCTTTTAAAGCTGACCAAGGGCCCAATTCAACCACCACCAAAGCGAAGAACATTCACCTCCCTCGATGACCCGTTTATTGTCATCATACTAAAAGCGAGTTGGATGCGGCCCACATGATGACCTATCCTACAACACTGACCGTTGATGACAACACTCCTAAACCTTCATGGTATAAGGAGCATGAATATTGTGAAATGCATCGCGTTAAAGGTCATAAAACAGACAAATGTTTGCGACTTCGCCACTATATTCAAGACCTCATTGACAATGGGGAGATAGAGGTGGATAACCCTAGCCACATGCAAACACCTAACGAGAAAATGGGGATTTATAAGGAACCATTCCCCAAGCATGATAAGTCGGAAAAGGAAAAACCGGATCGGGGAGAGTCATCCCAAACCTATAAAGCCACGAATTACTTGTATACCAAGAGAGATAACAATCATTACGATTCACTTATCGGATGTATTCGCTCTCCCCTCTTGGCCGTGTCAATACCATCGGATCGAGGGAAAGAGCTGCTGCTGCGGTAGCAAGGCGTGCCCGCCTCGTGATTCAGAACCCTCTCTGTTGTTGACCCCCAAGTGGTAAATATAACCTTTTAGAACAACTTGAGAAGACACCTGCTAAGATCTCGATCTTAGATCTTCTCAAGATATCAATGTGCATAAGGAAATTTTGTATCAAACTCTTCAGGGGTCGGGAGTGCCTTTAGAAGTTGATCCTGCGTACCTTCAAGCCGCGGTGGCAAATATTGCACCCAGTGAGCATCTCACTTTCAACCATAGGGAGGTCCCTACTGAGAATCCTACACATAATCTTCCCTTATACATTGAGGTAGTTGTCACCCGCAGGAAAATCAAACGGGTGCTTGTGGATAATGGATCAGGATTGAATATCTGCACGCTTAAGTTGGTCAAACAATTGGGACATACGGAAGAAGATCTTGAGTCCCATATCATCACTATCACCGCATACGACAACGCGGAAAGAGAGTCAGCAGGCACCATTACGCTGCCAATGGAGGTGGGCCCCACTTGCCATCAGACAAAGTTTCACGTCTTAGACTTGGAACTTCCATATAATATGCTTCTAGGCCGACCATGGATCCATGCCATGCAAGCAGTGCCATCAACATTTCATCAATGCATCAAGCTGAAGCATGAGGGACATACAGTAACAATACCAGGAGACTCAGAGCCCTTTGCTCATTGTAGAGCTCTTAATAGCTTTGCACGAAAGGGTACATATGCATGTCCCTCCACAGATATAGTTGTCCCTCTTCATTCTGAGGCCATGGAATCTCGAGTAGATTCAAATTCTCTTAGTTCTTGCACTCATGGGGCATCTACTTCAACATCTCCATTTAATTCATGGGAGATGAAAATTCTGGAATATGGCTGTGGGGAGTATAATGTACAACAAGCGCTCTTGGTTTCAGACCTCTCCTTGTCGCCCAAGACTAGAGGTCGACCCAACTACTGCTTCAGGAGACCTAGAGAGGAACATACTATTGGGTCGTTCCTACCTGGAGGCTTGTTAGCTGAGGAAAAATTACTTGATCCACCTACTACTTGGGTCCCTGAGGACACTCAGCCATCTTGTTATCAAACCCCAGAATATGAAAAATCTAGCAGAATGATGTACTCCATGGGCTCTGAGGCCTAGGATGTGGGAGGAATGAACAAGGACAAAGAGAACCAGTCCCTCTTCCACATTTCAAAATAGAAAGATATGGCATTGGGATTCGCCCTTATGGAGCACACCCCAACGATCAAGATGCGACTTGTTCTGAGCATGAGGATAGCTCGATTATCTAGGCAGCGATCTGATTCTGTTGTAGCCAATATGAGGATCTGGCCTCCATGAACCTTTTCATGAATAATGTTGTCCTAACCATCACCCCAATGAACCAACCCTTGACCTTGTATACCCCTCCCTTGTTGAATGGGACCAACAACGTCACGTGCCACTAGATTTATTCAAGAATGGCGAGGCTATTGCGAGTTCATGGGCATAAGGGATACAATTCCCATTGGAGATCACAAGAAGGGTTTCTTTATCGACTTAGACACTGCGCCTACTTGGCGAGGAATTTGAACTTTGTGGTAGAGCAAAATTTAAAGAAAAGAGAGGGCAAGAGTTCTAAAGAAAAGCCTCGGCAAAAATCAAAGTCCAAGTCACACAGTGAAAACCTCTTTGAGGCATTGGCTGACAAACAAATAAGAAAATCAAAGGACAAACAAAGTGACCACGCGAGGATGAAAATCTCGTAGAGACATCCTTGGATGAAGATCTCAACCTACCTCCCGATCCCACGCGTATGGAGGATTTATCAAAATTGTTAGTTGAAGAAACCATTGATGTCAATATTAGTACTGAAGAAGATCCCAAGATAGTAAAATTGGGAGCATCACTCTCGGCCAGAGAACAAAAGGCGTTCACTATGCTCTGCGAGAGTTTATTGATGTGTTCGCATGGTCTTACAAAGACATGCCGGCTTAGATCAACTTTGGTCGTGCATAACTTGGTTGTGTGCTTGAGGATGCTAAGCCTATCAAGCGAAGCTTGAAAGATGCACCCAAGAGTGGCCTTGTTAGTTAAAGAAGAGTTGGAAAGGTTGCTTGCGGCGAGGATTCATCGAGGCCCGATTGATTATTACGAATGGATATCGAACATTGTTCTGTCGGAAGAAACCTATTGGTATCGAATTTGCCTGATTTTAGGGACATCAATAAAGCTTGCCCTAAAGATGACTTTCCATTGCCCAACATTGACATGATTGTTGACTCAACCGCAGGGTATGAAATGCTATCACTTATGGATGGCTTTTCGGGTTATAATCAAATTAAGATCGTTGAGGAAGACCAACACAAAACAGCTTTCACAACTCCTTGGGGCACCTTCTATTATCAGGTGATGCCATTCGGCCTTAAGAATGCGGGAGAAACTTATCAGCGGGCCATGACAGTAATATTTCATGATATGATTCATGACATCATGGAAGACTATGTAGACGACATCCTGGGAAAGTCCAAAACAAGAGAGGAACATCCTATCATTTTGCGGCGTATCTTTGAATGCCTACGTGAATACAAAGTCAGGCTAAATCCAAAGAAGTGTGTCTTTGGTGTGCTATCTGGGAAACTATTAGGCTTCATCGTGTCAAGACGAGGTATTGAGGTAGACCCTGCTAAAGTATCTGCCATCATAGAAATGCCTCCACTTGAGAATATCAAGCAACTGCGTAGCTTGCAAGGGAAAATTCAAGCCATTCGCCGCTTTATCTCCCAGCTTGCAGATAAATGTCACTCATTCACTCATTTGCTTAAGAAGGACATCACTTTCATTTGGGGACTGAGCAACAACAAGCCTTTGCTTTGCTTAAACGATGCTGGCTAATCCACTTTGTCCTCATGCCTCCCACTCAGGAGAACCACTTTTGCTCTATATTTCCGCTACCATGATATGCTATTGGTGCCTTTGCTCTTGCCCAATATGACCTTAGCCATAAAGAGAAAGCAGTGTACTATCTGAGTCGCACCCTCATCGCCTATGAACGTAATTATCCTCAGATTGAGAAGGCTTGCTTGGCTATTGTTTTTACCTTTCAGAAACTTCGCCATTACCTGCTAAATACTAAGACCAAGCTCATATCCAAGGTCGACCCACTCAAGTATTTGTTGTCCAAACCCGCCCTCACAGGTAGAATGGCTAATTGGATCATTCTACTCAGTGAGTTTGATATAGAATTTGTCCATCAAAAATCAATTAAAGGACAAGTACTTGCTGACCAGCTAGCGGAAGCACCTTTGCAAAGCACAGAACCTTTGAGTCTGGATCTGCCAGATGCATCTTTGCTCTACATTGAAGAATCTATCGTATGGCAGATACATTTTGATGGATCTTTTACGTTTCATGGTTCAGGTGCAGGAGTGGTCCTTATTACTCCTTCGGGTGATCCTATACCACAGGCTTTCCGCCTGGCCTTCCCTTGCACAAACAACATTGCGGAATATGAAGCACTCATTGCAGGGATGAAGCTAGCCATCAAGTGGAATATTCAACATGTGAAGGTTGTAGGTGATTCATAGCTAATCATCAAACAGGTTAATGATGAGTATAAAGTTAAGGATGACAAGCTCATACCTTATAAGAAGTTGGTGGAAACTCTGAAGGAGTATTTTGTGCATTACCTTTGAGCAAATCCAAGAGCGCGAGAATAGATCGGCGAGATGCTATGGCAACGGTGGGATCTATGCTTCGTATTCCGCCAGGGAACAATGATATGCCATTCTTCGTAGAAAATCTACGCCAACCCGCGTATGACATGCCAGAATCTTGCTTGGCTTGTGAGGTTGTTGGTCCCCATTCACCATGGTATGAACCCATTTTCACCTATCTTAAGGACAGTACATTCCCTCCCGAAATCTCCCGCTCTGAAAAGCAGAGCCTAATTCGCCAAATAGCCCGTTACACCCTGTTAGGAGGTACACTTTATCGTCGTGGCTACGATGGGAATCTATTACGTTGTCTGGATGTGTCGGAGTCAATCCAGGCAATTAAAGAAGTACACGAAGGAGTATGCGGAGCACATACAAACGGAATGGTCTTGGCTAAGAAACTGTTAAGAGTAGGTTACTATTGGCCCACCATGAGGCCCGATTGTTGTAATTATGTTAGAAAATGTGTGCTTTATGCCAAAAGTATGGAAATTTCATCCATGCTCCATCATGACCATTGCTGACCAATCACTACCCAGTGGCCATTCTCCAGTGGGGACTTGATCTAATAGGGAAGCTTACTCTACCTCATCGATGGTCATACACATATCATCATGGCTGAGAATACTTCACAAAATGGGTGGAGGCTGTCCCTTTAACCTATGTCACAGGAGCACAGATTTCTAAATTCATCATGAATCACATTATTTGCCGATATGGTATCCCTGTAGCCATTGTCACAGATAATGGGAAGTCATTTAAGAACAAAGCGTGAAAGGTCTTTGCCAACGGTTCCAAATCAGATTGAAATGGTCCACACCATATTACCCTCGGGGTAATGGACAAGGCTGAGGCAACAAACAAGACTTTGGTAAGGATAATGGAGAAGATGGTTAGCAAAACTGGTGGCGGCACCTACAAATCCACCCGGCCCTGCAGGCCTACGAACATCAATTCGCACTCCTACGGGTGCGACGCCATATTCCCTCGTGTTCGGGACAGAATCTATCATCCCTTTAGAGATTGAACTCCCATCCCTACGAATTTCTCTTGGGACTATTTGGATAAGGATGAAGATTACCGAGTGGAAAGATTGGGTGAGTTAGAGCTCTGGATGAGAGGCGCATTCGCGCTCTTAATCACTGAAAGTATATCAACACAGAATCTCCCGCAACTACAACAAGAGAATCATCCCTCGCCAGTTTGAGGTGGGTGATTTAGTTATGAAGGAGAACCAGTTCAACACTAGAGCGGAGCGAGAAAAGAAAGGAAGTTCGAACCACCTTTGGTTAGGACCCTATGTCATAGTTGCCAAGTATGGCACGGGGGCATACAAGTTAGCTCACCCCAATGGTGATGAGCTCCGGGAGCCCATGAATGCCATGCATCTTAAGAGGTTTTATGCCTAAACATGGCACAAGAAAGTCATAAAAATCACAAAAAAATATAAAAACATCAAAAAAAAAAAAAAAAAAAAAACATCAAAAAAAAAAAAAAAAGAGAAAACAGGTCGTCCACTAGTGAAAACCACGCAATTGTGGCACTTTGGACAAGTCCTTGGGTGAAAACCGGTTTCCGGCACCTCGGGAGGATTCGTTGTTCACAAGCATTATGTATTAGAAGGGTAGTTGTCTTTGTCCTGGACCTGGTTCTACCTTCGAGTTTCCTTGTGCACACCATCTAGTCTAGCCTTGATCGGCTTTGCCTTCTTATTAAATGCATGTAAGGGGCGTGGTCTTTCGTTATTTCCCATCTTACGTTGGGGCAACTCAACGACTTCACCTTCTTGTTCATAAGCACGTGGCTTTTGCCCTTGTATATTCCCACCTAATTTGGGGCATCCATGCTTTCTTGGTTACTGCACATAGCTTTGGAAAGCTGTTAAAAACACAAAAACAATAGAAAATTGTTTTGATAAACACAAAAACAATAGAAAATTGTTTGAGAAAAACACAAAAACAATAGAAATTGTTTGAGAAAAACAACAAAAACAATAGAAAATTATATATATATATAAACAAAAAATTTAAAAACAAAGGCAAAAATTTTCAAAAAATATATATATATAATATATAAAACAAAAATTCCTAAAAAGTAAAACACCCTAAAATGGTAACTTGCTTCTTACGGCTGAAACTTGTGTCTTGCGCATGGTATTTTCTCCATATCCTGTTGGTTTGTCTCACATATTCCCCGATTAATACGACTCGCGGATCACTGGATTCACAACCATTCACAAAAGCTAGCTGCTTGCTTCGTCTGTACTCTGGGGCACTTTTGGTTGCCTAGTGTTGTTTCGTTGCACACAAATGCTTTTCATGGACCCGTGTCCATTTTCATTTCCCCTTGCATGTATCCTTGCTTGGGGCATCATTTTTAACCCTTGTCATCAATCACGAACTTGTGGATCTCTTCAGCACTGATAACAAAACATTTGTACAACTGTCTTGACCGTTGTTGGGTTAGATATGTGTGTTCGTACTTGTTTTCCCTGTTATATGAGCTTGTTTCCTTCTCGTATTGCATTGCATTATTGTATGTTGCGTGGAGTTGGTACTTTCAGCAATGGACAATTGTTCGTAGTATGGCTTTTCATGTCATTCTACCTTTGTCGTATGCTTATATTTTTCATAAGGACCGATGATGTAGTTCCTATGGCAATATGATGACATCAAATTTGTTCCAAACAAATAAGCGGCTAGAGGTTAAGCTCTCTTCTCTCCCCTCATCCATATTTCTTACACGACTTCCCTTTCACCCCTAATTCTCCCTCTCCTTGGGGCATCTGCCTCGTCCCCATTCTTACGCCTACTTCTCATATTTTCGATCGTCGATCGGCTTCCTTCATCACCCCATCGACACTCGAGGGGCATCTCTCCCTCTACTAATTTTTCTTCTATCTCTTCAAAATCTTTTTTGTCTACTATCTTTGAAGTGGCATCACTTACGCCACCCCAAAGAGGGGCAAATGTAGACACCTATAATTACGCCCAAGCAATTTAAATACTTAAATTGTGCTAATTATCCCCTTTCGCAAATCAACGACATATCGTCAAAGGCACTCATTTTCCCTCATATCATCATTAATTAATTACACTAAGCTAATTAATTAAGTTGCCTATCAACAAATACCTAATTAACGACCTTTAGTTAATAAATCACCCCTTCTACCTAGACTAATTAATTATTATTAATTAATTAGCTTTCCTTCCATTTAACCAATAAATCAATATTTAATTGATTTAATCCCCTTATAATAGCCTAAATCGTACTAATATTCCTCTAATTGGCTTCTATAAGCTTACACCTACCTATTAATTAATCACCTTTGATTAATTAAAATACCCCCCAACTCCCATGACTTGCTAAACATGTATTAAACCCTTCTAAAGTAAGGTTACCTTTAATAAAGCAACCTTATCCATTCCTAATCATGTTTTACCTTTATCCCACATTCATGAGAATGTGTTGAATCCAATAATCCTTTGGGCTATATAAAGAGCCCTCCACCTACCTTTTTACTTACACCTAAACTTTCTAAGAGAGTAAATGCAAAGCATATAACAAAGAGACTAAGAGCTTGCACCTTGCCCTTTTGAGAGTTCATCATCTTGAAGAGTTAAGCCTCTTTCTTAAAGTGCTTGGGTCATATGGGAGGTGTCAAAAGGGTCTTGTAGCCCAACTTTGATTAGCCCCCATTCCTAGGTTCTTGGAGCATTAAGGACAACTATTTTGATAGCCATGGAGCTTACTTAGGTCCATTCATTTATTTGTTGTTAGAGAATAGAGGAGTTTAGATATTTAGCATTGTTAGTTTCAAAGTTTGTATTGATGAATGCTAGCATCTAACCCTTGTTTAATTCTTATCATGATGGTGTTTATGCTTTGTTTTAGCTAAATTGTAGAACTATTTTAGGTGGTAGTTCTTGCTTCATTTGATTTAGCATTAAGCAAATTATACATGCACACAACACATATTCCAAAAATAAATTCATCCTAGAAGCCACTGAGTTCAATATGTTATTCAAAGTCCACCACATGATATTCGAAGGTCATATATTATTTCGTGGCATTGATTTAACATAAGACAATTTCTATATTAGTGACAACTAGGATAATTCTTGTCTTGCATTAAGGCCCCTCTAACCTAAAGCTATAAAGATTATTTTTTTACATTGACAGAAAGATATCCTAGAATAGATAGACGCTAGTAGTTGCTTTAGTCTTCACTTCTACCAACAAATTGACAACTTGAAACAAACCAAATTTAATAGCTAGTAATTGTTTAAACTACTTAGTGCAACACATAACATAAAATTCTAATAACGATTTCTTGTATTTTATAATTAAATGAGGGTTGAAGGGTTCCTTTCCCTTTATATTACATATAAAATGAGAGGATCAATCTAAAAAACCAAATCATCCAGAATACTTTGTTGAAAAAAATGAAAGGGCCTATGTCAAAAACACAAGTGGTTGGGAATACGGAAAAACTCCATACCCGGTAAGACAAAAAGGATGATTTGATAACAATGGAACTAACAAGGCTATATAAGAACAAAAAAAAAGATACAACCCGATGGAATTTTGAACCACTTATTTATCTGAATCAGATGACACCTTCGTAAACTCCATCTTAACGGGCATGAAAAGCAGTTTCATTGGCAGTTTTGGAAAAATATATTATTTTTAGCAACAACCTGAATCTTTAATCAATTTTACACCTTATGAACTTGTCAACGAAGAAAATTCCAGCGCGTCGGTTCATTTTACATTGAGAAAAATTACGTCAGATCATGCAAATGGAGCGACCTACCTCCCATCGCCGATGTCTCGCCCCATTTGTCAACTTCATATAAGAAACGATATAGGGCATTAAACCATTTGAACAACTCTGAAAATTGTCCACGTGCATAAAATATTATTTACACATATTTTAAAATGAAAAATTTATCCTAGTGGACGTTGTGTTATGTATCTTAACGGTTGTTAGGATGATTCTTGTCTTGCATTTAAGACCCCGTAACCTATATCTATATAGATTTTTTTACATTGATGGAAAGATGTCATAGAATATATAGACACTAGTGGTCATTAGTCTTCACATCTTCCAATAAATTGACAACTTAAAACAAACCAAACTTAATATAAATTAAGTAGTTAAATTGCTTAATGCAACACATAATTTTTGACCTCTATAAGAAACTATTTACCTAAGGTGCGAAGGCATGCGAAGAATTAATTCTTGGAGAGGCACGAAGGATTAGGCCAGGGAAGAATGAATTTGAGACTTAGTAAGTTTTGGACAATAGGAAAATACACGCATATGGAAGGAATGGAAAAGTGACCAGATATAGATGTGGATAAGTTATGGAGACTTGTGGATCAAGGAAAGGATATTCCAAGGCATCAATATGGTTATCATGAAAGGATAAGGAGTCAAGGTTGTTAAGGATTAGCTGGCACATGCATTCTATAAGGAACTCAATTGAGGGAAACGTATGGCAACACCTAGCATATTCTTGGGTAGTGGTAGAGAAATGATGAAAGGATTCCATCAAGCCTTCACAGGTGATGATGAGCGGTTAAGATGGAAGGAGAATGATTATTCTATGAGTATGATGGTCTTCGCAAGGAAAAAAAAAGATAAGGATAGATAGGGAGTAGGAGAGTGTGTTGAAAATATGTAATGACAAGCTCTGTGATGTAAAGTAATCTCTTCTTGTGTGAACAATCAAAAACGATGTAACTCTCTTGATGTAATCTTTATTTGTCATATTTTGGCTTATGGATATAATGAAGTGATTATGAAACAATCATGTGATGGATCTTGATCTATGTATTTTTCCCTTATGTTCATGTGTGTGTTACGGGTTTTCTTGATGATGCTCATGGGTTGATTCTACTTTCCTTTATTTGATCATGTTAATCTATGCTTGGAATGCATTAGGATAGGAGTTAATGCTTATGTCTTAAATTCCATGAATGAATGCAATTTTTATTAGTTATATTACATCCTCATGTTAACGAGGAAGGTTTTCATGAAGCTCACATAAAGGAGGTACTTAACGCCTATGTGCACCTCGGGTGAGCTTCCGGGATAAAATTGGATGATATGTTAGTGCGCTTGGGATCTAGTTGCTGAAACAGGAGGTGATAATAGATACTACATGTTAGTTCCTAATAAGTTCTTATGCACCTACCTAGTTTTTGAGTTACTCTGCACCACCGTACCTCAAATCTACTAAGTGTTGTCCCTTCACTCTTCTCCGTGTTAGAGTGAGCTCTACATCAACCTTCACATGAACTATCCACCTCGTGATGTTACCTAGACCACACTACATGCTTCCTTTCTACTCCTCCACATTTCTATTTCTGATCAACATTGGCCTTCTTTTCAAATAAAGTCTCTAGTAACCTACACTGGCCTACTTACACTAAACAAGCACCAACCCTTGACACTTGAATTGGTCTATAACACCCTTATCACTGAATTCCATGATGACTATGTTGCAAATACATGACTCCTTCCTCATTAACCTTTTTCTAACTCGAGAAAGTTCTCGGCTTCATTCATTCCATTGTGACATCAATCGGCTCAACTCATCCCTAATACTCAACTAGATCACTCGATCTAACACCATCATCTAGCTCTACACCAGTTTTCTTCATACATAGAACAACACTACTCCTCTTGATCCATCTACATTGGTGTCTCACCATCTCGACCACCAACACATTGATTTCTAATTTTCTTAATACTTAACCACCTAATCCAATTCGAACAACAACCAACTCCCCCATCACTACTACGACTGCTGTTCAATCTACATATTCGTTGGGTGCTTCACTTGACATTGTTTCACTTACACACACCAGTCTACTTATGTGTTGAACACAAATTTTTTCTTCTTGGCCAAACTCTATTCTACTTGAGGCTCCATTCTATTATTGATCGTTTTCTGGGAGATTGGTGTCCTATACAAACCAGATGAGAAAATTTGGGTTCACCCGCTCATGTACATGTCCCCTATAGTCAAATTCATAAAATTCACCTATGATGGGACCATCTCAACCACTTACAAGTCTCAAATCATTAAAATTTTCAAGTTTTTGTGTGAAGCTTTTGAGAATGAGTGACGCACACCCTATGAGTTACTACAAGTTGTTGGAGACAAGGTAAAATTTTCATTCATCGAGCATTTTTGTCTAGTGAATTTTATGATGGCTAAGGTAGAAATGGGGCCATGGTGAAAAATCCCCTTCGCAGTCACATCCAGATATATGAAGTGTGTCATCAACTAGATCAAGGATGTACTGAAGTTGATTTTCTATGCATACAAGGTATATTTTGATGACCGCATGTTGTTATGTCCATTAGGTTTACGTGTAGATGCACCCCAAAATAAAAGGAGGGATTGAGGTGGAGGTTACAAACTCTCCCTTTCCAAATCCACGGGAGATGCCAATCTCACCCATGAAAGTAGTGCAGGAGGAAGAGGAAGAGGAAAAAGAACAAGATGAAGGAAGGTTGGATACCTCTAGAAAGAGGAAGTACTACATGCGATGGAATAGTAGCAAGGGCACTAGCACTTCGGTATAGGGTAGCACCGAGGCTTCATTTTCAGGGTGGGAAGAGGAGGAGGAAGAGAAGGAAGAGCTTGAAGAAAAAAGAAAAAAGATGCTTGATGAATCAAGCCCCACAACAGATTCAGAGGAAAGAAAAGAAAAATACCCCACCACTTTCAAAGCAAAATTAGCAGTAGAACCGGGAGGATTAGGAGGTCGAGAAAGAAACCCCGAATGTAGGAAAGGCACGGGGAGAAGGATAATAACACTCTATAGGGGCTAAGAATATTCTAGCACATGAGGCTGATACACCATAGAATGCTAGCCCAAAGAGAGACAAAGGAGAATCCTTTTCTATAAATGAGGATAAGGGATTCACCCTTAGGGGTGAAGAAGTAAAGAACCAAGTGAAAAGATACAAGGAAGAAGTGGACACCCGTGTCCCCACACATGGAATTCATGGATGACCCCGAAAAGGTCCTACACATAAGAGTTTAGGCCACCCTTCCACCAGAAAAGATACATGGTTGGGATTTGATGGATCAAGACAGGGGTGTTCCTAGGACCAAGAAGATGCTCAGCTAGAGCATGCACTACCACGCCGAGGAAGCTAAGTTCAAGGTCAAAAATCATGTGATCGATACAATTTAATTAAAGAATAGGGTAGGATATACATACAAAGTGGTGGATCCAGACCACCTAACGAGATGAGCAAGTGTGTAATGTATTGCATAAGATATCTGCAGAGGTAATCCGACACAAACTAGATACAGGGGCCACTATTCGGACCTTGATCACAGAGAGAAAGAGAAAAGAGAAGGAAATATATAGGTTGCACTAGGAGTTAAGGGGAGAAAAAGTGTAGGCAAATGAGGGGTATGACCAAACCGGTGCCCTTGTAAAAACATTCTCGGGATAATGTCGGCATTGGTGAACCGGGCCAGGACCAATTATGGGGACGAGATGGAGTACCTTGAGGACCTTGTTGGGATTTTACTCGTTAACATAAAGAATGATGTTGGCCCCATGACTACGAGAGATTGCAAAGGAAAATAAATAAGGTTGTAATTGGAGCCCAGATCATGGAGTTGGAAGATTTGTTCTCTCAACTTAAGGAGGCAAATATATTAGCGGATAGAGGCTTCAATAGCTATAGAAAATGTGAGCCAATTAATGATGAATGAGTGACAGAGGAAGAGGCATCCCTAAAAGTGTTAAAGGATACCATCCCCACCAATAAGGTGAAGTGTGCACAATTGGTCATCAAGACCACGACCTAAAAGGAGAAAATCAAGATAAAGCATGAAAATATGGATTTCATAATCAGCGAGCTCCAAGACTCCATCACTAAATGGATGGATGAGTTCAAGGGTGCCTTTGAGGAGATAGGGGTGACTATTAACACTTTGAGAGGGAAGGTGGAAGAAATGACCCCAAACTAGGTACCAAGTGTCATAGGTGAAGCACTGGGTAAGGCATTATTAGAGTTAAAGACATGGGAAAAATTGAACAACGGGATAGATGCGGAGTTCCCGAACTCCTCCAATTAATCACATAACATCCTCCCCATTCCTCAATTCTTTATTTAGATTCTGTCTCGAACCTCTATTCTTTAATCTTTTCAACAAGATATTATGGTTGACAAGATTTTCTTGATAAGCGCAGAGGTTTGTCGTGATATCAACAAGTTTAGTGTGTGGTGATGTTGGACCGCAAAAATTAACTAAGTACCTAAGGCACAAAGGAAAGAACAAAATTAATTCTCATAGAGGTGTGAAGGCTCACGCTAGGGTAGAATGGAGTCGACACTTAGTAATTTTTTTACAACAAGAAAAGACACGCATATGGAGCGAACGAGAAAAGTGAGTAATTACATATGTGGATAAGATATGGAGACTTGAGTATCAAGGAACATATATTCCATGGCATCAATATGGTTATGAGAAAGGGGTATGTAGTCGAGGTTGTTAAGGATTAACTGGCACATGCATTCTAGAAGGCACTCAATTGAGGGAAACATATGGCGACACCTAGCATATTCTTGGGTAGTAGTAGAGAAATGATGAAAGGATTCCATCAGGCCTTCACAAGTGATGATGAGTGGTTAAGAATGAAGGAGAATTATTATTTTATGAGTATCATGGTCTTCATAAGGACAAAATAGAGATAATTAAGGATGGATATGGATTAGGAGGAATTGTAAAAATATGTAATGGTGAGCTCTATGATGTAAAGTAAGCTCTGCTAGTGTGAAAATTCAAAAAAATGGAACTCTCTTGATGTAATCTTGGCTACCATATTTTATCTTATGAATATAATGAAGTGATTTTGAAACACTCATGTGAAGGATCTTGATCTTTGTATTTTTCCCTTATGTTCATTTTTTTGTTACGGGTTTTCTTGATGATGCTCATGAGTTGATTCTACTTTCCCGTAGTTGATCATGTTAGTCTATATTTTGAATGCATTTGGCTAGGAGTTAGTTCTTACGTCTTAAATTCCATGAATGAATTCACTTGTTTTTGTTATATTAAATACTCATGTTAAGAAGGAACATTCTCATAAATCTCACATAAAGAGGGACCCAACACTTGGGTGCGCCTTAAGTGATCTTCCAGCTAAAAGCTGGATGATATGTCAAAGTGTGCTTGGGACTGGTTGTTGAAACATGTGGTGATAATAGAGACTACACATAACATAAAATCCTACTAATGATTTCTTGTATTTTATTATTAAAGTATGGTTCAAGGGTCCTTTTCCCTTTACATTATAGATACACCAAGAGGATCGGTCTAAAAACCCAAACAATAAGTTGTTTTCTTACTTATGTTGCTTACTCAGATGCTCATATAAGTCTAGGCATTCTTCATAGCTATGGTTCTTTCCGTAGAAAGAACATGTAATATTCTAAGGACATTCGCACCTATAGTGGTCAGGACATCCACACATATAACATGTTCCACAAGGGAACTCACCTCTTCCTCCACCATGGACTCGTCCTCCATATCCACCATGATATCCATGTCCTCTTCCACAACCTCCTTCAAAATGCCCATTATTCCTGTCATAGCGCATTTAATTATGTTCCTAATCTTGGTGCTCATTCTTACCCTTAGAATTATCTGTTACACTTGTATGTCATACCCCAATGTCTATAACATCATGGATCTAACCGATCAACCTTCAATCCTCGATATCATGGGTCGTGGACCTGCAAATATTACAAAATCAAGATACATTCTACCTTATCGAATGTCTGTAATAAAGGAAAGTGACTAACATCATGATTTAAATGACAGATCTCACAATCCAACAGTAATGAGCATATAAATCTGCAAGGGAAACTATCCTTAGTGTGACCTTCCACTTCATAATCTGTACACCAAATTCCTAAGCATGTTTCATGGGATAAATTTTTGATAGCTTCTCTAACTGCTTTTCCATAGCTGTAATTTGTGCCTCTAAGAATGGACTAACGCCAATGTCAATGCTCCTAATTGCCTCAAAGCATGAAAAGCTACTTCCAGTGCTTCACATGGATCAGTGTAACTCTTATGTGACAATGCCCTTCTAAATGGTGTAATAAATCCTCCAATAAACCATTTTGCATGCTATCGGGCATGAATATCATAAGATAGCTTCGATAGAAGTGTCTTAAAATGGGAATCATACTCACGTAAACTCTCAGTAGTTCCTTGCTTGATATCCTTGAGCGCACTTATACTCTTCCGCTCGCTCAAACTCGAGGATATGGAACTCTTTCAAGCAAGCATCCTTAAGCACTACATAATCCACGTAAGTTTGATCGGGGTCAAACTTCCTATACCGAGCTTGTGTGCACATCCGTGTAATGTAGTAGCAAATTGAATTTCCTTTCGCTCAGAAGCCGTGATCCCTTTAGCGTGCCACAAGATTTCACACATGTGCACATGATCAACAACATCCTCTATACCTCTATACTCCGGGATACAAAGAGACATCTCCATATAGATATTTTGTGGTTGCTATGGACCTTGACCACCTGATCCGAACCTCCCGTGTTCCCTCTACCTCCAGAACCACTATATCCACTGGAACTAGAACCACCTACACCTCCCAATCTTCCACATGTAGCTGGAATAGGACCTATAGATGTACTCCCCTATGCTCCAATAGTAGTACTATACTGAACCCCTAAAGTCTATGAGGTAGTTCCACTTCCAAAGGTGAATCCAAAATTTTGTGTGCTTATATTTTGTGCAGATGATGCACTTGAAAATGTTCCTCCAAATAACATTGACACCATCTGTCATGCCATTGATTCACTTTCTCCCTGACTTACTCTTTCTCTCCTACTTAGAAAGTTAGATTATTGGTTGCTTTTCGTACTAGATACTAAAAAACCAAGCACAAGGGCTAGGTCACCAGGTGGATTAAGTAGCGCACCCACAACCTGGGTAGTCTCTGCCGGCACAATTATGTGTGAAGCCAAGGGGGATCTCTATCATTTTTTCCTAAATGGGGAGTTCCGATGCTATGGCTCCACGTATTATCCATGAGCTATAAATCCTTCATGAGCTATCTCTCTCCTCAACACCATACTTTCTGCAACGGAACGCTACTTCTCTATCTCCCTCTCGCATGCCTCATTATACCTAAGCCGCCTTTCCTCTCTCTGCCTCTCTTCCGCTAGGTATGCCATCTTTCACCAAACCTATTCCTGCCCTCGTGCGTGGTGAAGTTTAGTTAGTCATCGGTTTACTCTCCAAGTTCAAATTTACCATCAAGATCTTGATCGCTAGTGGAATACCTTGCAAATATGCTCCTCTTGGATACCGCAAAAACTAGAATTCAGCTACCTCTCGGGCAAGAGTACGTCAAAATTGAATATTCCATAATATAACTATTTAGAACACCATGAAACCACATATCCACAGCACGAGTCCAGATCAAATCAACATCATAAAGGGCCTGAAATTCTTCCTATGTCTAGAAAAATGCACGATACCTCCAATTCCATTGAGATGCATAAGCAGTAAGCCACTCATATAGTTCTACTAGAAAGATAGCGAAAAAAATATCATATAGGCTGTCATATAGATTTTGTTCTACCTGGTGAGTGTGTTACACTCAGATCCACCGCTGAACCACCGTGTATATTATTCCTCCGCATCATGTATCCACTCCTCAATACTTGCTAGAGTTAACTAAAGACGTCTTCATCACGGACCATCCCGAAAACAATCGAAAAAGAGGTCCCGGCAATGAAACCAATGATGCAGCCTAGAATTTACCGAGATAACACCCTAGTCGCTGGAACATCACTCAACCTAGACTCAGTGCTCACCTGAAGCGCGTAAAGGTACCAAGTCCCTCTTTAGGGTTGTTGTAGTAGGATTTTAGCGTGATGAAAGAAGAAACATATAGATCCATAACTAATCCATCTTTTACAATGCATGCTACATTCGGATCTATGAAAGAACAAGCTTAAATAGTAATCATGATAGAATTAATAACATGCACTACTCAAATACACACAGGAATGACACTTAGTTCAGCCAATATCTTCCATCTACTAATAAACACGAAGTTACTTACATAAGAACGTCAATCTATACCAATGTGTGCATGGATTTGATATAGTAATTCAGTCATATGCATGTATCTCCATATATCCATACATCCATCTCTCTTTGTATATCCTAGTATGTGCTTCATATCATATATATAGGGTGGGGACTTTCCCTTCACCACTTATCTATTCCAAAAATAGGTCACATGCTATTAATATCCATGCACCGTGTACAGCATAACCACACATGCAAGTGTGCTATCTATAGACTTCTTACAGTTAACTGAAGTGGCAATCCTATTCTTAGCTCGTCTCCATGCAAAATGATTCGATCCGATCCTCTAAAGATAGATAATGTGTGGCGCACACATCTCTGCATCATTGGTGTGTTCCACATGCCATCTTCTAAAAATAGGTCGTCATGCTCAAAATCAGCTAAGTCTTGAATGCTAAACTTGCCCTCCGCGCATGGGTTCTTCCTGTCCCTCCGCGCCTTGATCCTAGCCTTCTCTTTCTGCGTAGACTTCTTGTGTGATCTCTAACAAGTATTCTTTGATCAACAATGTTTGATGGATATTTTGACTTTTAGTCCTGTGTATTTTCATGGCTACCTTGTTTTTATCCTCTCGATTTTGTGGATGAAACCTAATCATGTAATTAGATAAGTCAAAATGTTTTTAGATTAGGGAATTTTTTTTTAACAACATTTATTTATAAAGGTAGAACTGGTAAAACAATTATGAGGTGGTTCTCTATTTTGAGTCAAATATGTGTTCATAGAATGCTAAAATTATCTTCATTATAATTAGCTGGTAGGAGCCACTCTCATTTTAATAGTTGTATTGTTATTATAGAAAAATTTCTATTTAATGATAGAATAATAAAACCTTCACAAATTTTCATTACATAACAACATAAAATAATACTTACTTTTTCAATATTTGATGATGCACACATGTAGTTAATTGTAAAAATACTTACGAAGTTTTTAATAACAAAAATTTCAGTCATGTCTCCCGATATCTCCCTGAAACCTAACCCTAAATATTACATTAGCAATGACTTGGACCCAGATTCTCGTGATGGCAGATCTTGGAATGCAACACTAGAAATCAATGGTGGGTTTCCCCATGGGGATTGTGTTGGAAGATCTCGGTAGTTTGTGTTGGGGAGGCAATTCCCTTACCTCTTTTGTGTGTCTCCTATTTCTATTAATGTATCGAATGGCTCCATTGGCGGTAGTTGGATTGGTTTGATGGGGGTGTGGGAAGCATTGCAGGAAGGTCCGCTTGTCTCCTACCTAAGCTTGGTGTAGGTTTTTCGCCACATATTTGAAGACTATTGGATCTGGTGACTCCATATTGGGTGGCGGTGATGACCGCCCTACTTCTATTTCCATTAGTACCTCGCTCCATAACTCCATGTTTCCTCAACTCGGCCTTCTTTCTAGTGGTGTCGAGTGAGTGGTGTTCATGGCCAATTTGGTGTTATTCTACCTTCCCCTGTTGCTAGTGGCTCGACCCTAAATATTTCCCTCCTCTTTTAGAGGGACTAGTTATAGCCCCAGATCAATAGGTTCCCCTTAAAGGGGGTGGTATATAACGATGTGACCTCGAATGGAGCCTCGGTGGATTCAAGTACCGCTTTCCTCGCTATGGTGCATAGTATGGCTCCCATGCAAGGGAAGCATAACAAGTCTCCCTTTAGCAATCCTTTGGTTGAACCCCTTTGTAGTGGACCTACATGGCTACAACTTCCGTAAAGAGGGCTAAACCCATCAAAGCAGAAGTTAATCTCTTTTCATTGCCTTTGGAATGCAAGTTCTATAAGCTAAAGGAAAATTTATTAGGAAAGGGTTAATATGTAGATTTAATGGCCTATGGAAAGGGCTCCTCATTTGCATTCGTGGATATCCTTCAAATGGTAACCACTCATGCTAGGTATAGTGGATATTTACTCCTACGCCGAGGCTTTTTCATTATGGCTTTTAACATGATAAAAGAGAGAGATAAAAAAATTATATGCTTCAGAAATCCAGAACCATCTCTTGCTCATGAAACCGTGGTTCCCATATTTCAATCCACTCATTGAAATGTTCAATGTTAGACCAGATTGGCTCGTTTTCCTCATCTCTCGTTGAAATTTTTGGGGAAGAAAGCTTGATCATGATTGGAAATGCTTTAGGTAAATGTTTGGACATTGATTCCAAAACTGAATTGTATACCCACACCACCTATGCTCATATTTTGGTAGATCTAGATACCTCGGTTGATCTATTGGCCTCAATGGAACTTAGGGTGTTGGATCAAATTTGGTCTCAACCTTTGGATTATGAAGGGTTACCCTTCAGATGTAGGAAATGTTTTGGTCTTGGTCACTTAGCTATTGACTGCAAGAGTGTAAATCACAAGGCGAATGGGCAAGTTCCTTGGTGAATTAAGGATGCTCAACAAAATGTGTTTTTGTGGAACATGATATTGATGATTCCTTGGAGGATATAGAGACCGATGAAGGTGTGAAATAGAGTCTTGTTAGGATTCCGATCCTGTCTTGATGAGGGAGTTGGAGGGATGGGTTTTTTGTAGCCTACTTTGGACAAGTTATCCCCTTCTGGTGTATGACTTACGAAGTTAATATTTTTTTGAATAACTCAAATGTTGGGAACATTGAGTGCTTGGAGGTCTTGGTTCCAATTCATTTAGATGAAAATTTGAATCCTAACAAGAATGACGAGTGGACAAGCGTAAATGTGAGAAAAAAGAAAGAAATGCCTCTCACTACTCCTCTTTAGATGCACTTTAAATTCCATGGACGTGTGCCTCATCGGTAATCATCCTTGCTATCACCAAGGGTATTGTATTTTGGTTTATTTTCTTGTTTAAATTTTTACCCCTGTTGTGCTTTTTATCGCATACCTTTCGCTTTTGTACGGGATTATTGATCCTTTCTTGGTTGTGGTTCGGCTGCTGGTAGAGGCCTCTTCATTTGAGATTTATCGCTATATCGTTTCTCCCTTTTTATTTGGTGTTTTTGGTCCCCTGAAAACCAAACCATATTTACCCTATTTACAAAAATGTCACCACGTGCTTGGTTTGTAAATATTTTCGAATATGAAAGTGAAGTATTGTTTATTTACTTACTTAGGTGACATTGTAGACCATTTGGGTTTCAAACGTGGAACCAATTTTATTTTCCTGCTTTTTTTTTTTTATTTTGGGCCATTTAAGTGCAAATTACACTCACATGAATAGTGTGAGCTAGATCAAGACGATAAAATGGAGCACATATAAAAATGTTTTTAGTCGAAACAATTCTATTTGTGGAATAGGTGTAGGAAAATCAACTATTTTATTTGCACCTTTTTACTTCCATCTTTCTGTTCATGTTTATTTATTATCTACTAGATTAAATGTTTTTCAATTGATGACCTCAATGTTGTAAAAAAGATAACATATATCATTCGGTAGATAAAATCTACTTTTCGCTCATGTGACCAACCATTGGAGGGGCTCAATCATTGATGATTGTTTGTGCATCACATGTTTCCCTACAATTACTTGAGCTTAAAATTGAGAAGGGGGCCTACAAAGTGCCATAAGAAGCAATAAATGTGGTTGGGTTTCAAACCTTGAACCTATTGTATTTTTATTGTTTTATTTTAAAAACAAAATTGACACCTTTAAGCTCATATTGCACTCATGCAAATAATGAAAGTGAGATTGAGACGATAAAGTGGACTACATGTACCAATTTATTTTTGAGTAAGGACACTCGAGATGTGATATAGGTGTGCGGAAGGAATATATTTTATCCCCACCATTTATTTCCAACATTCCAATCATGTGTTTGTCTTATCTAACAAATTAAACTTCAAATCGATAAACTTGATGCCAAAATATTAAATTAAAATAATAGCAAAACCCTTTTTTATGTCGGTGGTTGTGATGTCACCATTGGATAACCCTTGGCACATGTTGAGAACGATTGTCCTCCTTGACAATCAAATTATAGATAGAACCCATGCATGAAGGACATAAGAGCCATTTCTTCAGAAGCCATGAACAAGGAAGATGGTATGTTCTATTCGTGAGGTTGGGTTTGAAGCCGAACCTATTGGATTTTCCCCATTTTTTATTTTGCCCCCTTAAAGAACAAATTGGAATCTTATTAAAAATGCAACAAAGATGGAGACGATAAATGTGGAACGTGATAAAAATGGTGACTCACATTTTTTTCAATGGTTATTGATAGAAAACTCTATCAAGACTGTTGATGAGGAAAACCCTAATCGTTATTCCTAATAGCTAGTGATATTCGATGATCACAAATGTGCATGATATCACTACCCTTGGATGTCATGTCTATTACACATATCCCTATCTCTAAAGTGTCCCACGATATGCGCAAGCGAATTTACTTTACACTTATGTGTGTTCTAACTACCATAAAAACATAAGGACTGAAATTACAAGCAACTATTGACATTAGTAGTATTGATCAACCACTCCTTGCATTCTAAGATATCTCCAAAATACGTTTCCTTGATATCTCAAAAACAATAACCCTTATCTACTTCTAACAATTGACAAAGAATGGCTTGTGGTTCTAGGAAATAAAAGTTTGGCATCGGTCCCCGCAACACTTTCCCTGTATTTAGACTTCCCATCCAACTACCCCTTCTTTAACAACCCTCTTCCTCTTCCCGTATTCGACACCCTCCATTTTCACTTCTTCGATACATTCCCTTATGCATTTCGGTCATACATTTCAAGAACCTAGCCACTATCTCATGACACACACAATATATATATATATATATATATATATATATATATATATATATATATATATATACATAAACACCTCTCGCATCCTCGTTAGCTCCTGGAACGGCGTATACGAGCTGCATAAGAGACGACACAAATATACCGACAACGTTGCCGATTTCAGGGCTACAATTTCAAAGTTGGAAACCGTACGTACAGTTCTACGTCTGTGCATTTACATTTTCCAACAGCCTCCCCATCAAATTTACGACTCTCCTTTCTCTCGTTCCCTTCAATTATCTCCTGTTCATGACAAGAAATAGAACAGGGAAGGCATGGAATACCAGTTCCAACAACCGCCAACCGTTTGTGTAATACGCCAATGCTTCTGTGAACCATATCCCATCGAATTGACTATACAAAAGAAAAACATCAGTATCACCGGAAGAGATTTCACCGTCACCGACTCCAACGGCAACGTCCTCCTCAAAGTGGCCGGAAAAGTGATGAGCCTCCATGACAAGCGGCTTCTGCAAGACGCCGCTGGAAACCCACTCCTCACCATGAAACAGAAGGTATATAAATAACTAATTATAGTCAATTGGTCGCCGTTAACGAATTTGCTTCGTTTAATTGGGTTGAGTCGCAGATGATTTCGATGCACAGGCGATGGGAAGCATTTAGAGGGGACAACACTAATTACAAGAATTTTTCTTTCGCCGCGAAGAAATCGTCGATGTTTCAGCTGAAGACGACGCTTGATGTCTTCCTGGCGGGTAATAAGGACGAAAAAGTTTCCGATTTTCGTGTAAAGCGAAGCAATTTAGACCAATCCTGCACAGTTTATCAAGGCAACCGTATCCTTGCAGAGGTAATGGTAATAATATTCACAGTAAAAGGAGGGAACAATTCCTCATTTGGTACGTATGTATTCGATGCAATGCCTTTATTAGGGTTTCAGCAATTTAGTGATAATTTGGTTATTGTTGGGTGAATCAGATGAAGAGGAAATACACGGAGACAAATGAGTTGTTGGGGAAGGATATGTTTGCAGTGACTGTGCAGGCTGGTGTGGATTACGCCTTCATTGTTGCTCTTATATTAATTCTCGACGAAATCAGTAAAGATCGTCGTAATGAGAATAGATGATGTTTATTTGAAAGGATTTTGGAAGACAAAATAGTCTTCCTCGTTCCATTTGGAAATTTTTCGGTACGGTAGCGATGGAAAATTAAAAAAATAAATATTAGATTGTATAATTTTATTGGCAATGATTGTAAATAAAACCATTCATTATGCTATGAATTTTGGAGATACAATTGATGGTTTTCAAAAGCCATTCATTATGCCATGAATTTTGGAGATACACATAAAAATAGACATTAAGAAGATATAGAGGCTCGTTCATGTCCCACGCTCAAAAGGTCTAACAATGTGCACCCTATATAAATTAATTAGTTTGAGTTCTAATATATTTTAGCATGTCCATACTAAATAAGCTTCCAATTTGTTTTTGAAAAGGTTTTTAATTATTATATAATATCAATACGTGTATTTAATGTTTTGGTGTAGATTTATCTTTGTAAGTTGTATGTATTATTATAAAATTTTAAATTAATATAATTATTATAATTAAAAATAATAATTTCATTAAATTATATTTTTGAAGAATTGTGTATAATTTTTTTCTTCGATATTTAGAATTAATAACACGATCTTGATCAAAAAAGAAAATGTAAAAACTCATATAGAATACTTTATTCAACAATAGACTAATATAAAGAATGCTCGAGACTCTATTTGTTGTGGAAAAACATTAATGTGCATGACTATAATTTCTTTTTAAACTATTTTTTTATAAGTATTACTTTTTATAAAATCACAGACTTGAATTTTACATGTAGCCTAATGGCCATGCCAATAGGGTGGCTAAACAATTGAATGCACAATTTGTAAAAACCAATCACATGTCAAAGAGCATTCAATGTATAACGCCCACATTTTACACACACAAATAAAACAAGTAAAAATATCGGGATAAGTTTTTTTACTTATATTGCTCACTACACAACACCACAAGGGCTCCAAGAAGTGAAACTCAACAACTCACAAGACACTTACATAAGTCATCGAATCACATAGATACACGACAACAGCATATGCATGTTGATGCCACACTTTCCCTAATGAATGAATACTAGTAATGACCCAACCACAAGAAAATGGACGCAAAGATTGGCAAGCCCATAGCACATAATTTCTATGATTACAACTTAGTTATGATTAACATTCCAAGAACATTATTATTATGCAAGGATAATTTTATCCTTTTCCCACCTACAAATTCTTAATTTCATCTCACATTCAACTTACGGTTCAACCGCATTTAATTTGGTCCTTTATCTCTTACGAAAATCTCCATAACTAAAATTATTATTTGCCATCTTTCAAATTGCATACAAAGTTCTTAATTCACTCGTTCTTATGTTAAGATTATGTTTCACAAACATTTATTCAAAGTTCAAATTTTACTCTTGCTACACAAGTGAATATGACGTGATGTCAAGAAAGATAACTTAGGATTTAAGGGGGGGTTTAGATTCAAGATATCTTTTCCCATATATATTATTTGATCATGGTATCTTTATTTCCCTACCATAGTTAATATAGTCCAATAAATTGTTGAATCCATTCAACATTTCCACATCAAGAAATTGAATTAGATTTATATATATCTTTTGTTTTCTCGAAGTTGATCTCACAAAGGGCAATTCATATTCTTTTGCAACATATGAAAATGTTTAATTGAGTTATAAGGACTCCAAGAGTGACATTATTCCTAACCTCAAATATTGTTTCACTCTTGTAGGCTTTACTCTTACATCACATTATGGTCTCATTATTAACATTATTTTATAACAAAAGGAGTTACGGAAGTATTGTCTAACATCTTATAGAAGTACATGATTAGAAGAATTATAAACTACACATGAACCAAAAGTGATTTGTGTTCAAGGTAAGATCCTATGTTTTTGCATTTCACGATTTTGCATATAAAATTTATTTCATTCTTAATCTCATAAAGGGGCATAATAAGGGATTATGAGACCAAGTTTTCAGATTTCTGGTCTCTCTTATGTCAACATCTTTCAAATCAATTTCGTTTGCAAATAGCTATTAACGCTTTTACGCACAAGTTAACCTCTTAATTAGCTAAGGTTTACTTTAATTCTAGTTGTACCTAAAGATCTATGCCTCAACTATATATGAGTTTAAGGTGAGAGGACAAATTTATGCTAAACAACCTTCATGAAAGACCAAGGTGTTATGTTGTTAGAAACCAAGGTAACACATTTAGCTGAGAGGATCTAAAGAGATCATTAACAAGAGTTTAAGTCATAGTACAACTATTTCACTAACTCCATTGTGTCATTTGGATCCCACAAGGAATTCATTCGATGATGAAGTTGATTTTTAGATCTAACTTTGTAAGTCTTGGCAATCCAATAGGATCCGAAGAAGTGTTTATTCTCGCACTTACAGAAATAGATTGAACAAGTTGTTCCTAACCACCAAGTTTACAATGATGTCGCTAACACACATGATTATGATGACAGGTTGAAACTAGGGATCTCATTTACTTAAGCCAAAAGGTGACATCGAGAGTAGAGATTGAATTTTATCCTAAGGTTTTAGTTTTCTACACTAAAAGAATTCACACATGAAAGGTAGTTATACACGAGTCTTATACCTGGGTTGACTGTTGTGGTTAGACTCCTTTATTACATTTTTAAGGTAAGAAACACATCACCAATTGTTTAATCATCTACTCTTTGCACACTAGAAACACACTACAAGATATGAAATTAAAATTCGTTGAACATATATATTTAGATCCCTTTTACCATACATAACTATGAATCAAAATTGTACACTATGATCAAATGGACATTTCCAAGGTATCACTAAAATTAACATGTCATTCATATTAGCAAATTTCAAATACAACTTTTTTCGTAACATGGGACTACATTCTCGCATATATACATTTTAGAGTGACATATATAAATTACAATAATAAACAATCAATTGCACAACTTTTTTCACCATATTTCTTGCATCCTACAAGACCATGTGAGCAGGAAATTAGCGATAAATCGCGGCATGGCATCCACCCTAACCTAACATAATTAACGTCTTTAGTTTCCCATTAACATTATAACATTAATAATTTGCATTGGAAATGAAAGGGGTTAAATGCATGTATTCATTTCACTTCATTACGTAACCAATGAGAGAGAAAGAAATAGGGAAGAGAGAGAAACACTATTTCACCAAAAGTTTAATTTCACACAACAAGTGACACCATAGAGTTTCAAGAAGTTATTTATAGTGTCCAAAACTTTCTTTCCATATTTTCCTATTAGCTACAAAAATGTTCAAATCAGGCTCGAAGGCTAAGAAACCACTTCCAAACGTTGTCTTTCGATGTACAAACACACCATGGTTAAATTTATACATGTCCACCTATATACCAAGAGTTTATAGGAACTTATTGAATTAGGAGGCTGGGAACGGTTTACGATTGGCGACTAGTTTTTCGAGGCTATTGTTCATGATTGGCCTAGTTGTAAATGATCAAAAGTTAGCTCAAGGCTCAAAAACCATTTCTAAAACTGACATTCAATGGATGAATATGCAGCGAGAAACTTTTTACAAGTTCCCCTATATATGGAGAATTCACCAGAGTCGATGGGACAAAGAACTAGAAAGTGGTTCTCAAACGACGACAAGTTTTTTGGAGCCACCGGTCATAATTGGTCCAGTTTGACCTAGTCAAAATGTGACAGAGGCCTACAAAATGTCATTTCCAAACTATCAAGAAGAGGGTGTTCCCCCAAAATCAAGGTTATTAGCAATTGTATAGTAATAATACTAGAGGTTTACGAAGGTGGATAGGAATTTCATTGCTCAAGGTTTGAACAATGGTTTAAAATGAAAGCCAAATTTTCTATTTTGGAAGCTTCCTAAAAGTGTAAAACAAACTAACATGGCTCCTAGAACGAGTTGTGAAGAGAGCGCAAGTGGTTAACAAGGTCGAGATATTGCTTTATGTGACTCTCTACATAACAAGGAACACATACGATGCTTGACATCTCCTTTATGGGGCTTAGAGAGTTGTCTTGTGAGTCTCTAAAAAATTACATTTTCTTATTTTCCTGTAGACAAAAAAGGTTGTTTTAGTTGGCGACTCTTCTAGTTCTCACCAATACCAATGGACACGAACACGTAAGTTTGACACCCATGATCTAGGTAAAGAAGAAGGTTGTGGTTATAACCATGGATGACAATCGAATTACAAGTCAGTAATGAAAAACATAAGGAGGAGTTTTGTTGTTTCGTCACTAATAGTATGGTTACAAAGTTTTCCAAATTATGGCCATTGGGGTATTTAAGTTTTTTTCTTGAGTACCAAGTGTTATACGGGTTATATAAGTGCAAGATGACATTTTACATTTTTGCTAAAACAAATTTATTTAAAATAGTCAAATGTAAGATAATCTAAGGGATTTAAATTTATTACGTTGCAATGGAAAACTAAAAGACCAAAATTATGAAGGACAAGGTGAGATGAACCATGCCTATGAGATATTTGCATCTCGCAATGTATGTGGTAATAATGAAGGTTTCATTCACACTCCACAATTCTTCATCCCTCAGATAGATCTTACATCCTTCATAGTCAAACTGCATCCAAACAAAATCTCATATTAGACTGGCCCAAGCCCACTTAGCATGTGCTCTTTCATCATCAATACATTCAATAATGTTGGTGGTCAACATTTGAGCACCCCACAATTGTAAGTTTCAATGACAACTCACAATGTCCTCTTTATCTACATTATCCTCTTGTCTACATGTATCTATAGTAGAAGAAACAATCTTTATAGGGGTGTGTCACTATATCCTCCCAGAGAGGAAGAAGAAACTCAGAAAGTTCAGCCATGCCCTCTCTAGTTTCAGCATATATTAGAATAGAGTTCCCAAAACCCAAACTGTGAGCTTCTCCCATTTATTTTATCAAACAACCACTAACATCATTATAAATTGCTTCAATGTTATTCATTACTACTAAAACATGTAAATTTGATTCATGTTTCCTTAGCCACTTTGTAACCTCCATATCTATGGATGGAGTCCATGTCTTCCATTAGTGAGAAATATAGCAATGAGAGACTCTCCAAGCATGTTTTCTGGAAAACTTGTAGTCAATGATGTACCCGAAAACAACGTTTTTTTTTTTTTAAATTCTTCTTCCTCTTTTGATAAAAAGAAACATTGATCAAACATTTCACCGCCATGCATAAGGTTCCACATTTAGTGTACATGTCTACTTGAGCATTTGCAAATACAACATTTGACAAACTTCCTCTATCTTTTGTGCTTTGATAGAAGTCAAAACCCTTCTCTAAGGATCCCATTTTGGCATAGGTTGGGAGATCTTTGGCAGAGCTAGAGGAAATATAGCTTTAAAACTCGTAAATTCATTTGATTAAATTTCCCAATATATCTAAAACAGGTCCATTTTGTCAAACAAGGGGTTTCACATAGAGGAAGAGTGAAAGAAACAAATTTGTAGAGTCATAAGTGAAATAGGAGGAAAGGCACTCGTAAACATACCATTACCATGTAAGCTTCATTTTTCACGTTAATAACATGCACCTTGTTAAAGATTTAGTGGAGGGTATTGTGGGTACATTTTCTTGGTGCTTAGAAACGAAGGAAGAAAACTAATTCAATTGTGTGTTATACCCAAGTCCAACGCCTCTTACACTTCAATCCTCTTTCTTCGCATACACGAACAAACCCATGGTAGGAAAATGAAATTCTAAAAGATATGGAAACCGAGTTGGGAAAACTATAAATCTAGACCAAGCAATTGGTCTACTATTAAAAGAGGATAATTATGGGTTTATGTTTATTTTTGCGTGCAAAATTGGCAAACCCATAGTGTAATGACTTTTGATGGCTATTGTGAGATAAAAATTTAATAGAATACATTTTCCAACTCTCCATTACAAGAAAAGGAACATGGAAGGTCTACAATTCACTTTAGATGCCCATACCTTTCCGAGTTTCTCCACACGCCAAGCTCCCGACACCAACAATATTCCTACCCACACATACCCACTAGTCACCCTTCACTTAACACATTCAATTAATTTTATTATTATTATTATTTTGTATTTTATGTGTGGCACTACATTTCCCTCCCCTTATAAGAGCCTCTTCTTTGATGTGACATAACACAAAAGCACGAAGGGTGCATAGGTAAGAAAGTTAATAATGAAACACGTTGTTTAACAAAACAATTTTTCAATACAACACGAACACAAGGAAGTAAACTAAATTTTGAAATATCTTAAATTTTAATGATCTATGAAGATTGGAAGTTTCTTTTACTTTATTACTTAGTCTTTTCCTTTAAAGTATTTATTAATCTCAACTCTTAGTATTTCATTGTTTAAGATTTTAGTTGTCTTATGTTCGTGGGTGCCCAATAGAACTGACATCACAATACCACATCAGGGACAAACACAACACTAATGGTCCATAAGACATATCTCTACATACTTCTACGACAATATCACATCAAAATAACTCAACCAAACCATGGAAGGAACGTACATAGATCACACAACATAGTACTTGTCACATACATACTCTTCACACAAAATTACTTACAACATATGCATACTATAACACATGGAATCCTTAACTTTGTACACATATATGGGTTTCACACAACTCAAAACCATAATTGTAGCTATATAGGGTTGAGATTGAAACAACGTCATACCAACAATGAGGAGCATCAATCCTCAACATCACAAAACACAACCAGACTCACAAGAGTACACATAAATCATAACACCAACACCATACACCTCCCAAAATATCACAAAATAACTACATATACCTCCCAAAGCATCACCAAAAACTACATATGCCTCCCAAAGAATCACAAACATAAAAATAAAACTCCAAGTGCAATAATCACACACACACAAGTCTCTTATGTCTCCCTCAAGTCTCTTATGCCTCCCTCAAGTCTCTTATGTCTCCCTCAAATAGGTCGGTCACCCTATGGCCCTATGCACATACTGATCCAGACACTCCTAATCCAAGTGACATAATAACTTGTGATTCAACAAACCGCTAGTTATCTCAGTAACTCCTTGGGGCATACCCCATAGAACGAAGTGGGTCCATAGGTTCAAACACTCAATGAAGAATCCCAGGACCCTATTCCACACATTACAACATTAGAACCATCTTAACAATCAGCTTCAAATGCCAAGTGGAAAAATCCTAAGCCTTGGGCTAGGCTATAAAACTTTTAAACATGAAAAGAAAATTTTTGACTAAGAAAATCAAATGGCTAATTACCCATACTTAGTGCAAAAATATGCATGTTAGTGCAACAAAAAAATAAATGCCCAAAATATAAGAACTTGTTAACCAAGAAAATTGTTGGTTCTTGCAAGAAAAGACAAAAATGTTCAATTTACGAATAAAATATGTGTAGAGAAATAACACATAAAAATAACTATGTGGCCTTATATGACCACCAAAGGGGTACTCAATGAGTTGTTGACACTAAAACATCAATCCTCATCTCGTAAAATAACATATGAAATAATACAACTATCATCATCTCTGTCTGAATCATTCATCCACCACTTCCACAAGGCTCAACATAGTCGTAACTATACTTAGGTTGAATCCATATGATAATCATATAGGAGAGAGAAAATATTATAGGTCACCATCTAATGATCTTAAGGTGTCCTTGAAACACAATATACATGACACTCGTTGAGCAAGTGCCATACATACCAAATGAACAAAAGTGGGTTTTCATCCTATGTAAGACTCCACTTCCTATCTCATACTCGGCTCGAGTGACTGGTCAACGGTACACATTTCCTCACTCCAAACATACACTTTTACTGATTTCCCTTAGGGTCGGTTAGTGTAGGGTTCACAACATAACACATAACTACATCACTAACACAATGGTGATTCACACAAATTAACCATAGCATCTTACACATGGTATATATATAGGGTATAACACAATCATTACTTTCATGGGTTATGATACATCACATTACCACATACTGCACCCAAAGTGCAATCACTGTACAATAGGGATCATATGCTCACCATATGCCCCTAAATCACGACATGAACCATCACATATTAAACAAATCATATATATGAGGAACACAATGTCTAACATTTCAGCATATAGTCAATTGAAATTACAACATCACAATATAATTCAATAAACTATACACTAATTATGTCATGTAGCACATCAACACACCTACATACCACATAATAACAAGAAAATCCAACACTCTACAATCCACAACAACATTATTTTCACACACACCAAGGAGGCACATCACAAGTGAACTCCTCATTGAATCCATGAAAAGGAGAGTGAATGCTCTCATCACATGCACCTCAACATGATAAAAAACACACACTAAGTGACATGCATAACATGTGTATTCATAATATCATAATTACAACGTTTTTCACATTACAACATATATCACATTACTCTTCCAATATCCACCACCACCATGCAAAATCATCACTACTCCAATTTGTCCCAGAGGTTCGAGAGCATGAACCTTCACTCTGATACCAAATGTAATGCCCACATTTTACACACAACAATACAACAATAAAAATACCAAGATAATGTTTTTGGCTTACATTTCTCACTACACAACACCGAGAAGGGCTCTAAGGAGTGAAACTCAACAACTCACAAGACACTTACATAATTCATCAAATCACATAGACACACAACAACATCCTATTCATGTTGATTCCACACTTTCCTAATAAATGAATACTAATAATGACCCAACCACGAGAAAAGGGACCGAACACTTGGTAAACCCACAACACATAACTTCCATGATTACATCTTAGTTATGATTAACATTCCAAGAAAATTATTATGCAAGGATAATTTAATCCTTTTTCACCTATAGATTCTTAATTTCATTTTAGATTCAATGTACAATTCGACCATTTAATTTGGTCCTTTATCTCTTATGACAATCTCCGAACTTACATTTTTATTTTCCATCTTTCAAATTTCCTAATTCACTCGTTCTTATGTTAAGCTTATGTTTCTCAAAAATTTATTCAAAGTTTGAATTTTACTCTTGCTACACAAGTGAATCGACATGATTTCAAGAAAGAAAAATAGGATTTAAGGGGGTTTGGATTAAAGATACCTTTTCCCCATAAACATTCTTTGATCATAGTATCTTTATTTCACTACCGTAGTTAATCTAGTTCAATAACTTGTTGAATCCATTCAACATTTCCACATCAAGAAACTGAATTAGATTTATATATATCTTTTTTCGAAGAAGTAGATCTCACCAAGGGAAATTCATATTCTTTGTAACACATGAAAATGTTTAATTAACTTACAAGGCCTCCAAGAGTGATATTATTCCTAACCTCAAATCTCGTTTCACTCTTGTAGGCTTTACTCTTACATTGCATTATGGTCTCACAATTAGCATTGTTTTACAAAAAGGAGTTACAGAAGTATTGTCTAACATCTTGTAGAAGTACATGATTGGAAGCATTATAAACTACACATGAACCACAAGTGATTTGTGTTCAAGGTAAGATCCGTGTTTTTGCATTTCATGATTCCGTGTGTGAAATTTATTTTATTGTTAATGTCTTAAAGGGGCATAACAAGGGATTACGAGATCAAGTTTTCAATTTCTGGTCTCTCTTAAGGCGACATATTTCAAATCAATTTTTTTTGCAAATAGTTACTAATGATTCTCTACCCATAAGTTAACCCCTTAATAAGCCAAGGTTTACTTTAATTCTAATTGTACCTAAGGATCTACGCCCCAACCATATATGAGTTTAAGGTGAGAGGACAAATTTATGCTAAGCAACCTTCATGAAAGACCAAGGTGTTATGTTGTTAGAAACCAAGGTATCACATTTAGTGAGAGGATCTAAGTAGATCACTAAAAGAGTTTAGGTCGTAGTACAACTATTTAACTAACTCCATTGTGTCATTTTGATCCTATAGGGAATTAATTTGATCATGAAGTTGAGTTCTAGAACTAACTTCGTAATCCTTGGCAATCCACTAGGATCCTAAGGAAGTGTTTATTCTTCTTACACCAGAAATAGCTTGACCATGTCATTCGTAACCACCCGAGTTTACGATGATGTCACTAAACACATTGATTATGATGATAATTCAAGCTAGGGATCTCATTTACTTAAAACAAACGGTGACATCGAGAGTAGAGATTGAATTTTATCGTAAGGTTTTAGTTTTCTACACGAAAATAATTCACACATGAAAGGTAGTAAACAAGAGTGTTATACTTGGGTTGGATCTGTTGTGGTTATATTCCTTTACTACATTTTCAAGGTAAGAAACATAACAACAATCGTTTAATCATCTATTGCACACTAGAAAAACACTACAAGATCTAAAATTCAAATTCATTTCAGATATATATATATATATATATATATATATATATATATCAATCCTTTTTACCATACATAACTATGAATCAAAATTGCACCTATGATCAAATGCACATTTCCCAAGGTATCCCTAAAACTAGCATCTCATACATATTAGAAAATTTCAAATACAAATTTTCTGTAACATGGGACTACATTATACATATATACATTTTAGAGTGACCTATATAAATTACAATAATAAAAATGAATTGCACAATGCCTTTTCGCCATCTTTCTTGCATCCTGCAAAACCATGTGAGCATGAAATCAGTGATAAATCGCTGACATGGCATCCACCCTAACCTAACATAATTAACGTATTTAGTTTCCCATTTACATAATAACATTAATAATTTTCATTGGAAAGGAAAAGGGTTAAATACATGTATTCATTTCATTTCATTTCGTAACCAAGGAGAGAGAAAGAAATAAGGAAGAGAGAGAAACACTATTTCACCAAAATTTCAATTTCACACAACAAGTCACACTGTAGAGTTTCAAGTAGTTATTTACAGTGTCAACAAGTTTCCACGATGGTTTGAAAACCCGAAGAGGGTCCTACAACTTTCTTTTTATATTTTCTGTTACCTACAAAAACGTTTAAATTAGGCTCAAAGGCTAAGAAACCACTTCCAAAAGTAATATTCCACTTGATCAAACATACCACATTTAAATTTATACTGTCCACCTATATACACAGATTACATAAGAACTAGTGGAATTTGGGCGGCGAATGGTTTACAATTGGTGGCTAGTTTTCGGAGGCTATTGGTCATGATTGGCCTAGTTGCAAATGATTAAAAGTTGGCTTGAGCCTCAAAAAACCACGTCTAAAAATGACATTCAATGGATGAACGCGCAATGAGAAACTTCCTAAAAATTTCCCTATATATGGAGAATTCACCAGAGTCATTGGGACAGAGAACTAGAAAGTGGTTCTCAAGTGGCAACAAGTTTTTTGGAGCCACTGGTCAAAATTGGTCCAGTTTGACCTAGTCAAACTATGACTAGAGGCCTACAAAATTTCATTTCCAAACTATCAAGGAGTATGTGTTCCCACAAAATAAAGGTTACTAGTAATTTTCTAGTAAAAATACTAGAGGTTTGCGAAGGTGGATAGGAATTTCGTTGCTCAGGTTTTGAACGATGGTTTAAAATGAAAGCCAACTTTTCAGTTTTGGCATCTTCTTAAAAGTGCAAACCCAAGTAACATATCTCCTAGAGGAGTAGCGAAGAGAGAGAAAGTTGTCAACAAGGTCAAGCTATTTCTTGATGTGACTCTCTACATAACAAGGAACACATACGATATTTTTCATCACCTTTACGGGGCTTAGAGAATTGTTTTGTGAGTCTTTAAAAATTTACATTTTCTAACTTTCTTAGGTAGAAAAAAAGGTTGATTTTTTTGGTGACTCTTCTAGTTCTCACAAACACCAACGGACATGAATACCTAAGTTTTAAACCCAAGGTCTAGTAGCGTAGAAGGTTGTGGTTATAACCACGGTTGACAATCCAAGTACACGTCGAAATGAAAAACATGAGGAGTTTTGTTGTTTTGCACTAATAATATGGCTACAAAGTTTTCCAAATTGTGCTCAAAGGGGGTTTAAGTTTATGCTTCATTTCAAGTATTATACGGGTTACATAAGTGCAAGATGACATTTTACTATTTTGCTAAAACAAATTTATTTAAAAGTAGTCAAATGTAAGATAATCCAAGGGATTTAAATTTATTATGCTGCAATAGAAAGATAAAGTACAAGAATTATGAAGGAAAAGGTGAGATGAACCATGATTTGGATCTATTTTCATCCACAATGTTTGTGGTAATCATGATGGTTTCATTCACACTCCATAATTCTTCATCCCTCGATTGATCTTATATCCTTCATAGTCAAACTGCATTCGAATAGAATCTCGTGTTAGACCTGGCCCGAGCCCAGTTAGCATGTGCTCTTCCATCAACATTTTCCTGATTTTCCTAAACTGGAAGAGCTCCTTGCTCAAGATGGTCAGGGGCAAGCGCAGTCTTGGGGAATCACCCTAGACTTGATTACGACTACGATCTTACACACAACAAAGTGAAACCGATCTCTATTACCTCCCTGCTGAGTAACATACATCATCTATTATATGCAATTAGTGATACCAACCCCACCATGCAGGTGGGAGTCTCTAAGGAATTCTCCTGGTGAACACCGTATTGCTTCCACCCAGCCTTAAGGAGGCCTTGTGGCTAATCTCCCCAGTCCTGAAGGACAGGGTCCAAGTGAAAGAGAAACTCTTCCTGCTATGTGCCTGACAGAAGGCATTTCCCTACATAATCATATGTTGGCCCATCAACAATGCATTCAATAATTTTGACTGGTAAACATTTGAGCACCCCACAATTACAATTTTCAAAGGTAACTTTTCAATGTCCTCTTTATCTGCAATATCCTCTTGTCTACACGTATCTACAATAGAAGCAACAATCTCTATAGGGGTGTGTCATTATATCCTCCCGAGAGAGGAAGAAGAGACTAAGAACTCAAACTATGAGCTTCTCCCATTTATGTCATCAAAGAACCACTAACATCATTATAAGTTGCTTTAGTGTTATTGATTACTACTAAAACATGTAAATTTGATGCATGTTTCCTTAGCCATTTTGTAACCTCCATATCTACAGATGGAGTCCATGTCTTCCATCGGTGAGAAATATAATAATGAGAGACTCTCTAAGCACGTTTTACGGAAAACTTGCAATCAATGATGTCCCCAAAACAACGTTTTTGTATAAATTTTCTTCTTCCTCTTTTAATAAAAAGAAACTTTCAGTCAAAAATTTCACCTACCTCGCATAAGGTTCCACATTCAACGTACATGTCTACTTGAGCATTTGCAAATATAATATTTGACAAAATTCCTCTATATATTTTTTTTTCATAGATGCCAAAACCCTACACTAAAGATCCCATTTTGGCAAAGGTGGGAGATGGTAGAGGTGGAGGAAATATAGCTTTAAAACTATAAGTGCATTTGATTAAATTCCTCAATAGATTTATAACACGTCCATTTTGTCAAACAAGGGGTTTTCACGCACACGAAGAGTGAAAGAGACAAATTCTTTAAATTCATAAGCGAAATAGCGGGAAAGTAACTCATAAACATACCATGACCATGTAAGCTTCATTTTTCTATTAATAACATGCCCTCGCTGAAGATTTAGTCTTGGAGGGTTGTTTGGGTACATTTGCTTGGTTCTTAGAAACAAAGGAAGAAAAATAATACACTTGTGTGCTATACCCAAGTCCAACACCTCATACAAATCAATCCTCTTTCTTCTGCATACAAGAAAAAACCCATGGTAGGCACAAGAAATTATAAAAGATATTAAAACTTCCTTAGATACAAATATAAATCCAGACCAATCAATTTGTCTACTATTAAAGAGGATAATTATGGTTTTATGTTTATATTTGTGTGCAAAACTAGAATACCAACATCGTAATGACTTTAGATGGCTATTGTGAGAGCACCATTTAATAAAATACATTTTCCAGCTCTCCATTATAAGACAAGGAACATGACATGTCTACATTTCACTTTGGATGCCCATACCTTTCCTGAGTTCCTCCACATGCCAACCTCCCGACACCAACAATCTTCCTACCCAAACATCCTCACCATCACCTTTCACCTAACACATTCATTTCATTTTTTACTATTATTATTATTTTTTATTTTAGGTGTGGCACTACACAATGTTTGCTAAGTAACTATAATAATATCCATATATGTAAGCCATAAACGGTAAGGAATGTACATATAAATCAATGAAATTGAATTTCTTACCCATTTTATATCCCATCAATTATTGATCATGATAGTGTAAGTAGCAGTGACTTACCACATTTGAAAACTTTAGTGTGTGAACAAAATATCAACATTTACTCCTTTGAAATAAGAATGCATAGTGATAATGTGATAAGTGGGAACACCCATCTTCAAATTGTCCCCACAAAGGGTCATTCCACAAGCTAGGTTCCTCATGGGAACTAAAATCATAGATTAAGAAAATCTTGTCAATTTAGCATAAGTAAAGTGTGATGTAGCCTAAAATATACCCACAAATCCCAAGGCGTGGTGGCACATCATTAGCCGGAACTAAACGCTCACCCAAAGCATGCAAGGGTACTAGGTCCCTCTTTAGAGTTGCCTTTCTAGAATGTTAGTATGATTGTGCATGTATGTATTTAGATCCATAACAAATAATCAATTAAACCATAGTACATGAACTAGATCTAGATCTAAACCATATGAAAGATTAACTAAACAATGATCATAATAAGATTTACCATGCAAGAACCATATTCAGTCATATCTAACACCAATATCCAACCAATATGATCCATTATATTAAATATTGCAAAACATAGAAGCTTCATACATTCAAGATCCAATTTCCATGGTTATATGTGCTAACAAATCCACAACATAACTTTATAATAATCAACATTGTCTAAACTATGCAAATCAATACACACACACACACACACACACAGAGGGATGAGGACTTGTCCTTCACCACCCATGTACCTTCAAAAATAGGATACATTCTAATAATAGCCATGCACCTTTACAAGGGAATACAAAATCATGCAAGTACTCTAATAATAGATTTCTTATAGTTAACTCTAAGTATAAATCCTATTATTAGATTAAAACTATGCATGGTGCTCAAACTACTGCAAATCCCAAAATAGCCTTGTGTGAGCTGCAAGTCTTCATGTTATCACGTGCTCAACACTCCATCTCCAAAAATAGCCTTGACCCAAAAAAAGTATCTAAGTCCTCAATTCAAACTGTTATAGCGCACTTATGTTCCTCTATGATAATGAACCTTCCTACAGTTGGTTCCTGCATACCCAATAATTTGCACTTTCATAGTTGAGCTATATTCCTATTAATGAAAAATCAAAGCACCCCAAATGAGTTCTAAAATCTACTTTTCTAAGGCAGAATCATTTGGTATGATTGCATAACATTGAACTTTTCCCAAGGTGTGGGACCTTTTAAAATGGAAAAACTCTCCATATTAAAGGCCGGTTCCTTATTCCTCTATTTAGGTGTATACGTAGAAACTTATAGAGGGTCTATTCTTAATCCTAATCTAAACTTTACCAAGGAGATAGGGATAGAAGGAATATAGAAATTAAAACAAAGCTAAACTACGAGGTGATGCACCAAAGGAATGATGAACACTTTTTTTGCTAATAGACATAAACCAACAAAATGCATACAATAAACAAACATAGATAGCCAAATATGTAATAGGAGACCAGATGAAAGCAAAAGAGACAAGAGAGGATCTAAAATCGATCACAGACGTGTTTTATTGCTCTGTAGATTGATACAGTCCATTACAAAGTAGCCAAGAGGCAAAAACGTATTACAATTTTAGTGGAAGGCCTGAACCCCACAGATCCCTTTGCTAGAAGGAAGAGGGAGCTTGCAAAACAAATAATGTCCAACCCTTTACAACGAATCCTACCCCGTATTTATAGATTCAACCTGAAAGAAGAAAAAGAGAGAGAAGCGGGAAAAGTAGGTTGAAGTTTAACCACCTTTTTAATGCCTCTGATGAAATCTCTCCCTAAATCCATCTTTACTACATCAATCCTTGGTTTGGCACCTTAAAGGAAGAGGAAACAACGAAATAGATCGAATATGATCTGGTTGTTGAGGCAAGAAGATCCCGTATTGAAATCCCAAAGACGTTTCCTCCATTCTCCTTCACCTAACCTCCTCAAAATTAAATATTCAGACCTCCATGGCATAGGTGAGGCTGAGATATTTCCAACGGCATCAGATTTGTAATATCTCAAGCCCTGAGTTGAAAGATACGCCCCTTGAAGTTTGTATCGGGTCTATATAGGAGGGCGGGAAAAATAGCTCGAAAAATGGGTCCCCTTTCTTCCGATTCCCACTTGGCTTTGACTCGGGCCCAGATGCTGAATTTTTCCTTGGGCGGAGTTGCGGGCCATTTTGCAACTTTTACCCCTTTTGAGATAACAAGGGGAAAAGAACCAACTTTTTCCCCAACGGTCCGCTTTTGATTCTGTTTCCTCTTATGCGGGATCATGGTTGATCCAATATTTGGCATGGGGTGAAATATGGATAACAATTTGGTGACTCACAAGGGTATCTTCTGCTAGATGAAAAGACCAATTGCCTTGTCATATCCATTGGGCATGGAGTCATGAGTGATAGCCTGCTACTAATCTGAACTTTGAAAACTGACCCCTAGGCTGCTTGGAAACCCATTAGAACCAAAATTGATCTTGACCAAATGCCAAGTCCAAACACTATATGAGAGCAACAAAACAACACCACACTATATACAAAATTTGAAATCATACATGCTCCAAATGGAACATGCAGAGCATGCAAAGCACTTAGGAGAAAATCAATCTACACTACAAAGCAAGACAATGTGCATAAGAACTTAGAGGAAAGAGAAAACTAAACTAATATGTACATGGTGAGAACTCCCCTTTTAGTAACAGTGCTTAAGATAGATCCCATTTACTGGAATCTACAACTCTTCACCCTCCAATGTAGACAATTGGAAAGCATTTCTACTTTTGCATCTTGTGATCATATAGGGGCCACTCCAGATGGCATCAAATTTGGAATTCCTTCTTAGTTTTGCTCGATCTGCATCCCATTTCAAAACCAGGTCTCCTTCCTGGAAGGTCCTTGCCTTTGTCTTCTTGTCAAAACATTTCTTAATTGAATCCTGATTCTTCTCTATTGCTTGGAGAGAATGCTCTCTAGTTTCTTCTAATTCCAACTCTGCATACTTATCCTCCATTGGTCCACATTCAGGCATCTCTAGTTGCTTCATGAGCTCCAATGCTGGAAACTCAAGTGATATAGGCAATACTACATCTTTCATATAGACGAGCTTGAGTGGAGAGCTTCCTTTAGATCCCTTGGGCATTATTCTATCATCCCATAAGGCCGTTTTGAGCTTTATGTGCCAGGTCCTCTGGTTCTCATCAAGAGTTCTTCTGACGATCTTTAGCATGTTCTTGTTTATGGACTCAGTTTGGCCATTACCTTGATGGTAATAGTTTGATGATGTAATCAAATAAGTCCCATTCTTAACATCCCATCTTGTGATCTTGGAACCTATAACTGCTAATGCATTGTCTGATATGATGGTGGTTGACACTCCAAATCGGGCCACTATCCCTTCATAGAAATCAGGATGCTAGACTCATTTGCTTCCTTGAGTGCCACTTTGCCTCGATCCATTTGGTGAAATAATCTGTCATTGTAAGGATCCATTTGTGACCTTGGCTTGAGTTTGGATTAATGACTCCAATGAAGGACAATCCCCATTGCATGAAAGGTTGGTTGACTGAGATTGGGTTCAATGGAAGAGTTGTTAGCCTTTCCTTTCCTTTAAAGATTGCACAATTCTTTCACCTTTTGATCCATGTGTAGTAGTCACTAAACACGCTAGGCCAATAATATCCTACTTTCATGATTTTGAGTCGTTGTCACTCTTAAAGAAAAATGGCCTCCAACTTCTTCAACATGGAATTCTTATAGCACTCTCTCCACCTAATCTTCTGAATGCATCTCAACAGAATGCCATTGATGTCTCTTTTGAACAAGACACCATCAATAAGAACATATGGGATGGCCTGTAGCCTGAAATTCCTTCTTTTTTCTTTACTCATCCCATGAGGACACATGCCTATTCGAAGGAAGTGCACCATGTCTTGGGTCCAACAAGGAGCAAGTACATCATCTCTCCCTTCTTCTTGATCATCTTGTAGAATAAAAACAGCCTCCTTTTCACTGTCTGTTTCATCTTGTTGACCTGAGGCTAGTTGTTCACATAACCCCTTCCCACGAGACCAGCTTGGTGACCTTGATCTCAATGTCATATTCCATGACACGAGTGATCCATCCTGCATGCTTCTCATTCAGATCCTTGTTGAGAAGGAATTATTTAACTCCCGCATGGGAGACCAAGAGTTTGATTTTGTTATTTGAAACCAAATGCTTAAACTTTTTCAATCCTCTGATTACCGACAGGACTCGCTTCTCAAATTAGGAGTACCTCACCTCATAATCTTCCAGAATCCGGATGAAGAAAGCAATTGGCTATTCTATACTTTCTTTGTTTTGCTGCACCAAGATTGCATAAATTGTGTCGCTGCCACCAAAGGCATACAATATGAAGTCTTTTGAAAAATATGGGTTCAAAAGAGTTGGGGCTTGTGATATGGCTTCCTTTATGGCTTGAAAATTTTCTTTTCCTTTAGCTGTCCACTTGGATGTTAATCTCTTCTTCAGCATCAATTTTATTGGCTTAACAAGGGCAGCAAAGTTTGGAACAAACCTATGGACAAAATTTATTTTTCCCAAGAAGCTTTGAAGAGCCTTCTTGTGACTTGGTAATGGCAATGCTCTTATTGCTTGAACTCTTTCTAGGTCAATTGCCAATCCTTCCTTTGATACGATATGGCCTAGAAGCTTGCCTTCATGGGCCAAGAATATGCATTTTTTGGGGTTCAGTGACACCCCAATCTCCTACATCTCTGAAAAACTTGCCTCAGATGGAAGATATGATCTGTTGCATTCTCGGAAAAAATAGTGATTTCATCCAAATAGATCAGTACTATTTGGTTAATCAACCCCATGAACACCATATCCATTGCCCTTTGAAAAGTGGCTCCAACATTGGATAATCCAAATGGCATTTTCCGTATGCATAGGTGCCTTATTTTGTAGTGAAAGATTTTTGAATTGATCATCCTTTTTCACCATTATCCGATTGTATCCCGAATAACCATCTAGGAGAGAAAACCTTTCGACCCAAAAACTATTTGCAACATCTGCTCCTTTCTTTGAAGGGAGTGGGTATTGATCTTTGAGGGAGGTTATGTTCAAATCTCTGAAGTCAACACACAACTTGATTTCTCCATTTCTCTTCCTAACTGGGACCAGATTTGCAACCCAGCTTGAGTGTTTAATTGGAAATATGATGCTTGTCTCTATCAGCTTGTTCAGCTCCTTCTTCGTTAAAGGGTCAATATGTGGGTTGAATGGTCTTTGATTTTGCTTGATGGGACGAGAAAGCTGGATCGAGTTCGATTGTGTGTTGTTCTAGTTTTGGATTAAATCTCCTTAGGTCTTCATAACTCTAAGTGAACACATCGGGAATTCTTGGAAAAGTTGTATGAAATCATACCTTTCTTGTTTGGTGGCCACTTTGCCAATTTGAAGTGTTCTATCTTCTCCAACCGGGATTGACTCGAATCTTCTCCTTTGATCTCGCATGTTAGCCTTATCTTTTCTAAACTAATCATTAGGATTGAAAATAGAGTCCGGTGTCACTAAGCCTTTGAGAAGTTTGTTTGTATGCGAGATGTACTATCTAATTCCCTGTACTATGCTCTCTACTCGCTTTGGTTTATGGCTGAGAATTTAGCTTCTTCTTATAGAAAGTTAATGATTTGGTGATCATTCTCAAACACTTACCAACATGTATTATTATTTGGCACTGTTGGCCTCACAATCACATGGATATGTGGATGTTCTCTATCCCTCTTGATGTTGTCAACCACATCAAACGTTGCTCCAACTACTGCAAGTATATCAACAGCTTCATTTTTCTTCTTGGGTATGGACACAATATTGAAGGCCTCGAAATCCTCCATGAGATCCCATACCCTACTCTTGTAGTTTTTAGCAGGTCATTTTTGACAGCATTAAGTCCTTTAACCTGATTGGCAACCAGTTCACTATCACCGAATACTTGTAAGTTCTTAATTTTTCCGCCTTCCTTGCCCTTTGAAGACCTTGAACTAAAGCATCATATTCAACGGTGTTATTTGATCAAGGAAAATGGAATCAAGGTTGACTAATATCTCATACCTCTAGGGGACATGATCATGACTCCTCCTCCAACTCCTTGTCTACTCCTTGAGCCATCAAAGAACAATTACCATACCTCATTGTCATCTTTATATCCTGGCTTGATTAGGTCAAGAAGAGGTGGTTCTCTTCATGTAGGAAGTAGACACCTAGCTCAAATTCTTCCATTTCCCTATAGGGTTCAAAAGAATGACTTTTGTTGGCCCAATCATCAAGAATCAAGTCTGGAATACATCCTACCTCGGTGTTTGCTTTAGGAGTGCTTAGGAGGTCTTCTTGATAAAAAGTTGAGTAGTTGGCATTGATTAGACTAGGAACATAGGATTCAATATGATAATTAGCAATAGGTTCATATTTGATTGTGGCCTTCGCTCCATTCCTTGTCCTAAAGAGCATACGTGACCAATCAATAGATAGGTAGCATCCAATTTTGGCGGTGAAGTCCTGGAAAAAACACAGAAAAATGTGGTGGTAGGTCTATGATTGACACATTTTATAAAACATTCACATTAGGGAAAGTGTGTAGAGTGAGACTTGGATCCTTGATGATTCCCATAGTAGTCATTGTTGTCCCATCTAACTGGACTACTCCTCTAGAGATGACCTCATATTGGAGACCCAACTGATCAGCTATTTGTTTAGGCATCACATAACTACTAGCCCCATAATCAATCATACAATTATGCACCAATTTGTATCCAATAATTAATGAGACATGGAAGGAAGGAGGCCTCATGTTTTTACCTTGTTTTTCTCCATGGTTCCTCCTAGGCTAAACTGCATTAGCAAACACTCTTTCTTGTTGGTTAGGGGGTGATTTAAACTTGACCGACTCTATATGGCAGCCTGCAATGATCTCTATGCCCGGAATGGCCAAAGTGACTGCCATAGTGAAATGTTCACACTCGTATTTTTAATCTTCTTAATAATATTGAAAGTGCCATCCTTTTACTACCCCTTCCCAGACACATTTCTTTCTTGCACATGGGATGTTACGACCGGTGCTTAACCGGGTTTGGGAGGTGGTCGGATTGGTTCAAGCATGTTGGGAGTTATAATTAGAGCACCATAAACTTGTGGAGCGATGGAAGGTTAAGGGTCACTTGAATTCGGTGGTTTGCCCTCTCCAATATTTCTCTTTTTGGACCGTGTATTGGCAACTACACTTTGAGAAGGGAACTGATTCATCCCACATAAGTATTCGCTTACAATTTTACTAGTATAGTTTCGTTTGGGGTGCACCTTTTTGAGCTCCTTGTTTCGATCTTCCTCTTGGCCATTTCCTTGTGGTACCATCTTGGTTTGCACCATCAATGCTTGATTTAGAGCACCATTAAAGCACGTTGCTTGGTTTTGTGGTTGTTCGCATGGAAAACACCAATCATATTCATTTGCTATATTGATTTGTGCTAGGACTAATGCTCTTGATGGTGAAGTTGTGTTGGGATCATACAAAGCATGAAAGGTCTAGTAGCTTGGGGATGTCCTTGGTTCGGATCGATTCACAATCTGAGGTGGTGGCCTATTCTGTTGATACTAGGGTCGAGCTTGATATTGAGCCTGGGGCTAGTATGGCGTAAAACTTCGAGCTTGTTGTCCTTTTATGGTCACTAGCTCATTCCCAAAGTTCTGAAATTTCTTCATTACCACTTCCTGAAACAATTTATCGGTATTAGATGATGAATTGGAAGCTTTGGTGCGAGGTTTGACTCTGGGGCACTTGGCTAGTCTCTGGGCTTCCTAACTCGGGTACAAAGGCATGGATGGCCTAAGAGCAATTTTTCCAGCTTGAATCAAATGGTTCTCACCCCTATGGAGAGTCTATAGGCTGCGGGTAATGTAGTTCCCCCATTGGACCGAATCGTCAGAGAAATGTCAAAATTTAAAGCCCTAAGGAAGTATAAGAAGGCACCTTCATCAGTGGGCTTTACTGCTGTTGGAATCCTATCCCAGGTCCATTGGAATCTGAGGTTACGGTCTTTCAGCTGCTCATTCAGGGCTCTCTTCATTGTTGTTAGTTTCTCCAACAAAGACAAGTTATCACCTTTTTCCCCAAACTAATTGTGAAGGGTCATGGCCTGACTTATTCCAGGTTCAGTATAGAGCCCGTTGCAAGACTCCTAAACCATTGTGAAGCTTTCCCTTTGAATGAAGAGGCAAGTAGCTTGACTGCAATGTCCATCTCATGGATCTCGTGGATTGTATAGACATTTGCAATATCTTGGACATGGTCACCAGGAGAAGTTTGATTTTCCCCAATGAAATATGGGATGCTCTTTAATGCTACAACCGAATCGGGTTTTTGCAACCAAGGAGAGTGGACTACTACCGATGAAGTTGACATATGGATTTTTTTTTCCATTATGATTAGCCTATGAACCCTTACGGACTAAAAGAAAGGCCTCACAGGTGGAGGTGTTGAAAAGGTTCTTCTTGGTGGAGGTGGAGACCTCTGAATTCTTCTTGGTGTAGATGGAGACCTCTGAATTCTTCTTGGTGGAGATGGAGACCTCTGAATTCTTCTTCCTCTCCTTTCTCTTCCTAGGGATAGACACAAGTATTCAAATATACCTTCTTTCCTTGCTCTAGAACGAGTTTTTCTCATGAATCTTCCAAGCTTGGGATTCTGAAACTAGTAGATTTGTTTCTTTTGGAATTTCCAGATGCAAAATTTTAAGACTTCTTGAAAGCCAAAATCATAGAAAATGTACATCAATCCCTACTGTAATAAGATGGAGACTTCTTAGTCCCACTGGCATGCCAAAATTGTTAATGCAAAATCACAACACCCCCAAATGAGTTATGGATTTGCTTTTCTAAGGTAGGGTCATTTTGTGTGATTTGCATAACATGGGACCATCTCTCAAGCTGTGGGACTTACGGACTTGAGATGGCCCTCCGGAGAAATCCGGCTTCTTCTTCCTAATCCTAATGCTAAACTACTCCTAAGGAAGGAAATGTGACTATCTACTCCTAATCTAACAATTCCAAGGAGATGGGGAGAGAGAAAGTGCATAAAGAGGGAAATCCTACACTAATGAGGTGATAGCACCAAGAAAAGGGAGTGAGACATTCTAGGCATAGAGAAACTTTTTCAAATTTGTTTCTCAACGCCATTTTTATTACCGAACCTTCTCCCACGCCTAGCAAATGTATTTGTGCTTGTATTCTAGAAATGTAATGGTATGTGTACCTTCTAGAGCAATAAAAATGTGTTTTGTGGCGTTCTTCAACCCTTTGCATTTTTATTTTCTTCGTGCCTCTCCCTTTCATTCTTGGTTTTCTGTGCATGTATTTCACATTTGCAGGTGCATGATGTCATGTTTCATGGAGTTTAATGGATGATTTGTAGTTTAGGTCATGTCACTTTTGTCTGACCTCCCTCATCTCCATTTTTCTGTTTCTTCCTCCCTCAACAAAATATCTCACTCCCTTTTCTTGGTGCTATCACCTCGTTAGTGTAGGATTTCCCTCTTTATGCACTTTCTCTCTCCCTGTCTCCTTGGAATTGTTAGATTAGGAGTAGATAGTCACATTTCCTTCCTTAGGAGTAGTTTAGCATTAGGATTAGGAAGAAAAACCAGCTTTCTCTAGAGGGCCATCTCAAGTCCGCAAGTCCCACAGCTTGAGAGATGGTCCCATGTTATGCAAATCACACCAAATGACCATGCCTTAGAAAATCAAATCCATAACTCATTTGGGGGTGCTTGTGATTTCGCATTAAAAATTCCATGTGCTTAACATTACCCCAAAGTAATCTGCAGTGTCGCCCCCGGAAATGGGAAATTGCACTTATATCTCTAAAGAAAGGAATAATGAATGAAATAATAAATACTTGTTAAAAAAATAATGAGACATCACTCAACACTTTCCTCCTCAACTAGCAGTACTAACTCCGATACTCATTCTTAATTTTGGCCTTTAACGTCTCGCCAATCACTCAACACCTCAGTTGTCTTAACTGGGATATATGTCACAATGGCATCCAATTCATCTTGAGTCATTTATAGTTTCTCATTTTGTAGAACCCTAATAATGTTAGCCATGCTTGACATTATTCCCTCCATGGAGTCCATTTTCTATGTGTAATAAGCTTCCCAATTTCATCTATTTTATCCCTATGTGGATCTTGGGATGCTATAAGGGCTTCACACTTTTATTTTATCGGAGCAAGTCTTTCTATGCGCCCAAGTGTCTCATCCTTCATGGCCTTCAAGACTTCATTATCTTCTTCAAGGGTCCTTATCCTAATTATCGCATCTAGAGCTGCACACATGTTCAGAGCTTGATTTCCCTTCTTAAGCTCATCCTTCAAGGCCTACAACAAAGATTCATAACTTGCAATTTTTCTAGAAATGGTGGCCTTGGCTCTTCCTGATTCCTCTACAAGATATTTTGGCATGGGCATACGCATGGGCCCTTCATCCATGATCGGTTTCACTAATTACCAGACATAGTGCATTACAGAAGGAAATTTATGATGGAGTTGAGACTCTAGATGAGGTCTTACCTTTACATTGTCATCCTCAATTTCCTTAGCCATAGTGATCAAGTCCTCATTCTTTACCTCTTCCTATTCCTTATCTACTTTCAGGTGCTCCATTTCTCCGTCCTTATCCTTGATGTCTTCATTTAATGCTCTAATAGTTGTCGATTTATACACATTCCTATGCGTGAACCAGAATCAACTATCTTGGTCCATGGAAGCTCAAATGGATGATCCATATTTTGATGTATGCAAAGAATCCTACATATCATGTCGGATAAAAATTCTCTAAATCTCTAACACAATGGAACCAATGATGCAACCTAGAATATTTGTAAGTGCACCAAGATGGTGGAAAATTAAGTGGACATAAAAACTTGAAATTTAGGTACCATGAGCACGGTTTATAAACCGTGCTTGTGCAACTATTTTTATAGGCTTGGTGATTTCTGAACCTAAAACCACAATTGTGGTTTGTAAACCGTGATCGTAGTCCTCTGAGACAAAAAAATAGACCCGCAACTCCTCATTTTCCCTCATTTTTCCTTTCCAACCGCGATTTCTCCTAGACCTTTGGCACTCACACTTTGAATACCCCCTAAAAATTACTCTTCGGACTTGTGGATCATGATAGTTTCAACCATGCTACCAAGACAAAGAGGTAAGCCCTCGATTTTGATCAATTTGTTTGCATTTTAGGTTTTTTTGTGATTTTCATGGGTTTTTCAATTTTTGTTTTTTCAGTTGCTCGGCAAGCTTGTAATCCTACAAACCATCAAAATATTCCTCAAAACCCTCCAAACAATCCTCAAAACCCTCCAAACAATCCTCAAAACCCTCCAAACATTCCACAAAACCCTCCTCCAAACATAGATCCACCTCTTGTGGCTCCTTCTATCCCCACGGAACCAACAGGAACACAAGCTAATATTGTTGGAAAAATCCAACAAAATAAAATTGCCATTGAGAACCTTATTCAAAAAATAAGACAAAATCATGCCACAAATCCATCCCGCATGACTTTAGCCAACACATTACAAACATTGATTGGTGAATTTGACTCCGTAACTAACCAAATAAACAGATGGAATACCTTTAGAGGTGATTGTAGGCAGTGGTATGAAAATAAATTATCCCATGCGGCCGTAAAAGACAAGAAAAATTGGAAATTACCACATTTGTGCATTATTTACTAACCCAAGAACCAATGCCCCCCCACAGTTACTTGTAAATGATTCCCAATCCATTGGTGCCACGATGACCGAATCAAGAACAATTGTTGGGACCAATGGTGGATGGTTTTGATTATCCACCATGCAACAAAAATTAGGTTCCCCTCTATTTTTTGAAGAAATTTTATTGCGAGTTCATGCTTAATGAGGTCAGATTATTTTGACTTTTTTGATTTTTTATGGGGGAGGTGGTGGTTCTGCATAGAGTAGACCTGGTGCACATGTAGGTCAACCAAGGATCCATCATGCCCCAAAACCCCCACTGCCTTCAGTTATCTCTCCTATAGTGAAGGAGGTTGTGGAGATTGATAAACTACATGCATTGAGGGAGCTCACTTGTCACTCTAACCTAACATAGTGAGCAGATTACATCCGGTGATGTTGGTGGAGGAGTCAATTCTAGTGCACCACACCATTGTGGATCATGTGGTTCCATATGCCTTTGTGGGCAAGACATCATTTGTTGGATCACATGATTTCTTTTCTCTCGATGAGATGTGTTATGTTGTGGAGCCTTTTTTCATGTGTGAAAGTGTTGAAGACTATACACTAAGAGTAATGTACACTTTTCATGTATCCTCACCGAGGTTTGGGGTTGGGTTGGTAGCCCCCGATAGTAGGGGTTTGGGGTGCAGGCCCAAAAAAAAATTTGGGCGTAAATTTTTTTTTTCCTCGAAAAAATGCACCCGACATATCGGGAAACGTGCTCTTCTCATATGGGTGAGATTTTTGACCCATAGGTTTTTGGGCTAGTTTTGGCCCATGGTTTTGATACCCATGGTATTGTAAAACTACTTAAGCAGTTGCCTACTTATATGGTTTTATGCATATGGTAGGGAACATTGCGAGATGAGCTTTGAATTTGGTGTGAATTCAGTCAGAGAGTTTGTTGAGCATAGCTCCAAACGGATCTAGGTATTGTATTGAGAGAGCGGTGGCTTGTAATAAAATATGAGGAAGTGATTCTTGGTGGACATAGCCCAAATTGGGTGAACCACGTTAAATACTCTCTCTTTGTGTTGTGTTATTTTATTCTATAATTTTATTTGAGATCTCAGTATTAATTTCTCGCATATTAGTTTCTCATTGCGATTACGTGAGGGATTATTCCACATATTTTATCACTTATTTCCTAACAAGATGATGGCAAATGTTTTTGGAACTGGTGCAAAGGATCTTGGTCTTTCATAGGTAAATGTAAAATAAATATTTAATATATATACAATAGTTTAATTCATGTTTGAGATTTTAATATATGTGTATTTCATTGTATGTTATGCACATACATGTAAAAACTAATTTTTAATTTTATTTTAAATAGCAAGAGCCGGTGAAGGAAACATCGGTGTTGACATGCTAGCTACTACAGCTGGGCATGTTACAAATGTAAGTTTCAAGTTGTACTTAAATTTCAAATTTCATTTGATTGTACACTTTTATTATTATAATGTTTCACCTGTACATGTACATATTAATATATGTTTGTCTTTTATATGTGTAGGAGCCTGGCGTGTCATCATTTGCTCTAAGAAATGAGGCTATTGACACGCCTCATGTGACTTTACATAGGTTAGTTTCTCTTTACACTTTGTTTCTAATTGTGGAAGTTCACGTGGATTATGCTTTGGCTTTGTTGTGTGGCAATCATGTAGATTAATATAGATTTGTACATGTTTTTTGTATAGCTTATGACTGCCAGAGAGACTCCTCCATATATGTAGACTTTGGAGGTTGCTGTAGATACTGCCATAGCATCTAAAGATCTACTAACTGAGGTACAATTTTTCAAATTTTTTAAATTTATTTAGGAATTATTTCTTATTACTTAAGTCTACAATATCAAATTTTTTACATGAAATATTTAATTTGAAATTTAATTATTTGTATGTAGCTTACCTCTCATGAGTCTACTGTTGTCCTTTCCATGTGTCAATGACAAATTGATAGGGATTATGACATTGTGGTAACATTTCACATGCATTTTAACTAAATTCTATGTTTCTAAATTTTGAATGTATTTTAAAAATATGGGTGTTAAAAACATGTTGTTTATGAATGTGTAGGTTAGGTTGTAGGCCTACTTAGAGACACCTAGGACCACACAAATGAAATATGTAGTGGCATATCCCTCCACTACATCCCCGGGTCATGGACATGCTATTTCTAGCAGGCGAAGAGAGGGAAGATGTTTCATGATTATATTCATAGGACGTGGATGTACATAGATATATATGGGCCAGCTGGTCCTAGTTCATGATTCTTCATAGGAAATTGTATATATAGCCTTATGCGACCGCATGTGGTCCTATATGTATGACACACTTGGTTCGAGATGTACACATGTTATGAACTTATATTTTCATAGACGTGCATTTAGAACACTTAGTTTGATACATTATATATCCATGTGTTGGTTTTCATAATGATATTACTTCTATGTTTGATTCAAATTCATTACACATGATATCCTTCTATGTATGTATATTCTATGTATATTAATTCTATATGTATGTTTGATTTAAAATTAAAAAACTATGGTGCAACATATATGAATATAACATTACTATGGTGCAACATTGCACGGTACAATTGTTAAGAAATTAAGGGAAGCATATGTATTCCTCCATCAACATGGGCAACTTATTTACAAAAAGAGGAGGATTTTAAGGAAAAAAGGTTCTAGGAATGAGTGGTTCTATGAGTGGGAAGTGATTCTTTAGTGTTGTTAGGATTCTTGGAACATGTATTTTTACTACTTCCTTTGATAAACTAGACGAGGATTAAAGTGTTTTTCTTGGGAAGTAGAAGAAGAGGCTTATTTATTTTTTTATGAGTGGGTGAACACTAAACAAGAGTAACTATTCATATCATATATCCAGATTATTTAGGATATTTGTTAGGTGAGTATTCACAATAACCAATAATTACATAACCATCTTCTTCTTCTCTTTCAATTTCTGATTCAACAATTTCTTGAAAAAGTTGTAATTGTTGAAAAAGTTGAAAAATTTGTAATTGTTGAAAAAGTTAAAAAAGTTGTAATTGTTGAAAAAGTTGAAAACGGTGGATTATGGCACCAAACCAGCTACGTGGACATGTCGGGTGGATAGGTGAAAGCTAGAGGAGGTGTTGTTTCGGTGTGCAACAACATCGTTGCTTCAGGCTACCTCGATTGGGAGGAGTCCCTTAAGAGCCCTCAAACCAAAAAATTGTTCAACTTTGACAGTGAATACGCAGAATCCATAGAACCTAAGGATGTCTTGTTTCACCCTACACCTCAACATAGGTACCCTCTATAATATCATGTCTCAATTTTTTTACTTCTGCAATCGGTGCTCTCGCTGGCCTATTGTTTGCAAACACGCCGAATAATGTAGTTTGAGACAATGTAAGGATGTCAAACGGTATATTTTGTAAACGGTGGGTCGTGGCACCAAACCGAATACGTGGTCATGTTTGGGTGGATAGGTGAACACTATAGGAGGTATCATTTTGATGTGCGACAATGTTGTTGCTTCCGAGCTACCTCATTCGGGCGGAGTCCCTTAAGAGCCCAGAGACAAAAAAAATGTTCAACTTCGACAGGTGACTACGAAGACTCCATGGAACCTAAGGACATCTCATTTGATCCTAAACCTCAGTGTAGGGACCATATACAATATCCTGTCTTTTTTTTTTCCTTCTCCAATCGGTGCTCTCGCTACCCTATTGTTTGCAAATACACTGAATAGTGTAGTTTGAGACAATGTAAGGATGTCAAACGGTATATTTTGTAAACAGTGGGTAATGACACTGAACCGACTATGTGAACACGTTCGGGTGGCTAGGTGAACACTAGAAGAGGCATAGTTTTTGTGCGTGACAACGTCAATGCTTCTAGGCTACCTCGTACGTGTGGATTCCCTTAAGAGCCCTGAGACCAAAAAATCGTTCAACTTCGACAGGTGACTACACAGACTCCGTGACACCTAAGGATTTCTTGCTAAATATTACACCTTGGTGTAGGGACCCTCTACAATATCATATCTTACTTTTTTCCTTCTCCAATCAGTTCTCTCGCTACCCTATTGTTTACAAATGCGTCGAATAGTGTAGTTTAAGACAATATAAGGTTGTCAAATAGTATATTTTGTAAACAAGGTGTGTCGTGACATCAAAAAAAGCGAGAGGAAATGTCTGGGATGCTAGGTTAACACTAGAGGAGGTGTCTTTTCTATGAGTGACAACGTTATTGCTTCCGAGCTACCTCATTCGGGTGTAGTCCCTTAAGAGCCCTGAGACCAAAAAATCATTCAACTTCGACGGGTGACTACACACACTCCATGACACCTAAGAATGTCTCGTTTGATCCTACACTCGGCATAGGGACCATCTACAATATCTTGTATCGATTTTTTTTTCTTCTCCAATTGGTCCTCTCGCTGCCCTAATGTTTGCAAACGCACCAAATAGTGTAGTTTGAGCCAGTGTAAGGCTGTCAAATGGTATATTTTGTAAATGGTGGGTCATGGCACCAAAATAACTACATGGAAAAATTTGCATGGCTAGGTGAATACTAGATTTCGTGTCGTTTTGGTGCATGACAACGTCGTTGTTTCTAGGCTACCTTGTTCGAGTGTAGTCCCTTAAGAGCCCTGAGCCCAAAAAATTGTTCAAATTCGACGGGTGGCTACATAGACTCCATGGCACCTAGAGACATCTCGTTTAATCCTAAACCTTTGTGTAGGGACCCTCTACAATAGCCTGTCTCATTTTTTTCCTTCTCTAATTAGTTCTCTCACTGCCCTATTGTTTACAAATGCGCTGAATAGTATAGTTTGAGATAGTGTAAGGTGTCAAATGGTATGTTTTGTAAATGGTGGGTCATGCCACTTTGAACTAACTAATCAGTGAGACACATCCAAATGGCCAAGTGAACTCTAGAGGAGATGTCATTTTGGTTCGTAAGAACATTATTGCTTCAGTGCTACCTCTTTCGTGTGTAGTCCCTTAAGAGCCCTAAGACAAAAAAATCATTCAACTTCTACTAGTGACTATGTGCACTCAAAGTGGCACCTAAGGATGTCTCATTTGATCCTAAACCTCGGTGTAGGAACCCTCTAAAATATTCTATCCCGTTTTTCCTTCTCCAATCAAGTGCTCTCGCTACCCTATTGTTTGCAAACTCGCCGAATAATGTAGTTTGATCCAAAGTAAGGCTACCAAACGGTATATTTTGTAAACATTAGGTTGTGGCACCAAACCGACTATGTAGACACATCTAGGTGGCTAGGTGAATGCTAAAGGATGTGTTTTTTTGGTGTGTGACAATGTCGTTATTCAGGCTACCTCATTTGGGCGTAGTCCCTTAAGAGCCCTGAGACCAAAAATCGTTAAAATTCAATGGGTGACTACGTAGACTCCGTGAAACCTAGAGATGTCTAGTGTTATCCTACACCTCGGCGTAGGGACCCTCTACAATAGAATTTTTGGGTTTTTCCTTCTCCAATCAGTGCTCTCGTTGCCCTATTGTTTGCAAATGCACTAAATAGTGGAGTTTGAGCTGGTGTAAGGTTGTCAAATGGTATATTTTACAAACGGTGGGTTGTGGCACCAAACCAACTATGCGGACATGTCTGGGTTGCTAGGTGAATGCTAGAGGAGGCATCATTTTGGTGTGTGACAACGCTCGTTTCTTCCAAGCTCTCTCGTTCAGCGTAGTCCCTTAAGAGCCTTGAGACAAAAAATCCTTTAACTTTGTGGTGGCTACACAAACTCTGTGGCACCTAGAGATGTCTTGTCTGATCCTACACCTTAGCGTAGGGACCTTGTACAATAGCTTGTCTCAGTTTTTTCCTTCTCCAATTGGTACTCTCACTGCCCTATTGTTTGTAAATGCGTCGAATAGTGTAGTTTGAGCCGGTGTAAGGTAGTCAAATAGTATATTTTACAAACGGTGGGTCGTGGCACCAAACCGACCGCACCGACACATCTCAAGCTAGCTAGGTGAACACTATAGGAGGTGTAGTTTAGGTGTGAAACAACATCGTTCCTTCTAGGCTACCTCGATCGGGTAGAGTCCCTTAAGATCCCCGAGACCAAAAATCATTCAACTTTGACGGGTGGCTACACACACACTCCATGGCACTTAAAAATATCTCGTCGATCCTACACCTTGGCGTAGGGACCCTCTACAATAGCATGTCTCGGTTTTTTCCTTCTCCAATTGGTGCTATCGCTGCCCTATTTTTTGTAACCGCACATAATAGTGTAGTTTGAGACAATGTAAGGATTTCAAATGGTATATTTTACAAACGGTGGGTCATGGCACCGAACCAAATGTGCACAAGCATAGGGATGGTCTTGTAAACACTTGGGGATGTGTCGTTTTTATTCTCTAAGCTCCAGGTCCTTCTCGGGATACCTCCTATGGAGCTAAGAACCCCGTCCATAGTACATAAATCATTGTGAATTACTTCTCTTTTCTTGTAAAATAATGAAATCTTCTCTTAGCTTACAGAATTTATAATTCTCTACTAACAGTGCCAACCACGTGAAGGTGGAAGCTTTTCAAGCACCACTAACTTGCATATAAAAGTGTTAGTCAAATAAATTTAAGTTTCAAATCAAAACCATACTAGATATATACAAAATACACAAATTTAATAAAATATATGAACTTAAATTTATCTAAGTAACAAATTTATATATACCAAAGAAATTATATATACCAAACATGAGCATTGTAAATTCATTCCAATGAACCATCAGGATCGGATCTACTCTAAATAGCGGATAGGATTGCTTCATGATCTGACTCTCGAACCTTCCAAAGAATCTTGTTATTAGGCCTTCCTCGATATCTATACAGCTGAATATTTTTCGCTAGAACTAGATGTGAATATAAGAGTATTTTCTGTGTGTCTCAAAGTATTCAAACACCCAAACAGAGGAATTTTTAATGGATACCATCGAAGCCAAGTTCTAGTAACTACCACTGACCTTGTAGGGTACTCAATATCTTTGCCATCTATAACAAGAGAAGTCAACTTCTTTCTTTCCTCGATGCAATGACATAAGAAATAGTCTGTTCCTTCTTCATTGTCTTTTGTTGCAATAACTGCAAACACATGTCCTATAAAAAAATGTTTCAACTCAAATTTAAATTGTACATATTAAAATTTCAATGGACATAACTCAATACAAAAATTATAAATAACCATAAATACCTTGTCACACCAAAATCAAAATTTCGTCAAAGTCCTTGGATGTTACAACTTCATCTGTAGAAACAAGTCGTAATGCTTGTGGAGGTTGATAACTAGGAAGTAGAGTTAGAGGCCTACAAATCCATCCATCCACCCATTCTTGTGAATCACACTCAATAGTGACAAATTCGATACAAGATGCACAAAAACATGTCAAATTTCTTGTCCATGTGGCCCACAAAGTAGTGTCTGAGATACAAAATGAGTGCATATCACTAGACCCAGTGAGTGTCATACAATCCTCATAGTTAGCAATTTTTTGTTCCTCTATCAACCAAAAATATCTGCGAACCGTGGAAATTTCTTGAGAACCTTGGGCCATGTTGTCAATACACCATTCCACTATTCACTTTTAATCTTTCAATTTAGCACCATCTTTATACTTCAACTCTTCTCTTGCAAGAGCTCTTTTCACACATGCCCCTACACTATCATGCTCTCCTTTTCCATGTCCATCCTCAGTGAAACTCAAAATATGTTGCACACCCATCTTGACATGCATCATGCTCATCAATAAAACATTTGTGCATTCTTAAACTTAGCCGTGTAATTATCGACTATTTATAATGTTGTTTGAAGTGGATGTTCCTATCGGACAAGTTTCCATAAAATAACCGGAAACACCCTTGCATTGATTCAATACAATGAGTACGATCATCACTGATATAAAATTGGTACTCTCTTAAAAAAATTTAATCATTCTCTGTACTTTTAGGAGAATTTATAAATATTATATGCACAACAATGGCAACTTGTACTGAGTTGTAATATTGTGATTGAACCTCCATTTGTGGTTGCAATGTGTAATTCTCTACAAAATTGACCACTAAAACAATAGTACCAATAGGAAATGTGTCTTTGCATATCTTGAACTATTCATCCAACCATCGAGCTCTGTGTGTATGCCTAGCATACTCATAAACAATTTTATCCTAAAATTTTCTCACAAATTGAAAAACAGGCATATGTTTTGTAACTAGCTCACACCGTTTAGACTCTTTTCCATCTTTCAACTGGTATGCAACTAATTTATATTTATCAAACTCAACTAAATTATTTCCTATTGCACCTTCAATTTTCTCATGGATGCAACTGTTCAATTTAGGTAATCCGCCACATGTACTACAACTTACATCTAAACAATCCCGATTATAAAAAAATGTCCAACTTCTTTTTCACAAAACATCGGAGGAATGAAATCCTTGGAAGATATTGTTGGAAATTGAACACAACATTCGATAACATAGTTTCGTAATGCAAAATAGAATGAATACATAAAATTTTAGCATAATGCATAGTAATTTCAACATGTTGCCTACAACAAGTGGTGCAAGCGTGGTTGATTTTCACATAGAATGGTTTTAACATTTCAAAAAATATTGACTAATTTTAATTTCCAGATGCTCTTGTTCAAACTTACGAAAAATTGAGTTTGAGTCATATCTAAGAAATGCTTTGGATGTGGTTCATGATAAATAGAACCAAATCTCCATTTTACAACATCTCTTGTATTAGGTGAAACTCTAGTGTTATCATGCCAAAATTGAATAACAAATTCTCTTATAGCATCAGTATTATATTTGTCCTTACGTGGTGCTCTAGCAGAAAATGCCCAAAAATTGGTGTTATTGAGTGATTGAAGGATATTACATCTTTCAATTGCTTTCATTAGAGTTTTTCAATTAACTTGTAACATTCAACTTGTTTGCGTAATCAAATGTTATTTTTATTGATTCACTTACAACACTAGTACTAAGTACACGACTCACAATATTACTATCCCTAGTGCGTCTCTTGACACCAACAATGTGATATGCATCATGAAGGTTTTCAACAATTGTAGAGGTTTGACCACATATATTAGATGTTTTCAATCCTAAGGTGTTTAATGTAGGTCTCATTTTATTCAATTTCATCAAACTAACCAACAACTAACATCTTTGGGAATCATTTAAAATTTCAAAATGATTATCCCAAATTTCAAAGTGGTTTGTCTTCGATTTACTATTCGAAAGTTTGTCACACATTGGTTTCAAAATATTTTCATCAATTTCAATAAAATAAATAGGTTTCTTATAGAAAATCCTAGGTGGTATTTTTGTCAAATTTTTCTTGTCTACGATTTCAAACTAAATTTCTTTATTCACATTTTCATTGTCTCCTTCAATTTCAACATTTGCTACATCACGAGTATTTAATTCTTCTTCAACATTAATAGTTAAAACATCTTCATCATGAGTATTTAATTCAACTTCAACATTGACAAAGTAGAAACATTACCTGGTTCCTCATTGCTTACAATAGTAGGGGTTGAAGATGAACCTCTTCTTGATTCACGAAGATTCCGCATTCGCTCAGCATTTTGAAATCTATTTGCCTCTAATTCGTTTGGTGTTTTTTTACTTAATGAATTCCTTTTTTGACTTTGTTTCTTGTCTCCCATGATGTTTTACTTCCGGTGATAAGAAAATGTGCAGAAAATGACAGAATTTGACATTAATTCATACGGTAAATTCAAACATTAAAAATCACATGGTAATTAAAACATTGGGATACGTATAAATATGATTTAAGAACTGCGAACATTTCACAAAACTAGTGCTATCGCATAGGGAAGACTGTTAGCTTCGTAGAAATATTGATTTTAAAGTGAATAGAATAAGATAAAAACCATTTTATAATTTTTTACTAACAATAGGTCTTTAAGACAATTTTTCCACGAATTTTCATGTCTACGTTTAAGATCGCAACTTTTTTCGCTTATCAAAATGTGATAAACCTTATACCATCCCAAGCATGGCGAAATTCTATACACGTTAAAAAAAATTATTTTGATATTTTTTGATATAGTTATGGAAGGCAAATGGAAAGCGCTCCATTTTCTAAATCTTTTGAGACCATTTTCACGTAAAAAATCATGAAAAAAAAATATTGCTAAAAAAGAACAAAAAAAATTCCATCCCGAGATAGACAACTACATCTAACTTTTCATCAAATGAAAAAAAAATAACAAGATTTGGTCATCCAAATCACGGGCAAACGGACTACAATATTATAGGTTTTTTCAAAAACAAAAACCAAGTCATATAAGTTTAAGTTTTTAATATAGCTAAACTTGTCTGTTTTTAAAAAAATAATATTTTAGAAACTAGATTCCGGATGCTACGATTCATATTTATATAATTTTTCTAATTTTGAGTGCGCGTATTGCTAATAATCCCTACAAGTTGAGATTTCACTATTTTTTGCAATATGACGTCCACTTATGACCACTTTTTTCCACCATCTTGGTGCACTTACCCATATACCCATAAATACCAAGGCACATTGACACATCACTTAGCCAAAACTGAGTGTTCACCCAAAGCACACAAGGGTACTAGGTCACTCTTTAGAGTTGTTTATCCAGAATTTTTGCATGATTGAGCATGTATATATTTAGTCCCATAACAAATAATCAATTAAACTATATTACATGAACCAGATCTAGATCTAAATGAAATGAAATATTGACTAAACAATTATCATAATAAGATTTATCATGCAAGAACCATATTCAGTCACATCTAACACCAATATCCATCCAATATGATCCATTATATTAAATATTGTAAAACATAGAAGCTTCATACATTCAAGATCTAGTTTCCATAGTTATGTGTGCTAAAAATCTGAAGCATAACTCTAAAATAATCAGCATTGTCTAAACCATGTAAATCAATACATATATATATAGATGGGGAATTTCCCTTCACCATCCATTCACCTTATAAAAATAGGCTACATGTTAATAATAGCCATGCAAATTTACAAGGGAATACAAAAGCATGCAAATATTTTAATAATAGATTTCCTATAGTTAACTCTAAGTAAAAATTGTATTATTAGATCAAAAAATATGCATAGCCCTCGAACTGCTGCAAATCCAAAAATAGCCTTGCATGAGCTACAAGTCTTCATGTTACCACGTTCTCAACACTCCATTGCCAAAAATAGCCTTGACTGCAAAAATTATTGTCCCGAATTCAAATTGTTCTTACATGCTCATGTTTGTTTATGATTTTGTGCCTTCCTTCGCGCCTAGTTCCTGCGCACCCAATCCTTATGCGATTTCATAGTTGAGCTATACTCCATGTGCTCAACAAAGTGGCATTGGTATTAACAAAGATAATAATAATATTTTTCTCTACATAGCATGGCTATTTTACATGGTTATCTCTATTACTTACAAAGATTTCTTTACAAAACCAAAAAAATAATATCTTAGTAAAAACATTTATGGGTGTTTATGTAACATTGATAGGGACAAGTTTATTGGTTTTAAATGAATAACTCACCAATTTATACATGTAGTCATTAATCTTAAGTAAAATAAATTTACATAAATATGAACTCATTGAATTGAAAATATGTCCCCAAACCCTAAACCTAAAAGTCGTGTGGTGACGGCAATGAAAAAGTATGGCATTTCTACTAAGTGCACTAGAGTAGTGAGTAGTGGTGATAGCTATAGATACCATGTCTACTTGAAACCAAACCGTAAATCTATGGGTCATGTTTTTGTTGTAAGAAATGGTAACCACGTTGTAGTTACATGGGACAAGCGATGCCATTTTTGAATTCTTACGACCAGATCCATAGGGCATCAAGATTTAAGGGACTCTTACCACTTTGTGTGAACACTTGAGTTGAGTGGTGATGGAAATGACCAAATTTTTTTAGGAGGGGAAAATGCATGGTGTGGTTCTGGCCATGGAATCCATGTTCCTTCCCCTTTACGCCACTAATTCCACTCTCTCCTACTATCTCAGGGATCCATTCCTTTAGAGAAGTGGTATGGGAAGGGAATAAAGGTGAATATTTTCACTTTTCAAACAATGGCATATCTTAAGGAAAGATCTTTATGGAAGCTTACAAGTCTTGTGTCTAATGTCCTTTAAATGCTATGGATTATGCTAATACCTCTCCTTCGTTTGTTTTTTCATAGAGGTTCTCTAAACTGAAGCATATTTACGAAAAAATGACTTATCTCTAGATTAAATAATCTTTGCATGGGTATTCTAGTGTTGAAATTCACGAATGGATCTCTACTCTTTAGAGGCCTATTATGGAAGTTAAAGTAGATATAATTTACCCCACATCAAGAGGTTTTCTTATTATTGTTTTAGATAAAACATCGATAAATACATCATTTTAATTTTTTTATGATTTTCAGTCTCACTTTCTACTTATGAAGTCATGGTTCCCTTTGTTTAATCATGTGACTGATACTTTCCATATCAAACCTAATTGGATTCGGTTTCTATATTTTCCTCTCCAATTTTGGGGTGAGAAATGCTTACTTTTAATTGGGAATTTACATTGGGAAAAATGTTTGGCTATTGACCCAAAGAAGACCTTATATGAGTATACCGCATATGCATGCATATTGCTAGATATGAATACTTATGTTTATTTTCCGGGTTCTATTGAGCTCAAAGTTAAGAACATAACTGGACACACAATTTCGACTACGAATGTTTCCCCTTCGGATGCATGACTTGTTTTTCTCATGGTTGCATAGCTTTGTATTTTTAGATAGGGAAGAAACAAGTTAAAAGTAATACTTCTTGGTGGATCAATTATGACCCTAGTAACCTAGTTGTTGATAATCACATGGGTAGTGATTTAGAAGATGATTCAAATCATGAGGAATATTTAGTATTAAATTATGACGAGTTTATTCACAAAATCACACAATTTTTATTACATTTACACCTCCAAATATATTGTTTTAATATGGATCTTGCGTTAGAAAAGAATTAATTAACGACCCATCCCCTAGTCCTGTCATTAGTTAGTTGGTCATCATCGTCATTTTTCTTGTACATTTGTTAGTTATTTACACAATTCTGGTCATCTCTTAGGGAGTCTCATATGTCATTATTTTTTTGGTCATTTGTCATCTCTAGTCTTTAACTAGGGCACCTAGGGTAGACCGGGGGTGCCCATGGGCGCCCCGGTCATTTTTTAGCCCCTGGTGCCAACAACACTTAGATCTAATTTATTTGTTTGAGGTCTTTCAATGTCATTTTCCCTCTCATTCCCCTAGGTACTAGTTGGCATGTAGGGTCATTTGTGTAGGAATTAGAGAAAGATATCCCTATATAAACATAACATACTACGTTATGGGTGGACTATTCACTACTAAGGGTTAACTACCTATTATGAAAAAGGGCTACATTTGGGCATCATTATATCACACACTGCATAGCAAAGGGAATTATATTATATTCCATCCACCATTTTACATGAAATCTAGATATTGCACCCTATTTCTACGTCATTGGAATTAGGGCACCTAGGCACATCATTGCACACATAAAACACACAGAAATACATTGGGTGTGGAATGTAGTGCAATGCTTAGTAATGGGTCAAAGCATACAAGTGTGTCCCACTTTGTGGCCATAAATATTTTTAAAATATGACTAATAAATAAATAATTAAAAATACTATAAAAATTTAAAAAGTCAGTAAATTCTGGATGCCCCTGCACTTGGTATTTATAGCCTCTTAAAAATGCATGTTTGGTCATTTTATATGTGTTTGGTCATGTTTTGGTTATCGACATAGTTTGTTGAAAGTATAAAAACTACAAAAAAGTGGAACACAATTATATGCTTTGACCTAGTTGTAAGTCCACCATTATGGCCACTAAGATCAGCCGACCCCTTCATATGCATTTTTCTTTTTAGGGGTTTGATGTTTTATATGGGATTTTTAGGTGAATATTCATTGCAGTTCATAGCCCATCAACAAAGATATTTCGATATTCACATGACAAAGATAGATACATTGCAAAGATCTAGTGACATTGCAAAATTTAGGTCCCGAGTTTTTCGCACACAATAACACCCATACTACAGACCAGGGCGCCCATAGGCACCCCAATCCTCCTCCAAGTGCCCCTATCAAGGTATATCTTAATGTGTTTCAATTTCTGGGTTATACCATCACACTATGCTCCATCCACACATCATCCTGTTCAATCTTGGTACATATCAAGGTAAGTCATTTTTATGTTAGTACCTTGTCCTTCCTATTTAATTTATTTCATTTCATTTAAATATAAAATATAAATATTTAGCATAAATATTTCAGTTCACATCAGTTATTACATTGTTGTACTTGCTTAGATTAACTTAAATATAACATATTATTTCATATTTTAGTTAATCATTTTGGTGAACCTGTACTCTAGAATATTCTTCCCGGGATCCATCTCAAACCCTAATCGATAAGAATAATTCATCTTCTTCACCCATCATGTATCATTTTAAGTATTAATCCTATCTATTATGATGTTTTCATCGTTGACCTCATGACTCTCTATGCTAATCCTAATCCTATTTCATCTCATATTAAACAATAACTATTATATGGTCAATAATATGTGCCTACTCACTTTGAAGGTTCTCCCATTGGCTATAGTATCTTTGAGGATCTGGTAGCCTTCACTCATTATACACCTTGCTATGTGGCTACTAGTGGACCTCCTTCTTATCTCTCTACGCCCATTTTATAAGATTCTCTTATTGATTACTTGCTTGCTATTGAAAATTACACAAATGTGCATTCTAATTATTCTTCTATTCAAGCCATTTCTATAGTTCCATCTCATGTTTTTCCTACTTATGATCTCTCTTCTAATCTTTCATCACATGTTGATTCTCATACATCTTCATTTTATGTTGATAATCTTATTGGTAATATTCTTAGCGATATTATCATATCTAAGTCTTGTGGAGATGTTGAAGACATGATTGATAGCTATTTTTCTCCTTCATTTCATTTGCTAAGTTTGAATCTTCTATTCCATCATTACCTTCTCTTGAGATTGCATCTAGCACTATGCATGAGTCACCTCCATCTATCACTTCTTCTTCTCTTACCATTTCATCTCCTCTTATTACATCATCTACACCCATTAGTTCATCTTCTCATATAGATGTATCTCCATCAACCACCTCACCTATTAGGGATATTTCCAATACTATTCCGACCATTACTATGGATATTCCATCTACAAATTCTATTATATCTTCTTCAACAGCACCTACTACGGGTGTGCCTTTAGCATCGAATATCTTTTTTTGTCTCTCAATATTCTTATGATCACTCACGGAAAATTAAAACCTCTTAATACATTATTTCCATCTTCCACTATTCCTTCATAGGATATCATCTCTCTTAAACATGCCATAAATCAATTATAATATAAAAGTTAGTCTCTTACTCTATAAAGTAGGGCTTACTATGCTCCTATTGATAATAACTCATGACATGGTAGCCCTATTCCAAATAAGATTCAAAATTCGACATCATTTGAAGGATTTTATTATGCCTACATTCATTTTCTTTGATGGTAGTCATGATCCTCATGCTCATCTTTTACACTATCACATGGCTATGACTTTTGATTCTAATGATAGGCTATTACTTAAAGTTTTGCAATACATTCTTACTAATGAGGTTTTGCAATGGTAAACTCATCTTCCATTTGGGTCCATTAATACTTACTATGACATGGAGGATGATTTCCTCCATAATTTCATCCTTAATAATGGTCCTAAGGTAACTTATAACCACATACCTACTTTACATCATGGCTCATCAAAACCAATTAACAATTCTATATTACTATTTCACGCTTGTATACATCAGTTAGTATTACAACCTATAGACCTTGAGAAGAAATTCATTTTCTGTCGTGGTTTGATTCCTACACTCAAAAAAAGATTACAGTATGATACATATGAGTCCTTAATTATTTTATGTTATAAAGTCCTATACCTAGAGTGAGATCTTCTTTCAAAAATGTCATTGATCCTCCACATACATCTACTTATCTTATATCATCTAGTCCTCCTCCGTCAAAATTGGTTGAGCATCCTACATAGTCTCCACCTTTTCCTCACAAGAAAATAAAACATGATCATCATACTCCACCACCACAACATACTTCTTATCCTCCTCCACAACAGGCTCCTCCTTCTTCTCCTCCTATGTCATGTGAGCCATTGCATTTATCCCATCATCATAGACCTCATGATGTGTTGTGTACCTTATTTGAAAAGTTTCAATTTTTCTTACCATCCAACCAATATCATCCACGACATAGGCTACAACGTCAACGTGATCAACCATACTGTAATTATCATCACATAAATGGCCATAGGGACAATGATTGTCTTTCCCTTCACGATAGATTGTAACAATTTGACAAAAACGACATCATCTCCTTTCTCTCTCACTTATGTGAGTGGTCAATCTCTCCTCTACCTCGTCAGCGAGTCTATACTCTATTTGAGTCCTCTTCTCCATCAGATGTCTAGGTCATAGTTCATCCATCATCATCATATGTCACTCATGCACGTTGTCCACCGCATCCATCAATTGCTACACCATCACATCCATTACATTCACTCTATTCATCGTATCATGTTTCTCCTTCACATTTTCTTCCACATCCTTCTGCAGTCATTCATCCCATCGTAACTCCATATGACATTCATTTTAGCACATATTCGGATGCTACTTCCATCTCACATGCTTCCGCCACTTCACACCACCACCTTGGTATACGGTAGGTTATTCTTATCACCTTACCCTCGGATGATGCACTTATGATCTTAAGTTTCTTACATGACTCTTGAGGATTTATTCTATGAACCTCTCATCACACACTCCATCGTTTCATCTAGTGCAGTCAATCATTTCTCGATGACACACTCTTAATTACATGACTTATCCTTGATTGCTGAGGGGTCTTCACTAAATGAGCCTATTCATCTACATGTTGGGGGCATCACCAATATTCCCTCGTATTTTTATCATACTAACATTTTATGATCACATCATAACAAGTTAATTTCGTAATCATACATTATATATTTTCAAATCTATTATACTATAAACATTTTGTTTAATTTATCAATCACATTACATTTATTATCTATTGCCATTCACATTCCACATTATGTTTTTCATTATCAACATCATAATGCAAATTTACATCAATAAAAATAAAAATATACAAATACATCACATACATTCCAACACTAATTACCAAATCATACATCATCAGTCACATTGTGACATCTATACACATAAAAATAAACTTATCATATAATAATAACATGTGTCCATACATATATAGTGAACAAAATCATCATTACAAAAACATCTCATCACAATGGGGAAAGCGCATTGCATCATATATACTAGTGCAAGTCCAATCTCATCATCACTATCACTCTATGGTACTACAAGAGGTCTCAAACTAAACGCCTCCCTCTAATGGGATGCCTCTGTTTGCAGCCTCTCGTATTTTTCAACCTACATTTGCAATAAGGTAATCTTCGTAAACTAATTGGAAAAATGACATTGAACATATGCATGTCATACAAACACATCCCTATGCCAAGTGACCACCACTTACCCCTGACTCAAGGTCGTGAAGTCTCTTTTCATGCATCGTCCCTCTCATTTGAGTGACAAGTACATGTCATTTTTGTTATGGATACTCACTCAAATAAATGGGCATGCTTTCCTACTATATATAATCCACTTGCTCAAATATAACCCCTCCAGTATATCAATCGACATGTTCTACTTCGGTATCTTTGATGGATGTGTCTATAATCGAGGACCAATATGAATTTCCCATAAAACAAATAACACAAAGCATTAGACAACCATTGCTATCACATAAGACAATAATTAAATACAAAACATAGCTATTTATAGACATTTACACTTAGCCACATGCTATTACTACATTGTTGGGGTAATGGGCTTCCCCCTCTCCTCCTCCTTCATGCGGTAACCCCATTGGACTTGAAAATAATGGTAAAAACAATACCCATCAATGTGCTGCTGACAATGCAAAATAATCTTCCATACAACCCACATCGTTTGACTCTATCGGCTCTATCACCCTGTTTACATCATCTTATTCTAGTGGTGGTAGTTACTCGCTATTGGCCCTTGTCTAACTCGGGGCCTCTTAGGTGCTCTTATAGCTCTCAACCATATGTAAGGATCTTGGGGCATGTCCTAAAAATTCGAACTCTAGTGATATTATCTCCACCTAAAAATGCTTTGCCACACCTTGGAATTAATCCTCCAACCACATTGTCCTACGGATACACCGTAACTCTATTCCATTCTCGAGTCATCCTCCATAGTCATGATATGGCCTCATTTAATTACCTCGGGACCCATCCTATCTATCGCACACGAAGATATCGATGTCCATCCCTACTCTGTGAAAATTAATCCACCTCCTCACATATATCTTTGGCCTAGCCCACTCTCCTCGTGGACCTCCAACTAGTCTCAACACGGCTATATGCTCATAATCCCATACATGCAATAGTGTAGTGGCTCTTATCCCACCACCATGCTCATCGTGAGTAAATTAGTATAGATCTATATAAAGGTGGACTAACACACACTTTTCCCACGTGTATCTAGCACCCTACTCCTCTATCCACTGACATATATGATGTATCTTATACAAGATGCCTAAGTCTCCTCCCTCCAAGTGCTATATATGAAGCAATCACAAGCCGTGATGAACTTCCGCAAATGTGGGACCCCGGATCATAAGATAGCATCGGGAATGATATGGGGATCGATAGGTACTCGAGTCCCCTGTAAAATACCATCTAGTAGCTCACATATGTCTCTCCATATCCTCCAATGGCATCACTGTACCCTCTCTCCAATAACTAGCAACCATAATATGCAATACACATCCTCCAAAGTAACAGTCATCTCCCCCATAGGAAACCAAAATGTACATGTATCCGTGCACCACCTCTCACATAGTGTAGTCAATATAGGCATATTGTTGGGCACATCCCCCATCCATGTTATGTTTTGCAAGCCAACACAATCCATAACATCCCAATTGTCATCGATAAGACCAATCTAAGTATAGTACTCATATGACGCCCAACGCAGAACTCCCTCAAGTGAATATCCCTTTGTATACCATAAAAAAGTGACAAACATAGTGTTAGAACTCCTTATAAGTATAAATACACTCACTTATCACATTCATTTACATTAGAAATCTGATTTTTCATCATTATACACCAAATACACACATTCTAGACCAGAGCTCCCGGATGCAGGCGGGGTGCTCGGGGAGTAGAAACTAGCACCCAGATCGGGAGCTCCTATCCCAAGGATCACTATCGCCCTCACCATTCTTCTCCAGTTCTTAAATGTTGAGAGAATTACAAACATCAAATTTGAAAAAATTCAAACAGAAATGACTACTATATCATACATTTTTTGAAAATAAACATACATACCAACATGTGTATATAAACATACATACTATATCCTTACTTACTCGGACCTCAATTTTACAATCAAGAAAAATATAAATGCAATAAACAATCACTTTTTCATCTTACTATTTATAGTTACTTTTCACCAATCACTTTAATATGGTCATTATTTCAGGATTATTATTGAAACTAATACGAGCATGCAATTTTCATCGATCTTGAGCATTTCTTCTCCGATTTACATCTCTCTTGCAAAATTCTTTGTATAATTCCTCCATCCATCATACTATACACATTAAGCATTCATTATCTCTCCTCAATATTGTCTTCCATCCCATTCATACACATTTTTGGTGATGTATATCACTTTCTATCTATTTCGTGCTTACTTTTGGCTTAGCATTCGTTCTTCTAATCACTTCCCCTTTTACTGAAAAGGAGGCATATTTTGGGGTTATGATCTAATTTCCTTACATTACCATACAATTAATTAAAACTACCAATTCATCATTTTCAAACATTTACTAATTCATCACATGGCATTTCACCATTAATTCCCCTAATAACCTAATCTAGAGGCAAAAACATATAATTTTTCTCTACAAAATTTCATCACTTCCCCTAATGACCTAACTTGGGTGAAAAAGAATCTTTCTATGAGATTATTCACTAATTTATGTCAATTCCCCTAATGACCTAACCTAGGGGAAACTAGTGTAAAATATCTCTACCAACAACAAACCAATCAATCAACCAATCACTCAACACGTTTAAAGCTCTCAAAATCGAAATCATTATCATTCAATCAGTATAATATAAAACATATGACCTCTCGGATGACCTAACTTAGGATATTATATCTATTACTTTCCCAGAGAACCTAACTTGGGAAGTTATGTTACATATTGCACTTTCTTGGATAGATGACCTAAATTTGAAGCCATCACATTACGGTGACACCTATGGAATGGGAGCAAGAGTGATTTTCCTATACCGATTCTATATGGGTCAACTATTTGATCGAATTTATTTGGATCCAAAACCACAAGTGCTTGATTCGAGTCCTTATGCAATAGATAGATCTCGAGGATGTAGTTAGAGATTGGAGAATAATAAACTTTTCTCCCTACACTCTTCCTCTAGCGAGAAGATGCCCAAATCCTCCGTCTACTATTTGTCTACGCAAATTTCGTTTAGAAACTGATCACTCCCTACCCCATATCATCGTCATCACATGCATTCGTAAATAATCAATCATCCAACATTTCTATCATCACTATCATTTATTTCACTTCATCATGACATTATGTTGTTCACTAAATTTCATGGTTCAACACGTTGATCCATGGTTCATCATGCTATATATATTTATTTTGGCACCCTTTAAATACCACATCTACGTGTTCTACTATAGTATGGAATTCTCTATAACTTTCTCAAGTATGCATCTCTATCTACTTTATGTTACCAAGCTTTCCACTCACCAACATAAAGTGGGGGAAAATGTAGTCATAAAATCACACACTTATTATTACATTCATACCACCAAATATGTTGTTATATATATGGATCTTGCGTAATAAACTTATTCACTAATGACCCATGCCCCGGTCCTATTGTAAGTTAGTTGGTCATCATCATCATTTTTTTCGCATAGTTGTCGGTTTTTCACGATTCACAGGTTGTCTCTTAGGGAGTCTCAGGTGTCATTATTTTTTCATTTGTCGTATCTTGTATTTGACTAGGTACCTATGGTAGAACTAGGGGACACATGGGCACCCCAGGTCCTTATTTTAGGTTCCTAGTCCCAGAAGAACTTTGATCTAATTTGTTTTTATTGGGTTAGTCTTTATAATTTACCCTCTCTCTCCTAGGTACTAGTTGACATTTCAGTTCATTATTGTTGAAATTTGAGCAAGAGATCCCTATATAAACATAACATACTCATTATCTTATGGGTGGACTATTCACTACTAAGGGTTATCTATATAATAAGGTAAGGGACTACATTTGGGCATCATTACATAATGCACACTGCATAGAAAAGGGAAGTCTATTATATTCCATCCACCATTTTGCATTACATCTAGCTATTACCCCCTATTTCTACATCATTGGCGTTAGGGAACCCTAGGAACATCATTGCACACAAAAAGCACATAGAATTACATTGGGTCTAGAATGTTGTACAACATGTAGTTGTAAGTCACACCATTGTCGCGCTTAAGGTCTTTTTGACCCATTCATATGCATCATTCTTTTTTATGGGTTTGATGTTTTGTATGGGATTTTGTAGGTGAACATTCATTTTTTGTTTACAGTGCCATCAGTGAAGATATTGCGGAATTCATGTGATAAAGATCAAGACGTTATGAATATCTAACGACATTGTCGATTTATATCCTAAGCTATTCTACAGACTAGAGTGCCCATATTATAGACGGAGAGAGCCCATAGGCACCCCAATCCTTCTCCGGAGGCCTAGTCGGGTATATTTTCATCTACTTGAAATTTCTTGGGTTGTACCATCACACTCTATTTCATCCTCACATCATCTTGTTTAGTCCCGATACATAATGAGGTAAGTCATTTTTAGGTTAGTACCTTGTCCTTCCTATTTCATTTATTTAATTTTATTTAAATATCAAATAAAAATATTTAACATCAATATTTCAGTTTACATCAGTTATTACATTGTTGTACTTTCTTGGATTAAGGTAAATAGAATATATTATTTCATATTTTAGTTAGTCATTTTGGTGAACCCGTACTTCAGAATATTTTCCTAGGATCCGTATGAAACCCTAATTTCTAAGAATAGATCATCTTCTTCACCCATCATGTCTCATTTCGGTGTTAACCATATCTAGTAGAAGGTTTAAATTGCTAAGCTCATGGATCTCTATAGTAATCCTACTCATATTCTAGCTCATATCAAACAACTCTTAGATGGTAAATAATATGTTCTTACTTGCTTTGAATATTTTCCCATCTAAATTAATATTATTGAGGATCCGATAGCCTTCATTTGTTGTATACCTTGCTTTGAAACTACTAGTGATCCTCCTTCGATATTTCCAAGGAAATTTTAAATGATTCTCTTATTGATTACTTGTTTTGTATTTACAATCACTCACATGTGCATTCTAATTTTTCTTCTAGTCAAGCCACTATTATAGTTCCATTTCATGATTTTCCTACTTCTCATCTTTCATCACATGTTTATTCTCATACATCTTCATTTTATGTTGATGATCGTATTATAATATTCTTAGCAATATTCTCATATCTCGAATCTCTAGGAAATGTTGATGACATAATTGATAGCGATAGTTCTCATTATTTTCATATTGCCATGTGTGAATCTCCTATTCCATTATTACCTTCTCATGAGATTGGATCTAACTCCATGCATGAGTCACCTCCATCTATCACTTCTTCTCCTACCATTTCATCTCCTCTTATTGTATCATCTACACCCACTAGATCCTCTTCTCATATCAATGTATCTCCATCAGCCACCTCACCTATTAGGAATTGTTTCGATGATATTCCTACCATTACTATGGATATTCCATCTACATCTTCTCCTATAGCTTATTCATAATGTACTATTGGTGCGCCTTTAGCATCAGAATCTCCTTTTGCATCTCTCGATATTCCTATGATAACTCATAATGGAAAATTACAACCTCTTAATACATTATTTCCATCATCCACTATTCCTTCATAGGATATCATCTCTCTCATGTATTTTTAGGTCAATTACAAACTCAGGTTCAGTCTCTTACTCTAGACAATAGGGCTTACTATGCTTCTATTGATAACAACTCATTACATGGTAACCTTATTCCAAATAAGATTCATAATTTGGAATTACCTAAGGACTTTATAATGCCTACATTCACTTGCTTTGATGGTACTGGTGATCCTCATTCTCATCTTCTAGACTACCGCATGGCTATGGCCTCTTATTCTAATGATAGGCTATTACTTAAAGCTTTCCAATACAATATTATTGATGAGGTGTTACAATGGAACACTCATCTTCCCTTTGTGTCTAAAAGTACTTATTATGATATGGAGGATACTTTCTCTCTGTCATTTCATCCTTAACAATGGCCCTAAGGTCACTTACAATCGCATACCTACTTTACATCAAGGATCATCGGAACCAATTAAGTATTTTATATTACAATTTAATGCTTGTATGCATTAGCTATCATTCAAACCTCTTCACCTTGAAAAGTAATTCATTTTCTGTCACGGTTTGATTCTTGATCTCAAACAAATATTTAAATATGATACATGTGTGTCCTTCATTATTCTATGCTTTAAAGTCCTACTGCCTAGATCTAGATCTTCATTCGAGAAAATGTCATTAATCCTTCACATAAATATACTTCTATTATATCATCTACTCCTCCTCCGTCAAAATTTGTTGATCATCCTACATAGTCTCCACCTTTTCCTTACAAGCAAAGCAAACATGCTCAATCTACTCACCCACCACAAAGACAATCTTTCTCCTCTTCCATAACAAAGCTACTCCTCCTTCTTCTCTGCCTTTGTTGTGTGAGCCATTGTGTTTTCACCATCATGATAGACCTCATGATGTGCTGTTTACCTTACTTGAAAAGTGTCTAATTCTCTTACCGTACAACCAACATCATCTAAAGAATAGGCTACAATGTCAGCATGATCAACCATACTATAAATATCATCACATAAATGGCCATAGGGATGATGATTTTATTTCCCTTCATGCTAGATTGCAGCAATTAGAGAAAATGGAATCAACATCTTTGGATATCACTCACGTGAGTAGTCCATCTCTCCTCTACCTCATCAGCGAATCTATACTCCGGTTGAGTCCTCTTCACCATCAGGTTCTTAGTTCATAGTTCATCCATCACCGTCATATGTCACTCATGTGTGCTTTCCACCACATCCATCCATTTCTTCTCCATCACATCCACCGCATCTATTACATTCACACTATCCATCACATCATATTGATCCTTCAAATTATCTTTCATAGCCCTCTGTAGTTGCACATCCCACCACTGACTCCATATGACATTCGGTTTGGAAAATATTCAAACATTGCTTCCAACTCACATGCTTCCACCATTTCAAGCCACCTCGACCTTTAGTAGGTGATTCTTATCACCTTACCCCGATGATGAACTTGTGTTCTTATGGTTCCTACATGACTATTGAATGATTTATTCTAAGAACTCTGTCATCACGTGCTTTGTCATTTTATCTATCTCACTTAATCATTTCCCAATGATGCACTCTTACTTATGCAACTTATCCTTGATGGTTGAGGGGTCTTAACTAAATGAGACTCTAAATCTACACGTTGGGGGATCGTTAATCTTCCCCTCCTAGTTTTATCATACGAACATTTTATGATCACATCACAAAAAGTTACTTTTGCAATCATACATTATATATTTTCATATCTATTCTACTATCAACATTTCATTTAATATATCAATCGCATCACATTTGTTATCTATCATCATTCATATTCCACATTGTGTTTTTAATTATCAACATCATAGTGTAACTTTACAACAATTAAAACTAACTATATATAAATACATCACATACATTCCAACACTAATTACTAAATCATACATCATCAATCACATTGCAATATCAATAGACAACAAAATACACTCATAATATAACAATAACATGTGTCCATACATATATAGCGAATACAATCATCATTTCAAAAACATTTCATCATTGAGGGACAACTTCTATACATCACATACGCTACTACAAGTCAAATCTCATCATCACTATCACTCTTAGTTACCGTAAGGTCTCTTGAACTATATGCCTCCATTTCAATGTAGTGCCACTATTCACGGACTTGATACCTCTTGATCTACTTTCACAATAAGGTAATCTTCATAGATTTCTCAAAAAATTGATGCTACAAATCCACGTATCATGTAAACACATCCTACACCAAGGGACCACCACTTTCTACCTCTCGGGATCGTCGAGTCTCCTTTTTGTGCTTCATCCATCTCACCTATCAACAAAATACATGTCATTGATGTTATGGCTACTGGCTTAAATAAATGGTCATGCGTACCACTATATCATCTATTCACTCAATTACATTAGCCGGTATGTTCCATGTCACTATGCAGATGGAAGTGTCTCAATATCAGTGCCAATACCCATCTCCTACAAAACAAATAACACAATGCATTATAAAACCATCACTATCACATAGACCAACAAAAAAATACACAACATAGCTATCTTTAGACACTTACCTTCAACCAAATTCGTTGTTACATTATCGGGTGCATTGTCTTTGCCCTCTCCTCCTCCTCCATGTGGTAACCCCATTGGACTCGCAAATAATGGGAATACAAATACCAACATACACAGTACTCCTCCATAAAACCCATATCATCGATTCTATTGGCTATATTATCGCGTCTTCCTCATCTAGCCCACTGGTTGTACTACTTACTCTATTATTGGCCCCTGGTCTAGCTCTAGCCCTCTTACGTGCTCGATAGCTCGAACCATATATAAGGCTGGGGGCACGTCCCGATCCATGCCAAACTTTTTTGATACTCTTTCCACCTAAAAATATTGGCCACACCTAGGAATCGATCCTCTAACCACGGTCCTACGAGATACACCACAACTCTATAGCATCCTTGGGCTATCCTCCATAGTTGCGATATAACTTCCTTGTAAATACCTCAAGACCCATCCTATCTATCAATAAGATGTAGATATCTGTTTCCATCCTACGTCCATGAATATTATTCCACATCCTCACATATATCTCTCGGCCTAGCCCATTCTCCTCATGGACCTCCTCACGGTATCAACACGGCTATATAGTCATAAGCCCATACATGCAATAGTGTATTGGCTCTAATCCCACCTCCATTATCATTATGAGTAAATCAAGTATATATCTCTCGTAAAGGTGAGCCAACACACACCATGCCCATAAGTATCTATTACCCTCGTCCTCTATCCAATGACATATATCATGCATCTTATACATGATGCTTACGCCTCCTCCATCCTTTGCTATAGACGAAGTAATCACAATCTGTTATGAAATTCTACAAACGTGGAACCCCGATCATAAGATAACATCACGAATGATATGGGCCTCAAAAGGTACTTGAGTCCTCCAAAAATACAATTTAGCAACTCACATATGTCTCTCCATATCCTCCAACAACATCACCTATACCCTCACTCCAACAACCGGCAATTGTAATATATGACACACATCCTCCTAAGTAATAGTCATCTCCCTTGTAGGCATCCAAATGTAAATTTATTTTCTCACCAACTCTCACATAGTGCGCAAGTCAACATAGGCATATTATGTGGCACATCCCTCATTTGTGTTATGTGTCATAGGCCAACATAATCAATAACATCCCAATCAACAATTGACAGGCCCAATCCAAGCAAAATACTAATCGCGTCCACCACGAAACTCCCTCGAGTGAATATCACTCTTCACACCATAGAACAATGAAAAACATAGTGTTAGAACTCCTTATAAGTACAAATATGCTCACTTATCACATTTGGTTACATTAGAAATATGATTTTTCATAACTATACATCAAATGCAAACCTTCAGGACAAGGCACCTAGATGCGGGATCAGGGCACCCAAGAGAAAGACACTAGTACACTGGATTTGGGGGATTTTGTCCCGGGGTCACTAACACCCTCACCATTCTTGCCCACGTCTCAAACTCGATAAGATTACAAACCTAAAATTTGTGAAAATTCAAACATAAATGACTACTACATCATACATTTTTCAAAAATCAACATACATACCAACTCCACGGTCATATGTGATGCTACGGTGCTCGCCACCATCTCAAAATGGCTAGATCGCGCTGCTCTCACTTGTAGCATCCTTACTTACGCAGAGCTCAATTTTACAATCACAAAAAAGAAAAATGAAGTAACTAATCACTTTTTCATCTTACTATTTATAGTTACTTTTCACCAATCACTTTACTATGGTCATTATTTCATGCTTATTCTCACAACTAATACACACCATGTAATTTTCATCATATCTTGAGCATTTCTACTCTGATTTACACCTCATTTGTGGAATTATTTTCAGAATTCTACTTGACCAACATACTATACATATCACGTGTGCATTATTTCTCCTCATCATTTTCTTCCGTCAATTCGAAACATTTTTAGTGATTTCGATCACTTTCTATCTATTTTCTACTTACTTTAAGTTTAGCGTTAATTCTTCTAATCACTTATATTTTCAATGAAAGGGGGCATATCATTTGGATTATCCTATAATTCACCTTAAATTACCATGTGATCAATAAACACTACCAACACGTCATTTTCAAATATTTACTAGTTCATTGTGTAACATTTCACCATTAATTCCCCCTAATAACCTAATCGAGGGCCAAAAACATATAATTTTCCTATGCAACATTTCATCGGTTCCCCTAATGACCTAAATTGGGGAAAAATCATATTTCTATGTGATTATTCACTAATTTCTATCAATTTCCCCCTAATGACCTAACCTAGGGGCAACTAGTATAAAATATTTGTATAAGTAGCCAACCAACCAATCAATCAATCAATGCGTTTAAATATCTATCAATCAAAATCATTATCATTTAATAAATACAATATAACACATGCATCCTCCCAGATGACCTAACTTTAGAGATTATATCTATTACTTTCCTAGATAACCTAACTTGGGAAGTTATGCTACATTTTATGTTTGTTTCTAGATGACCTTACTTTGAAGCCATCATACATTTCCTATTTTATTCCAGATGACCTTACTTTAAAGCCATCACATTATGACGACACCCATGGAGTGGGGTCAAATGTGCCTTTCTTATACCACTCCTATATGAGTCAACTATTTGATCAAAATTATTTGGATCCAAAACCAAAAACACATGATCTGAGTTCATCTGTGGCGGCTAGATATTGAGGATATAGTTAGAGATTGGATAATAACACACTTTTCTCCGTACCTCCTCCTCCTATTGTGGTAAGACACCCAAATCCTCCAGTTGATTATTTTTATACACACATTTGAGTCGGTGGAATCGATCACTACCTACCCCATCTCATCATCATCACTTGCATTAAAAATCCAACAATCATCCAAAATTTATATCATGACTCTCATTTATTACACTTCATCATGACATTACACTTTTTCTACATTACATGGATCAACATGTTGATCCATGGTTTGGCACGCTATATGGTTATTTCGTCATGCTTTTACTACCACGCCTACATGTTCTACTACTGGCATGAGCTTCTCTAGACTTTTCTCGGGTATGTGTCTCTATCTTTTTTATGTTACCAAGCTTTCCTCTCACCAACATAAAGTCGGGGAAAATTTAGTCACAAAATCAAGAACTTATTATTACATTTATACCATCAAATATGTTGTTTTATATATGGATCTTGCATGATAAAATTATTCACTAATGACCCATCCCCTATTCCTATCGTCAGTTATTTGGTCTTCATCATCATTTGTCTTTATGAGTCATCAATTATTTACATAGTTTTGTGGTAAATGCATCTGTCAAGGATTCTCAAGTGTTGTTATTTGGTCATTTGTCATCTCTAGTCTTTGACTAGGGTGCCTAAGGTAGAACTAGGGAGCCCATGGGTGCCCCAATCCTTATCTTAGGAGCCCTGGTCCCAGAAGCACTTAGATCTAATTTATTTTTTCGATGTCAGTCTTTATCATTTTCTCTCTCATTCCCCTAGGTACTAATCATCATGTCAGGTCATTAGTGTCGAAATTTGAGCAAGAGATCCCTATACAAACATAGCAAACTCACGATCTTATGGAAGGACTATTTACTACTAAGGGATAGCTATCTACTAAGGCAAGGGACTACATTTGGGCATAATTACATCACACATACCGCATAAGAAATGGAAGTCTATTCTATTCCATCCACCATTTTGCATTACATCTAACTATTGCCCCCTATTTTTGCATCATTGATGCTAGGGAACCTTAGGCACATAATTACACACAAAAAGAACACAAAACATCATTGGGTCTTGAATGTAGTGTAGCTCTTAGTTGTAAGTCTACCATTGTGGCCTCTAAGGTCAATCTAACCCCTTCATATGTATCTTTCTTTTTAGTTGTTTGATGATTTGTAGGGGTTTTGTAGGTGAATACTCATTACAGGTTTGTAGTGCCATCAATGAAGATATTTCTACATTCATGAAAAAAATATCAAGACTTTGCTAAGATCTAGCGATAATGCCAAATTCAGGTCTGAGTTGTTCTAGCAGACCATGTTGCCTATCTACAAACAAACTAGGGCGCCCATAGGCACCCTAGTCTAGGTATATCTTCATATGTTGCAATTTCCTAGGTTAAACCATCACACTCTACTCTGTTTTCACATCATCCTATTCATTCTCGATACACAATGAGGAAATTAATTTTCGAGTTAGTACTTTATTCTTCCTTTTTCATTTATTTCGTTTCATTTAAATATCAAATAAAAATATTTAGCATCGTATTTCATTTTACATCAGTTATTACAATGTTTTAATCACTTAGATTAACTTAAATAGAACATATTATTTCATATTTTAGTTAATGAAGGAGGAAAATCTTTCTTCTACTCCTATAGAAAAATTTTCTCTCCTAAGTTTTGAATTGAGCTTGGGAACTAATTACCCTCCTCTTGTTTCAATGGAGTTTCAAAATCACATGGATACAGAGACAAATGAGTTATTGGGAAAGGATGATTTTCCAGTGACAGTGGAGGTTGGTGTGAATGATTGTTGAGGGATCTGTTAAATAGGAACCTGACTTCCTCTCTTGCACTATAGTTTCATCGATCTATCTATCTGGCCATACCATTAAATAACTTCACGATGACACACTCTTTCTTTACGGTTCATTCTTGACTACTGACGGGTCTTATATAAATTAACTTTATCATTTATACACTAGGGGAAATCACTATTCCCGCTTGTCTTCATCATACTAACATACACTTTTCTACACTATTACAACCATCTCATACTTTTACACATTATTCATTTTTACTTTATCGGTTAGCATAAATTTATTCTGCATACAATAAATGTTTTCACAATCACATTACATACATAATATATCATCATATACACTATATAATCATTCATCTATCTATAATCACATTACTCAATATCAATAACTACCCATTACAAATCAATTCAACAAATACAAACAATATTCAACACATCACACATCACATGCATATCAACAATAATCAATGCATCATACATCAAGATACAAGTCCCAATCATCACATCATCACATCAATAAACATCAAATACAATGATCATATGCCAATAAGTCCATATATATATATATATATATATATATATATATATACACACACACACATGTATATCGTTCACAATCATAGTAAAGAAACATATCATCACTAAGGGAAACTCCCCTACATCGATGCATCAGTCCATTTCATATCCCATCATCGCTATCATTATCTACCTTTGTGAGAGCTCTAGAACTATAATCTTTACTACTCACCCTACGCCACCGAGCATGGCCCCTATATCTCTCCACTTGCCTCCGTAATAATGTCACCTCGGTTTATTGCTCGGTGAAGTGACCATGTAACTCGATGAACCATACAAATACATCTTGTGCTAGAGGACCGACACTAGTCACCTATCTGTCTAGATGTATCTCCTCGCATGCCTCATCCTTCTCTCCCACTAGCATGGTACGAGATCATTTTTGTTATCGCCACTAGCTTGAATAAATGGGCATGCTCTTCCGCGATAGCATCCACATGCTTTAGTATCTCCACCATGAGTACATCGGTGGGCACATTCCATATCAATGTGTGGATAGATGTGTCCACAATCGAAAACCATTACGCATCACCTACATCCATAGAACACCACATTAGACAACAATGATAATTACGCAACCAGATAACCAATCATAAACATAACTATGTAAATACTCGCACTTTGATATTGCTATCTCTAAGCTATTGAGGGCACATGCTTACCACTCTACTCCTCCTCCTGGCCATGCTTTTTCCACATCTACAAATATTGGAAACAAAAATACCCACCGATGTGACACCCACCATGCACGATATGCCTCTGTACACCCTATGTCATCCACATCTATCAAATCTATTACCACGTCAACCTCGTCTAGCCCAAAAGTACAAGCTACGCTCATTCAGCCCAGGTCTAGCTCTAGCTCTCTTCAATGCCCTAATGGATCTCACCCATACATATGGATTTTGGGGCACATCTTGGGCCATACCAAACTTTTGTGACACACACTCCACCTAAAATAACTCAGTCACCCCTAGAAATTGATCCTCTAGCCTCATATTCCATCGAACACATCGTATGTCTACTACATCCTCTTGTCATCCTCTATAGTCTCGATATGGCCTCAATATCATGGTCTCTTAGACCATATGATCTAACATCACTCTATATCTTTATTTATCCATTGTCCTACCATGAACGCCTACCCATCTCCCAACAAATATATCTTCCCTAGCCCGATCTCCTCATGGTCCACCAACTAGCCTCAGTACTATAATATGTTCATAGGCTCATACATGTAATAATGTAGTGCTATGATGTGAGCATGTTTTCATATTTGGAAGTGTTGAAGGCGTACACTAAAAGTACTATACATTATCCATACTTTTCTTGCCGGAAGAAACATATATCGAGAAACGTGTTCTTCTCATATGGTCGATTTTTTACCCATAGGTTTATGGGGTGGTTTTGGCCCATGGTTTTGGTACCCATGGTATCGTAAAACTATTTAAGCATTTGCCTATTTATATCATTTTTTGCAAATGGTAGGGTTGATGTAACATTACAAATGTGTGTGAGTTCAAGTGCGAATTCGGAGATTTTGTTGAGCTTATCTCCAAACAGATATGGGTACTATATTGAGAGAAAGAGATGGTCTATAATAAAAATACGAGCAAGTGATTCTTGGTGGGCATAGCCCAAATTGGGTGAACCACGTTAAATATTCTTTTGTGTTGTGTTCTGTTATTTTATGCACTTTACTTTCAAATCTTTTATATTATTCTACATATTAGTTTCTACTATTGTGATTGTGTGCGGGATTATTCGCATATTATATCCCTTATTTCCTAACAATTTGTATCGAGCTTGGTTTGGGTTGTTGAAGTGTTGAATCATAGGGAAATTTTTAACTTGAGTGGGAGATATGGAAGATGATGGAAAATCAAAGGTTGATAAATTCAATGGACATAATTGTAGTCTTTAGAAGATGGAGATGGAATATTACATTTATCATAAGGATCCTTATATTCCACTGACTGAGAAAGGGATAAAACCCTCGAGCATGACGGATGTAGAGTGGGATTTTCTGGATAGGAAGGCACTTGGAATAATTTGGATATGTATTGCATCTTCAGTATTATTTAATGTTTCAAAGGAATAGACTACAAAAGAACTTATGGATGCATTAGGAAGTTATATGAAAAACCTGTTATCTAATTTTGCCCCTCAAGAAAAATTGATCAAACACCACCTTGCATATGAGACGTAGAGAAGTTGGTTTAGTCGTGCGAGCTCACATTTGATCCCAAAAATTAAGTATCGGGTGAGCTCAATGATGGAGGAGCAAGGTCAAGAAATGAGGCCAAACAATGTTAAAGGAGATCAAATCTCAACAGGTGAAAAATGGAAAAAGGAAGTGTTCACTCGAGACCCCTGAATCAACTAAGTATAAGAGAGTCGCAGAAGCCCCACGTGTCTCGATGGCGTACCTTCAAAGGTCAAGTCTAAAATGGGTCTCTGGATGAGCATTAGTCCTGCACGTGTCAGGTTCGAGACATAGTGCTCCGCCAAATGGGAGGGACTTAGTGAAACATAAAGGAAAAGAACAAGCCGACAAACGAGGCCAAGTGTCCAATTGGCGTAACTTCAAGAATGAAAGGAGGGGCTTAAACCTTAAGATGCAAAAGGTTGCCACGTGGATCTTACATGGATAGACTCTTTTAAATATTGTGAGCCCGCATTAAACACCGGACCCTGATCTTCAGATAGCCATATCTTTCAACTGGAAGCTCGATTTGAGTGGGAAAGGACTTTTTGGAAAGCTCTCAATGTCTGCTACTCACCCACCACCATTAATGAATAATTTTAAATTAAATACAACCATTTTTTAGGTTTTTAGGATTCTCACCTACCATTATAATGGTCTTCCTTTCTTGCCCAACAAGGAACATTGATGAAGGCACGGGTTGTGTCATAGAACCCATGAATTTTGGAGGTGGACTTATTTCATTTTTAGGGCGGTTAGAGTAGGTGAACTCAATGCATTTTTCTGGGTGGTTCAAGTAGGATTTTGAATTCTTATTTCTCTCTCTCTCTTATTTTTCCTATATATTGTAAGGAGGGGCAATTTTCTAAAGGTTAGACACTCTTTCTTTGCACCCTCCCTTCTTCTCGTCTTTGCAGTGAATTTGTGGAGGTTTCAAGCCTCCCATTTAGATTGTAATACAAATCTTTCCTCTTGGCCATTGTAGTACACTGTATCAACTCTAGAGCAATAATGCATGTCTGTGGATGATTTTCAACCCTCTCTTGCATTCATTGCCTCCTTCCTGATCTCTCATCACAGTCTTGGTTATCTTTGCATGGTAGTTGTATTATTTTTTTTAGGTTTGTGTTTATTGCAAAGCAGGTGTTCATCATTCCTTTGGTGCATCACCCTTGTTATTCTAGGTTTTATTTCTTGCATCTCCTTAACCCTGTCTCCTTGGCAAGTTAGAGTAGGTTTTAGAATAGATCCTCTGCAATATGAATGTGTGCACCTGAACAGAGGAATAGGAACCAGCCTTCATCCGGAGATCTCTCTCGATTTGTAAAGTCCCACACTTTGAGATATGCTCCATGTTATGCAATCACACTGTGAGTCTCAACCCATCAAGTTACAGACTTCAGGGGTGTTGTGATTACACATCAACAAAACCATCTTCCTCTAACAAGATATTTTTATGAAATTTTTTTAATATGAAGATTTCTCATAATAGTTTAGTAGTAGATCATTTGAATGATTTTAACATGGTTGTGAATATGCTAGCTTTGTTACAATATGATTTGATGAAGAAGTTAGGGCTTTATTAATTATGTACTCTTTACCAGAGAGTCAAAATAGCTTGGTAATGGCAAGAAGAAAATTGATTCCATCTAACTCAAAGTTCAAGTTTGAGGATTTTTTTATGGGTGATTCTAAACAATGAAATGTGAATAAAATGATCTCGGGAAATCATCTAATTTAGGGAAGTATTTGATAGTGGAAACTAGATGGAGGTAGAAGAATAGAGGAAGCCGTGGAAAATCGTAAGACAGGGGCTAGGTAAAAAACCAAAAGCAAGATGTTATGCTTGGCACTATGGAAAGTCTAGGAATGCAAAGAAGTATTATTGGGAGCTTTGCGATAAGAAGAAACAACAGAAGGAAAACAAGGAGGAAAATGTGGAAATGGGTAATGAATGTCAAGATGCTTTGATTCTTTATTTGCATAATATTGTTGAATCTTGGGTTTTAGATTCGGGGCTTCTTTCCATGCTACTACGCATAGGCATTATTTTGTTGATTATGTTGAAGGGGATTTTGGGCATGTTTTTCGGTGTTGATGAGCCTTGCAACATAGTTGGAAAAGGTTCTTCTCATGTTAAGATGCAGAATGGGAATACATTTCTATTGAAGGATGTTAGACATATGCCTACATTAAGATGAAATTTGATATTGGCGGGAAATGAGGAAGTTATGGTTGTCTTATGATATTTACAACGGACTCTTAGAAGGTTACCAAGGGTGCTCTTATGGTGGCAAGATGTAAGAAGGTTGGAACCTTGTATTTAACCAATGATAGTACTAATGTTTGTAATGTTGTGGCTTGACGTAGACACAACATCGTCGCACTATAGGCTCAGTCATATGAGCCATAAGGGCATGGAGATAATAAAGAAGAATTTGCCTAGACATACAAAAAGACATTTGGAGTTGTGTGAGAACTGCGTATATGAGAAATAGAAGTGAGTAAGTTTTCTTAGTGTTGGACCAACGAAGAAAGAGAGTAAGTTAGAGTTGGTACTTTCCGATGTGTGGGGTAGCTTCGGTATCATCTCCGGGGCATTCAAATTATTATTTTACTTTTATTGATGATGCTGATAAGGAAAGTTTGGTTATATTGTATTATAAATAAATCGATGTATTTCAAAATTTTATTAAATCAAAATCCTTGGTAGAGAATGAAATAGGTCTTAAGCTAAAATGTCTCAAAGTTAGATAATGGAGGGAGTATTACAATAATGAGTTTGATGATTATTGTTCTAAGAATGGAATTTGCAGGAAAACGATGGTTCCAAGAACTCCGTAGCAAAATGGGGTGTCAAAAAGGATGAACATGAAAATAATGGACAAGACTAGGAGCATGAGGTTACATATACGACTACCTCTTTATTTTTGGGAAAAAGCGGTGAGAATAATTGTGTACATGATAAACAGAGGACCCTTAAGTGCTTTGGATACGAGGAGGATTGGTTTTGGAAGAAATTTGATTACTAATTTCTTAGAGTCTTTAGATGTGAGGTATTTATTCATATTGACAAGGATGATAAGACTAAGCTAGAGGTTAAATCAGAAAAATGCACTTTCATTGGTTATGGTGGTGATGACTTTGGATTTAAATGCTTTGGAATATTAAGGACAAGAAATTCATTCAATCTAGGGATGTGGTATTTAATGAGAAAGTTATATATATGCAATAGTTGTAGGAAAACAGGAAGAATCCAAGAAAGAATATGCATTGGGAGAGGATCTTCTAGATGGGAAAGTGACACGTGAACTAGTTCAAGAAAATACTCAAAAAAAACCATAAATTCCTATATTGAGGAGGTCTTCTAGGGTAAGAAGAGAACCTAAGCATTTTCTCCTTCTCTTTGTTATTTATTACTCACTGATAATAGAGAGCCAAAGATCTTTGACGAAACAATGTAAGTATATGCCAGGAATAAGTGGGAGCAAGCCATGAATGAGGAGCATCAATCTCTCATGGAGAAGACTTTGGATTTGGTGAAGCTACTTGAAGGTGAAATAGCATTCCGAACAAGTGGGTGTACAAATTTAAAGAGAAATAAGGAAAGAAAAGATACAAGGCCTAGTTGGTGGTCAAGGGGGTTACATAGAAAAAGGTGTAGATTTTTATGATATTTATTCTCTTGTAGTAAAAATGACTTCTATTAGAACTATTCTTGGAATAGTTGCAACATAAGACTTGCACCTAGAGCACCTAGATGTATAGAATTCATTTATCCATGGTGATTGTGATGAGGATCTATAAACGCAACAACCAAAAGGATATGATTTCAAAGGTAAAGAGGAGATGGTGTGCAAACCGAAGAAGATCTTGTATGTCTGAAACAAGATCCATGTCAATCGTATAATAAATTTGATAGCTTAATGATGGATCAAGGTTATATTCGATGCCATTCTAACCATTGCTTATATAAAAAGACATTTCAAGATGTAATTTATATTTTCATGTGTTTGTATGTGAATGACATGTTGGTTGTAGGAAAAACATGCAGGAAACAAAAGTAATCAAGAAGTAGCTAAGCAACTCCTTTGATATGAAGGATTTGGGGGAAGCAAAGAAATCCTTGGTATGAGAATATCCAAGGATAGGAAAGAATGAAATCTTACTTTATCTCGGAAGAGTACATTAAGAAGGTATTTGAGAGGTTTAATATGTAAGATACTAAACCGGTTGGGACTCCTTTGGCGAGGCCATTTCAAGTTATCAAAGGTTTTGTGTCCCAAGACAAAGAAGGAAAGAAACCAAATGTCCAATGTAACTCACTCAACAGCAATTGACAATTTGATGTATAACATGGTGTGCAATACGCCTAATATTACACATACACTGGGAGCAAGTAAGTAGATTTATGACTGATCCAGGTAAATATCATTGGAAATCAATAAAGTGGATCCTTCGGTACTTGAGAGGGACCACGGGGAAAGTTTTTTGCTGAGTGGATCAAACACCACTTTTCATGGTTATGTCGATTCGAGACATGACGGTAGATGTAGACAATAAGAAGAGAAAAATAGGTTATATATACACCGTAGGTGGGAAAACAGTGAGATGGATTTCATGACTATAAATTTGGTGGATTTTTCAGCCACAGAGGCTGAGTATGTTGCTACCATAGACACAAACAAAAAATGAATTGGTTACAATAATTTCTTGAGGAGCTGGGGTATAAGCATGAGGAAAGGAAGCTGCATAGTGATAGTCAGAGTGTTATTCACTTAGTTAAGAACTCGCTTTCCGATCTAGCACAAAGCATATATAGTTAAGGTACCATTTTATTAGGACAATTTAGGAGGAAAAGAAGTTGAAGCTAAAAAAGATTCATACTAGTCATAATCCTATAGACATGATGACTAAGGTGGTCACAAGGGAGAAACTGAAGATGTGTTCAGCTTTGGTTGGTCTTCACGAATGACACTAAAGGGTTGAGAATCTTTCTAAGAGGAAAAATAGGCTCCAAGTGGGATATTGTTATGTTGTGGAGCTTTTTTTCATGTGTGGAAGTGTTGAAGATTGTACACTGTCCACAATTTTCTCACTAGCGTTCAAAGCCGACTTTGGGCCTCAAAAAACATGCCTAGTATCTCGGGAAATGTAATGTTCTCATATGGGTAAGATTTTTACCCATAGGTTTATGGGGTGGTTGTTTCCCATGATTTTAGTACCCATGGTATTTTAAAACTGCTTAAGAAGTTTCCTATTTATTTGATTTTTGCATATGGTAGGGTTGATGTAACATTGCAAATATGTGTGAGTTCTAGTGTGAATTCAGGATATTTTTTTGAGCATAGATCCAAATATATTTGGTTCTTGTATTGATAGAAAGAGGTGGCTTGTAATAAAAATCGAGCAAGTGATTCTTGGTGGCGTAGCCCAAATTGGGTTAACCATATTAAATAATGTCTCTATGTTGTGTTCTTGTGTTTTCTACACTTTTATTTTAGATCTATGATATTATTCTACATATTAGTTTCTACTATTGCGATTCTTTGTGGGATTGTTCCACATATTTTGTACCTTATTTCCTAACATGTGGTAGCTTTAATACCACCTTTATGTTGATCCTATGTAGCTTTGTATAGATCCCTACACCTATGGGACAATACACATCGTTCATGACATACTTCATGCTCTCCTCCTCTATCCGATGACATGTGTCATGCATATATATAGAAGATGCCTACCCCACCATCCTCCACCGCAATCGACGAAGCAATCACCAGGCAATAAACTTCCACAATCATGGAAACCCTGATCTCATAATAGCATCCATGTTAATATGGACCTCATTATGAACTTGGGTCCCAGTAAAATATCACCTATCGGCCCTCATCATCCTCTTTGCATCATCCATGGCCATCACCTGAACCCTCTCCCATATAATAGGAAATCATATTATGTGATACACATATTCTAGAGTCACTGCCATCTCCCCTTTAGGTAGCCAAAAGGTACAAGTATCTACACACCATCTCTTGCATAAAGCTATAATCATAGGAATATTATGGGGCACATCCCCATCCTCTCTATGTGCCATAAATCAGCATGGTCTAGAACATCCCACTCATCGTTTGACAACCCTTATCCTAGCAATGTACTCAAGTACCAGCCATTGTGAAACTCTCTCGAATGGATGTCCCTCTACACACCACAAAACAACAACAAACATGGTGTTAAAACATCATAAATATGAAAATACACCTACCTATAACATCAACACACATCAATTTTCACATCTACATCACTCTGGGCTCAACCCAAGCTTTCTAGGATGCCAACACCTAGAAGTAGGACCGAGGCACCAGGAGAAGGTCACTAGCGCCCATTCCCTGGGTGCTAGTTTCTGAGGATAAGTAGTGCCTTCATCACTCTTGTCTAGGTCAAAAACACGAAGAAAATAAAAAATAAAAAAAAATTGTGAAAATTCATCAAGAGTGACTCATATCAGCACATTTTTGAATAACATCATACTTACTAGTTTTGTTGGCTTATGTGATGTCACGGTTGCCACCACCATTTCAAATCGACTCAATCATGATGTTCTCACTTGATGCATCTTCACACACACAGATCTCACAATCACACTAGTGAAATAATCAAATGAATTACCTATTCACTTTTTCACATTACTATTTATAGTAACTCTTCATTACCTACCTTACTATAGTCATTATTTACGATCATCCTCTTAACTAATACACATCGCATGATTTCACTCATATCTTGAGCATAATTACTATGATTTCTATCTTGTTCTTGTCGTTCTCTTTATAATTCTTCCTACTACCGTATCGTACACATTTCACACATAATATTTCTCCTTGACATCATTTCCATTTGATATACACACACTTTTACAATATCTATCATAACATTCTTCATTACATCATTATGCACTTACTTTTGGCTCAACATTCATTCTCATTATCACTCCCCCTTTTTCCAAAAGAGGGGCATACAATTGGGGTCATCTTATAATTCCCCTTACACCATTACACGATCAATCTACATTTCTAACCCATCATTATCAAACATTTTCTCATACACCATGTGACATTTCACATCACTTTCTAGTGATTCCCCCTAATGACCTAACTTGGGGGCAATAGGCGTAAAATATCTCCATGATTAGTCAATCAATCAATCAAGTACAATAACACGAGATCTTCCATTATTCAATCAATTGACACAACACAATGTATTTATCCTCCCAGATGACCTAACTTGGTATTTATATCACCACTTTCCTAAATGACCTAACATGGGAAGTTATTCTACATTTTGTGACTTCTTATATATGACCTAACTTGGAAGCCACGACACACTTATTACGGTCACCCATGGAGTGGGGGAAATGAGGCATTATTTCCTTTCCTATAATCCTCCTATATGGGTTATCGTGTTTAGTAAAAATGGGTCCAAAGTGTACAAAATTTTGTCTTTGTCCATCTGTAGTGGCTAGATCTTTTGAGGATGTAGTTAAAGTTGGAGGGTAAAACTAGACCTCTCTCCCTACACTCTTCCTTTGGTGGTAGGACACCCAAATCCTCAATTTTCACACACACACAATCGGGTTGGGAACTAATCACTCCCTACCCCATCACATCTCCATGAATGAAAAAAAAAAAATCCAATCATTCAACACCACAATCATCAATCTCACTTAGTGCTCCTCATAATGGTCCCACGTCTCTCATTATGCCGCATAGATCAACACACTAATCCATGGTTTGCCATGCTATGTGTTCTCACTCGGCACATACTTCTACCACATTTGTACATACTTCTACAACATGGGCTTCTCTCGAAATTCTCTCAGGTATGCATCTCTATCTACTTTATGTTACCAAGATTTATGTCACCAACATAAAGTGGGGAAAAATGTAAACACAAAATCACACACTTACTACTACTATCTATTGTACCACCAAGTATGTTGTTTTATATATGGATATTGCGTAAGAACATTATTCACTAATGACCCATTCCATAGTCCATCTACTTGTCTTGTTGGTCCTTATTGATTTTATCTTTCATACTTATCACTCATACACCCGACATTGTCGGGAATAGGAGCCTTGTCTATCAGTCCTCACTCATTTGTCATCACTTATCCTTGGACATAGCACCTAGGACTAGAAACTAGCCCCGTGCACTCATGTCCATCACGGGTGCTCATGTTCTTTTTATGTTTGATCTTATTTTTGACATTTGAGGTTGGTCTTTTTAGTTTTCCCTCTCATATCCCGAGGTACTATTTAGCATGGTGGGTCATTAGTTATCATAATAAGGGTAAATAATTATTATCAAGGGCTAGTTATCTACATACATCAAGGGACTGCATTTGTGCACATTATTCTACATACGACTACATAGGAAGGGGAGTTCAATCTATTCCATCAACACATTTTCCTTTTATCTAACTACCATCTGCTATCTTAGCATCATTGGTGTGAGGGTGACCTATGACCACTATTGTAGACACAAGCACATATACATGCATTAGGTCTAAGATGTAGTGCATCACTCATTCGTAAGTTCACCATTATGATAGTTGAGGATAGTCCAAGCCCTTAATTTGCCTCTTTTTTTTGTAGAATTTGATGTCTTTTTAGGGTTTTACGAGAGAATATTATAGTACGGATACCTTGGATATCCAAGTGCGACGTCTGGTGTGAAAAAAGGTGAACAAGTGCAAAGCCCTAACGACCATATCGAACTAGGTTCGACTGTTTCCGCAGATCCAGGAACTAAGAAATATGTCTAGGGCACTGCAAGAACCTTTGTCCCTCTCGAGGAACCCTAGTCCAGCTAATCCCACCTCTACTATATATTTTTGTGGTTCATTGTGATGGTCTGTGCTTCTGTTTCATCATATTTTCTAGTCCAGACTCACTACGGGATAAGCGAAATTAAGATAAGTACCTTACCCCTCTCATTTCCTTTCATAGTTAAAATTAAATAAATTGTTTAGCATTTATATTTCATTGTATATCATTTGTAGCAGATCTTTACACTCAAACTTTAATAAAATATACATATTTAATTGAATCAGGAAAAATTTACTTGGAGAGGGATCGGTTGTGGGGGGATTAGATCGACATACAAATTGAAGCTACAGAGTGCGGCTCATTTCGCTTAGACATTTTATCTTGGGTCAGTTAGGACAAGTCACAACTCACTTATGGACCCACCTAACTTGGTTCACAACTCACCCCAATGAAGCTTTCCCAACTCGATGTAGAGCTCTCCTAGCTTTATTCCCAACTTGCCCGGGTAGCTCAACTCACCTACAGAAACTTTAACTTTCTCAACTCTCCCTAACCACTGGGGCACTTCTGAAGCTAAAGAACCCTTTATTCTGGAAAAAAAAAATGCTTTACTTTACGTTTTTCCTTGATTGTAAAAAAACTTCCTAGTGGAGGAGGCAAAGGTTTCAGGTGACTCCTCTCTTCCAAGAGCAATTTTTTTTTTTACAAACTATAGGAAATAAATTGCAAAACCTTCTAAAGAGCTTTGTAGAGCGTGGGATGCGGGTATAGGGTTGGTAAGATGCAATAGGTCAATGTTCGGCTCTCAAAAGCCTCCTATCTCATTTGGAGTCTCTCCTACACTTTTGAGATGTATCATGTCCCGCTCGATACCAAATGTAAATTATAAATATGGGCAAAAGCATGGATTATTGTATTGATCAAATAATCTAGTTACGAAAATGGAAAAGCTACAATATATATATAGATATTACACAACAATTCCCAAAACCATATTTGTTTATACATACACAACAATACAAATAGATTAAGAAAATACTACGTGAATAAAATAATAACAAATTTAATTATAAAACCATATAACAAATATTTATACAAACTAACTATGACAATAACAATTTATTACCTAAGATAGAATAATAATATAGTAACAACAATGAAAAATTATACTATTACTAAGTTTTCCCAACATGTTATTTTAATAGCTTATCTCTAGATGGTTGTTTTTGTGTTACTAACAAGGTTCAAGTAATATTCAATGTAATGCTACACATTTAATTGCAAAATTATAAACTCGAGATAGAGGTGGAACACCTTCATATGCTATTGGAATGTTTGGGGAGTGTTATTTGTGTACTCGTCAAGTCTAATACTCATCTTCACATGTTTGTAGCTTTGGAGCTCGTAGTAGACACCGATCATATAGAAGCACCGAAGTGATCCTCCACATTTGGTATGTGATAGTGCCAAGTTTGCATTCCTAAATATTAGTAAATGAAGAGCACAACAACAACAACAGTTTCATCGGCTTGTCTTGGGCATTTCCTTGACTGAACAAGATCACGAGACATGGGCGCTACCAATATTTGATATGATGAATTATCTTCTATAAGGTGATTGACAGGTGATTAATAGTGGAGGAGTTGTAAGCCTATTGATCTTATACCTCCTCTATTCTATTCTTATGTGGCTTAGCTCTTGCACGTTAGTGTTATGGCGCCCATGAGACTATTTTGATTAACTGGAGGAGGAACCTCTTAAAGCTCTCACGGAAGGGTAAAATTGTGAGGGCCGCTTTAATGCCTTTTATCTCCGCTCATGTGGAAGATCAGCCAGACGAGTCGGATTGTCCAAAAATGATTAGATGAATAGCCACCGTGTTCGGTTGTGTTTGTTTCCTTCGGAAGCGGATCAGTATTGTCAAGTCCGCAGATTACAGATATGGTGCTTGGATTGGAAGCCAAATTGGGTCTTTTCTCTCGAAACGGAGGTTTTTCAACTGTTACCTGAGGGTTTTGAGAGTCGAACAAGGGACCGAGGGCTTGTGGTTCCTAACTGGGCTCCTCAAGTCGCCGTCCTTTCACACTCTTCTGTCGGGAACAGGGTGATTCTCATCAGGCAGATTCAGGTAGCCATTGATCTCAAGATGGAAAACGATGGATTTGTGAGGAGAGAAGAAGTAAAAAGAGCGGTGAAGGAATTCATGGAAAGAGAAGAGGGAAGAAAGGCGAGGGAGAAGATGAAAGAGTTGAATTAGGACAAGGCCAACATTGGAATGAGGGAAAGAGGAAGCACACTCAACGCCACTGCGACTCTAGTCGCTCATCTGTCGTCAAGAACGTGAGATTTGATGGAATAACAATTGTTTCCTTTTTGTTTTATCGAAAGATCAAAGACAACCTCATCCTTCGGAATATAATTTTGTGCATCAAAATTGACCTTGTAGTATGATTTGCTTATTTTTAGTAGTTGGTTTTTTTTTTTAAGGTTGAGTGTAAAAATCCATTTCTTTTAGGTTTATTGTAAATTTTGGGTGTGTTGGTATTAATGGTTTCTTTTTTTTAACCTAATAGTCCACCTTTATGTATCGATTGTTGGAAACATGTCAATATATTAGTTTGATAGGGCATTTTGATTTTTTAGAAAATTATATATCTTTCATCTCTTTTTGGTATTTCATGATATTTTTGTAATCAAAAGTTATTAATTTGTAATTAAAAGTTGTTAATTTTTGTAATTGTTAATGATATTGTGTTGGAGTTCAAGTTATTTTTGTAATCAAAAGTTGTTAATTTGTAATTGTTCTACTATTGACAAGAAAAAGTAAGGTGGGTTCTTTTTTAGTGTTTCTAAAATGAATTACTCATCAATATATCAATGTGGTTTTTCATCATTTTCTTAAGAGCACATGCTTTTTTTACAAGTTCCAAAAGCAATACTTTGTAATAATTTGGTAAAACCTTTCATTCATATTAACTTTCAAATGATTTTCATTTCTTATATCGAATACAAGAAACCATTACAAGTTTCCTTTGTACTATTTTATTAAATTCCTCCCAACATGATACAATTGGATATGTTTTCACACGCCAATCATGTTGGGTCACTAAACATAGACACGTGGTTTTGGCAAGTAACTACCTAGTTTATTTTATATTATTGTATCTATGTGTTTACTAATTATTGGTCCATGTTAGGATATTATTGGTGTGCTCGCTCTTATTATGCAGTTTTTAACTTGTCCCTTTTGTGTAGTCATTAGTTGACTCCCCTTTTCACTTTCTCCTCATATCAGACCTATTAGCAATGTTTTCATTATTTTCATTGCATATGACCTATTTTGCCTCTTTTCCCGATTTTCTCTAGATCCTTTAATTTTAGCATTTTTTTGGATTTTTACGACCTTAATGGGAAATTTCCATTTTCATACCATGCAAAAATGGTCACCTTTTCATGATAATGGCTCCATTTTCTCGAGGATGTTCTTTTCACTCGTACTCCTTTTATTGAGGTCATTTGTGATAGAATATTCAATAGATAAGATTAGTAGAAATCTATTAAAATATTTGAGGTATACTTTTTCTTACTCTATGGACTCAAAACTTATGAAACACTACTTTTTAGCTATAAAATTTATATTTAAGGAATCATCTACAAAAATAATAAAAATTGGCAAATGATAACCTTAACAAAGAGGTATGTATTGTCCATCTCAATGTTGATTATGGTTTAACTATAATGGATTATATGAACTGCATCTTTTATCTAGTGTATATATAATTTTTCCAAGAATGCAATATTTTGACCATGTAAAATATTCCAATTAATTAATCTTAATATATTTTAGAGGAAGGTTTCCCAACTTATTCCTTGAGAAATATGGAATGACAATTTAAGAAACAACTCTTTCAAAATATACGTCAAGTCCCACAAGTTCTAGAAGGAAAATACACAGATAATCGAAAAGGATATGATATATAACTTAAAATCCTTCCTAAAGACAAGTGTTCTACAAGAAGAGTTAAACGACTAATACCTCTTATGAAACACGTAATTGAAAAATGTATAGGCAGGAAGTTAATTTCTGTATTTTTAAAATTTGTGTCACAAACAAGGATGTTTTCAAATTAAACAATTCACATATTATTGTATTGTCAATTTTTTTTTAAATATAATTTTTGGATTAAAAATTTGCAACACATTGAATCTAATGGTAAATTTAGTTTGCAATGCATACTTTAAAATTTTTATTTAAAAAAAAAAATGAAATATTGAATCAACTATTTTTAATTACTGTATAAGCCATTACTGTATAAGCCATCTTATAGTTGATTTTAAGAAAAAAATAAAAATAGTTTATGATAACAATATAATTTTTCTGTGGTGAATACTGCGACTCGAACTGTGTCTGGCCTTTCTCCCTTTGTTCCCGGCGGAGAAAGCGGTGATCCAAGTCTACAGGATCTGGGATCAGATGTTTATTTATTTATTTAAATCCCTAACCAAATTTTAAAATTCCACTTCCATTCAAATAAAAATTGACCTAGTCCTTGGGAGATTAAAAAGAATTGTAAATATATGAACTTTATTTTTCCTTTCTTTACAAAGCATTTCCGTAAACTTATGATACTGAGAGAGAGAGAGCCTTAAATTTTTAAGAAAAAATTAGTCTAGTCTTGTTGAGTCCCCTCTTTGTTGATCTCGTCCAGAATTATTATAAGAGCAATTACGAAGGCGTAATCGACACCGGGCTGCACAATCACTGCAAACGTATCCTTCCCCAATAACACATTTTTCACAGTGTATTTCCTCCTCATCTGATTCACACAATCAACATATTTAACATCCGATTAATTCCCCAAATTAGATAAACCTAAGCATCAAATTAGCTTTTTGCTGTACATACCTCTGCAAGGATACGGCCGCCTTGATAAATTGTGCAGGATCGGTCGAAATAGCTTCCCTTTACATGAAAATCGCTCACTTTCTCGTCTTTATTACCCGCCATGAATACGTCAAGCGCCGTCTTCAGCTGAAACACCGACGATTTCTTGGCGGCGAAGGCAAAATTCTTGTCATTAGAGCTATCCCCTCTAAATGCTTCCCATCTACAGTGCATCGTAAACGTCTGCAACCAAACTTCAAGCAATTAATCCCTGCATATAAATTAATGAAAGGATGGTGACAAGACATAAATAATTAATACCTTCTGTTTCATGGTGAGGAGCGGGTTTCCAGCGGCGTCTTGCAGAAGGCGCCGGTCATGGAAGCTCATCATTTTGCCGCCCACTTTGAGGACAATGTTTTTGTTGGAGTCTGTGACGGTGAAATCCCCGCCTGTGAAGGTCAGTCTTTTTCTCTGCACAGTCAATTCGATCTGGTATGGAGCGCAGAATTGTTGGCCTACCACAACGGATGCGGGTTGCTGCTGTTGGGCTTGGAATTCCATTTTTTGCTCTGGTTTTTAAATTTCCTTGTAAGGATGGGAAAATCTTGTCGGAGTTGTGTTGTGTATGTGGAGAACGTAATGTAGATATAAAGAGAAAGGAGAGAGTGGTGAACTCGGTCACGTTTGCTCTTGCGCGTTTTGACCATGTAATGCCGACTAAAATATCTTTGCTTTTATGACTAGTGACAGATCTTTATTCAAAACTTGACTTTCAAGGATGGGTTTGAATCGTTTGAAAAGACTCGGTCCAAAATAATTATCTTCTTGAGATATTAAGGTAGTCTGACTATAGGTTTCACAATTCTATAATTAGTAATTACTATTTATATTTTTAATTAATTAGGGCTTTATAATATTTTCATAAATCAATAAACACTTTTTACATCCCTAATAAATATTAGTAAAGTTGTATATTTGTTAACAAAATAATTCAAAATTTTCATTTATCTGCAATTTAATTGGCTTACACATTGAGATGTTATTGTGGCCTTTAGTAATTTCGAGAAAATAATGATATCATGATATTTATTACACTAAAAACATTTAGTCACATACAAATCTTTTACTTATTATAAACATTAGTCTAAATCCACCAAACGCACGAGTTCTCCTTTGGTTTTTCCCCTAATAATACCAATTTGCTCCAACATTATTATCAGATCTCAAGATCACAACACGATATTGTTCCCACCAAAACATTTACCACCGATTCATCCCTAGACCTAAGGCTATGGGGGCACCGATTTCCGTACTATGTGTGTGTGTGTGTGTGAGAGAGAGAGAGAGAGAGAGAGAGAGAGAGAGAGAAAGAGAGCTATAAACAACACCAAAGAATCTTTCCTAATTTGTCTAGGTTATGTCTAAATCGAACCATAGAACGAGTTTGAGGTTATACTGGTGAAATAAATAACTTGAGATTTATCCCAAATTTTAGCGTTTTAACCTTTTAAGGCTTGGTCCAAACGAAAAATGATAAAGATCCTAAATTCATCTGTTCATATTGTTTATATTCCTAAACCGTATACATGGGGATGTACATACGCATTTGTATTTATTTTTCTATTCATTTGAGCAGGCTTGTAAAATCTGTAGATATAAATGTTGTAATTTCTGCATATTAAGTTTTCTTAAATTATCATTTCATCATACAAGATTTTCTAGGAGGATACAACAGGCACATCACTGGATTATAATACCAAAGGTGACCCATTACATTAACAACTTAGAAATGGAAAATAACACCAAGTTCTTGGCTATCAGTTCAGAATTCAAATTTGCAATAATTAAGCTTATGTTTATTGTTTTTTTATTAATTGCATCACCAATAATCTCTGCAAGAACATAATCCATTTTTGAAGTGATGGAAACGGCTTGTATCCCTCACAATAATTTTTGTTCCCACAATCTTTGAGATAAACTTGGTGGCCTTTTGGCAATCGTCGCACACGCGAAGGTTCTTTGTGATTTGAATAGGAGTTCCACGCCTTGTGTTAATGAGTCCAAATGCAATGGCCAACTTTTCACCGTAGAATCGTTGTTCCTTGCTTCATACTCTACATCATGTAGGATGAATTTTCTATTAGAATATATATACCTTTCCTCTTTCATTTGCCCATTTACCTAAAGTCTATAACATTGCATAAATTTTATCAGATTGAGGATGTAATCTATTTGCAAAGAGAAAATGCATGCATCCTATTATTTATTTCAATCAAGTTGCGAGACCGAGTCTTTCTTAATCCCCTTTCTTGGATCATTGCTCTCACCTTTGCTACACCATCCCACTTTCTTGCTGCAACATAGATATTTGAATTGGTCATAAAAAATTTTGGGTGGTAGATCCTATGCCTTGAGCTATTTGACAAGTGTAAAGTTCACAATCATTTCAACTAGGCAGTAATTTGGAGCATTGTTGCTCTTCTTTTATGTGACTTGATTATTATATGTGTATTTTGGGGGCACAAAATAATGTCGAAGGCATATTCCAAATTATATTTAGGGAGGGTAAGTGATTGATTCTAATGGACCCAACACATTGTTGTCACGTCTGAGAGGAGGCATCACAAGCTCGATTTTTCAGTGCAAAGCTTTGTCAATGACTAAGGTGGCAATGTGAGATCTCTGTGATCAAGAAGTTGATGAAACCCCAGTGACGGTGCCGTCATTCTCCCATGCTCGGAAGATGGACAAATTTAGCTCCTTTTCGGATGTTCGGGTAAAAAAGTGGCCAAAATGACTTTACCCTCACAAATTTGTATTTCCTTTTATGCTCTTTAAATGATTCTCATATACATTGCATTTAGTGGTTGCATTTGTTCAAATGCATTGGATCCATTTCTGTGAGTGAAACTTGAATCAAATGATGAAGACAATGAACCACATGGTGGAAGAGTTCACTTCATCGGCGACGTAGATGTTCGAGAATATTAGGCTAGCTCATGACATTTGAGAAGGGGATTCCAAAGATCTACAAGAAGCAATTAGTGTCTTTGGGTTTGGTACCTTAGTAGTAATGAATTTTATCCCCGCTTTTTTTACTCCCTTAAAGCACGAATTTCACTCATTTGAATAATGCAACCAAGTTTGTTACAATAAAACGAAGCACATAAAATAGACAATATTTGGGGAGGAACATTCTAAGTTGTAGTGTGGGACATGCATGTATTTAGTTCCTGCCATTTTACTTCTAGAATTCCATTCAAGTTGTTTCACCTGATTCTTAGAGCATTTCTTTAAATATTGATGAAACAGATAAGGGTAAATGGGCTAGGAGGAATATCTATTACAGTTGGTCGAAGGTTGTTACACGTGTATGACTTCTTGATCCACAACTGATCGTGAGAGCTTCCTTTTGGCTAGGAGGAACTACCTGAAATAGAAAACAAAACCACAAAATAGAAGTTAAACAGTATATGCAGTGGACTGCCTAGCGTATGCTAAATCCAGAAAGTGTGATACTCCCTAGAAGGTTATCAATCCGTTGTTTAAAAAAACTTAATGTTAACAATAAATGAAATCTTACTGTAGTTAAAATGATTTAGGTATCTCATTCGACTATAACAAGTAGATTCATTCACAACAAACTAGGCTATGATTAAATCTAAAGGTAAAGGTCACTGTCAGAGTGCTGGAACTAGTAAGGGTATGATTTTGGGTTGTTTTGGGTATTTGGTAGGGATTTCAGGCTTTGTTCTTGGTCTGAGGGTAAAACACAGAGATCAATTTCGATCTGGTATGACCGATGTCGATTTAAGTGAACGGCGGCAGTGTGGGCAAGCGGCATCGGTATGGTTGAGGTAGAGGAAACTTAATAAAAGCTTGGTGTGGTGACGAATCTGAGGCTAAATGGAAATGGAGAGGGCAATGGCAAGGTCTGTGTAGGTCTTAGGTATACTCAGGGGTCATTATCAGTAGGATATGGGTAGTTTAATGGTGTGGGTGACGGAATGATCAAGTTTGTATGAAGGTAAATGATAAGTGAATGGGAATGCAAGTAGAAACTGATAACATAAGTAAAAGATTCTACTAAAATGACAAGCAGATGAATGCTGCTTAACAAGATACTTACTATTGTACGAGCTTGATGGCTGGATGGAAATGGTAGGTGATCAAATGGAAGGAATTTGATGTGGTGATGGCACTTCTCAGATGCTTCCGTGAATGCAAATGACTCTGTGATTACTTCGATGTTGATTGTGGATGTTGTGATGTGCGTACAAATGCTAGTTCTTGCGCTCGTGCAGCTCTGGTTTCATCTCTTGCTCTCATAAAATGTCCTAACCTCGAAATAAGGTTGTTTTGGGGAATAAATGGTAACCAACAACAATTTCGGGTTGACCGGTGGTGGTTTAGGGTGACCGGCATCGGTTAGGGTGGGATTTCCTAGGTTTACTAAAATGGGCTAGATCCCCTTGATTTTCTTGGATCTTGTTCGTTTTCTTCCATGGATTAGAATGGAAGATTCCTTTCTAACGGGGGAATGTGGTTAGAGGGAATGTAGGCTTTGATTTTTAGGGTTTAGGTAGGTTTTAGTTAGTTATGGCAACATACTAAGAATAGGTCTTAGGGTGAGGTGGCTAGATGAGGTGTATAGGTGAGGTGGTGGTGTGGGCATTATCTCAATTAGGATATTTAAATAATAGATATTATGAGATCATGAATTAATTTAATTAAATTAATTAAATTAATATTAGAGTGGGGTGAAAGGGGCCATGGTTAGGTGAGTGTGTTCGAGTTGGTTATTTGTCGAGGGACCAAGGGGAGTGTGACCCAATTTTGGTGTCTACATTTTTCCCCTTTTGTTGTGTAGCTTGTATTGGTAAGCGCTGAAAAAAATAAGATGTGGTTGCCCCATGTGTGGGTGAAGGTGATCCCCCTCAAACTAGGAATGCGATGAGGCGAAGGTAGAATCGGTGAGTGGTTTGATAAAAGGTGAATGTGATGAAGAGGAAGGTGGGAAATAGGGGTAAAGGGGTGAAAGGTCTAATCAGGTAATCCAAGTAATGGGTCAAGGTCAAAGGTAGTAACATTTAAATGCACGCACATGTATAAATTGTAGCACGGTACCTGGTTGAAGTGCAAGAGAACTCTACATTGTCTAAGGTTGATAGGTTTATCCAAACAAGGTTGAGGTGATTCTGGTATCCAAGGTATAGGATATGGTCAGGAAACACAATGCATGTTAGGTGTAGGAATGTTTAGGTATGTTCCGGTACACCAAAGGTTGGGTTAGGATAAACGGTCATGGAAAAAGGCAAGGTAAGGTCAGTATGTCAATCAACATGGGTAACAATGCCGCAAGGTATAGCGAGCACATGAGGTCACAGGTCACTAGCAATGTTTCATGTCTAAGTAACTAGGTCACGGGCAGGTAGGGCCAAGGTATGGGTAAAATAACGAGTCCCCAAATGAGGATGAGGTGAGGTAGTAAATGATGAGGTCAGGAGGATAAAGTGAAGTGTCCAAGTCAGGTGTGGGTGAGGTAAAAAGGATGTAGGTCATCAAATTAGGGGTAGGGGGTAGGAAAAAGACTAAGTAGGATAACCAATAATGGTTAGAAGGAACCAATGTTGGTTGTAATGAACTGACCATGGTAAGCTAGGGCACAAGACTGATGTCGATCAAGGTAAAACCATCGCGGTCAAGTCGGGTAGGCTATAAAAAGGAAATTTCCACTTTTTATGGAATCATTTATCACTTGCCAAATAGGAGAAAATGACAGGTGAGAGAGAGAAAGGTTGAAAGCATCCATGCGGGACAGAGAGATGAGTTGGCAAGCAGTGTAGCGGGTGATGTGTAATCAATAGGCGGGTCGACGTGATTGGATTGATCAATTCAATTGGTTGGAGGTGGGTAGGTTGATTGGGTGATCACAGAGGTAGGAGAGGGATTGGGTGGACCACCGGTGCAACATCCTGATGTATCACCACAGAGATGGTAGCATGATGAGGTAAGAGTCAATCCCTTTCTTTGTTTGTGACGTATATTGGTTTAGAGGTCGATTTTTTAGAAAATGGGTTTGGGCGGAAAAATGGAATTTGAATTTGTCGGAGGAAAATCACATAAAATAGGAATTGGGGGAGGTGATTGGGTGAAGCGAGGGGGTGGGGAAGGGTTGAGGGGGATTAAGGTAGAAATGTGTGGGTAGAAGGGAGAGAAAGGGAGTGTTTAGGAAAAAGGGGGTTTTGGTGTCACGGTTTTTGGTGTGATAGTGATCGGCGTTGGTTGATGGTTAGTCGACGTTTGTGGTAGAAAATTGGTATCGGTCACGAAAATGGTGACTGATCTCGATTTATGGGAAACCATGTTTGGTTAGAGATAACTGGTACCGGTCATGATTTGGGGAAAAAGGGGCCAAAAGGGGCCTAGGTTAGGTGGGTGAGGTAGGTAGGGGTAAGAGAAGATGTGGTGGGAAAAATCATAACATAGGTAAGGGGTGAAAATAGGTAAGGGAGAATGATAGTGGGTTAGGGATTGGGAATAGAAAGGACATGTGATACGAAGCTAAGGACGTCTAGGGAAAGAGAGGTAGGGTGTTAAGTATAGGTGAGGTGTCGAGATTGATTGTGGGTATGATTAAGGTGTAGTAATGTGATGTTTTATTGGATGCAAGCGAGAGATTAAGCGGGGATGTGCGAAAGGGTGTCAACCCTACTCTTGATAGTTCGTGGGGTTGCGACGGTCAAGGAGTGGTGACATGTGACAGATGTGGGCCTGAGTGGGGTCAGGCACTACCGGCATTTAGTGTGGCAGCCGAGTTTGATGGTCACCCTCATCAATAGATTGGATTTGGTGACCAACACATTCCACCTACCAACAGGGGAGATGACCGTCACCCTAGAGGACGTGTACAGGATCCTGCAGATACCTATATTGGGGATGTAGGTATACTTGATCTCCTTAGAGGCATATGAGGAGTTGATGTTGACAATATTTGGTGAGGGACTGGTGGAGATGACATTTCACAGTGCCAGCCTGAGTTATGGAGAGATGTACCTAGCCCGTCCAGAGGAGACAAGGCTAGTAGTGTTATTGATGGAGGTAGTCTATTGTTTTGCACTACCGATGTAGAGGGTAGGAGATTCCCCATCGATCAGCGATGAGGGTGCTGCATGATATGGTGATGGATAGGACCTACTTTACATGGGCATCAACATTCTGGTGCAGTTATATAGAGAGTTATGGGTGTATGGGAAGCTCCGCCGGTTCAGCTTATGCTGCACATTTATTCTTTATTGTTGGGCCTACAAGCACATTATGTGTGTTCATCCAATTGGTATGCCTGGGTTGATGCATTGAGCGAGGTTTGAGTACTGGTAGGCTATAGGTGATGGGTGCACGTGATTTGAGAGAGCAATCAATCGCATGGGCTACTCATGATGTAGTGTATTTCGAGGCGATTCTTGGAGGGATTGTCCGGCATGGACATTATTTGGAGACCATATGTGGGTTATCCCTCATACAAACAGATGGTTGATGAGTTAGACGACTTGCAGCTACTCAAGTGGATAGAGGGGTGGCGTCTAGGGGAGCACGAGATGATCCTAGTAGACAAAGTGTCGACGGTAGTTTTGGCTTCCGCAGATATACCACCACCCTTCCCACAGTATAGGAGGGATGACGTGGAGAGGTTGTTTCCTCTACCACAGTTGACAGTGCCTATAGGGTAGGAGGAGTAGGTGAGAGACTGGAAGATTGATGATGCTAGGGTGACTGATAGGTATAGAAAGTGGTGGGTGGCTCATTTACGAGCAAGTCGCGATCCTTGGCAGCTAGATTTAGCCACCATCACTGTGTAGAGAGACACCCTACAGGGGTAGGTGGTGACCCTGATTACACAGTTGGGGATGGTACATGGGGCGGTTGACGAGTTCGAGAGGCCGAGGTGGCTACATTACATTCACAGTGTCGAGTCTACAAGCCCGGATGGCCGGGGTGGAGATGGTGATTATGATCGAGCACGCCCTACAGTGCATGTTACATGTTTACAAGGCCGATTGGCCACTACAAAGGCACATATTGTGGCATTACAGCCCGATATAGGCACAAAGTGCAAGGCGATGGCACCACCACGAGCACAGAGACAAGGTCCCAATTCACGGGTAGGGCGGGACGGGGTCCTAAAGGACAAGCATAGAGGTAGAGGTTGATGGGGCCACCATGCAGTGCTCGTATCTAGATTACGGGATGCCCTAGGTGAGGCCAGGTATTATCAGGATAAGCTGATGGTGGTAGGGATATATTTTCTATCCTACGGAAAGTACAAGGCACAACAGGCCTTGAGTGAGAGGACCAGATATCATACCCACAACATGGAGAGCACAGGGGGCCATCGAGTCTAAGACAGGATCAGGGTGAGGCTACTAGTTCACGGAGGCCATCCCTAAGTGATGTAACCACATGGACCCGACCACAACCCATGATGGGTGGTGAGATGTTATCAGGCCATCAGATAGGATCCATGTGGGAGGAGGAGATGGGAGAGATTGATATCGAGGATATCCAATAGGATGATGTCTGATGTATGTCCCGCCATTTTGATGTATTTATTCATTTTTTTATATATACCGGCGTGCGTGCTGATCGAGTGAGGTTTGTATTTGAGATTTTTGTATGTTTTGATCATATACCAGCCTTTGTGTGCCGAAGATGGTGAGGTGTATATGAGATTTTTTATTTTTATCATATTCGCTGCATGCCGAAGATGGTGAGGTTGTATATGAGAGTTTTTGTATGATGTATATTATTTGGTATCAGTGTATATTGTATGGATACATATATTTATATGATGAGATGGATGATTTGGTATGATGTATACATGGTTGAGGTTATCTTGTTATTTTGATTTATATATGTGTGAAACTAAATAGCGTAGGGTCATGAGTTGAGCCATGAGTGATACGGTGGGGAATTTGTGATATGTGTGGTTGTGTTTGGTTCGATCGGCTGAAATATTTTTTGATAGATAATAAAAGTGTCGCAAAGTGACATCTACATTTGTGTTGAGACAAGAAGTAGAAGACACCCCCAAAGTAAGGTTCTATCCACATAATCTAGGTGGTCGACTAAGCATGAGAATGACACTGTAGTGGGTGAGGTTGATGTGGATCTAATGGCGATTCCCATAAAATGTGTCTTAGAAATGGGGAATTCACTAGCTTTATCCTCTATGGGTAAAAGAGCCAAAAGTAAGTCAACAGGATCTTGGGTGGATGATGGAGAATGGTCACCTAGAGGTAACGACATTTCTTTGGATCCTTAATAGGTGGAGGAGATGATGGGTGCTCCTCTGTGGGTGAAGGAGATAAACAAGCATCTCCCATTGGTCAAAGAAGTAATGTTGATGCCGGCTCTCTAGGTGGATAAACCAAAGGTGAAGCGGTCTCGATGTGAACAAAAGGATCCTTCACGGTGAGGGGAGATGAAGGGTGTTCCTCGTGGGTGGAGGAATAGGTGAAGTAGGTTCATGTGTAGGTGGAGGACTTTGAGCTAGGATTTCCTCTATGGAAGGAATATGAGGCAATTGGGAAGCAACTGGTGCATCATTGAAAATATCATGGACCTAGCAGGTATGGCTATCATTAGTTAAGGTCTCTCAAGTTTGATTAGAAGAAGGATTGTGATTAGGAATGGTTTCTTGAAGATGTGCAGGTTTTGATTGGTAGGTGCATTAGGATTATCCAAGACTAACTCACTATTCTCGAGCATTTCCTGGACAATGTTCTTGAAAGTGATGCAATTTTTTTCACTATGACCTTTTACCCGATGATAGTTGCAGCAGTCGTGCTTTTGTACCACGCTGGTATGGGGTGATTAGGATCAAAACTAGTGTGTGGTTTTACGGGAGGAAGGGTGATGGCCCCAAATTTAATGATATTTTCTAAGAAAGAAGAATAAGGCTCCCCAATTGGGGTGTATTTCTGTTGTTCTCATCTGAATTGAAAGGTCTGGATAGGAGAAAAATTAGATAAGGGGTTAGCTTCATTTGATGGATGAGCTAGGATGACCTTGAGTACCTTTGCGCATTAGCGAGTTCCTTGGATTTTGAATAATTATTTTGTGGTTTCGAAGAAGAAGAGGTATCATTTGACTTAAATGTCGAGTTCTTATTACGTAGTTAAATTTTCTTTTCTTCGATGGCCCGAATCTCTAGCTTCCGTGTCATGGTGAATGCCTCATTAAAGGTTTGAAAAGTTTGTACTTGAACGGTTGGTGAGATATGTTTAGCACAAGCTCGAGTGAAGAGCTCAATGAGATCAGTTTGTGGTAATTGGAATGTGAATTGATTGATCGGGCCACACCAATGAGCGACAAAATCTGTGATAGACTCATTGTCATATTGACATGTCAAGTAAAGGTCAGTCATGGTAACCTTCTTAACAATGTTGATGGATAAGTGATCCAAGAAGGCCTGGGCTACCTGATTAAATAAGAAGATAGAATGTCTAGGTAACCCACTTTACCAATCTAATGTTTCCCCGGTCAGAGACATGGGAAAGCTCCTCAATAGCAAAGTGTCATCATGGGTGATCAGATAACAACCGTGTTTGAAATACCATAAGTGTTGTCGCGGGTCCTCTTTGCTATTGAAGTGGTTAAATTTAGGAATTTCCCAATGTATGGGATATGGAAAAATAGGAATGGATGGGCTCATTACAAATCTCATCGTAGATGAGAGAGTTGCGTGTGCGTAAACCGATGCGTCAAGTGTCCGCATCTTGTCCATCATTAACTTGATTAGGTCATTGGTAGGTGTCGATGGATGGGTACCTCTGTAGTGTAAGAGGGTTGGTATTGGACATATGATGGGGGTGGCATTCTAGTATATGGCACTACCATATAGGTATATTGAGAAGGAGGGAGTGAAATAGGGGGTACGTACCCAAAATGACTGATAGATGAAACAGGAGGTTGTTGATAGTACATATATGGAGGTGGAAGGGTTGAGGTGACTCTAGTAGCAATGGGGGCTAAGGATTGGGGAATAGAAAGGACAATGTTTTGAAAAGGGGTAGTGGTCATCGATACTAGGGGTGGTTGTGTAGCTACGGGTATATGTGAGACAATAAGCGCGAGATGAGGTTACATTCAGGTGGTCAAAAAGGTATAGTGGATGGTGCAGTGCAATCGATGTAGTAGATGTAGTAGATGTGGTGGTTATGCGGGTATAGGGCCTAGGCTGTGAAATGACTAGGGGTAAGGTAGATGCGGGCAGCGTGGAGCTAGCGAGAGGATGACACGAAGTAGGAGAAAGTGTCGAGGGGAAAGATACGGGCATGCCGTATATCAATTAACCCGAGGCGTCTCGAGTGGATGAGTGGGAAAGATAGAAGCGTAAGGCGGAATGGTTTACGGTAAAGGAGTTGTGCAAACTCCTCATCCCCTGTGGTGATAGTGATAGATTGGGTAGGATCCATGAGTTTTAAAATAGAAGGTGGTGAAGGACTAGGTGGGAGTGGTTGACAACTAGCATGGAATATGAGGGAATTTTCTTGGCTACGTGTTAGCACCATGTGAACAAGTACTGACGTGGTAGGACTACTTTCTGTAAATGACATAGAAATACAACAAAGATAGGAAAAACAAGTGGTGGTAGGTGGATTAGGTATAAAATGTCAGCTGGAAATTTGAACAGGATAACCGATTCCGGTTATGGTAAGCCATCATCGGTCACAGTAACCGCGGTTGGTCACTATGAAAAATGGACAGTTTGTCAAAACAAGGCAAAAGGCTAATAATCTACCAAGTAGATAAGATGTTGATGGATTTTATCAGGATAGAGAAGATGATAAGAGTTACAAAGACTCTAAACAACAAAGAAGGTGAAGTAGGTGTCCTTTTTGGCGGAGTTAACCAAAAGAACAGTAAACTAATGCCAGTTAGGTAAAACCGATGACGGTCAGAGGGTAACCGACAAGCGGTTGTTGGACCAACACCAGTTACTATGAAATTGAAACAAAGATGAAGAAAATTTGGTTGTGATTTAAAATCAAATGTGGAATCAAACCCAAAATTTTGAGAATGATGAAAATAGGGTCCAGGCACACTCAGATGAAGCTGGAATACACCAACTATGATGAGGAGCGTGCAAGGAGAAATTAAAAAAATGAAGAACGTGTCCTCTCACCTTAAAACGTAAGCCAAGAAAAACACTAAGAAAAATATGATCCTAAGAGTGCTTTTTCTATTATGTTTGTTCAACTTATGCTATTAAGGATTGACTTATGAACTTTAGAATAGATTTTTTGGTGAGGAAGGCTTCCTACGAAGAAGGAAATCTACAAGGAGAGGTTTCAGGTATGTTATGGTGGGGGTGGGCCGTATTCTGAGATATGACTCAATAGAAGTAACGAGTTGGGGAGTACCTGCCAATCCTTTGATCAGTGCGATCATTGACAGGCATTCCTAGGAAAGATGTTGTTTAAGAAAGATGTGTATATTTCAATTGGTGTAGTTTGGTAAGACTCAGAGAGAGAGAAAGAGTTCTTTCTACGATTCGTTTGTCAACCATCAGCTGGGAATGACTTCCAGCGTATAGGTTACCCTCAGTTAATGTGAGCTAATGCAAACAATCAGAATGAAATGAAGTTGATTTTAAGCCCAAATTGAAATATTGAATTTGATGACACAAGAAGATGAACAAGAGAAAGTATGATCTTTCACTAATGCAGTACAAATGAAAGGAAAGAAGAATTCTTTTTATAGCACCAAAACATGATTGCTTTGAGACAAATAGAAAGAAGAGAAGATTCTAGGGGAGAAATTTTAGTGTGAGAACCTTGCGAAAGGAAAAAAACATGCAAATTTTCACCTAGGAATAAAGAAATTCAAGGAACCCTGAATGGGTCCCACTGGGCATGCCAAAATGTTTCACCTGATTCTTAGAGCATTTCTTTGAATATTGATGAAATAGATAAGGGTAAATGGGCTAGGAGGAATACCTATTAAAGCTAGTTGAAGGTTGTTGCGCGTGTATGACTTCTTGATCCACAGCTGATTGTGAGAGCTTCCTTTTGGCTAGGAGGAACTACCTGAAATAGAAAATAAGACCACCAAATAGAAGTTAAACAGTATATGTAGTGGATTGCCTAGCGTATGCTAGATCTAGGAAGTGTGATACTCCCTAGAAGGCTGTCAATCCACTGTTTAAAAAAACTCATTGTTAACAATAAATGAAATCCTATTGTATTTAAATTGATTCAGTATCTCATTCGACTACAACAAGAAGATTCGTTCATAACATGAGCTAGGCTATGATTAAATTTGAAGGTCAAGGTCATTGTTAGAGTCTTTGGAACTAGTCGGGGTCTAGTTAGGTTTTTTTGTATTTGGTAGGGATTTGGCTCTATTCTTGTTCGAGGGTAAAACACAGAGATCGATGTTGATGCAGTATGACCGATGTCGGTTTAAGTGAACCGGTGATAGTTGTGGGTAACCAGCATTGGTATGGTTGGGGTAGAGGAAACTTAATAAAATCTTGGTGTGGTGATAGATCTGAGGCTAAATGGAAATGGAGAGGGAAATGGCAAGGTTTATGTAGGTCTTAGGTGTACTCAGGGGTAGTTATCAGTAGGATATGGGTATTTTAATGGTGTGGGTGAAGGAATGATCAAGTTTGTATGAAGGCAAATGATGGGTGAATGGGAATGCAAGTAGAAACTGATAACAAAAGTAAAAGAGTCTACTAAAATGACAGCAGATGAATGTTGGTTAACAAGATACTTACTATTGTATGAGCTTGATGGCTGGATGGAAATGGTAGGTGATTAAATGGAAGGAATTTGGTGTGGTGATGGCACTTCCCAAGATTCTCCCGTGAATGCAAATGACTCGTGATTGATTCCGATGTTAGATGTGGATGCTCACGATGCACGCACGAATGCTAGTTCTATGTGCATGCAGCTGCTCCGATTTCGACTCTTGCTATCAAAAAATGTCCCAACCTTGAAATAAGGTTGTTTTGGGGAATAAATGGTAACCGACGATGGTTATGGGTTGACCGGTGATGGTTTAGGGTGCCGGCATTGCTTAGGGTGGGATTTCCTAGGTTTACTAAAATGGGCAAATCCCCTTGATTTTCTTGGATCTCGTTCATTTTTTTCCATGGATTAGAATGGAAGCTTCCTTTCTAATGATAGAGAATGTGGTTAGAGGGAATGTAGGCTTTAATTTTTAGGGTTTAGGTAGGTCTTAGTTAGTTATGGAAACATACTAAGAATAGGTCTTAGGGTGAGGTGGCTAGATGAGGTGGTGGTGTGGGCATTATCTCAATTAGGATATTTAAATAATAGATATTATGAGATCATGAATTAATTTAATTAACTTAATTAAATTAATGTTAGAATGGGTTGAAATGGGCCATGGTTTGTAGAGTGTGTTCGAGTTGGTTATTTGTCAAGGGACCAAGGGAGTGTGACCCAATTTTGGTGTCTACATAAGTATTTGTGTTATCAACGCATATCAACACAAATTAGATGATATAACAACATAGTTAGTTTGGTTTTTCACATACATATTTAATTTAATAATAACTGATTAGGATATTTAAAGAATAGATAGATATTATGAGATCATGAATTAATTTAATTAACTTAATTAAATTAATGTTAGAGTGGGAAAAGTGAAAGGGGCCATGGTTTGTAGAGTGTGTTTGAGTTGGTTATTTGTCAAGGGACCAAGGGAGTGTGACCCAATTTTAGTTTCTACACAAGTATTTGTGTTATTAGAGTATATCAACACAAATTAGATGATATAACAACATAGTTAGTTTTGTTTTTCACATACGTATTTAATCGGAAATGCCCACGTGGTCCGTCTCTATACATGAATCTCATAGACTCGATGGTGTTCGTCTTCTTTCATATGGTATTTCCCACATGAGAAACATATATACGACCATGCATATAATGGGGGTTTCACATCAGTTGAAATCACTTATAATCTCACCCACATGAGATTCCATGTTGGGTGGCGAGGGAATAAGGAACAACATATTACCCTCCTTTCTAAGGGTTCCACCACTCAATATGTTATGATCCTTGTCAAATCAAGGCCATGACCTTGAGCATGAATGAAAGTATTATCTTGGGCCTCTTTAATAGATTTCTTCCATGAATTATTGAGAACGAATGTATCGGAGATCACAACTATAACGTTGAATACACATACAATATATTTCTTGGTGAGGAATAAGCTCGGTCATGGAATAGATCTCGATCATTTGTGCATGTAGTTAATTTCTATTGTCAATAAAAATCAGAAATGACCCACACCACTCCCTTTTTTGTTGGTGATTGTTGAATAACGATGTCATCATGGTTATTGATGAGGAGTTCATGCATGAAATGAAAACCGATACCTTAGGATGTAATATTCACTCCACATCTTCCTATCTCAGACGTTTTCCTTAATATGTGTATTTCAACTCCCATTAAATTTATCGTATTCTATTATCCAATAAATGAAAGGGCTGAAACTACAAACAAAATTTCACCGAATGATAGTATTTTTCTACCACTCCTTACGTTCACATATATCTCTATAAATATATTAAAATTTTGGCATATTTATTTTAGATACTTTAAGTGTAAGATTTCAATCAAGTGAGTAATGCGAGCGAGATCCAAGCAATACAATGGAGAAATGTAGTAAATGTCCTTTGGCTAGGAAGAATTTGATCTGTGGAATAGGTGCATGACATGTAGGGTTTTAATTCCCACATTTTTATTTCTGACTTTTCATCCATGTTTTCACCTTATCTAGTGAGTTAAATATAATTCAATCAAAAAAATAACACCATAAAAAAGTAAAATAAAAAAATAGCAAACCTCAATAAACAGATAAAATCTTCCTTTTATTCATATGTCCATTCCCTGGAGGGGCTCAATTATCAATGATTGTTTCTTACATCGCTTGCTATTTTGCAATTATTCAATTTAATATACCAAAAATATCCAAATTAACGATCAAGGATGTTAATAAGAAACTCAGTTGAATCCATGTGAAGAAAAATTCAAGAAAAGATGAAATAGATACCTATCAAGCATTATTGTAGGTGCATGTAGATTTTTTGCTAGACAATATTTGAAAGACGAACTGCGACGATCTTTAGGCCATGAAAACCTTTAACTTTATACCTTCTATCAACATCCTCCGTGAAAAAGCTATAATGTGATAAGTGTGTCATGAAAGAACTTTCCTACAACTTCATCACTGGATATGCTTTTGGCCAATAGATGCCTAAGAAACCAAAGCTCCCTCTTACAACTTGATTTATTTTTAAAAGAATTTTTTTGAATTGAAACGGTATTGGTAAGGTTGGCCATTACCTTCATGTGGCTTTGCAAGCAAGTCTAGATATCACGAGGGTGAGAAAATTAGTTGTAAAGAACTAAAGGATTGTCTCTCGAGATCTTTGATTTGCAGTTTGAGTTCTCCTCTAGATAAAGGAAATGTAACTATTATAAAAAAGTAGCACCTCGAGATTTTTAATGCAAATCTCTACTTTTTGCTGACATTAGACCATCTCTTAAGTTGTGGAACTTGCATACTTGTGACGGACCTCCAGAGAAGATTGGTTCCTCTTCCTAAACTAGTGCAACAACTAACTCTAGTGGAAGGAAAAAAACTAGCTTCTCCTAATGTAATAATTCTAAGGAGACAGGGAAAGAAGGAATGCATGAACGGGAAATCCTACACTACAGAGGTGATATCACCAAGAGAAGGAGTTGTTAGACAAAATCCTAGTGCTTTAAAGAAAGAGAGGTGAGCATGGAGAGAATGGAAAAACATCACAGACCAAGGAGATTTACACAATGCTCCATTTCATCCCCAAGTAAAAATAACTCCCATAAACTTGCAATGAACACCAAGAATATGCACAATATACCACAATAATGAAGAGAGGAAAGTTAGAGACAAAAAATCATACAGAGGATGGAAAAAATGCATCACAAAACATAAATCTATTGCTCCATTAAAGTATGCACAGTACATAATTAATGGTGATGCATCCTAGAATTTACCACAAACAACCTAGGTGCACTGACACATCACCCAGCCTGAGCTGAGCACACACCTGAAGTGTGAAAATGTACTAGGACCCTCCTTAGAGTTGCTTGTATAGGATGCAAACATGATGAAGATGTAATGTATTCATATCCACAAACAACATAAATATCCCATAGAGCATATTCCAGATCTAGATCTAAAAGAATAATGAATTAAGCAATAGATATAATGAAGTCAACCATGTAAGAACTAGTTTCAGTCATGTTAACACCATTATTCACCCAACACACTCCATTATATTAAAACACAATAAACACATAATCTTCTTACAATAAGTAGTATCATAAGTTCATGCACGCATCAGATCAGTTAAAGTATAACTCCACAATAGCTCATACATAACACTCTCTCTAATCTACAAAAATTACTACATATTTATAAGGGTGGGGACTTTCCCTTCACTACTTATGCACTTACAAAAATAGGTCACATGCTGAAAATAGTCATGCGCCTTTACAATAACATGCACACATGCAAGTGCGCTAATAATAGATCTGTTACAGTTAACGCAGTAGTAATTATATTATTAATTCAAACTCATGCATGGCGCTTTAGTAGATGCTCATCCCAAAATAGCATTTTTGTGTCATGCAAGTCTCCAACCCGTTGTGTGCTCTGTACGCTATCTCCAAAATATCTCGTAACCATGAAAATGGTTGATTCCCGATTCAATCTATCTTTCACGTGTGCTTCCTTCCCTATCCTTCTGCGCCTTCAAATATGCCTTGCTACCATGAATGAATCTTTTGTGCACCTTCTCCTTAGTGTCATACTTCATCTGCTCAACATTACCCCACACTAAACTACATTGCCACCCCAGAAATGGTTTCCTCTTGATGCCTTAAAGAATAAGAATGGAAGAATATAAAGAATGAATTGTTGTACAAAGAATAGATTTTACTCTCCAGTACCCTCCTCTTCCACTGGGAGAATCAACTATGGATATTCTTCCTTAATTTCAACTTCTAAAGCTTGTCAATCATCCAACGCATTCCTTGTATTCTACGGGACATCTGCAGTGATGCCCTCTAACTCGTCCTGGGTCATCTCTCCCTTCTCATTCTGCAATACTATGATAATGTTAGCCATAATAGACATCCATCCCTCCAGAAGATCCATCTTTTTTTCTATGAGATTTTTAAGCTCATCCAACCTTTCCTTTATGCGGTTCTTTATCTTCTTTGTAAGGTCTTTGCACTTTTAATTCACTAACGCCAATCACTCTGTGCACCCCAGAGTCTCATCCTTCATTGCTTTCAAAACTTCATTATCCTCCAATATGGTTCTTATTCGGATTACTGATTCTGGAGCTACACAAATATTCAATGCTTGGTTTGCTTTCTTTAGCTCTTCCTACAAATTATGGAGCAAGGCTTCGTAAGATGAAATCTTTCTAACTACTGAGGCCCTTGCTCTCTCCACTTCCTATTTAGGGTCCTTTGGCATTGGCATGCGAATCGGTCCATCCTCAAGCACCAAATCTACTAGGGTATGCACATAATGCATAGCTGAAGGAAACCTTTTAGGTACCTTAGATTCCAAGTGCGGTCTTGCTTTTAGGACATGGTCACCAATTCTTTCGCCATATTGATGAAGGCCTCATTCTTTTTCTACTCCAAGTCCTTTTCTCCTTGTAGACACACTATTTCTATAGCTTTGGCCTTGTTATCTTCTCGTAGCACTCTAATAGTGGAAACCTTATCTATGTTCCTTTGTGCCACTTTTGTAGATACCTTAACTAAGGAATTTCTTACCTGCTCATCGGACATGAGAGTGGGATTTATAGTCATGTTCCTACTCTGCGGTTCCTTCTTCATTCTTCGGGACACACATGACTCCTCACATACATAAAAATTGGGCTCGTCCATGTGAGTTTGCATTGACCAGGACAATTGTTTCCTCGTGCAACTAGTGGCCATGTTTGGGTCCATCAAATCCCATCAATACAACCCCTTAAGGACCGTTGTACTATATAAATGGGTGTAGACAATTTTACTTGTGTCCTCAGCATAGCCCATACTTGGTACAACATACTCCCCACTTGCTCTCTTTGTTCTTGGCCCCCTAGGAATTTGAGCACAAGATTTGGAGTTGAATCTTCAATATTCTAAGCAATATGTAGAGCCCACATTTTTATAGCTCCAGTTATTTGTTGGTTCCTTTATGCATAGACATGTTTTGATTGAGACTCTGATAGATTTTGGACATTTTACTATGGTATTTTATCCTCATGGACATTATGGTATTTTGGGCACGTAGCGCCAATTGGACTAGATTCATATACTGATATATTTCTTATGATGTTGATGACACTAATATGGTTATATGATAGATCTATTGGTTCTTGTGGTCGATTTGATTAATGATATAGTTTTCTGTATTTAATAATGGTAATTTTCATGCTAGCCTAAGTGTATGTCATTGTATTTTTATCTGTGGATGATTCGTGGCAAACTATTTGAATAATTGTATGCATTGCACTATCAATTGTTTAATAATGTTAGGGCATTATAAGTTTGATTGAATTTGTGATGCGTAGATGATGTTATTATATTGGACAGATGCAGTTAATGTGTGCAATGAGTGTGCAGGTGACAGGTATAGCAGAGCATGGGTTTCAGGGCAGCTACGCAATTGTGCATGAGCGACCCATGGGCTGATTCCTAACCATGTTAAATGTTTGAGGCCTTATAATAGGTGTATTTATTTGGGCACCATGGGTGAACTCTCAATTGTAATGTAATTATGTCTTGTAAAATTAATTATGTTTGGGGTGTGTTTTATTAAGTAAACTAGTTTAGGGGTTTAGTGATTTCATCTTAATTTAAGTGATGGTTTTGGGTAAGTGTGTGTGTGTTGGTAGAAGGGATTAGGGACCACATGTGAACCTTAGGTGGACCCCACACCCTCTACCCTTGTGCCCAAGCATGCCAAACCCGAAATTGGGTTATTTTGGACATTTTTAGGGACCACTTTTGAGTTTGGCAGTTCCCTTAGCATGAAAATGGGCCCTTGGACCCTACCTAATAGGTAGGGGGCTTATTTCCAAGGTTTGGAGGGAGTTTCCCTCCCATTTTTCCCTCCTTAGTCACCATCCATGTAAGATGGTTGGTTTGTGTGTATTTGTTAAAAGTTGCTCCACTTTGTTTTATTTTAGTTTTTAGTATTTTGGGTGATAAGGGCTAAAAGGTGAGTTTACTCTTACTTATTTGGTTTTGGAATCTTTGACTCTTGAGAGGAGAGGGGGTGACACTTGTCACTTTCTCATTGGTGAGGAAAATTTTGGGTTGCTCTTCTTATTCTTCTTCATGTGGAAGGAAGGGGTTTTCTTGGCTCATTTTTTTGGGAGAACTTGGAGAATTTTGGGAGCTTGGAGGTTTGCTTGGACAAAGGGAAAAGCTTAGAGTCTTGGAAAGCATTGTAGAGGTAGGATTCTTAACCTTTTTCTTTCTTAGTTGTGCTTATCTTGTTAACTATGCTTTGATCAATAAAATGATGTGTGTGAAATGATGTGTTGTGAAGTTGTATGGTGAATGTAGTTTGTTTGTTTGTTCCTTGTTGTTTTCCTTTTGTTTTCTCTCCACCATCATTTGGATTGATGGTTTTTGGAGAATGTAGGGGAAGAGAGAGGGATTTCCCTCTCAAACCTCATGGTTGTTGGTCAAGCCATGAAGGTCCCTTCTCATCCCCTCATATGGTTTGAGGTGGGAGAAAGGTCCATATGGCTTGAACATTTCCCCATTCTTGGTGAGGAAACCCCTTTTAGGTTTGAAAATCCTCACAAGAAGGATTTCTATGACATAAAGGAGGAATAAGAAGGATGAATGAATAGGAGGTATAAGGAGTTTGTAGAAATGTTGTGTTGGTGCTCCTATGGTTAGACACCTTGATTTGGGCATCCTACTTCTTCTCTTCCCCCTTGTGAGGTTTACCTTGTTATCCTCATGTTGTTGTTTTATCATGTGTAGTATGTCTAACTGGTTAAATGATCTTATGTATTTCTTGTTGTGTTTTATCCCCTTTATACTTGTGCACATTGTGGTAGTTTGTTCCTCTCTCCCATGGGCTTGGGGGAGGCTAGCATGGCTTCTAACCATAGAAAGGCATGTGATGATGCCTATTGGTTGGGTGGTAAACAAGCCATATCTCTTGATTCAACACTCTTAGAAGAACACTCCAGGTGGAGACTCAAGGATGAAGTTTTAGTTGGAGTGGTGACTTTGTCTCTTTTATCCTCAAAATCATTGTAAATATTACACCTCATTGTAGCTATGTTATATGGTTGATTGTGGATAGCCTCATCTTGTAAACTTGTCCTATTGGGATTTTAAAGTCTTGTAATAACATGTCTCTTTGTCTTGTAACTCTTCTCTATTGTAAAAGAAAAAAGAAAGAAAGATTACAATATAAGATCACGAGTTCTTATTTTACTTGTCTTCATTTGAAATAATTGTTTTGTTTGAAAGCTGCAATATCTAGTAAGCATTACATGTTAAATCTGAAATTTTTTGTGTGTTTGCTTTAAAAATGAAAAAAAAGAAAAAAATTGATGGCACTACATTTTGGTATCAGAGCCGTGGTTCAAACACACGGACTCTTTGGGTAATTTCTGTTTTAGTTATCTTATTGCCTTGTTAAAAAAAAAATCTACCTTTTCTTATTGTTGTTGGATCTCCCTCTTGTAGAAATCTGCATTAATTATTTAGCTATTTTGCATTGAAGGAAAGTTAGTGTTATAGGGTTGTAGGATTTATTGAAATGATGATGTTAGCTGTTTTATAATAGTTGTTGGAAATGATGTTTGTCTTAGCCCTTTGTTCTTGCAATTATTGATAACAATATGCCAAGGAAATGAAAACAGACTTTATATAGTTACATTTTTTTGGTTTTCTATTTATAACTATATTTTTGCTAGAATAAACAAAAATAAATAAAAAAATAATATATATATATCTTTGGTTTTGTTGCAGCATATATTATACTTATTATATAATATATATTTATTATATATTATAAACTATATATATATATATATATATATATATATATATATAAAAATAAAATATTATATATGGATTTACAATATATATATATATATATGGCTGTTTTTTTTTTTTTTTTAATTCAAAAGTAAATAATATGAAATAAAATATAATAAAATTAAATTAAATTAAATTAAATTAAAAATAAACAAAATTTAGTTTGGGAAGGGGGCCGACCCCCCCAACCCCCTGCGCATTACCCCGTGGAATGTGTCCACTTGTCTGCACCCTCCCAAAGACCTGTCCCCACCCTCCCCAACTCACAGTGTCTCAGACCCCTGTCCCCCAACGCACCCCTTGCCCGACTATGCGCCCCTACCCCTCTACGCCCCCGCGCACCCCCCCCCCGCCGCTGCCCCGCCCTACAACCACTGTTCTTCCCAACCGGCCCACACCGCCCCTACCATGACCTCCTTCAAATATGTGTGTGTGTGTGTGTGTGTGTGTGTGTGTGTGTGTGTGTGTGTGTGTGTGTGTGTGTGTGTGTGTGTTCATCAAAACCAGGGTTTTCCTCAACAAGTTCTCAAAGGAAAACACATGGATTTCACAAAAGAAAAGAAAACACATGGATGTATGGATTTCACAAAAATATATAAAAATACATAAGATTAAACAAGTTTCCATAGTTCCTCCTCAACCTGCACCTGTAATCACAACACAAAACAAATGAGAAAAGTATAGAGAGTGAAAAGAAGACATAGAGAGATTAGGGAAACTTTAGGGTGGATTTGAAATCAAGGGCCAAGATTGGATTTGATCCTAGGGCTCTCCTTCAACCCTACTTTTCTTTAAAAACATGACCTTTTAATGGGGTTGGAAAATAAATAAAAGGGGGTGTGTGGGTAGACTAGAGTAAAAGGGGAAAGACTATTTATTTTCTAGGGGTGTAGATTTTTAATCATGACCCTAGGAAATTTAATGGAGTAAAATAGTTACATTAATGTCGGGATAGTGTTTTTTTTTTTATTTGGGAAAAAAAGAAATTAAACAAAAAATTATTATACATTAATTATTAATGGGAAGGGGCATTGCTTTTGGTGTTTCATTAGAGAATGATCATAACTATACTAATAATAATATAAAAAAAAAAATTAAATTTTTTTAATCTCAAGTTTCAGGATGACACCCAAGAGGGGACGATTGGCTCGAGGCTCGGGACGTAGTGCACCTACATGGGAGCCGCCGGCCCCTGATTTTGGGCCTCAGATATTAGAGACCCTGCAAAGCATCGATAGGCATCGTACAGGAGCACCTTCCACCACCGCAGGAGCCGAGAGAGGAGGACATTCAGTTGGGAGACGAGGAGTTGATTGGTGAGGACACACATTCAGAGCCACTTGAGCACGATACCCGAGACGAGAGAGGTCACATAGCCCTTCCATCCTTGGCGAGAGGGTGGTCTCATTTTTTCACAGCTGATCACACAGCTTCGAGGGACCTTTTAGAGATAGGTGACCCCTTTCACCTATTTGACCACATCGCCAGGATCGAGACATAGGCAGTGTGATTTGGGACCTTCTTTGCCTACAGCCACCTACTTTCACTGGTTCGACAGATGGCTTCGGGGCAAAGTCCTAGCTCCTTAGCCTAGATAGATGCTTTGACTTTCCCTCACATGAGAGCAATGTCAGAGCTAGGTTCGTCATACACCTCCTCCGAGATGCAACAAGCGTTTGGTGGAGGAATGAGGAGCGGAAGCTCCATTTGACTCGAGATACACTGATCTGGGAGATGTTTGAGGAGCGATTCAGGGCCTGGTATATGTCAGAACATTTTGTGTAGAAGAGGATCGATGATTTTCACAACTTATGACATGGTTCTGGAAAAGTGGCGCAGTATGAGAGTAGGTTCTTGGATCTCTTACAGTATGTAGACTACTTGCAAGATGAGAAGTTGCAGGTAAATAGGTTCATTCGGGGCTGAATGTAGATATAGTAGGAGCTGTTAGGATGTTATCTCCTCCCATGCTTGAGAAGGCCATTGAGAAGGCCTACTTGGCTAAGGAGAATAGGACCAAGGCACAGGAGCACCGAGATAGAAACAAGAGCAAGTTCCAAGACAGGATTCAGGCATTTCAGAGTCAGAGGGCATGGGGTGCAGTACCACCCCCTAGAGGAGGATTCTAGTCTTCTCCAACAACATCGAGAGCTCCACATCACAATAGACACAACATCAGGGACACCAGCATCAGAGGGGTAGATAGACTCAGAGTTTTCAATGAGGTGGATCTAGAGGTGGTTTTGGTGGATCTAGAGATAGGAGGTCGGGTACTCATCACTCACAGCCAGCCCGCTTGCAGTAGTCTGCTAGGGTTGGACCGAAAGGTTCGGATTCGCGAGTCTAGGAAGGACCCCATCTCATAAGGGTACAGGAGGATGTTTTATTTACGGGCCTCTAGACCATTATGTGCGTATTGTCCACACAAGCCCATTACTACGAATATGCAAAGAGCTCCCACATCCGAGAAGATGGTGGGTGACATGGGACGTGCCCATCGTGTATATGCAGCGGTTGACAACCGCTAGGCTGAGCATCAAGCCACAGTCATTGAGATGACAGGTACTATCAGGGGTATTTCTATCTCAGTAATTTTTGATTCAGGTGCTTCAGATTCTTTTGTATCTCCTTCTGTAGTGGACCAGTGTGGGCTAGTGGTGGTTAGGCAACCAGATAGTTGGCAGGTTGAGTTGGCCTCTGGGGCTAAACTCACCGTGGACTCATATGTGGAGAGTTGTGTACTTGATTTGGGAGTCTTCTCCACTACACTTGACCTCCGAGTTATTCCTTTAGGATCCTATTAGGTAGTGTTGGGTATGGATTGGCTTGAGGCTCATCGAGCTAAGGTGGATTACAGAAAGAAGGTCAATGAGTGTCAGGAAGATCTTGGTATTGCAGTTGTGATTTCAGGATGCGAAACCTATTTCCTTGTGTATGATCTTGGCTAAGCAACTCAAGCGGAGCATGTGTAAGGGTTACCGGTTGTTTGCTATCACTATCGGTGACCATTCGATAGACAATACTCCGGAGCATTCACCTCTTGATGATCATGCGTTTTGAGTATGCGAGATGTGTTTCTAGGAGAGCTTCCAAGTTTACCCCCTAGTAGGGTGGTGGACTTCACCATTGACTTAGTGCCTGGCTCTGCACCAATTTCTAGGGCACCCTATCGGATGACGACTTCAGAGCTTCATGAGCTCAAGATTCAGTTAGAGGAGTTGTTAGAGAAGGGTCTCATTGACCTAGTGTATCTCCTTGGGGAGTGCCAGTTATATTTGTGAAGAAGAAGGATGGTTCTCTCAGGCTTTGTGTAGACTTCAGACAACTCAACAAAGTCACAATAAAGAACCGTTACCCACTCCCCAGGATTGATGACTTGTTTGATCAGATGGGGAGCTAGAGTGTTCTCCAAAATCAATCTCAAGTCAGGGTATCATCAGTTGTGCATATCAGATGCAAATATTCATAAGACAACTTTTCGCACACATTATGGGCATTATGAGTTCACTGTTGTCCCCTTTGGTTTGACCAATGCCCCAGCTATCTTCATGAGCCTCATGAATGGAGTGTTCAGGACCTTCCTAGATCGCTTTGTCATAGTGTTCCTTGATGATATTTTGATATATTCTCATTCCGAGGAGGAACACGAGGAGCATTTGAGATAGGTGCTTTAGATTTTGAGAGAGTAGAAGTTGTTTGGGAACTTGGAAAAATGTAGCTTCTTTCAGACAGAGATTCAGTACTTGGGGCACATTATTTCAGGAAAGGGTATCTCAGTAGATCCCTCTAAGATTCAGGCTATCATGGATTGGCCAGCACCCACATCAGTCACTGAGGTGAGAAGCTTCATGGGTTTAGCAGGGTATTACCGTAGGTTTGTGTAGGACTTTTCTAGGATTGCTCACCCTATTACTTCCCTTCAGAGGAAAGGGAAGAAGTTCAACTAGTCAGAAAAGTGTGAGCAGGCCTTCAATTTGCTTAAGGAAAGGTTAACCACGGCACCTATCTTAGCAGTATCCAGACCCGACAGAGGATTTTGTTGTTTGCACTGATGCATCACTAGAGGGTTTGGGAGCAGTTCTTATGTAGGAGCATCGAGTGATCACCTTTGAGTCACGTAAGCTCAAAGACTATGAGCTTAACTATCCTACTCATGACTTAGAGCTTGCAGCAGTTGTTCATGCACTTGTGTGTTGGCGAAATTTCCTTTTGGGTAGACCTTTTATCTTGAGGACGGATCATTATAGCTTACAGTATATCTTCTCTCAGCTGAACCTCAATGCTCGTCAATGGCATTGGATGGAGTTCCTATGTGAGTATGACATGGAGGTATAGTATATCAAAGGAAAGGAAAATGTTGTTGCAGATGCACTTAGTAGATGATGGCATGTGCTTGCTTCTTTGACACTATAGTTAGATTTGAGAGGTAGGATACTTCAGGATCTTCTAGAGGACAGGTTTTATGAGGGTGCTAGGCAGATGTTGGATTCTCAGGGTTCTTTTGAGGGCAGGTATTCAGGATGCATGTTAGAGTCTGATGGTTTACTTTGGTTCCATAGGCACATTTATGTGCTTAGGGTAGGCGATCTACGTAGTTTCATCCTTACTGAGGCTCATCGAGCCCCATATGCAACACATCTAGGAGTGAAGAAGATGCTTGCCAATTTGAGAGAGTTATATTATTGGTCGGGTCTTCATCGGGACATAGAAGATTTTGTAGCATGTTGTCTAGATTGTTAGAGAGTAAAAACAAAGCATTCTCATCCCGCATGAGGACTCTTATACCCTCATAATATTCCTGAGTGGAAATGGGATGTGATCTCCATGTATTTCATAGTAAGACTTCCTATGTCCTCTTATTGTCATGATGCCATTATGGTCATTATGGATAAGTTGACCAAGGTTGCGCACTTCTCACCAACCAAGGTCACCTATAATGCACAGGCCATCGCCAAAGTGTTTATGGAGGACATTGTTAGATTGCATGGGATCCCAAAGATGATCATCAATGATAGAGACACCATCTACACATTAGTTTTCTGGACTTCTTTTCAGGATGCTTTGGGTACACAGATTAATTTCAGTTTGGCATATCATCCAGAGACAGATGGGTAGACAGAGAGGGTTAATCAGGTTCTTGAGGACATGTTGAGGATGTATGTGATGGACCTAGAGAAGAAGTGGGAAGATTATTTGCATTTAGTTGAGTTTTCCTACAACAGTTATCATAGCTCCATTGGCATGGCTCCCTATTAGGCTTTGTATGGACGACCTTCTTTGGACACCTTTGATGCGGGGATGGACTAGATGACAGGATTATTTTTGAGACGAGGTTATCTTCGGGATTTAGAGAGCAGAGGTTGTTCCGATTCAACAACATCTTGAGTAGGCTAGAGCACGACCAGAAGGCATATGCGGACACCAAGAGGATCGATCGTCACTTCTCAATGGGTGACTAAGTCTTCTTGAGGGTTCATCCTCATAAGAGACCAATCCATTATGGAAAGGGTTCTAAGCTATCACCTCATTTTTTGGGGCCTTTTGATATTCTTGAGGTCATCGGTCTAGTTGCCTATCGGCTAGCTTTGCCACCACGCCTTGGGCCCACGATGTTTTCATGTTTCTGTACTTCATAGATATGTGCCAGATGTTTCTCATGTTTTGGATTGGTTGGCATTACACGTAGAGGATGAAGGGCAGTGGAGACTGGAGCCCGTATGCATACTGGAGCACCAGAGGTTGGCCCTTCGGGGTCAAGATTTGGACCAGGTTAGAGTGTAGTGGGACCGATATGATGAATCATCGCTACACCGGGAGGATGCTACACCACCGAGGGATAGATATCCCTATCTCTTCTAATCACTTCCGGGAGGAAGTGTAATTCTAGGAGAGGGGATGTAGTGCCCATGTTTTTATAGCTCCAGTTATCTGTTGGTTCCTTTATGCATAGACATGTTTTCATTGAGACTCTGATAGATTTTGGACATTTTACTATGATATTTTATCCTCATGGACATTATGGTATTTTGGGCACGTAGTGCCAATTGGACTAGATTCGTATACTGATATATTTCTTATGATGTTGATGACACTAATAGGGTTATATGATAGATCTATTGGTTTTTGTGGTCGATTTGATTAATGATATAGTTTTCTAGATTTAATAATGGTAATTTTCATGCTAGCCTAAGTGTATGTCATTGTAATTTTATCTATGGATGATTCGTGGAAAACTATGTGAATAATTGTATGCATTGCACTATCAATTGTTTAATAATGTTAGGGCATTATAAGTTTGATTGAATTTGTGATGCATAGATGATGTTATTATATTGGACAGATGCGGTTAATGTGTGCAATGAGTGTGCAGGTGACAGGTATAGGAGAGCATGGGTTTCAGGGCAGCTACGCAATTGTGCACAAGTGGCCCACGGGCTGAGTCCTAACCATGCTAAATGTTTGAGGCCTTAGAATAGGTGTATTTATTTGGGCACCATGGGTGAACCCTCAATTGTAATGTAATTATGTCTTGTAAAATTAATTATGTTTAGGGTGTGTTTTATTAAGTAAACTAGTTTAGGGGTTTAATGATCTCATCTTAATTTAAGTGATGGTTTTGGGTAAAAGTGTGTGTGTGTTGGTAGAAGGGATTGGGGACCACATGTGAACCTTGGGTGGACCCCACACCCTCTACCCTTGTGCCCAAGCATGCCAAACCCGAAATTGGATTATTTTGGGCATTTTTAGGGACCCCTTTTGAGTTTGGGAGTTCCCTTAGCATGAAAATGGGCCCTTGGACCCTACCTAATAGGTAGGGGGGCTTATTTCCAAGGTTTGGAGGGAGTTTCCCTCCCATTTTTCCCTCCTTAGTCACCATCCATGTAAGATGGTTGGTTTGTGTGTATTTGTTAAAAGTTGCTCCACTTTGTTTTATTTTAGTTTTTAGTATTTTGGGTGATAAGGGCTAAAAGGTGAGTTTACTCTTACTTATTTGGTTTTGGAATCTTTGACTCTTGAGAGGAGAGGGGGTGACACTTGTCACTTTCCCATTGGTGAGGAAACTTTTGGGTTCCTCTTCTTATTCTTCCTCATGTGGAAGGAAGGGGTCTTCTTGGCTCATTTTTTTGGGGAGAACTTGGAGAATTTTGGGAGCTTGGAGGTTTTCTTGGACAAAGGGAAAAACTTAGAGTCTTGGAAAGCATTGTAGAGGTAGGATTCTTAACCTTTTTCTTTCTTAGTTGTGCTTATCTTGTTAACTATGCTTTGATCAATAAAATGATGTGTGTGAAATGATGTGTTGTGAAGTTGTATGGTGAATGTAGTTTGTTTGTTTGTTCCTTGTTGTTTTCCTTTTGTTTTCTCTCCACCATCATTTGGATTGATGGTTTTTGGAGAATGTAGGGGAAGAGAGAGGGATTTCCCTCTCAAACCTCATGGTTGTTGGTCAAGCCATGAAGGTCCCTTCTCATCCCCTCATATGGTTTGAGGTGGGAGAAAGGTCCATATGGCTTGAACCTTTCCCCATTCTTGGCAAGGAAACCCCTTTTGGGTTTGAAAATCCTCCCAAGAAGGATTTCTATGACATAAAGGGGAATAAGGAGGATGAATGATTAGGAGGTATAAGGAGTTTGTAAAAATGTTGTGTTGGTGCTCCTATGGTTGGACACCTTTGATTTGGGCATCCTACTTCTTCTCTTCCCCCTTGTGAGGTTGACCTTGTTATCCTCATGTTGTTGTTTTATCATGTGTAGTATGTCTAAGTGGTTAAATGGTCTTATGTATTTCTTGTTGTGTTTTATCCCCTTTATACTTGTGCACATTGTGGTAGTTTGTTCCTCTCTCCCATGGGCTTGGGGGAGGCTAGCATGGCTTCCAACCATGGAAAGGCATGTGATGATGCCTATTGGTTGGGTGGTAAACAAGCCATATCTCTTGATTCAACACTCTTAGAAGAACACTCAAGGTGGAGACTCAAGGATGAAGTTTTAGTTGGAGTGGTGACTTTGTCTCTTTTATCCTCAAAATCATTGTAAATATTACACCTCATTGTAACTATGTTATATGGTTGATTGTGGATAGCCTCATCTTGTAAACTTATCCTATTGTGATTTGAAAGTCTTGTAATAACATGTCTCTTTTGTCTTGTAACTCTTCTCTATTGTAAAAGGAAAAAAAAAGATTACAATATAAGATCATGAGTTCTTTATTTTACTTGTCTTCATTTGAAATAATTGTTTTGTTTGAAATCTGCAATATCTAGTAAGCATTACATGTTAAATCTGAAATTTTTAGTGTGTTTTCTTTAAAAATGGGAAAAAAAAAATTGATGGCACTACACAATATGGTGTTTTGTTTCTTCTACCACCATTACTCCCTCTTCTTCATCCTTCAGATATTCATCCTTGGGTTCCTCCACATCTTGTAGTTATACAAGAGTGTGAGGGGCACTTTCTACAGAACTCCTCCCTCATCATTTATCTTTCCTTTTCTTTTCTCAACCCGCCTCTTTCATAGGAAAGAGTCATGGTTATATCCTTACAGCCATTGGGGTTCTCGTGCCTTAGGTCATTGTTCTCATGAATACCCTTTTAAAGTGGTGCTCTCCTTGGAATACTTCTATGTCCAAGTCTTCTTCTTCTTCCTACGCATGTGGTGGATTACCCACATGCTCAATATCCACTACGCTGTCATGGACTCGCCTCCAGCCTCTATGATCTAATCCGCCAATATCTTCATCTTCCTCCTCATCATATACCTCTATAGCTTCTGTGGGATTTGGGGCTGGCACATTCTCCACTGTATGATTTCCCTTAAGTGGCCCTAGGAGTGCGAACTCATTCTCCACATACTTGTTATTCTCCATCTTGGGCTTAAGATGAAGGTATATGAGCATTGCTCTAATGTCCCCAATTTCCAAGCTTACAGGCTTCATTCTTATAACATCTGAAATGAGCCTCTCAACATAGGAAATCTAGCTTGGATATACATGTCTTCCTTAGAGTGTGGTAGTCACATTCTACCTTGTCTGCAATAAAGCGAGGTGGCGTGCATCAGTAAAAGAGTGGACTGATGTCTGGAAGTAACATGCTATGAAGGAATATGGTAGTTTGCACCATGGGCCCCATGTCCCATCCCTCATTGTGAACCCTACGATGCGAAGTCTGGTATACCACGAACTGTACTTCCTTGCCAACTACTAAAGGTAGCTCCTTGGGGATGCACCACTCCTCTTTAAATGCCACATGGATTCGATCATACCACATCTCCACCCTTTGTTTAAATGGCCCACTCATTGACCCTTCACATAAATACTTTTCAAACCTTTCCGTAAGGGAATTTTTTTCCATGGGATATTCCCAAATCTTGTTCTTTTGCCCATCAGGCACTCTAATTTCCATAAATTATAAAGAAAGTAAGATAACGCCAAAACTTATCTTATCACCTGTGTGCACTTCCTCAATAATGGTTTCTGCAATGTAACCTACTATGTTATAGACCACTCCTTGAGAAATTTTCCTCACGATATGGAGCCACATGGTATTTACTTGCGACCATCTCTCTTGATCATTTAACTTGGTCACCAGATGTGTAGTTATCTGTACCACTGGGTAATTCTTCAATTTATTAATGTCCATTCTGTGTAGAACCTTTGTATACCCAAACTCTTTCCGTGTCTCTATGATTGTTGCTTTATAAGTCAAGTCACTAGCCATAGGTCTACCCCTATGCCTTTTAATCCTATCAGTGTCGAAATCAGGGCTCTTTGTGATTCTACCCCTTCATTTGGAAAACTAAAAAAATTCCTCATGGACTCTGCTCATTAGCCACTGATATAAAGATTCATACTTGCCAAAATATGGGACCTTGTACAACTGATAGACTCCTACCCATTTCAACAATTTCTCTCCAACGTCATTATACATTGGCATATTCTCCACCATGCGATTTTTGGTCTTTGTACTCAACAACACGTCCAATAATTTCTTGTTTTCATCTATATGGTGGTTGTAGTCACTTATCTTGTGGAGGTGGGAATCCCATTCTTGTCCAACTATCAAACCCTCTAGATACTGCATCTCTGACATATTACTCTCAGGAGCAATTTTAACTTCTGTTTCTACTTTCTTCTTTCCTTTGGTACCTGCGATAGGTGATTTTTTTGGTGTCATCATAAAAATCCACATTTTTACCATCTATAACAAGAAAACTCAAACCCTAAATCAAATCTACATGCCCTAGCACCTCCTCGAATTTCGCTTCATTCAAACCCTTCACCAATGGAGACACAAGCCTCTTCACGCAACAATCGTCTCTCCACATTTGATTTCACAACTCTCTATACCTTAAGACGACTCCCTCGGCTCGTTTGGACTTAGCTCGCTCAAACACTTGTGATCACATAAAAATGAATCAGTGTAGTGCCCCACCTTAGGACACCAGAAACCATACCAAAGTGTCACTAAAAATTTGGGTATATATATATTGTTTAAAAGTTAAAATAAAATAATACTAATGTTTGCCTTACTATTTCCCATTAATAGTTAATTTATCTTAATTTAATTTACCCAAAATTAAATAAACACTAGCCCAATGATAATTTTATTATTTTATTCTATTAATTTCACTAGGGTCACAATTAAAAGTCTACACCCCTTTATAACTTAATTAGTTCCCCCCTTTTGTATTAGTTTTCTCACACACCCCTATTCATTTTATTTTTTCATTCCCATAAAAATTGGATGAATTAAATAGTGTAGGGTTGAATGAGACCCCTAGGATAGATCAAATCTTGACCATTGAATTCAAATTTTACCCTAAGGTTGTCCTAAACATCTCTATGTTTTTCTTTTCCCTTCTTTTCCTCTTCTCATTTTGTTTTTGTTTTATCATTTGAATGTGCGGAGTTGTGGAGGAGCTAAGGGAGAGTTGGATTCATGGAATTTCTCTTTTGATGAGGAGGATCTTAATATTATTTCATTATTATCGCTTTTATATGTCCACCCAATTGAGATCTTCTCAAATTTGGGAATTCCTTTAATATCGCTTAGTATTAGTAACATCATAAGGTAAGGTGTTAATATAGTAATCAAGTCAAATTGGAGCTCTACGCCTAAATCTCCATACATGTCTAAGGAGCTCAAATATCCTACATAATGTCCAAAATATATCAAATCCCATTGAAACATGTCTACATGAGTAAAGAGAAAAAAATAGCGAGGCTATAAAAATTTGGGCACTACATCCCCCTCTCCTAAAATTAGACTTCCTCCTGGAAGTCACTGAAAGAGATAGGGATATCTAGCCCTCAATGGTGTAGTATCCTCCCGGTAGTAGTTGTTCTCATGATATTTTTCTAATCGCACTCTAACTTGGTCCAAGTCTCAAATTTGAAAGGCCAACCGGCTGGTGCTACAAAGATGCATGCGGCTCTAGTCTCCACTACCCTCCTTCCTCTACCTATAATGTCGACCAATCCGAACATGCGAAACATCGGTGTACATATCTACAAATTACGAAACATGAAATACATCATGGGCCCGTGCAAGACATGGTGGCAAATTTAGGCCATAGGAAACTAGACCAAAGACCTCTAAAATATCAAAAGGCCCCACAAAATGAGGTGAAAGCTTAGAACCCTTTCCATAGCGGATTGGAATCTTATGAGGAAGAACTCTCAAGAAGACTTTGTCACCCACTTGAGTAGTGACGATCATTCCTCTTGTTGTCTGCATACACCTTCTGACATGCTCTAGCCTACTCAAGACACTGTCTAATCAAAACAACCTACTGCTCTAAGTCCTGAAGATAAGCTGGTCCTAGAATGATCTTGTCATCTAGTCTATCCCAACTCAGAGGTGTCCTACAAGGTCATCCATACAAATCCTGGTAGGGAGCCATACTAATGGAACTATGATATCTATTTTTGTATGCAAACTCAACTAAATGAAGATAATCTTCCCACTTCTTCTACTTGTCCATCACATACATCCTCAACATGTCCTCCAGTACCTGATTAACCCTCTCTGTCCATCCATCTCTCTAGATGATATGCTGAGCCAAAATTAATCTGCATACCCAGAGCAACCTGAAAGGAAGTCCAGAAAATAGATGTGTAAATGGTATCCTGTCATTGATGATAGTCTTTGGAATCCCATGCAACCTAATAATGTCCTCCATAAATAATTTAGTGATGGCATGTGTATTATAGGTGACCTTGGTTGGCGAGAAATACGCAACCTAGGTCAACTTATCCACAATAACCATAATGGAATCATGATGATAAGAAGACATAGGAAGTCCTACTATGCAATCCATGGAGATCACCTCCCATTTCCACTCGGGAATATCATGAGGATGCAAAAGTCTTGCGGGATTAGAATGCTTTACCTTGACCCTCCGGCACTCAAGGTAATGTGCAAAAAAACTCTGCTATGTCCCGTCGAATACATGGCCATTAATATAACTCCCTCATATCGGTGTACATTTTCTTCACTACTGGATGTGCTGCAAAAGGAGCTCGATGAGCCTTTTTAAGGATGAATTTATGCATCTCACGAGACCTAGGCACATAGATGTTCCTACGGAGCGGAGTAAACCACTGTCTTTAAAATGCACCTGAATATCTAGCCTCTAATGAACCCTGTGACTCCAAAATCTTTCTAGCACCCTCATAAAACCTATCCTCTGGAAGATGCTCAAGAATCATGCCTCTCAAATCTGACTACAATGTCAATGATGCAAGTACATGTTGTCGTCTACTAAGTGCATCTGCAATGACATTTTCCTTTCCTTTGATATATTATACCTCCATGTCATACTCACATAGGAAATCCATCCAATGCTGTCGAGCATTGAGGTTTAGCTGTGAGAAGATATGTTGCAAACTACGGTGGTCAGTCCTCAAAATGAATGGTCTACCCAAAAGGAAATGACACCAATGCACAAGTGCATGGACTATTACTATGCAAGCTCCAAGTCATGAGTAGGATAATTAAGTTCATAGTCTTTGAGCTTACGTGACTCGAAGGAAATCACCCGATGCTCCTACATAAGAATGACTCCCAAAACCTCTTTTAATGCATCAGTACAAACAACAAAATCCTCTCTCAGAGGGTCCTAGGAACTACTAGAATCGGTGCCATGGTTAACCTTTCCTTAAGCAACTGAAAGGATTGCTCACACTTTTCTAACAGTCAAACTTCTTCCCTTTTCTCTGAAGGGAAGTAATAGGGTGAGCAATCCTGAAAAAACCTACGATAGTAACCTACTAAACCCATAAATATCCTCACCTGAGTGACTGATGTGGGTGTTGGCTAATCCATGATAGCCTAAATCTTAGAGGGATCTACTGAGATACCCTCTCTTGATATGATGTGACCCAAGTACTGAATATCTGTCTAAAAGAAGCTACATTTTTCCAAGTTTCCGTACTTCTATTCTCTCAAAACCTAAATTACCTATCTCAAATGCTCCTCATGTTCCTCCTCGGAATGAGAATATATCAATATATCACCTAGGAACACTAAGACAAATCGATCCAAAAAGGTCCTGAAAACTCCATTCATGAGGCTTATGAAGATAGCTAGGGAATTAGTCAAACTAAATGGAACAACGATGAAATCATAATGCCCATAACGTGTACAAAAAGTTGTCTTATGAATTTTTGTATCCGAAATGCGCAACTTATGATACCCTGACTTGAAATTGATTTTGGAAAACACTCTAGCTCCCCATATCTGATCATACAAGTCATCAATCCTATGAAGAGGATAACAGTTCTTTATCGTGACTTTCTTGAGCTTCCTGAAGTCTGCACAAAGTTTGAGAGAACCATCGTTCTTCTTCAAAAATATGACTGCGCTCCCCAAGGAGATACATTAGGATGAATGAGACTCTTCTCCAACAACTCCTCTAAGCTGAATCTTGAGCTCAAGAATCTCTCGGTGTTTTCATTCGATAGGGTGCCCTAGAAACTAGTGCATATCCTAGCACTAAATCAATGGTAAAATCCACCTCTCTTTGGGGTGGTAACCCTGGAAGCTCACCTAGAAACACATCTGCATACTCCCTCAAAAATGCATGAACATTTAAGGGTGAATGCTCTGGAGTGCTCTCTGATCGATCACTGATGGTGATAGAAAATAACTGACAAACTTTACGCATGCTCCACTTGAGTTACTTAGCCAAGATCATGTGCAAGGAGATAGGCCTTTGCATCCCCGAGATCACAACTGCACTCCCAAGATCATCCTGACACTCAATGACATTATTTCTACAATCCACCTTGGCTCGAGGAGCCTCGAGCCAATCCATACCTAAAACAACCTCATAGGAACCTAGAGGAATAACTTGGAGGTCAAGTGTAGTGGAAAAGACTCCCAAATCAAGTACACAACTCTCCACATACGATTCCAAAGTGAGTTTCCAAAGGCTAACTCAACCTCTCAACTATCTATTTTCCTAGCCATCAGTAGCCCACACTAGTCCACTATAGAAGGAGATATAAAAGAATTTGAAGCACCAAAATCAAAGAGTAATGAGATAGAAATACCCCTAATAGTACCTATCGTCTCAATAACTATGGCCTTGTGCTCGGCCTGGTCATTATCAACTACTGCATATACACGATGGGCACATCCTACATCACCCATCATCTACTCAGATCTAGGAGCTCTCTGCATATCCATGGTAGCAGGTTTGTGCAGACACATACGCACATAATGATCAGGGGACCCATAAATAAAACATCCTCCTGTACCTCTCTAGGATAGGGTCCCCCTGCACTCGGTGAACTCATCTTGCTGCCCAACCCTAGCAGATCGCTACGTGTGAAATTTGGCTATACCGCCGAGTACCCTAACTCCTATCCTGGCTCCACCAAAACCTCCTATAGTGCCACCTCTCTGTAAGCTTTGAGTCTGTCTAGCCCTCTGCTACTAGTGGCCATGATGTTGTGTCTATTGTTGTGTATGCGGTGGAGACATTGTAGCTCTTTGGTGGAGGATAGAATCCTCCTCTAGGGGATGGTGCTATCCCATGTGACCTCGACTCTCGAAAGGCTTGTATCCCATCTTACAACTTTCTCTTGTTCCTATCTCAGTGCTCCTATGCCCGGTTCTCATTCTCCATGACTAAGTAGGCCTTCTCAATCCGCCTTCTCAAGTGGGGGAGGAGATAACATCCTAACTACTCCTGCTATATCTGAATTAAGGCCTCGATAAAACTCGTTAACTTGTAATTTCTTGTCTTACGGTGTAGTCCACATACTACAAAAGGTCTAAGAACCTGCTCTCATAGTGAGCTACGTGCGAGCCCTTTCGTAAGTCATGAAACTCATCAATCCTCTTCTACACAAAATGATTTGACATATATCGAGCCCTAAAATGCTCCTTGAACAACTCCTAGGTCACTATCTCTCAAGTCAAATGGAGCTTTCACTCCTTATTCCTGCACCACATACCTGCTTACATCTTAGAGGAGTTGTATGGCGAACCTAGATTTGACATTTCTCTCAAAAGAGTGTAAGCCAAAGCATCTATCAAGGCTAAGGAGACATGACTCAGCCCCAAAGCCATCTCAGAGAGATGGTGTAAGTAGGAGGCTGCAAGCGAAGAAGATCCGAATCATCTTGCCTGTGTCATGATCCTAGTGTTGCGGTCCAATAGGTGAATGAGGTCATCTATCCCCAAATGGTCCCTTAAGACTGTGTGAATGTCTCCAATGGTATGAGGCCACCCTCTCATGGTGAACAGGGGGACTGTGTAACCTCTCTGCGTAGGGGTCTCGTGCTCAGGTGGCTCGAATGTGCATCTTCTCCTATCGGATCCTCATCTCTTGATGAATGTTCTCCCTCTCCCACCCCGTGGTGATGGAAGCCATTGTTGCACCACACGAGATCAACTATTGAAGAGCCTCTAAGATCTGAGGCCCTAACTCAGGTGCTCGTGGTTCGGGCGTAGGTGAACTATGTCCCAAACCCCTAACCAATCGTCATCTCATGGGTGCCATCCTATGAATGAGGTACGGAAAATGGTTATTAAATTATAATGGTTGGAAAGAGTTTTAATCAATATTTATTATTATTATTATTATTATTATTATTGTAATGTTATTAAAATATTGTTACCTAGTTAATTAATTACCTAGAGTGTCCACATGTGTGAACCTCGCTCTAATACCAAATGTAGTGCCCCGCCTCAGGACACAGAAACCATACCAAAGTGTCACTAAAAATTTGGGTTTTTTTAAAAGTAAAACTAAAATAATACTAATGTTTGCCTCATTGTTTCCTATTAATAATTAATTTATCCAAAATTAAATAAACACTAGCCCAATGATAATTTAATTATTTTATTCTATTAAGTTCACTAGGGTCACAAATAAAAGTCTACACCCCTTTATAACTTAATTAGTTCCCCCCTTTTTGTATTAGTTTGCTCACACACCCCTATTCATTTTATTTTTCATTCCCATAAAAAGTGCATGACTTAAAGAGTGTAGGGTTGAATGAGAGCCCTAGGATAGATCAAATCTTGACCATTGATTTCAAATTTTACCCTAAAGTTTCCCTAAACATCTCTATGTTTTTCTTTTCCCTTCTATTCCTCTTCTCATTTTGTTTTTGTTTTGTCATTTGAATGTGCAGGTTGTGGAGGAGCTAAGGGAGAGATGGATTCATGGAATTTCTCTTTTGATGAGAAGGATCTTAATATTATTTCATTATTATCTCTTTTGTATGCCTACCCAACTGAGATCTCCTCAGATTTGAGAATTCTGTCATACCCACATGTTTATTTTTATTTATTTATTTTATTATTATTTTTACATTTATAGAATGCAAAACCTCTTGAAGATATATATATATATATATATATATATATATATATATATATATATATATATATATATAAAAAAAAAAAAAAAAACTGAATATTTTTAACCTCGAAAGAATCAAAAACGCATGTGAAAAGAACGCGGCCCGAGAAGCTAAGCTATGAGCAGTGGATTGGAGAAGGGAGGGTTTGTGTGAAGTGACGGATGTGTGTGAAGTAAGAGAGAGGGCGTAAAGGTTCGTGGAGAGGAGAGTGTTTTCCGCATATGTGGGGTAGGAGCGGTGGGTGTGCCTCGTGTGGGGGAGGGTTCGGCCCTCCCCAAAAACTCCATTTCCTTACCCTAAATCCCATGCAGGTTTTTTTTTTGGGAAAAGTTTGTATGTTTTGTTATTTTTGTGTATTTTTTTGTATTAAAAGTTTAGTATATGTGGATAATATATTATATTTATTTTATAATCTTTCAAATTTACTATATTTATATGATACACTATATTTATATTTTACTATATCAAATATATATATATATATATATATATATATATATATATATATATATATTATATATATATATATATATATATATATATATATATATTGATATAGTAAAATATAAATATAGTGTATCATATTATAAATACTAAGAAATCAAATTATATTATACAACTATATTAATACTTACATTAACTTGTAACTATGTAAAAGCTTAACGTAGTTCAATAGTATAAGATAATTGTATATGTATTTTCTATTTATTATTATTTTTGTATAAAAGTTACATCTCATGTATTACTAAAAAAACATGACTTAAAGAGTGTAGGGTTGAATGAGAGCCCTAGGATAGATAAAATCTTGACCATTGATTTCAAAATTTACCCTAAGATTTCCTAAACATCTCTATGTTTTTTTCCTTCTTTTCCTCTTCTCATTTTGTTTTGTGTTTTCATTTGAATGTGCAGGTTATGGAGGAGCTAAAGGAGAGAAGGATTCATGGGATTTCTCTTTTGATGAGAAGGATCTTAATATTATTGCATTATTATCTCTTTTATATGCCCACCAAACCGAGATCTCCTTAGATTTGGGCATTCCTTTCATACCCACAAGTTTATTGTCATTTATTTATTTAATTATTATTTTTTGTTATAGAATGCCAAACCTCTTGAAGATATATTATAACCCAAACAAAAAAAAAAAAACTGAATATTTTTGAACCCAAAAGAATCAAAACCATAGGTAAGAACAACGTGGCCTAAGAAGCTATGAGCGCAGATTGGAGAAGGGGAGGGTTTATGCAAAGTGAGGAATGCATGGGAATTAAGGGAGAGGGTGTAAAGATGCCTTGAGAGGGAGTGTGTTGCACATCTATGTGGTAGGAGATGTGGGTCCTTTGGTGAGGGGGAGGGTTTGGCCCTCCCATAAAAACTCCATTTTCTTACCCTAAATCCCATGCGGGTTTTTTTTTTTGGGAAAAGTTTGTATGTTTTTGTGTTTTTTTTTGTGTTAAAAGTTTAGTATATGTGGATAATATATTATATTTATTTTATAATCTTTCAAATTTACTATATTTATATTTTACTATATAAAATTATAATACATTTACCTTATATATATATTTTATTTTATAAATACTAAGAAATCAAAGTATATTATATAACTATATTAATACCTACATTAATCTCTAACTATGTAAAAGTTTAACATAGTGCAATATTATAAGATAATTTGTATATGTATTTTCTATTTATTTGTTTGTTTTGTATAAAGCTACATTTCATGTATTACTAAAAATAAAACTATCCCAAGTTGTAAGTTAATAAAATGTGTTTGGACATTTTTGGAGGAGTATGAGACTCACTACTCTTTTCCAATACATTTATGTTAAGATAAATTTCTTATTTATGTGATAGAAGGAAAATATAGTAAAATAGTTCAAAATATACTTGGAATATATCCGAAAATTGGAAAGCAAGAATTAATATTGAATTTCAATTTTTCTACTACAATCATTTAATAAGTTTTACATGGAAAGTGGTAGAAAAGGAATAATTTTATTTTCATTGTAGAATTCTACCAAAAATTTGCAAGAAAGACCTATTAAAAGGATGATTGTATTTCCTTTTAATGATAATCCTAAAGTTCTATGTTATGGTTAGATTTCCTTTCCAATGCTCAACAATATGCATATTTCAGATTTTCAAACAAATAAGATCTCCAAAAAAGTAAAATCATTTCTTTTGTAGAAACCTATTTCCATTAAATAATCTTTCTATTCAAAAAAAGAGTTACAATTCAACGCATTTAGAGTAAATAACTATTTTACAAGATTTCTTTTTCAATGAGTCTTAACTCTCAACTACAACATGTTTTTCCAATAATTAAGATATACAATGGAATCATTAAAATACTTCACTTCAAGATTGAAAGGAAGGTTGCACAACAATTGTGACTCAAGTTTACAAGTAACCCCAAATACAAAAGATGATTTTACAAGACAATGAGAGTTCCCCCATAGCCATATCCATAAAGTTGCAATGAGAGGTAACAATGAAGAACCATGATGACAAGTAACTCCAACTATCTTCCACTTGAGCTCCAACTTTAAAAGCTTTTAAAGAACCAACACAAGGAGAAAAAGCTTGTTTAACCACCCAACCTTTAGGCATCATTACATGCCTTTCCAAGGTTGGAAGACATGCTAGCCTCCCCAAGCCCATGGGAGAGAGAGCTAGCCTCCACAAACTTTGCACAAGATAAAGGGAGACATAACCACATTATAATTTTCACATCAAGACAATCCAAACACTAAGATGAACCCAAATTTTTTGCAAAGAAGGAAAAGAGGAGAAACCATATTCTACCTCAAAATGGGGAAGAGAAGAAGAGATCTCCAAGTGCCAAAAGTGTAGTCCAACATTGGATGCACATAAACAATAATCTTCACAACCTCCTTATTCCTCCAAAGTCATCAAACCCTCCTTATTTCTCCACCCATTCACCAAAATCCTTCTTGGGAGGATTTTCAAACCCATTGGGTTTCCTCAACAAGAATGGGGAAGGGGTTCAAACCATATGAACCACCTTCCCCACCTCAAACCATATGAGGGGAGTAAAAAAGAACCTACATGGATTGTCCATCAAGCCATGAGGTTTGAGAGGGAAAATCCCTCTCTCTTCCCCCATAAACTCCAAAATCCATCATGTCATATGATGGATGGAAAAAAAAAACAACATAAAGTATACACAACAACTAGAAACACACAAGAAACAACACACATTTTAAACAAAACAAGACTAAGATCTAAAATAATATAAAACATAAAATGAGCTCAAGGAGCCTACCTCCAAAATATCTCCAACACTCTAGCTTTTCCTCTTCCTTATCCAAGCAATATCTAGCTCCAAAATCCCCAAGCCTCCAAACAAAAAGGTCAAAAAAAGTCCTCTTCTTCCCCATGAGGGAGAATTTGAAGAGAAGCCATAAAAAGTCCACACAAATGAGGGGGTGACATGTGTCACCCCTCTCTTCCCTCAATGTCAAAGTTTCTCAAAATAAAAGAGAAAAAAAGACAAAAAGCTTTTAACACCTTCTCCCAAATTACCCAAAATGAAAAACAAACTAGTGCAACTTTTTACAAAACACACATACCAATCCACCTTACATAGATGTGACCAAAGGGGGAAAAATTGACGGAAACTCCCTCTATGCCTTGGAATTAAGCCCCTACCTATTAGGTAGGTTCCAAAGGCCTATTTTCATGCTAAGTGAACTCCCAAACTTAAAAGGGGTCACTTAAAATGCCAAAAATAGCCAAATTTCGGGTTTGGCACATTTGGGCACAAGTGTAGAGGATGTGGAGCTCACCCAAGGGTTCACATGTGACCCTAATCCCCTCTAATTAATTACTTCATTTCCCAAACTCAAAACTTAATGAAAGTGGGGACCATTAAGTCCTCAAATCAAGTTTACAGAAAAACTAAACATCCCAAACAAGATTAATATTACATGACATACTACATTACCAATGAGGGTCACTCATAGTGCCCAAAATAATGAAAGCTAATACTAAGGCCGCATACAATAAACATGGTTAGGACTTAGCCTCATGGGCCACTTGTGTAAAATTTACGTAGTTGCCATGAATCCCACGTTCTCCTATGACCTGTCACCTGCACACTCATTACACACATTAAACACACCTATCTGATACAATGTAAATCAACTACTTAATAAGTGATCAATGAAATCTATGCTAGCATATCATCATCCTGGAATCAAAAATGTGACAACATGCATAATTATACACAATTTACCATGAGTTAGCCATAACGATAAATAAAAGTGACATACATCCATAAAATCCAAACATGTAACTAAACTGAGTATCCATCATATATAAATAAGGTCCAAACAACATCATATCAGTTAGTATCCGTAACATCATAAGATAAGGTGTCAACATAGTAATCAAGTCAAATTGGCGCTATACGCCCAAATCTCCATACATGTCTAAGGAGGTCAAATATCCTAACATAATGTCCAAAATATATCAAATCCCTGTCAAAACATGTCTATGAGTAAAGAGAACAATAAATAATTGAGGCTATAAAAATGTGGGCACTACATCCCCTCTCCTAAAATTAGACTTCCTCCTGGAAGTCACTTTGAAAGAGAGGGATATCGGCCCTCAATAGTTTAGTATCCTCTCGGTAGTTGTCGTCTCATCATATCCTGTTCCACTTTGCACTCTAACCTAGTCCAAGTCTCGACTTTGAAGCGGCCAACCTCCGGTGCTCTAGTATGTGTACCGACTCTAGTATCCATACCCTCCTCCTTCCTCTAACTATAATGCCAACCGATCGAACATGAGAAATATCGTGTACATATCTAAAACGTACGAAACATGAAATACATCATGGGCCCATGTAAGGCATGGTGGCAAAGCTAGGTGATAGGCAACTGGACCAAAGACCTCTAAAATATAAAAAGGCCCCACAAAATGAGGTGAAATCTTAGAACCCTTTCCATATTGGATTGGACTCTTATGTGGATAAACTCTCAAGAAGACTTTGTCACCCACTAAGAAGTGACGATCAGTCCTCTTGGTGTCTGCGCATACGCCTTGTAGAGCACTCTAGCCCGCTAAAGACGATGTCTAATCGTAACAACCTCTTGCTCTAAGTCATGAAGATAAAATGGTCCCAGAATGATCCTGTCATCTAGTCTATCCCAACTCTAGAGGTGTCCTACAAGGTCATCCATACAAATCCTGGTAGGGAGCCATACCAATGGAACTATGATAGTTATTTTTGTATGTAAACTCAACTAAATGAAGATAATCTTCCCACTTTTTCTTCTAGTCCATCACATACATCCTCAACATGTCCTCTAGTACCTAATTAACCCTCTCTATTTTTCCATCTGTCTCTAGATGATATGCTAAGCTGAAATTAATTTGTGTACCAGAGTAGCCTGAAAGGAAGTCTAGAAAACTGATGTGTAAATGGTATCCCTATCATTGATGATGGTCTTTAAAATCCCATGCAACCTAACAATGTCCTCCATAAATACTTTGGTGATGGCCTGTGCATTATAGGTGACCTTGGTTGGCGAGAAATGCACAACCTTGGTCAACTTATCCACAAGTAACCATAATGGCATCATGATGATAAGAAGACATAGGAAGTCCTACTATGAAATCCATGGAGATCACATCCCATTTCCACTCGGGAATATCATGAGGATGTAAAAGTCATGTGGGATGAGAATGCTCTGCCTTGACCCTCTGACACTCAAGGCAATGTGCAAAAAAATCTGCTATGTCTCGTCGAAGACTTGGCCAATAATATAACTCCCTCATATCGGCGTGCATTTTCTTCACTCCTGGATGTGCTTTGCATAAGGAGCTTGATGAGCCTCTTTAAAGATGAAACTACACAACTCACCCGACTTAGGCACATGGATGTGACTATGGAAACGGAGTAAACCACTGTCTTTAAAATGCACCCTGAATATCTGCCCTCTAATGAACCTTGTCCCTCCAACATCTGTCTAGTACCCTCATAAAACATGTCCTTTGGAAGATGCTCAAGAATTGTACCTCTCAAATCTGACTGCAACGTTAATGATGCAAGTACATGTCATCATCGACTAAGTGCATCTGCAACAACATTTTCCTTTCCTTTGATATACTGTACCTCCATGTTGTACTCACATATGAACTATATCCAATTCCGTTGTCGAGCGTTGAGGTTCGGTTGTGAGAAAACTAAGGTGGTCGGTCCTCAAAATGAACGGTCTACCCAAAAGGAAATGACGCTTGATGCATAGGTGCATGGACTACTCACTGCAAGGTCCAAGTCATGAGTAGGATAATTAAGTTCATAGTCTTTGATCTTACGTGAATCGAAGGCAATCACTCAATGCTCCTACATAAGAACAGCTCCTAAACCCTCTATTGATGCATTAGTACAAACAAAAAAATCCTTTGTAGGGTCTCGAAACTACTAGAATGGGCATTGTGGTTAACATTTCCTTAAGCAACCTGAAAGGCCTACTCACACTTTTTTGATCAGTCACACTTCTTCCCTTTTCTTTGAAGGGAAGTAATAGGGTGAGCAATCCTGAACAAACTTATGGTAGTAACCTGCTAAACCCATAAAGCTCCTCACCTCAGTGGTGATGTGGGTGTTGGCTAATCCATGATAGCTTTGAATCTTAGAGAGATCTCTTGAGATACCTTCTCCGATATGATGTGACCCAAGTCTTGAATCTCTATATGAAAGAAGCTACATTTTTTCTAGTTTCCATACAACTACTCTCTCAAAACCTAAAGTACCTATCTCAAATGCTCCTCATGTTTCTCCTCGAACAAGAATATATCAATATATAATCTACGAACACTAAGAAAAATTGATCTAGAAAGGTCTGAAAACTCTGTTCACAAGGCTCATGAAGATAGCTAGGGCAATGGTCAAACCAAATGGAACAATGGTGAACTCATAATGCCGATAACATGTATGAAAAGTTGTCTTATGAATGTCTACATCCGAAATGAACTAATGATACCACGACTTAAGATCGATTTTGGAGAACACTCTAGCTCCCGCATCTAATCATACAAGTCATCAATCCTAGGAAGAGAATAATGGTTCTTTATCGTGACTTTGTTGAGCTACTGAATTCTACATAAATTCCGAGAGAACTATCTTTATTCTTTAGAAATATGACCGGCGCTCCCCAAAGAGATACATTAGGATGAATGAGATCCTTCTCGACAAATCCTCTAAGCTGAATCTTGAGCTCATGAAGCTTTGGGGTCGTCATCCGATAGGGTTCCTAGAAAGGGTGTGAATCGACACTAAATAAATGGTGAAATCCACCTCTCTACAGGGTGGTAACCCTGGAAGCTCGCCTGGAAACACATTTGTATAATACCTAAAAAATACATGAACATCTAAGGGTGAATGCTTTAGAGATCTCTCTTATCGATCACTGACGGTGATAGTGAAAGCGAGAACCTTACAAATGCTCTACTTTAGTTTCTTAGCCGAGATCATGCATAAGGATATAGGCCTTTGCATCCCCGAGATTACAACAACACTCCCAAGATCATCCAGAACACACAATGACCTTATTTCTGTAATCCACCTTGGTTTGATGATTCTCGAGCCAATCCATACCTAAAACAACCTGATAGGAACCTAGAGGAATAACTCGTAGGTCAAGTGTAGTGGAGAAGACTCCAAAATCAAGTACACAACTCTCCACATATGAGTCCACAATGAGTTTGGCCCTAGAGGCCAACTCAACTAACACCAACTATCTGTTTACCTAGACACCCACTAGCCTGCATCTGGTCCACTACGGAAGGAGATATAAAAGAATCTGAAGCACTAAAATCAAAGAGAACTAAGATAGAAATACCCCTAATAGTACTTATCATCTCAATAAGCGTGGCTTGGTGCTCGACCTAGGGGTTATCAACCACTTTGCATATACACGATGGGTGCATCTTACTTCACCCACCGTCTACTCAAATCTAGGAGCTCTCTACATATCCATGGTAGTGGGTTTGTGCGGAAACATATGCACATAATGATCAGGGGACCCACAACTAAAACATCCTCATGTACTTCTCTACGGGATGGGGTCCCTCCTATACTCTGGTGAACTAATCCTGCCAACCCAACCCCCTAGCAGATCGTTGCATGTGATCCGGCTATACCCCGAGTACCCTTTCTCTATCTATCCCTGGCTCCACCAAAACCCCCTCTAGTGCCACCTCTCTGTAAGCTCTGGGGTCCTGTCTATCCATCGACGTTGGTGGCCATGATGTTATGTCTACTACTTGTGGATGTGTTGGAGCCCTCGTAACCACTCGGTGGAGGGGAGAATCCTCCTCTAGGGGGTGGTGATATCCCCTGTGACCTCGACTCTAAAAGGCCTATATCCTATCTTGAAACTTTCTCTTGTTCCTATCTCGGTGCTCCTCTTACGTGGTTCTGTTCTCCTCGGCTAAGTAGGCCTTCTCAATTGCCTTCTCAAGTGTGGGAGGAGATAACATCCTAAGCGCTCTCTGCTATATCTACAATTAAGGCCCCGAATAAACTGTTAACTTGTAATTTCTCATCTTGCGGGTAGTCCACATCTTGTGAAAGGTCTAAGAACCTGCTCTCATACTAAGCTACTATGTCAGAGCCATGTTGTAGGTCGTGAAACTCATTAATCCTCTTCTGCATGAAATGCTCTGACATATAATGAGCCCTAAAACACTCCTTAAACAACTCCTAGGTCATTGTCTCTTGAGTCAAATGGAGCTTCCGCTCCTCATTCCTCCACCAAAGACCTGCTGCATCTCGGAGGAGGTGTATGGCAAACCTGGATTTGACATTGCTCTCATAAAAGTGTAATCCAAAGTATCTATCAAGGCTAAGGAGCCATGACTCAGCCCTAAATCCATCTATAGAGCCGGTGTAAGTAGGAGGCTGCAAGTAAAGAAGATCCCTAATCACACTGCCTATGTCGGCATCTTGGCACTACTGAGTCCAATAGGTGGATGGGGTCGCCTATCCCCAAATGGTCTATCTAGACTGTGTGAACCTCTCCGATGGTACGAGGCCACCATCCCGTGGTGAATGTGAGGGCTGCACAACCTCTCCGCCTCAAGGTATCATGATCTAGTGGCTCGAATGTGCATCCTCACCTATTAGATCCTCATCTCTTGAGTGAATGTTCTCTCTCTCGCCTTCGTGGTGGTGGAAGCCGTTGTTGAACCACACCGATCAAGCTGTTGAAGAGCCTTTAAGATCACGAGGCCCTAACTCAGTGCTCGATTCGGGCATAGGTGAACTACGTCCCAAACACCTAACCAATCTTCGTCTCATGGGTGTCATCCTGTGAATGAGGTACAGAAAATGGTTATTAAATTTTAATGGTTGCGGAAGAGTTTTAATCAATATTTATTATTATTATTATTATTATTATTATTATTGTAATGTTATTAAGATATTGTTGCCTAGTTAATTTATTACCTAGAGTGTCCACGTGTGCAAACCTCCACTCTGTTACCAAATGCATTGCCCTGCCTTGGGACACGAAACCATACCAAAGTGTCACTAAAAATTTGGGTAATTTTTTTAAAGTGAAACTAAAATAATACTAATGTCTGCTTCACTGTTTCCTATTAATAATTAATTTATCTTAATTTAATTTACCCAAAATTAAATAAACACTATCCTAATGATAATTTAATTATTTTATTCTATTAAGTTCACTAGGGTCACAAATAAAAGTCTACACCCCTTTATAACTTAATTAGTTTCCTCCCCCTTTTTGTATTAGTTTTCTCACACACCCCTATTCATTTTATTTTTCATTCCCATAAAAAGTGCTTGACTTAAAGAGTGTAGGGTTGAATGAGAGCCCTAGGATAGATCAAATCTTGACCATTGATTTCAAATTTTACCCTAAGATTGCCCTAAACAACTCTATGTTTTTTTCCTTCTTTTCCTCTTCTCATTTTGTTTTCGTTTTGTCATTTGAATGTGCAGAGTTATAGAGGAGCTAAAGGAGAGATGGATTCATGGAATTTCTCTTTTGATGAGGAGGATCTTAATATTATTACATTATTATCTCTTTTATATGCCCACCAAATGAGATCTCCTTAGATTTGGGCATTCCTTTCATACCCACAAGTTTATTGTCATTTATTTATTTTATTATTATTTTTCTGTTATAGAATGCCAAACCTCTTGAAGATATATTATAACCCCAAAAAAATAATAAAACTGAATATTTTGAAACCGAAAGCATCAAAATTGTATGTGAGAAGAACGTGGCTGAGAAGCTATGGCGGCGGACTAGAGAAGGGGAGGGTTTGTGCGCGGGTGAGGGATGCGTGGGAATTAAGGGGAGAGGGTGTAAAGATGCTTGGAGAGGGAGTGTTTGCACATGTGTACGGTAGGAGCGGTGGGTGCGCTGGTGAGGGGAGGGTCAACCTTCCCCAAAAACTCCATTTCCTTACCTAAATCCCACATAGGTTTTTTTTTGGGAAAAGTTTGTATGTTTTGTTTTTTTGTTTGTTTTTTTGTATTAAAAGTTTAGTATATGTGGATAATATATTATATTTATTTTATAATCTTTCAAATTTAGTATATTTATATGATACACTATATATTTATATTTTACTATATATAATATATAATACATTTATATATATATATATATATATATATATATTTTATTATATAAATACTAAGAAATCAAAGTATATTATACAACTATATTAATACCTACATTAATTTGTAACTATGTAAAAGTTTAACATAGTTCAATAGTATAAGATAACTGTATATGTATTTTCTATTTATTATTATTTTTTGTATAAAAGTTACATCTCATGTATTACTAAAAAAAAAGCTATCCCAAGTTGTAAATTAATAAAATGTGTTTCGACATTTTTGAGGAGTATGAGACTCACTACTCCTTTCCAATACATTCATGTTAAGATGAATTTCTTATTTTTGTGATAGAAGGAAAATGTAGTAAAATAGTTCAAAATATACTTGGAATATATCTGAAAATTGGAAAGAAAGAATTAATATTGAATTTCAATTTTCTACTACAATCATTTAATAAGTTTTACATGGAAAGTAGTAGAAAAGGACTAATTTTCTTTTCATTGTAGAATGCTACCAAAATTTGCAAGAAAGACCTATTAAAAGGATGATGGTATTTCCATTTAATGATAATCCTAAAGCTCTATGCTATGGCTAGATTTCCTTTCCAATGCTCTTAGCAAAATGCATATTTCAGATTTTCAAACAAATAAGATCTCCAACAAAGTAATATCATTTCTTTTGTAGAAACATATTTCCATTAAATAATATTTCTTTTCAAAAAAGAGTTTCAAATCAATGCATTTAGAGTAAATAACCATTTTACAAGATTTCTTTTCAATGAGTCTTAACTCTCAACTACAACATGTTTTCCAATAATTAAGATATACAATGGAATCATTAAAAGACTTCACTTCAAGATTGAAAGGAAGGTTGCACAACAATTGTGACTCAAGTTTACAAGTAACCCCAAATACAAAAGATGATTTTACAAGACAATGAGAGTTCCCCCATAGCCATATCCATAAAGTTGCAATGAGAGGTAACAATGAAGAACCATGATGACAAGTAACTCCAACTATCTTCCACTTGAGCTCCAACTTCAAAAGATTTTAAAGAACCAACACAAGGAGAAAAATCTTGTTTAACCACCCAACCTTTAGGCATCATTACATGCCTTTCCAAGGTTGGAAGACATGTTAGCCTCCCCCAAGCCCATGGGAGAGAGAACTAGCCTCCAAAAACTTTGCACAAGATAAAGGGAGACATAACCACATTATAATTTTCACATCAAGACAATCCAAACACTAAGATGAACCCAAATTTTTGCAAAGAAGGAAAAGGAGGAGAAACCATATTCTACCTCCAAAATGGGGAAGAGAAGAAGAGATCTCCAAGTGCCAAAAGTGTAGTCCAACATTGGATGCACATAAACAATAATCTTCACAACCTCCTTATTCCTCCAAAGTCATCAAACCCTCCTTATTTCTCCACCCATTCACCAAAATCCTTCTTGGGAGGATTTTCAAACCCATTGGGTTTCCTCAACAAGAATGGGGAAGGGGGTTCAAACCATATGAACCACCTTCCCCACCTCAAACCATATGAGGGGAGTAAAAAAAAGAACCTACATGGCTTGTCCATCAAGCCATGAGGTTTGAGAGGGAAAATCCCTCTCTCTTCCCCCATAAACTCCAAAATCCATCATGTCATATGATGGATGGAGAAATAAAATAAAACAACACAAAGCATACTCAACAACTAGCAACACACAAGAAACAACACACATTTTAAACAAAACAAGACTAAGATCTAACATAATATAAAACATAAAATGAGCTCAAGGAGCCTACCTCCAAAATATCTCCAACACTCTAGCTTTTCCTCTTCCTTATCCAAGCAAGCTCTAGCTCCAAAATCCCCAAGCCTCCAAGCAAAAGCTCCAAAAAAAAGTCCTCTTCTTTCCCCATGAGGGAGAATTTGAAGAGAAACCACAAAAATCCTCACAAATGAGGGGGTGACATGTGTCACCCCTCTCTTCCCTCAATGTCAAAGATTCTCAAAATAAAAGAGAAAAAAGACAAAATAGATTTTAACACCTTCTCCCAAATTACCCAAAATGAAAAACAAAACAAACTAGTGCAACTTTTTACAAAACACACATACCAATCCACCTTACATGGATGTGACCAAAGGGAGGAAAAATGGGAGGGAGAATCCCTCTATGCCTTGGAATTAAGCCCCCGTACCTATTAGGTAGGGTCCAAGGGTCTATTTTCATGCTAATTGAACTCCCAAACTTAAAAGGGGTCACTTAAAATGCCAAAAATAGCTAAATTTCTTTTTTGGCACATTTGGGCACAAGTGTAGAGGATGTGTGGCCCACCCAAGGGTTCACATGTGACCCTAATCCCCTCTAATTAATTACACCATTACACAAAATCAAAACTTAATGAAAGTGAGGACCATTAAGTCCCCAAATCAAGTTTACAAAGCAACTAAACATCCTAAACAAGATTAATATTACATGACATACTACATTACCAATACGGGTCACTCATGGTGCCGAAAGAATAAAATCTAATACTAAGGCCTCATACAATAAACACGGTTAGGACTTAGCCCCGTGGGCCATTTGTGCAAAATTTGCATAGCTGCCCTGAATCCCACGTTCTCCTGTGACTTGTTACCTGCACACTTATTGTACACATTAAATGCACCTATCTGATACAATTTAAATAAACTACTCAATAAGCGATCACTGAAATCTATGCTAGCATATCATCATCCTGGAATCAAAAATGCGACCACATGCATAATTATACACAATTTACCATGAGTTAGCCATAACAATAAATAAAAGTGACATACATCCATAAAATCCAAACATGCAACTAAACTGAGTATCCATCATATATAAATAAGGTCCAAACAACATCATATTAGTTAGTATCCGTAACATCATAAGATAAGGTGTCAACATAGTAATCAAGTCAAATTGGCACTATACGCCCAAATCTCCATACATGTCTAAGGAGGTCAAATATCCTAACATAATGTCGAAATATATCAAATCCCTATCAAAACATGTCTATGAATAAAGAGAAAACAAATAATTGAGGCTATAAAAATGTGGGCACTACTGACCAACATCACGCCCTTATATAGATTTTCAAAAAATTAGTGCATTTATTTCTCCTCCACCTACAAACAATCCTCTCATTAATTTACCATTTGTACAATATCCACGCGAGTACATCTTTTCACCCTAGCTATAACCTTCTAGCGCACCTTCCTACCTTACGGCTATAGACTTCTCTTTAGCACATTTGCATGCATCCGGGTACCTTGCCACTGCACCTTCTCTAGTAGTCTCTATGGCCACTACTTACCTCGCATTATATTGTTCCCTAATTTATCTCAATTTACGGTCATATTTTTAAAGTAATCTCCTTTCTAACAACTCCTCTGCAAACTTGAATAACACTTGTAGTAGTTTATTCCTTTGTATGTACCCAGTTGTAAATAGCCACCTCACATGAATGGTATGTGCATTCCTCTGCACATAAATTTTTTAAAAATGGTAATCAGACAGGTCTGTAGCACCTTACCACTTCATTTCAACAATTTTATGTGTTCTTGGTGAGATTCAACCTTTTTAGGCACTTTCAAGAACATCTAACGCTTGAGGCTTCTCGGGGTTTAACAATTTAACTCCATCTCTCTTAAGAGGTTTCCCAGAAATGAGGTGTTGGGGTTGAGAAATCTTATGTATGCTCACCATGAGGAAGAGGAAAAAAATCTAGGAGGTGGTGGACTTACAAACATTTTTATTACACAAAACACCAACTAAATTGACAAAGCATAGTGACCAAAAAGGAAATACATTAAGGAAATATAGAAATGAAAACCTAGTCTAAATGACAACATTTCCTTATTACAAACACCAAGAAGACTTATTTACAGTAGGGCTTTAGCCTACTCCCATTAAAGTAATTGGGTAACCATATTCCATTAAGTTTCTCTAACTGAAAAGCACCTAACTCAAGTATATGAGTGATAATATACAGTCCCAACCAATGTACTTTAAGCTTGCTTGGATGGCGCAGAAACTTAGAGTCATAAAGAAGCACCATTTTTCTTATCTCAATCTTTTTGTCCCTGATGTGCTGTCATGCCATGCCTTCTTCCTAGCCTTTTCCTACTTCTAGCTCCAACGTGCTATGGTGTGCCTCTCATCCAACTGTATCAATTGATTAATTCTTTCTTCCAAAGCGTGCTCATCAGCTAGACCTCTAGCACACATTATATGTAAAGAAGGTAACATGAATTCCATTAGAAGAACTATTCTGCGCCAAACAACAACTGAAATGGTGTGGCTTTGTTCAACCACTTGTATGTTGTTCTATATGCCGTAAGAAAGGAAGAAACTTTATCATCCCAATATTTCCTTCCAACATCACAATTTTTGTCAATATCTGGCTCAAAATCTTGTTGAAAGCTTCTACAATCCCATTTTCCCGAGGATGATATGGTGTAGTCTTAAGGTGTGCAATCATGAATTCATCCAATAGAATTTTGATTGTCTCATTCAAAAAGTGTGTGCCCCTATCCTTTGGTCAAACTCAACAGGAATCCATACCTTGTAAGAACATTATTCGATAAGAACCGAACATATGTAGTTCTTGTACAATCCTTAGTAGGTGTTGCTTTTTCCTACCTTTTAAGATAATTTGTACAAGTGATGATGTAGCGTAATCTAGTTATATGCGTAGCTAGTGAAATAGGACCCACAAATTCTATAGCCCATTTCTCAAATTCCTCTGCACTAGGAATAGGTCTTAAAGGAATTTTATCTCTTTGCACAATTTTACCAACGTATTGATAATAATCACACGCCTTACTGATAGACTTTACAATCCTTGTAGAGGTTCTCCCACCATAATCCAGCAAGAAGAATCTTGCACACGGTGGCGTCACTTACATAGTTTCCTCCTATAATACCACCATGAGCCTCTTTCATGATGTTTTGCACTCGTGCTCTAGTACACACCAGCGCAATACTTCATTTCAGCCTAACTTGTATAGGTCACCACTAATAAACATAAAAGGAACTACATGAATTGCAAGTTGTTTCTTCTCCAAGGATTTTATTCATGCGGAACCACCCTTATACATAAAAAGATAACAATATCCTCCGATTATGAAGGCGCACGTTCTAACATGTACAATGTTGTGCATTAGGCATTGTATCATCAATTGTTTATCGTCCTCCCAGTGAATTCATGATAAATGGTGCAGGCAAGAATTAATTTTACTGGTTTTACCACAATTGTGAAATCAAATTTTTGGAAAATATCACCCATCGAAATATGTGCCCCTATAAAATGGGCTTGTTTACCAATTATTTCAATGCCATGTGATCAGTGTAAAATATGAATGGTGTTGCTAAAAGATATTGTCAGAATTTATACAGCGCATAGATCATGGACAAGGCTTCAAACTCTATCGTTGTATAATTTTTCTCTACATAAGTCAAATTTCTACTAGCAAAATAGATAGGATGATCTATAATAACTTCTCCATGCTGAGCTAACACTGTGCCAATGGCCATGCTAGAGGCGTCCACATGTACATGAAACAGTTGGTCCCATATGGGAAAACAAAGAATAGGCGATGTAGTAAGTCTCTCCTTTAGTACCTCAAATGCACGATGTTACGTTTCTCCCTAATAAAATGTCCCTTTTCCTTTTAGTAACTCCTTGAACAGTGGGACAACCTTAGTTTATCGTTTGATAAATTTTCTATAATACTCAGTGTGACCCAAAACTTTGTGCACCTCACTTTGATTGGTAGGTTCTTTCGGCCGACAATAATCGCAACCTTAGCTAGATTTAATAACAAACCTTCCTTCCAGGATGATATGCCCTAATAGAGTGCCAAAATGTGTATCAAATACAAAATTTTTGATGTTCAAAGATATGCTTAACTATCTACATATTTCAAACACTAAGCGCAAATTATCACTATGATCCTTAACAATCTCATACACCGTCGAATCATCTAAGTAAACTTGTAAGAAAAGATGAATAAAATCTTGGAATTCTTGAACAAATATTCAAAAAAATATAGCGAGGACATTTTTCGAGACCAAAGGGCACCACAGTATATGTAAAATTTCCCCATTCGGTGGTGAATGTTGTTTTTTGATCCACCTATGCAATGCAAACTTGCTGATACCCAGAGAATACATCTATAAAAGAACAGATCTTGCACCCTGCAACGCCTTCTAATATCTCCTCTGTAAAAGGTGTAGGAAAGGGATCAATCACACATGGAAAATTTTGTTCTCTTTAATCCACAAAAATCCTAATCCATCCATCTTTCTTGATACTTGATAACTATGGGGCTGACCCACTCAATTCTTCCAGGGGATTGATGCTTCAGACTTCAAATTTTTTCAATTTCTTCTTTGACCTTTACGCACAATTTGGGGTTAATCCTATAGGGTATCTTCTGAATGGGTGCAAGCATTCCTTAAGCTTTATATTCATTTCTACTAATGATTCATGTACTCCTTTCAATTCATGGTAGCCCCTATGAAATAAGTCACGAAAATCACGGAGCAAATCCACTATTTTTTTACTTGATTCAAACAAATAATATCTAATTATTGCCTCTTTAGGTTCAACATTTGTACCAATATTCACTTCCTTGGTCCTCATAGGTTCATGTTAGGCACAAGCGTTATTACCTACACTATCCAAGACCTTGCACACACCTATTGATAGATCTATACTCAATTCTTCCACTTCTTCATTGTCCACTATGTAGACCATCTTCCCTTTTTCTTTCTCAAAGAAAGTGCACTTAAGTAGTGTGGCATCATCATGTTCCTTCAAAAAATGCGCTCTTGATTTGTTTTCATCAAATAACTCCTAAATGAGTTCTTTCACCTTTGCACTATCTCCCATAGTTAACTACTTTATAACCCTTAATGCATCTTCTACTGGAGGTTTAGTAGAGAAGTATTCGAAAGTCTGGACCATACCTAAAATTAAATCGGCCAATTTCCAATTTCTCTATGTAGCTTTGCATATACATACTAAGCACGTGTGCATCCTTGTAAAGTGGAATAAAGTTTGTGAACCCATAGCGAAGGTGGTAAAGCTTTCCTCCCTCTTTCCAGAGCCTCTCACACTACTGAATGTGGTATTGAACAGATTAATTACCATGATATGTGAAGATTTGAGTTGGTGCATTTCTCCTAGAAAACCCAGTTGTAAGAGCAATCATGAATTCATTCCATTCTACAATATTATCCCTATGAACCACCCACCAGTGTGTTGTTGTCCCACATAGGGTATATGCTAGCATACTTCTTCTTTCCAACTGGTCTATCCACTATTCCTCCATGGCACACAAGAATACCATAGGGTCCCCTTCCCAGTGTATCAAGGTTCAGAGTTGTTACCTATTCTCTTGACACAATGAGGTTTTATTTTCCACGCAAATGTGCTCCTTACTTCATGCCCAACCATATCATAAGTACCATGAGCCCAATTATCATAAGAAATACTTGTAGTATCACTAATAGACTATGCATCTTCCCATTGAAGGATTCCTTATTTAGATGGCTCGAGCCCTTCTAGGTCCCGGATGATGTGTACATAAATCCTATTAAGGTATTCCTCACTCAAGGCTCAACATAGGGCATATATTTTCCATCTGTTAAAGGTATAATAACTCTTTCCTCATTATTATTGAAACTGATATATCCCTTATTGAACAAAGATTAGCATTATTTGCATAACACCAAGGGCATCCAAGTAGAGTAGGAAAGCTATGCCTGCTTCTAAAAGCGCTAAAACCTCAAAATCCCGAGTGAACTTGTCCCTTGTATATTAATAGATGCATATTTTAAAAATCTGATAGGAGTGGCCTTAGTTTGGTTAGCCATAAATAATACATTAGAAGATGGTTGCAATGTAGGTCTCACCATATGTACCCATGCATCTAAAGTAAGCACATTTCTTGCTACACCTGTGTCAATAAATATATTACTCAAGAGCCATCCATCGACAACAACATTTAAAGTGATTTCTTTATCATAGTCTAAGCTATGGGGGATTATTTTCATATAGGATCGACACCCATTCTCAATATTTATGCACAAAGTGTTTCCTTTAGTCAACTCCTAGTAATGGAATAATATTCTCCTGGCGCAACATTCTACATACCTCCTTCAAGTCATCAATATCTGACTGGACCATCTCTACCTCCTTCTTTAGTTCCATCTTCCATGATTTCTCCTTTAAACATTGTATTTCCCCTTGAAGGTCTCTGAGTACCTCCATGGTCTCTTGATAAACCTCCTTCTGGTCCACAGGATCTGGGTATCTTGCATGAAAAACATCCTCCTTAATGATAGTAGGATTATGTGAAAAACACGCGTAGTGATCTTTATAGGAAATACCTCAGGTTCTAGTTCTAACTTTGGCATCCACTAATTTTCCATAGCGCATTGTATCTTAACCATCCCTGCACCTTTGTTCTCCTATTTATGTTTCTTGCTAAGATGATCATATAGATCTGGGCATTCCTCATAGCTATGATTCTTCCCACAGAAATAACATGTAATATTCTAAGGGCATTCGGACTGTAGTGGTCAAGTGATCCACATATAAAGCATGTTCCATGAGGGAATTCACCTCATCCACCACCACGGTCTCGACCTCTGAATCTGCTAAGGTATCCTCAACCTCTACCACATCCTCCATCATAGCGAACCTCGTTCCAATCATAATGTGCTTGATTTTGATTCCAATCCTGATGCTCACATTTACCCTTAGAGTTATTTGATACTCTTGTCTGTCGCACACCAATATCTATAACATCATGGATCTGTTCAATCAATCTGTAGTCCTTTTTATTGTGAATCGTGGACTGGAAAATCTTACAATAACATGTTACATTCTTCCTTATAGTGAATTTTAATTATGTGCAACAAGCTGGCATCATGGTTCAGGTGACATATCTCACAGTCTAGCAATAATGAACGTATTGTTCTATGGGGACAACTATATTTGGTGTGCCCCTCCACTTCATAGTCTATACACAAAATCCCAGTGCGTGTCTCATGTGTCGAATTCACTGATAGTTTCTCCAACTACTTTTCCATGGCTGCAATTTGTGCTTCCAAAAATGGGATAACTCTAGTGTCTATACTCCCAACTGCCTCAATGCACAAAGATGCTTCAAGGGATTTGCACAAATCAATGTATATATTATGTGTGAGATACATTCTAAAAGGCATGATCATACCTCCAACGAACTATTGGGCATGTTGGCTTACATGAATATCAAAAGAAATCTTAGATAAAAGTGTTTCAAAATGAGCATCATACTCCCGGACACTCTCAATATTACCTCATTTAATATATTTGAGCACGCTTATACCCTTTTGCTCATAATTAGGGATATAAAACTCTTTAAGGAATGCATATTTGAATCTTTGCATAATCTACATATGATTGATCGGGTCAAACTTACTTTACCAAGCGTGTGCGCATCCTGCAAGGTACTTGAAAAATGACTTACCTTGCACTTTGAGAAGTCATGATCCCTTTTGTGTGACATAGTATCTCACACATGTGCAATGTTCAACAACATATTTTATGCCTCTATACTCTAGAAGATGAAGACACATCTCCATGTAAATATTTTAGGGTTTGTGTGGACCACCGCCCACCCGATCTAGAACCCCATGTGTTGCCTCTGCCTCTAGAACCACCAGATTAACCAAAACTAGAGCCACCTACACCTCTTCATCCTCCACTTGTCGCCGGTAGTGGACCGAGAAGATGTACTTCCATGTGTCCCAACAATAGTACTATACTAAAATCCTACAGTCTCTGTGGTGGTACTAATCCCATAAGTGAACCCCATATTCTAGGTGCTCAAATTTTGTGCAGATGATGCACCTGAAATGGTAACTCCAAACAACAATGAAGACATTTTCCCTTCCATCGATGTACTTTCTATGTGACTTACTCCTACTTCCCTACTACCCAAATTAGCTTCTTGACTATTGGATGTACTAAGTACTAGAAAACCAAGTGTAAGGGCTAGGTTGCCAAGTAGATTTAGATGCATACCTACGGCCTAGGTTGTCTCTACTAGCACGCTCTGTGTGAGGCCAAAGAGGGTTCCCTTTCATGCTTTCCCAAATGGGGGATTTCCTGATGCTCTAGCTCCATGCCTTTTACATGAGCTCCAAATCCTTTGCGAGCCATCTCTCTCCTCAATGCCATCTTCTCTATAATGTCACACTACTTCTTTATCTCCCTCTCACGTGCCTCATTGTACTTAAGCCTCCTTTCTTCTCTCTACCTCTCTTCCGCTAGGTCCACCATATTTCACCAAACCTTCTCCTGCCCCCACGCGTGGTGGGGTTTAGCTGGCCATCGAATTTTCCTCTAAATTTAGGGTTACCATCAAGATCTTAATCACCAGTGGAATGCCTTGCAAGTAATTTCCCTGGGATACCATAAAAACTAGAACTCAACTACCTCTGGGAAAGAATAAGTGGAAATTGAGTATTCTAGGATATATCTATTCAAAACACCATGGAACCAAGTATCCACAACGTGTGTCCAAATCATATCAGCATCATATAAGGCCTAAAATTCTCCTTGTGTCCAGACAAGTGTGCAATACCTCCAATTTCTCTTAGATACATAAGAAACCAGCCACTCGTATAGTTCTACCAGGAAAATAACAAAGAAGCTCTCATATAGACAGTCATACAGGTTCTTTTCCACCCACGCGCGTGCGTCAAACTCAGATCCAAAGTTAAATCTTAGTGCGTACTCTTCTTCTAGATATTTTATCCACTCCTCAACACTTTCTAGGGTCATCCAATACGTCTTCATCATGATCCATTCTGAAAATAACTAAAAAGAGATCCCAACAACGAGAACCAATGATGTAGCCACAAACAAGCCCGGGTGAATTAGCACATCACCCAACTTTGGTGAGCGCTCACCAGAAGCGCGAAAAGCTACTGAGGCCCCTCTTTAGAGTTGCTTCTACAGGATGCCAACATGATGAAGATGTAATGTATTCATAACCATAAACAACATAAATATTCCACAGAGCATATTCTAGATCTATATCTAAAAGAATAATGAATTAAGCGATAGATATAACGAATTCAACCATGTAAGAACTAGTTTCAGTCATGTTAACACCATCATTAACCTAACACACTCCATTATATTAAAACACAATAAACAATGAAGCTTCTTACAATAAGTAGTATCATAAGTTCATGCATGAATCGGATCGACGTGACATAACTCCACAATAGCTCATACACAACACTCTCTCTAATCTACACAAAGTACTACATATTTTATAATAACATGAACACATGCAAGTGCACTAATAATAGATCTCTTATAGTTAACTAGAAGTAGTAATTCTATTATTAATTTGAACTCTTGCATGGCACTTTAGTAGATGCTAGTCCCAAAATGGCATTTGCATGTCAAACAGATCTCCAAACCATTGTGTTCTCCATACACTATCTCTAAAAATAGTGCGTAACCAAGAAAATGGCTAAGTCCTAATTCAATCTTCCTTTTTGTGTGCTTCCTTCCTATCCTATCATCGCACCTTAAAATTTGCCTTGCTACCGTGCGTGAATATTCTCCTTAGTGTCATACTTTGTCTACTCAATAAGTGGGCAAGAGGCATTAAAATTACATTCAATGCTTGGAGAGGAGGATTGAGACTCCCACATTCAATCTAGAAGACAGAAGAAGGGAGGTGGGAAGAGAGAAAAATGTCTAACTCTTTTACAAATGAGCCCCTCTTTACTATTTATAGAAAATGAGAGAGAGACATTGTAACACATATTTTCCTTTCCAACAACTTGCAAGCCATAATAAATGTGGGAAAATGATGATATGTGACCTGCAAAAGCTATCTCATGTTGTCCCATAACATGAAGTAGAGTAAAAATGGTTTCCCATGCTTATTTATTGCACTTTCAACTACTTGGAAGTTGTTATTTGGAATTGAGTTCATTTCTGCTAAATTCACCCCAAAAAATCCATCAATTCTTTCATTTTTTTAATTTTTGTGCATAGATCTTGGAGCCACAATTCCAACAACTCCACTTTTGTGTGATTTCATTGAGAAATGTGAAAGTTTTCTCATATGAGTGTATGTAGCTATTTTTGGCTTCACATGCTTGACTTCTCTGTTATGAGATTGTGTATTAATTTTAGCGATTGCATAAAATTATTTTAATATTTCCCTTCTTATCTGCTATTTTGCATCTTTTAAATTTTTTTGGTATTTAAAAAAAAATTGGGGGACCAATGATTTTAAATCTTTCATGTTTTGGGGAATGATTTTGAATAATTTTGAACTTATATTAGGGGTCATCTCGGTAGTTGGTTCACCATGTTGGCACACCGCGTTGGCACCCCTTGCATCACCTAAAACCATTTTTTTGCATTAGGATTGACCACATTTAGTCACCTTAATCGACCCCTTATAAATCCCGAGCTCCATGTCCATCCCACCTTGGACAACTCACCTCCACACTGTAGATTCTCAATATTCCACGTGTTGAGTTCATACCAACCTGGTAACCAATGTATTACAGATGTCAACGTGCTACAGGAAACTATCATCGTCGATCCTAATGTATTGTGGGCTTACATGTTTATTTCCTCCTCGTAGGGTGGAACAAGCTTCTCGTGTACCCCATCAGCGCTCTACAATGTTCAATGTGCCCTATGTAGACCCATGTCGATGTTCCACCTAACTCCTCAGTAGCATAGCATGACGATGTCAAGAGCCTCCTCATGAAAACTCGAACCACATGTTGCTTTGAATCACTTTAGACAAAAACAATGGTTCTCACCTGTGATGTGTCATCTTCCCTTTACATTGTGGAAAAAGTGGGCCTACATGACACACTTAATCCAAGTTCAAGTGGGCCGAATGGGATCTAAAAATCTGCTCGATCGACGAACTCCTTCTTGTGTGGTGACTTTGGGTCCTTTGTATACTCTTGACCCGAATTCAAGTGGGGCATCTGTGCACCCAAAATCCACTTTTACCACCGTGAACTTTCCTATGGCCTTCTAAGTTGGCTCAGTGAGCCAACCTCCAAGCTTCTTTCTTGTATTTGTCTAAGTGTTGGGCGAGAATCTCCACTACTGACTCACTTGCACTATTAAGTTGGGCCTAACTCGCCCCTCTACCAAGTCTCACCTATGATGAGCTCCTTTACATGGCCTAAGCCACTTTTATCCATCCCTATCCGATTTCACGTAAGTCCCTGGTCGTTCTCGAACTAGCTCAATGAGATTGATTAATAACTCGCCTCCATCATGATTTCTCTACAAACTTAGTGATGAGATCACCCCCTCAACACCGATTTTCAGATCAATGTGAGCTTGAAGTCAAGCTTGTTGTTTGTTTACAACACTCTAACACAACTTGGCAAGTTGGGAGAGCTCGCCAAGTTCTTCCCTTCTCTTGTACCTTTGTCATAACACCGACTTGTTGAGTCTGCCGACTATTTAGGAACCTTGAATCGACTGCTAGTCATGTTGATATTTAACTAGTGTGGCCATGTGCTAAGTAACTCACTCTTTTCATCAGCTTAGCGAGCTATATAGTATCTTAGTGGGCTACTTACGAGAATTAAACAAATTTTTGTAATTTTCTCCTTTTTCCTTGGATATTTTGGGTAGCTGCGTGAAGTTATGGGGCCCAAACATGGAAAAAAACCCCAAAAATTAATAATGTAGACACATTTTAATTTCTTACATTTAGGATGTACCAAACCATAATGCATACGAGTTATGTCTACTATAAATATAAAAAGAGGCTCAAACCTTTATCATTTTATTCCCTCAAATGTAATTTTCATAGCTTAACCGTGCCCTCACGTTTTGTCATTCAACAGGATCTACGAAGATCAAAGGATCATCTTTGGATCATTGGGAAGATCTTAATCGATGATGGCACCACAGAGAAGAGGTAGGCACAATTATTTTCTCAAAATTGCATTGAAATATGATAATTATAGAGTAGAATTTGAATTGAATACATTTTTTTATTATTATAGTTCAAGGTCAAGGGAATCAACCACAACCAAACCTTGTTATTCCTGTCATCCCTCCCAACCCTCCCATAGTTTCTCAACATCCCCTGGGTAGTCAAGAAGATTTAGAAGTCTACATAGTTGAAAACAAAATTAAAATTGAGTATTTAATCGAAAAAATGAGGGATTCAAAATCTACAAACCCCCACCGCACCTCTCTTGTAAAAAAATTGGAGGCATTACTTGCTCAAGTTGACGACGGAACAAGAAAAATTGATTGTTGGACAACTTACAAAGAGGGTTGTAGGGTTTATTATTCCAACAAATTGTCATATGTGGATGTAAAGAAAAAGAAATTACAAAATATGATGAGGCCAGAATATGTCTCATTAATGTACAATAAATGATCTTATTTTACTCTCCTTTTTATAGAGATTGATTGCATTTTGTGACTTTTTTTTATCTAATATAAGTTAGGATGTGATTTTCCATCTTTTGTTGATTGTATTTCTAACATTTAAAAACTATGTAATTCCTAACTAAGTGCTTTGGAAGTTTAGTTTTGTAATAAAACAGGTCACAATCAGTCAAAAGAAAAAGTATGAAGTGGTCGACATGTTTTTGAAAGCATTGGTTTCAATACGGCTCAGTTCTAGAACTCCATTATGCAGTAACAAGCTCTATCACTTAGTTCTGGAACTCCTGCATGTAGCTTCATAATCCTATGATTAGATGCGGAACAATTTCCTTTAGTTCTAAAAAATTCTCCTAAGTTTTAGAACGATGAGAATTTATTTATTCCAACAACATCCAATGATTTATCAATCAATGATCCTTTCAATCAGGAGTCGATTAGAAGATTTTTTATTCTTCATATTCGCGAGATCTGAGGATAACTATCATACAACAATATGTCCAGCCATGATCCAATTTAACATCTATTTTGGGCATGATTCATTTGTATCGAATCGATAGGAATGTTAATGTTGTAAATACACTCGTGGAATAAGTATATATATGCGTATATAGACACACACACACACACACAAAAAGACAAATAAATAAGAAGAGACATTATGTTTTTTGTAATGCAGAACATTTTATCAATAAAATAGTCATTCTTGTTTTGAGAGTATATTAAGTTGTCAAATCTTGTTTCAAGGTGGAGCAAGGTCCCACTCTTCCAAGAACCAGGATCTTCGTTTTATTGGTATTTATATTTCAAGAGTAAATAGTATAGATCTATTAATTCTGTAAATTCTTTTGATCACTCAAATTGAAATATGTTGTATACTTGTTCCTGTAGGTGTTCTAGATTAGATTCTTCTTTCTTTACAATCAACTTTCAGCATTCTCAAATTGTGTGTTTATTTCCAAAGCAAATGTGTTTATTTCTGTAATGTGTGTTTACTTACAACAATCTATTCTATTTTGCAAATGTGTGTTTATTTCAGCAATCTATTTCTGCCGTGAGTGTTTACTTCTAGAAAGTTCTCATAGTTTGATTTCAATAAGGTTTAGCAAGGAATCCTCAAGACATTGAAAAAATCCCCCAGAAAATATAAAAAGAAAACAAATACCTACCATCAATTACTAGATCACTAATATTTCTTGTTGCATATAGCTTTAGACATCACCCCTGGTTTAAATATGACATCAACAAAGAGTTGATTAAATGAAGGGAATAACGATACCCATCATTTTTGTCATAGTTTCTAGGGACCGAATAGTTATAATTTTCTAATTAGGTGTCAACAAGAGCAGCCATCTTATCTCTAGTAATTGCGGGATCTTCCTTATGTCATCATGAAATTCATGAGTAGACCAAGAGACTCCAAGCGTTGATTCCTCCCAAAAATATTTGAACAAGAATCATCATTAAATAAGGAATTTGATCAAGAATTAGAAGAACCATTGTCCCCTGTTAGGAACGAAGCATAATTGTCACCTTTAGAATTCTTAGATCAATCACCGAAGGAAGTAGAACCTCTAGAAAAAGATCATATTCCAAGACCCGTTAGAGAAAGTTTTGGTTTTACAATTAGTCTTGAACCTCCTACTCCTGACTTTTCACCTTCCCCAAAACAAATCACATACCATATTGATTGGGTAAAATGTCTAGAAGGTACTAAAAAAATGGAACAAGAAGAAGAAAGAGAACTTGATAGTACCTTCACTTATCCAATTCAATTGGATGGTGATGATGCACCTATGAAAAAAATTTCACCCTCACATTTACTCACATTTAGAGGGATGTCATCTAAAGACCTTGACCAATTTTTGTTTGAATTTAAAGTATAGTGTCAAACCTATGATTACAAAACAGATAATCGAAACTCAATTTGTTTCCATCTACCTTGAAGGATGCAACAATGAGGTGGTTTATGGGATTACCATCTAATTCTATTACCACTTGGGCACAAATGGAAATTTCCTTCCTATAAAAGTATCAAGATTTCTTGTAGAGGGAGGAATAGGAGGGACAATTTTTCAAAATCAAGCAGGAGGAGGATGAGAATATGGAAGATTATTTAGATAGATTCCTTTTTGTAAGAAAAAGATGTGGATTTGTCTTACAAGAAAAGTTAAGCAAAACCATTTTTTTGAAAGGTTTGGATGATGAGTCAAGAGAGACACTTGATCGGTAGGAGGTGGAAATATTGATCAAATAATAATGAATGATATTAAATACATTTGTAGAAGTTATTCACAAAAAGGGGTGGACCTAGAAAAGGAAAAACACTAAAAACCTTAAACCCGAGATATGAACAAACTAATGGATGAATTGACAAATTTCAAAACAGATATTTTAGTTCGGTTAACTTCCACCTTGGATGGATTGCAAGCTAAACCATTAGCTACATATAGTCCTAGATGTAGGAAGAAGCATGCAATAAGAGATTATCCCTTGAACAAAATAGAAATGTGCCTTATCTATGAATCTAGGGACCATGAGAGTGATACCTATTCTCTTCTTCCATTTATTAAAAATTAGCTTAAAAAAGTAGCATTCCATCCACATCAGAAGAAGTAAATTTTGTCCAAAGATAACCTAGCTAAGGGCATTTCATGCCCAGGTCGGTTCCTAACCCCTGGATGATGCCATGGGTAGCTCAGATAGTGCCACAAAATTGGGGACAACCACCTTGGGCACCTCAACCAACATGGAATCCTCAGGATTGGTCAAATCAATCTGGGTATTCCCAAGGACACCAACAATCATGGTGCGGTCAAGGAAACCCAAATATTTGTTCATAACCCAGGTGGAGCCCTAATAATTATGTTCAATGGAGGACATATCCAAATCAGAATCAACAAGACATAATGGGTTCCCCAGTAAAAAATTCACAAAATGAAAATGTGGTCCAAACCCAAATACCAGCACAACTGACAGTAGCAAACCCAAGAAATAAACAAACAACTCCTCTCTATAGAACAAAGCTGAAAAATCAGTTGATTTGAATGCCATGGATTGTAAGGATATTCAAACTAGATCTGGCAAAGTAATCAATAGTCCACCTGTTATAATCATTGAGATGATAGAAGAAATTGAAACCCCTAGTACAGTTGTTCCCAAGACGGATGAAAAAGAAAAGGATAAGGAGCCAAATAGCAACTCTATTGAGACTCCATTTCCAAAGAGATTTAAGGAAGCCATAGAAACTAAAGAATCTGAGTTGGTACAGGAACTAAGGAGATTGAATATTGAAATACCATTGTTACAAGTAATTAAGGACATTCGAATTGAAAAAATTAATCAAAATGCCATGTTTAAAAAGACCTAGAAGGAAGAAGTAGTACCCTAGGACTATTACGGTAGATGGGAAGCTTGTTGATTTATTAGCAGGAAAACTTTTACTTCCCAAATACGAGAGATCCTGGATGTCTTGTTAGTTCTATCTCTATAGGGAATAAAGATATACATATTGTTTTGGTTAATTTGAGAGCAGACTATAAATGTGATGACAAAGTGGGCACTTTCAAAACATTACCATTAATAGGTATACAACCTACTAACACCATATTACAAATGGTAGATCATTTTGTAGTAAAACCAGAAGTTATTGAAGATGTAGCAGTTATGGTGGAGTCATGGGAATATTTAATTGATTTCCTTATATTGCAGCCAAAAGGTAAAACACTTAGTTATCCCATTATTTTGGCGGACCATGGTTAGATATAGTTTCGCTTTAATCGATGGTAGATCAGATGATATGGCTATCTCAAATGGTAAGAATTATAAGCAAATCTCCTTATATCCTTCTTCATGACCTTCTATTGGTTATAAAGAACAATTGTGGGTTAATACTCCTAATACTAATAAGCAAAACCTATCTTCTTTTTCCATGATCACGTTGCGGGATCACGTACGAGGTAGAATATGATTAGACAACCATTGAGCGAATACCGATTTTCCTTGGAGAAATCAAGAATAGTTTTGGAACCTATAACCTTAGTTACGGAACCTACGAGTATGTCCCGAAATCATCAGATTTAGTTCCAGAACCATCACATTTAGTTCTAGAACCACAACAACAGCAATTCCCTATGACTGTACATAATTTCACTCCGGAGGAACGAGATTTCTCTTGGGGTAGGAAGAATTGGTAGCTTCAATTTCTAAGATATCGGGAAATGGTGAAGAATTTCTAGAAAGCAAAGGTGTGACGAGGAGTTCAACCTATAACAAGATAAGTATCATAACCCTATTTACTATCTATTTTCCAATATTCTATCTCATGGAAATTTTGGATATGTTTCTACATATCATATGATATTACCACATGCATGTCCACTAAATACCTTAATATAACCCTTTCAACAAATCAGTTCATCACACATTGGAACCAAATATGTGGAGATTGAGTCGGGTAAGATTTTGAACATAGACAAGCTGGTTGAAAAATGATGAAAAAGATAAATTGTTTGATGTTATGAAAAGTCATACTAGAGATTTTTCTCGGGACTACAAAGATATGAAAGGAATCCATCCAAGTATTTTTCACACATCACATCTATACTAAAAACATTATACCGGTTAGGAAACCTCGGATAAGGATTAATCTAACCTTAATTGATATAGCCAAACAAGAAATTGAAAAACTATTACAAGTAGGTTTTATCTACCCTATCTTAGATATCTAGTGGGTGTCTCCTCTTGTAATTTTTCCTAAAATGAATGAAAAATGGATAATTTGTGTTGATTATAAGGAACTAAATAAAGCCACATTGAGAGATTATTTTCCCCTACCATTCGTAGATCAAGTCTGGACAACCTTGTAGGTAACCGGTAATTTTCCTTCCTAGATGGATTTAGTGGATATAATCAAATTAGAGTTGTTGTTGAGGATCGGAAAAAACTATCTTTACATGTCCATGGGGTACCTTTTCATACAGGGTATTACCATTTGGATTATATAATGCTCGGGTAACTTTCCAAAGAGCGGTATTAGTAATTTTGCAGACCTAAAAATGACTATGTAGAGGTATACATGGATGATTTCACTGTACATGGATACACATTTGATGATGCTTTGAGGAATTTAGACAGAGTATTAATAAGATGTGAGTAACACCATCTCTCTCTTAGTCATGAGAAGTGTTTGATGATTGTTGATGAGGGATTGTATTGGGACACCACATTTCAAAAAGTGGAATTCGAGTTAACCAAAAAAATCATAATTATTTAAAACTTACCTATTCCTCAAACCCCATAGATAACAAGTCATTTTAAGGCATGTTGGATACTATAGATGCTTTATCAAGGATTTTAGTAAAATTACTTCCTGTGTTTAATTTACTTACCAAGGACTATGAATTTCTTTGGGATGAGAGATGTCAACATGCTTTTGAGGAAATCTAAGAAAAATTAATCACTATCCCAATATTGAGAGGACCTAATTGGGAAAAACCATTTTACATTCAAACAAATGCCTCAAATAACTCCATTGGTGCAATTTTGGGATAGAAAGATGAAGAAGGAAAGATGTATGCTATTTAATACGTCAAGAAAATCTTACTCCCATTGAAATAAATTACACTACCACTAAAAAAGAATTTCTTTCTATGATCTATGTAATTAATAAATTCAAACATTATATCACAAGGTATAAAATATTTATACATACAAATCACTCAAAGCAATTAGGTACTAAACGAACAAACTAGTGGTTAGAGGTAGGGTAATTAGATGGTTATTACTTTTCAAGAATTTTATATTACCATAGTAGATACTCTAGGAAATCTAATGTGGTAGCTGATTTCTTGTTAAAAGCCCGACCACTTCAGGGGAGAAAGATCCATTAAGGATAACTTTCCGGATGAACAATTTTTACTCTTTCAATTGATACACCATGGTTTGTAGATATGGAAAATTATCTTGCAACAGGAAGTTTCCTCCTTCTTTCACTAAGAAACAAATAAAAAAGTGATCAAAATTAATGCGAGAATATAAATGGTTAAATGGAATGTTTTTAAATGTGGTCTTGATTTGGTTTTATGCGGGTGTGTGAGAAGATGAAATATTTGACATACCGAGGGCATGTCATGATGAACAAGTGGACACCTTTCGGTGGAAATAACAACTCACAAGATACTTGGCACTGGCTATTATTGGCCATCTCTGTACAAGGATGTGAAGAGATATATCAAGTGGTGTGATCCCTGTCAAAGGATGGGATAACCAACTTTTACCAATGAAATGCCTTTGTAACCTCAAGTGGTGATTGAACCATTTGAAAGATGGGGGTTAGATTTTGTTGGTCCCTTTAGTCCTCCTTCACAAGGAAAGGAGTACATTCTTGTGTGTATTGATTATGTGACAAAGTGGGCAGAAGTGCAGGCTTTAACAAATGCCCTTTGAAGAAGTAATTGTTTATTTCCTTTGGCATAGAATTATGGTAAAGTTTGGTATACCAAGAAGTATAGTTTCATATCGAGGCCACAATTCATGTCTAATATGATCTAAGCCTTCACAATGCATTATTAGATAAATCATAGGTAGTTATCTCCCTATCACCCATAAGTAAATGGAAAAGCTGAAGTAACAAACAGAGGAATTGGAAAACATCCTTACCAAAACATTTGAGTCGGGAAGAAAAGATTGGGCAAAGAGACTACCGAAGCTATCCGGGCCTACAATAGAACTTGAAAACTATAACATGATTTTCACCATATGATTTAGTCTATGGTAAAAATCCCTTGTTACTTATTTAATTTGAACTACAAACATTGAGGACATCAGCTAAAATAGGTATTGAGTTGGATGTAACACAAAAGGAAAGAATTCTTCAACTCAATGAGTTGGATGAGTTAGGATGGAAGCACTTTAACAAACGGGAATAATCCAAGATCGAAGAAAGCAATGACATGACACACATATCAATAAGAAGAAAGTCAAGGTAGGAGATTGGGAATTACTTGTTTGATTCTAAGTACCAATAATTGAAGGGAAAATTGATAACCATATTGTTGGGACCCTATCAGTTGAGCAGATATTTGACAATGGCTCTATTTAATTACTTCCCATTGATGGTAGCGAGAAGAACACTTTTAGTGAATGGACAGACTAAAACTTTATAGGAAGCCTCCTACTAAGGATGAATTCTTGAGGTAGATTGAAGCAAACAAAGAATTTGATCATATGGAAGAACCCAATTCTTCCAAAATGATCAAATAATTAGATGATTAAATCCAGAATAAAGGGAAGAGAATGAAAACTAGTAAATGGCGTTTTCTTCCCCAAAAAAATATTTCTCAGAGATCAACTGAAAACTAGTAATGGTGGTTGATCTCCTCAAATAAATGGATAATCCAAAATAAAATGAATTTCCTTGAAATTCCAGGTATCTTTCCTAACCATTTTCTTTTTGTTTTACTTCTAGGAATGATGATTCATCATGACAGAGGATCACATCATCAAAGATGGTAATTATGTCTTTAACTTATTAAATGTTAGATTAAAAGTTTGCATGTGTGATTGGATTTGATTTAAAAGTGGTATGATGAGTCATCTATTGCACATTATGATTAAAAGAGAGTAATCATGAGCGTGATGTTGGCTGAGAAAAAGTGGCAGCATTTTTATGATAATCTATCATTTATACAGAATAAACAAAGTGAAGAAGTAGTTGCAGAAGAAAAAAAAGAGAAAAACTTCAAGGAGGAAGTAGAAGAACTAAAATCGCATTCTGCAGCTAAGCACAGTAGTTCCACAGCTAAACCCATTTATTCCGCAGTTATGTAAAAATTTTTGTAGCCAATCCGGGCTCGATAACGATTTGAAGAAGAATGAATCGAATGACCCACTTTACCACGTGGATTAAAAAGAAGTTAGAACCTAACGATGATACCCACTTCTTCTGAGATGAAGAAGTGGCGAGATGTCTTTGAATAGGTAGGATGGTTGGAATTGCTGAAAAAGTTCTTGAAGTATAATGATGAAATAGTAAGAGAATTTGTTATAAATTTAGAAAAATCCAAAAAAAAGGTTAGAAATATTGTAATTCCTTTTTCTATGGATACAATAACAAATGTATCCGGTGTTCAAATTGTGCATGTCCCAAATCCTATCAAGGGGACCCTATAAGAATTAGTTGAAACCCCGCTACAAGAGGGGGAAATGAAACCTAAATATATTTACAACACTAAGAAAATCATAAAAGGGGTCGAACAGCTAGCTTACACAAACCCTTTGATAGAATGGCATTTCGAGATAGTCAAGTATTTAACTTCGATGGTCGGTTTGGGTTAGTAGGAAGAGAAGTTCGAAAATTCTCATACCTCTTAGATATGGAGCTACAAAACTGAAATACATAGTAAAACTTCCAGGGTTTCTTTTTGACTCCATTCATACAATGGCCCAAAGGTATTCCTAGGGTTCGGAAAAATTAGGCATCATCGATAGATCATTTGGTGTGTCAACACCATTTTCTTGTAAATAAAAATGGAGAAGAAATATGGAAGAAATTTCCGAACAAGTTTAAGCAAAACCCTGATATTATCGGGAGAGTAATATTAACTCCTTTTTCTCCTACAACTAATTTGGAAATTGGTTCCCTACAGAGAAAAAGAAGGAAATAGGTGAGGAGACCACACACAAAAAGGAGAAGATCGAAAGAAGAATTAAAGCTGAAATACCTCTTTGTACCTTTAAAAGATACTCCTTCCTCTCGCACTACCTAGATGTAAGATAATATCTGTCTCCGACAGTGACAGTTCACCTAGGTAAGAGAAAGAAGTGAAAATTATAATAAGCTCTAGGAGGAAACATATTTCGAACATCTTTGAAGCTTCTTAAAGAAGAAGAATTCATAAGAGGTCTAGAGAATTTCAGAGGAAATGAAAGAACATGACAAGTTGGAAAAAGAAGCTGCTGATATTTTGGGTAGCATGACCATGATTCCTCTTGGACCAAGCCAAAATGAGATGGAAAAAGAAGATGAGAGATTTGAGGAGCAGCTTTTTTCAAGAATTGGGTGAACTAGTAGCATTATCACATGAAGAAGAAGATTATACATTGTGGAGATGGAAAGGGAAATTTCCTTTGGTAGAAGAGGAATGATTAACCCCAAAGAAATTTAAGAGAAAGAAGAGAAACAACAGGTTAGATATGATCTCGTCTGTCAAGAGCAGAAATCATCATCAAAGAAAAGGATGAGGAATTGAACTTCCTTAACCTCAAGTTAGAACAAAGAGAGATGCTCATTGGCTAACTAACAACTCAACTTATAGACAAGGCTGAGGAATTAACAAGAGTTAAGTAGTAGATGATGGAGAAAGAGGAAGAATGTAAAATTTCCAGAAGATAGAGTACTATGTCAACAATCTCTACATCGAATGAATTAACTTATTGGCCACTCAAGAAGTTATGGGATGATACTTGCAGGGAACTTAGTGAAATCAAAACATCTGATGAGGATTTGAGAATAAATATGGAAGACGAAAAGAAAGCAAGAAAGGAATGGGAAGAAAAATTTTACAAAAAAGAGGGAGACAAGTATAAAAATCTTGTAAAAATACAAATGGTTTGCATAATGAGTGAAAAAATGTGTGTATGCAAGAGACCTTCTCCTACGTATAGTGTGTTTCTAGAAGAAAAATTCATTCACTGGCACCTATCAAGAATTGCATGTGGCCTTTCACATGAAATAAAAGATAAATCTGAGTTCATGACAACCTATTCTTCAGCCAATGCAGAGTAGAAGAATATTCTCTATGAATTTTATCTCTGTAATCTTATGCTAGAAAAGAACACATGCTTCATGATCAATTTGTATTTGGGAGAAATCTTGCTTAATGCATTTGTTTTTGTTCTTCAAAATCAGATTGCATGAGAAAAGAGATTCCAAGCATCTATTGAAAGCTAGCTCATTTGGTCTTTGCATGAGGACACATTATGGTAAACCATCTAATTTCGTTAAACATTTTAGAACCCATGCCTCTAATAAATGGTTCAAGACACATTATCTTGTTAGTTTACGAGAGAAGTATTGATGCCTTTACTTTTTATGAAATGGAAAATTTTGAGGATATTTATGATGGATGTTTGAAAATATGGGAGCTTCTTACGGTTTCCTTGAGGAGAAGGGAAGTAATATCTTCCACAAATTTGATCATGAGTCTAGAAAGAGAAAACACTTTGTGCACACTAATCCCTCATATCAATGAAAAGCACAAGGTCATATGGATGGGAATGAGAATGAGGCCTCCCCTTCTTCTTGCTCCCATGTCCCCATGGAAACAAAAAGAACCTCAAGATCCCACTCAATTTGAGGGATGGAAAAGGAAATTAGAATTAGGATCGGGGGTATAGTGATTACGAACTAAAATACTGAAATATTTAGTTTCATTCATTTGACCTAAGCAATCAATTGGAGTGTAGAATACACAATCCAAGGTTTGAAAAGTAAAGTTTCAAGAGGAATTACAAACAAGTAAGTACGGGGAAATGATGAGGCAGAATATGTCTTTTTAATGTACATTAAATGATCTTATTTTACTCTCCTTTTTATCAATATTGATTGCATTTTGTGACTTTTGTTTAATCTAATATAAGTTAGTATGTAATTTTCCATCTTTTGTTGATTGTAGTTCTAACGCGTTTAAAAATCAGTAATTCCTAACTAAGTGATTTGGAAGTTCAATTTTGTAATAAAACAGGTCACAATCAGTTGAAAGAACAAAGTATGAAGTGGTCAACATGTTTTTGAAAGAATTGGTTTCAATACGGCTTAGTTCCGAACTTCCAAACTTAGTTCCAAAACTCCATTACGCAGTTACAAGCTCTACCACTTAGTTTTGAAACTTTTAGACTTAGTTCTGGAACTTTTGGACTTATTTCCAAAACTCCTACATGTAGCTCCAAAATCCTCATAGTTAGATCTGGAATGATTTCCTTTAGTTCCGGAAACTCTCTAAAGTTTCAAAACCGATGAGAATTTATTTATTCCAACAACATCCGGTGATTTATCAATCAATGATCCTTTCAATCAGGAGCAGATTGGAATATTTATGATTCTTCATATTCACAGATCTAAGGATAACTATCATAAATGAGACGTCCAGACCATGATCCAATTTAGCATCTATTTTGGGCATGACTTGGTTCTATTTGAATCAGTAGGAAATCTATGGCTGTAAATAAACATGTGGTAGAAGTATATATATGCATACACTGTATATATATATATATATATATATATATATATATATATATATAAAGACAAAGAAATAAGAAGAGAGAGTATGTTTTTGTAATGTAAAATATTTTATCAATAAAATATCCATTCGTTTTGAGAGTATATTAAGTTATCAAATCCTATTTCAAGGTGGAGCAAGGGCCCACTCTTCCAAGAATAAGGATCTTCATTTTATTGGTATTTATATCCCAAGAGTAAATAGTATAGATCTATTAATTCTATAAATACTTTTGATTACTCAAGTTGAAATCTATTGTATACTTGTTCATGTAGGTGTTCTAGATTAGATTCTTCTTTCTTTGCAATCAACTTTCAGCATTCTCAAATTGTGTGTTTATTTCTAAAGCGTGTTCATTTCTGTAACATGTGTTTACTTACAACAATCTATTATATTTTGCAAATGTGTGTTTATTTTCAGCAATCTATTTATGCAGAGAGTGTTTACTTCTAGCAAGTTCTCGTAGTTTTATTTCAATAAGGTTTTAGCCAAGGAATCCTCAAGACATTGAGAAAATCCCCTAGAAAATATAAAAAGAAAAAAATACCTACCATCAATTACTAGATCACTAAGATTTCTTGTTGCATATATTTTCAAACACCACCCCTAGTTTGAACATGAAAACAAAAAGAGTTTATTAAATTAAAGGAATAACGACACCCATCAAAAGACCTCATATGCGCCTTATTCAAGGAAAACCACACTAATTTTCCCATGCATTGGTGCAATAATAATTTGATTAAAAACAATTTTTGGGACTGATGGTGGATGGTGTTTGATTTTCCACCTTGCAATAACAATGAGGTGCCACTATACTTTATGAGGAAACTCTATTGCGGGTTTATCCTCAACGAGATCCTTTTTTTTTTTTATTTCGAGATTTCCAGGTCCAAGGAAAAGGATCTACATAGGATCAAGAAGATACATAATGTGCACTGTTCAATAGGGTAGAGTCCTTGTACAAAATCCCCTCACCCGAGACCTGTCCCTCTAGCAAGTGAAAGAGATAGCAGAGATTGATACACTCCATGAGCTTTAGCGGATATCTACGACCCTTGTTTGACATATGAGGAAAATTTCTAAGCCGAGATGCTCACGGAGGCACACAAAGTATTCCCTCGGGAAGTACTATCATGAGGCCACATCTTTCTTGTCGTGTGGTAGCATATGTTTGGGGCCGAGGAGGACGATACTTTCATGTGTACTGATTTTGGTGGAGTTGGCGCTAAGGGTGTACAAGATAATGTCACTATGTCAAATGCCTTTTGAGTGAGACATTTGGATTACGATCATCAATGTCACCTTTACGAGTATTTTTATGTTTCATTATGTGTGTTACAAAAAGTTTAAAGTACTTGATTTACTTATATATGTTAAATTTTGAAATAATTGTATTTGTACATATGGATTGATATTATAGTACGCGGGAGGCGCATCTTCATCCCAACCATAAGCGGCGAGCACCATGTATACACATACATTCACAGAGGTAATTTAGAATGTTAATTGTGTAAAATTTTCACATACATGCAAATATATATATATATATATATATATATATATATATATATATATATTAGTTTTGAAGTCAAATATATGTATGTTCTTGTATGTTCATCTAACTCATGTGATACATGTTTGATAAAGATGTTGACTTCACTAGACACCCCACCATCTTTGTGACAAGTAGAGAAAGGTGTTTCCGTTGCGATTTCATCTGCGCAACAACTCACTAAGGTATTCAAACAACATGTAATTTTTGTTAAATTTCTCGTGTAATTCATATTATGTTAAATTACATGTTAGTAATGTCTTTCATTGTAGAATTATTAAATTATGTTAATAATTTCCTTCATTGTGTATATGTAGGAGTTACCTATGATAGGTAGTAGCCTATTCATTTGATTCACAAGCATGGTGGGGTAAAAAAATAGTTCTATATTGATAAAATTAGTTAAAATATTTTCATTACACATACATGTACTTAGTTCTATTTTTTCTAATTCAAATGTTAGATTTTCTGATCTTATGTGTATGTAGGGAAATTCAACCCCCTCCATTTTGACTTCAAGGGCATAGAATCCTCCACCTCTTTATCTTTGTACCCCTGTTCATACTCCAGAGCTCTGTTGAATCATCCGAATGTGAGATGCGGATTCAGCGTGATCGAAAACTTGTGGTAAGTTTGTGTATTTATGTAAATAATTTCATTAGCATGGTCTTATATACATGTTGAAAACATATATAAATTAATTTTTGACAAAAAAACATTGTTTGCATTTACAGGTTCATTTACATGTGAGTATTCAGCGGAAGAGGACTCATAGCATGGGCTCAGACGATCCAAATTCATCTTATAGATCTCCATCTTCATCTAAGGGAGAGCCTTCTTCGAACAAGGGCAAGAGAGGCATATATTTTGATGATTAGGAAATATATTTGTCTTACATGACATTTTTTTGTATGCCTATGTGCATGGCATTGTATGTACACCTATATGGCATTTGAACTTGATGGTATATGACCTATTTGGGCATTTTTATATTTATTATGCACATTAAAATACTATTTGGAACTTGATATTTTGTATGAGACCTTACATTTCTGAGATTATTTTTGCATGAAACTAATATGATGTGCACTTGACAATATTTAAGACATTATGGATTATTTTTTCATTTATTGCTGATGTACATGTACTAGCATTTTCAATGTATAATATGCATAAAAATTTAGAAATCAATATTTATATAATGTATGTATATAAATAGTTACCTAATCTGAGTAATTATTCATTCAATTTATGAATGTGTATATGCGTATTTACCTTACTTGCACTTCTTCTTGCTCATGGTCTCTTTGTATTGGTTCCTATCTTATCATGCACCTACTACATTCTTCAATTCTTCTTAGTCTTCTCCCCTATTAAAACACCTAAGATTCATCACAATTTGATGCCTTTCATCTGTTGATATTTTGATAATTTCTCTCCATATGCATTACTCCAATGCTTGAGAATGTCTCCAGATGCAATGAAATTTTGATTTGGACACTCAATGATTCTTGATTGTCTAATCTGTCCAATTCGTGTTACTAATATTAAATCTGTAAGAATTTAAAATTATTTAGAAATCACATCACACCCTTCACTAGGCTTGATGACTACCCTTATCATTTTTAAGGTGCTTCGAAATCATCCATGGGTTTATCATATCATAAATTATCAATGAATGGAAGGTCATTAAGTCGTAGGCCAACCTGAATCCCATTGAGAACTAAACAACAAATATTTACTAGGTGATTGATAACTCCTGTGTGTTTTTATACATTCCCCTATGAAATTCATTCTTAAGATAATATAATCATTAAACAAGAACTCTCAAACAAGGTGTCGATATGACAAGATGTTTCTAGGTCCCATGAAGTCCAATAAATCACCTGTCGAAGATATAGCGTGTTTTGGTCTTAGGGCTCTTAAGGGACTACGCCCGGATGAGGTAACTTGAAAGCATGAGGAGCATATGGAACAAAAAAATCCTCCACTAGTGTTCACCAAGCCATCCAAACGTGTTGGTGCAGACATTTTGGTCCCACGAGCTACCGTTTACAAAATATAGCATCTCGACAAACATTACACATACTCGGACTACACTATCTCACGTGTTTGCAAACAATATGATAGAAAGAGAACCGAATGGAGATGATTAAAACCATGAGATACTTTTGTAGAGGGTCCTGACATGGAGGTTTCAGATCTAATAAGACATCTCTAGGTTCCATTTGAGTCCAAAAATAATTTGACAAAAATATAAAATGTTTTGGTCTCAAGGCTCTTAAGGGACTACGCCCGGACGAGGTAGCCCAAAAGCATGAGGAGTATAGGGAACCAAAAAAATCCCCCAATAGCGTTCACTGTGCCATCCAGACGTATTGACATAGATGGTTCAGCCTCATGAGCTACTATTTGTAAAATATAGCATATGGCAGCCTTAAACGTACTCAAACTACACTATTTCGGGTGTTTCCAAACAATAGGACAACAAGAGAACCAAATGAAGATGGATAAAACTAGGGGATTCTTTCTTATATAGCCTCGGGGTGGAGGTTTTAGATCTAATGAGATGTCTCTAGTACCATGGAGTCTCGAGAAATCACTGTTGAAGATATAGCGTGTTTTGGTCTCGGTGGCTCTTAAGGAGTACACATGGACAAGGTAACCTAAAAGCACTTTGGGAGCTTAGGAAACCAAAAAAAGCATCCACTAGTGTTTAAAGTGCCATCTGGACATTTTTTCACAAACGGTTTAGTCCCACGAGCTACCATTTGCAAAATATAGCGTCTGATAGCCTTATAATGTTTTGGAGTACACTATTCGCGTGTTTGCAAATAATAGGACATTGAGAGAACCGAATGGAGATGGATAAAACAATGAGAGGATTTTGTAAATGGCCCCGACATAGAGGTTTTGGATCTAACAACACATCTCTACGTTCTATTAGTGTAAAATCACAACAACTCCGAATGGCCCTAGTCTGAAGTGGGGCATTTGGTGTGATTGCACAACTTGGGACCATCTCTCAAGGTGTGGGACTTGCAAAACTTGAGATGGACCTCCAAAAAATCTGGTTCTTACTTCCTAATCTACCTGCCATAAGCTACTTTAGTGCCTCTAAAAGCTAAAACTTAACAGAACACACCAACCTGCTAAATTAAGTGGTAAGGGCCTCAACCTATCCCACTGGGTGTGCAAAGCTATAAGTGCATAATCACAAAGCACCCCGAATGGACTGGGTGTGAAGTGGGGAATTCGGTGTGATTGCACAACATGGGACCATCTCTAAAGTTGTGGGACATGAAAAACTTGAGATCGACTTTTGGAGAAAGCCGATTCTTGCTTCCTAATCTACCTGCCACAAGCTACTCCAGTGCAAGGTAGAATCTATTATATCCTAATCTAACCATTCCAAGGGGACAGAGAGAGAGAGAGGGTGAAAGAGCCTACACTAAGCGGTGATACACCAAAAAAGGAAGTGGTTGAATCACATATTCGACTGCTTGAAGTGGAGAGAGGTGAGCAGAGGAGAGGGTGGATAGAATGCACCATGGAGCAGAGATAGATTTCACACAGAACACCACTTCAAAACCCATTAAACACGGCTTTGAGGGCCTGCAAAAACATCGAGAATATGTACAGTATACCCTGCAATGATAAGAGGTAAGAAGAGACAATAAAATGAGCCAAAGATGGACATATGCATCATGAAATAGGTTATGTTTCTCCAAAAGACTAAAAGGTACATTATTAGTGGGAAATAGGTAAGAAAATGCCATTACAGAGCCATGGGAGGAGGCTTAGACTCTGTATTCTACCCTAAGGAAGAAAGAGAGAGGGGGAGAGGAGAAATAATGACCAACCCTTTGAATATGCCCCTTCATTACAATATATAAGAAGAATAAGAGAGAGAGGAGGGAAGAATTTGAATCCTACTTCAACCACCTTGAGATATGCATTGAATCCTACTTTGAAAGCTCAACCACTATCAATCAATGCCCCTCTCAAATCCGCCTACAATCTGTCGATTTTGGTTCCCCAGTGGATCAAATCAAATCCAATCTGGTAGTTGAAGAAATCAAATTCTGTATTAATGGCTTGGAAGACATTTTTTCATTTTCACAAACAAAACCGTATTAAAAATGATATCTTATATCTCCATTGTGTAGAGGGTGTCGAGACATTTCTAAAAAGTCTTCTCCCACCCAGATCCGAGTTCCCAGTCAAAAGATATGGCTATTTGAATATTTGGATTGCGGGAGTGCAATATTCAAAGAGTCTTTCCATACAGGGTCCACGTGGTGGCCTCACGTACCTTGAAGATTTGGCCCCAGCCTTTCACTTTTGAAATTGCGTCAGATTGACACGTGGCAACTTCCATGGACTTCACAGTGTTCCTTTGTATGTTTCTAAGTCCTTTGCTCGGTAGGGCCAAGAGTTTGACCCTAGACACGGGAGACTTGGCGCTTGTTTGAAAACCCACCCCAAATTTTCTTTTGATGTAATGCCACACTGACACTTGGATCCTTCCACCAGCCTACCTCTACTTTGACTATTCAACCCTAACTCTGTCCCTTTTTTGGAACTGAGACACATGGAAGGCCGGCACTCATTTGAAAACCCAGTCAGGATTTTACGTTCGAAGGAGTGTCGTTAAGACACATGGTGCCTTCCACCTGCACCTTATACTTAGTCATTTTTTTGGCCCGTTCGAGCCATTTATAGAGCCCAAAACTTTGAACCTTCTTCATTTCTTATCCTTTGAGCCTATGGTTTCTTTAACACTATTTCTTCCTTCCTCAACCTTGCTACTCCATTGTAGAGCCTATCTGTAACTTTTCTACTAGATTTGAAGCACGGGATCAAACGATGGAACCATTTCTTGAATTTCTTTCCTGCATGAGGTCGTGTTTGATTAATTTTTCTTGGGGTGAAAATTGATATAACAATTGGCTACTCACATGGTACATTTGCCCGCTAGATAAAGGGACCAAGAGTGTTGAAGCATCCATTGGGCATGGATTCAAGAATAATAGCCTAATACTGACCCTTTTTCTTTGAAAATCTGATCCCGAGATGCCGCAAGCTTGACCATTTTCACTTACGACCTAAGCTTGTCCTGAAATAGATTGTCTTGAAAATGTTTTTAGTTTCTCTGCATTTGTTTTATTTTGAAATTATCAATCTGTTCTGAGATAACTATGGTTCTTCCGCCATGAATTCTAAAGGACCTAGCCTCATGCACCTCCGGATAAATGTGAACAAAACTTATGTACAAAGATAAAAAATCATACATGCCTCACATGAGACATGAAAAGTGTGCACAAGCACTTCTTCTAGTGAAAACAAAGTCTATTTCTACTCCACTAACCAGAGAGAAAGAAAATATTAAACAAATCTTACAACCGGTAGGGAGATGTAGCTTTCCTTTGTCAAGAGGGTATGCCATGAAAATGATTTAACACTAAATATGGCTGCTTGCATGAGTGAAAAAATGACTATAAGTCGACCCTCAACCCAAATCATCAAGGTATCTACATCAACAAAAATACCTTCTCAAGTTGATTTGCATTGGACTCTGGATGTGTTGATTATGACCCTTGGTACTTTGATAATCATCCTCATGCCCTAAAGTAGGCATGAATGGTTTTGGCTTCTCCCTTGGCTCCAATGAAGCCAAGTACCTGATTGGGCACGGTCTAATCCTTTGAATGTGCCCTTTGCTCTGAAATTTAACTCCAAAAATGGAGTCTTTTTGTGGACCTTCTTGGATGGATGGTGTGAGAGGAATGATAGCCTCATACTCTTTCTCTTCCTCTACAGCAGGTGTGACTTTTGGAAGATCAAAATCTTCCAACTTTGATTCAGGAGGCATGTTACAAACTATAGGTTGTGCTTGCACGTTCTCTTCCATGGCAACAGGTTCTTGTGGTTGAAGAATGAATGATGGGGGAGAAAATATTACAATTTCAACTAGATCCTTCTTATCAAAACATTATTTTGAGTCTGATAGGAAATCAAAATCTTTATTGTCCTGTTGTAACAAGGTCTCTCCCTCTTGCATGGTGATCTTAAAATCTTCATTATTTTCACCATATGAAGCCTCATCTTCAAACATGAAGCTAGTGAGTTCAAGCTCTTCCAAAAATCAGAATTTTGGAGAGGTTGAATGGGAGAGGGGTCTATATTTTTTTGTGAGATCTGAATCATGATTCAGTGCCTCTGAATCTATCTTGGTCACCTCCATATGCTCCTCTTTAACTAGACTTGGAGTTGGCTATTCTTCTTCTTTCTCTTGTGAAGAACATGGAAGACTCATATCTTCCAACCTTGGTTCCAGAGGGATGTTATGAAGTGCAGGATATTGTCCTTAAATGTCCTCCTTCATGGCATCAGGATCATGTGCTTAGAAGGTGGATGATGGAGGATAAAATGATGTAATCTCCATGGGCTCTTCTCCATCAAAGAAATCTCCAAGTCTAGCAGATAATCTTCCTCCTTGTTATCCTGCACGCACGTGCTCTACCTCTTCCATGGTGTCCTCTAATATGTAACTTGCTCACCATGGTTCCCTTCATCCTCAAACATGAAGTTTGAAATATCAAACTCTTATTCAACATCAATGCTTGAAGGGGATGAAGTGGGAGGAAGAAATGAAGGTTATTCTATAGCTTTGATCCACATTTGGAGCCTACGAAACTATATGGTACTCCTCCATCATGGGTTTATCAATCAAATCAAGCCCTTTAAATGAAAGAAAAGAATCTTCAATGATGATTTATTCATTGAGTGGATTCAACACTGATTTTATCTCTCCCGGATGCTCCTCTTCAATGGGGCTTGGACCGATTGTTCCTCCTCTTTAATCCATTTGTGTAGCTTGGATCAAATCAGCATTCTCTTTAGACAAAGTGCCATCATGGACACTACATTATGAGAAAACATATTGTTGATCTTCTCCTTTTTGTTCTTTTTATTCTTCTACTGCAAACTCATCCTCAGCCACCACTTGCTCTTCAACCTTGACCTCCTCTGTTGGGTTAACCATCGAGGGATATTTATAAACCCAAATTTGGTAGCCTAACTCTTGATTGTCTGTCATTTATTTATTTTTAGTTCCCCTTCTTAATTTTCTCCTTGATTGGATTCTTGAGTCCTTGATTTTTGTTGGGAGAGTAAGAGGAGGGATGGATGGGGTTTCAAACTAGCTTTGCATTGTTTGTGGTGGTGAGGAAGTGAAACTTCTTGTTTGTTTCAAGGAATGAATGTTTGGAAGGGAAAAGGGAAGTGGAACTGAGGTGGGATGGGAGATCAAGTGATGGAGAAAAGAAATTAACACTTGCGGCAGCAACCGAGGGGCTTGACTCATGAAAGCTGCTGAAATGATAAAGATGAGAAAGAGAAAATGAATGACATGGAGTTAGTGATTGACTTACCCATTGACAAGGCTATCTCACACTTTGCTCATAGGCCTCAATGTTCTCAATCCAATGTGTAATTTGAGGCAACACTTCAACCATGAAGTTAAGAATCTCCTTAGGGCTATAATATCTTGGAAAAGGGCCTCCCATGGACAAGGTTCCCCTGCAACCAATATTGAATGCCTTCATTTGTGCTATGGCCCTTAGATGAACCATGCTGACCTCCATTTTTGAATCTTCTCCAATAAACCAACATTCTCCACATAGTTGTCATCATTGTATGCGTCCCCTTGTTTTTGATAAGCTCTATTGCCAAATTGACTTTTACCCTACTCATATGGGTAAGTAATAATGGTCTTGGATCTGATTATAATGCTGATTTGGAGTAGTTGGGAAATGCATTGGAGGTGAATGACATTGTTGTTGTAAGTGTGAGTTCCATGAAGTAAATGAAGTCATGATTGCACAACTTCATGGAATGGGAGAAAATGAAAGAGATGGAAGAATAAAATGAATGAAAATAAGTGGAAATGGATGGAGAAGGTTTGTAACTCAAAGGATAAGTTATTGACTAGATGGAGTCACCAGATGTGCTTTGAATGTGCCTCTAAAGGCTAAAACTTAATAGGAACACACCAAATTGCTAAATAAAGTGGTAAGGTGCCTCAAACTTGTCCCTTTGGGCATGCAGAAGCTGTTAGTGTAGAATCACAACACCCCCAAATGGACCAAGTGTGAAGTGGGGCATTCGGGGTGATTGCAAAAATGGGACCATCTCTCAAGTGTGGGACTTGCAAAACTTGAGATGGACCTCCAAAGAAAGTCGAGTTCTTGCTTCATAATCTACCCGCCACAAGCTACTCCAATGCAGGTAGAATCTTTTTGTATCCTAATCTAACCATTCTAAGGGGATAGAGAGAGAGAGAGGGTGAAAGATCTACACTAAGTGGTGATACATCGAAAAGAAAGTGGTTGAATCACAGATCGACTACGAAGTGGAGAGAGGTGAGAAGAGGGAGAGGGTGGACAAAATGCACCATGAAGCAGAGATAGATTTCACATAGAACACCATTCAAAACCCATTAAACATGGCTCCTAGGACTGCAACGAACAAGAATATATACACAGTATACCCTACAACGATGAGAGGTAAGAAGAGACAATAAAATGAGCCAAGGATGGACAGATGCATCACGAAACAGATTCTATTGCTCCAAAAGATTACACAGTACATCCTTAGTGAGAAAGAGGCAAGAAAATTCCATTACAGAGCCATGGGAGGAGGCTTAGACTCTACATTCTCTACCGTAAGGAAGAAAGAGATAGCGGGTAGAGGAGAGACAACGACCAACCCTTTGAATATGTCCCTTCATTACAATATATAAGAATAATAAAGGAGGGAGGAGGGAAGAATTTGAATCCTACTTCAACCACCTTGAGATATGCATTGAATCCTACTTTGAAAGCTCAACCACTATCAATCAATGTCCCTCTCAAATCTACCTACTATCTGTTGATTACGGTTCCCTGACAGATCAAATCAAATCCAATCGGTAATTAAAGAAAGTAGATTTTGTATTAATGGCATGGAAGACATTTTTTCCACTTTTCACCCACCAAATCATGTTAAAAATGATATCTTATGTCTCCATGGTGTAAAGGGTGTCAAGACATCTCCAAAAATACTTCTCTGAAAAATATGAGTTCTCGGTCAAAAGATATGGCTATTTGAATATTTGGATTACAAGAGCGCAATATTTAAAGAGTCTGTCCATATAGGGTCCACGTGGCGGCATCACGTACCTTGAAGATGTGGCCCATGTCTTTCACTTTTTAAATGGTGCTAGAATGACACATGGCGACTTCCACGGGCTCCACGGTGTTCCTTTGTATTTTTCCTAAGTCCTTTTCTCGTGGGGCCAATAGTCTAACCCCTGGACACGTGGAGGCTTGACGCTTGTTTGGAAACCCGCCCCAAATTTTTCTTTTGAAGTAGCACCACGCTGACAGTTGGCTCCTTCCACCGGCTTGCCTCTACTTTGACTATTCAACCCCGACTCTGCCCCTTTTTGGACCTGGGACACGTGGAAGGCCTGGACTCAATTGAAAACCCGCTCAGGATTTTACCTTTGAAAGAGCGTCGTTAAGACACGTGGCACCTTCCTCTTGCACTCTACACTTATTCATTTTTAGGCCCATTCTCGAAACCATTTACGAAGCCAAAAATTCAAACCTTAAATCGTTTCTTATCCTTTGAGCCTCTGGTTTCTTTGACATTGTTTCTTCATTCCTTGACCTCTTTACTCCATTATAGACCCCGCCCAGTAACTTGTCTGCTAGATTTAAAGCACGGGATTGAATGACAGAATCAAGTTTCTTGAATTTATTTCTGCATGAGGTCGTTTTTGATTAATTTTTTTGGGGTTGAGATAACAGTTCCACGAAGTCCGAGAAATCACTGTCGAAGATATAACGTGTTTTGATCTAAGGGATCTTAAGGGACTAAGCCGAGACAAGGTATCCTAAAAATCATAGGGAGCATATGGAACCAAACAAAAGCCTCCACTAGTGTTCACCAAGCCATCCAAATGTGTTGGCTTAAATGGTTTGGTCACACGAGCTACCGCTTGTAAAATATAACATCTTACTGACCTTAAAAATACTCGGACTACATTATTTCACATGTTTGCAAACAATATGACAGTGAGAGAACCAAATTAAGATGGATAAAACCATGAGATTATGATTATAGGGCACTAATGTGGAGGTTTCACATCCGACAAGATGTCTCTAGGTGACACAGAGTTTGAAAAATCACTTATCGAAGATATTGTGTGTTTTGGTCTCGGGGCTCTTAAGGGACTATGTTCGGACGAGGTAGCACGAGAGCACGCAAAGTGTAGGGAACCAAAAAAATCCTCCGTAGCATTCACTAGTCCATCGGACGTGTCGGCGTAGATAGTTTTGTCCCACGAGCTACCGTTTGCAAAATATAGCATCTGACAACCTTACATTGACTCGGACTACATTTTTTCTTACGTTTGCAAATAATAGGACAGCGAGATAACCAAGTGGAGATGGATAAATCCACGAGACGATTTGGTAGAGGGACTCGACATGGAGGTTTTATATCTAAAGAGACATCCTTAGGTGCCATGGATTCGAGAAATCACCTTTTGAAGATATAGCGTGTTTTGGTCACATGGCTCTTAAGGGACTATGCTCGGACAAGGTAGACCAAAAGCACGAGAGAGTGTAGGGAACCAAAAAAAATCATCCACTAGTGTTAACCAGGCCATCCAAATGTGTTGGTAATGATGGTTCATTCTTAGGACCTATTGTTTGTAAAATATAGTGTCTAGCAGCCTTATAACAACTCAAACTACATTATTTTACGCATTTGCAAACAATAGGACAACGAGAGAATCGAATGGATATGGATACAACCATAGGATATTTTCATAGAGGGCCCCAATTTAGTGTTTTTGGATCTAATGAGATGTCTCTAGGTGCCATGTAGTCTGAGAAATCACATGTCGAAGATATAGCATGTTTTGGTCTTAGGCCTCTTAAGGGACTACGCCCGAACAAGGTAGCCCGAAAGCATGTGGAGCATAGGGAACCAAAAAAAAGCATCCAATAGTGTTCACCAGGCCATTCGAGACATTTTGGCGCAGACGATTTAGTCCCATGAGCTACGATTTTCAAAATATAGCATCTAACAACCTTACACTGACTCAAACTACACTATTTCATGCATTTGCAAACAATAGGACATCGAGAGAACCAAATTTAGATGGATAAAACTGCAAGAGGATTTCATAGAGGGCCCGACATGGAGGTTTTTGATATGATGATATGTATCTAAGTGCCTCGGAGTACGAGAAATCACTTATGAAGATATAACAATTTTTGGTCTCAGGGCTCTTAAGGGACTATGCTGGATGAGGTAGCCCAAAAGCACGAGGAGCATAGGGAACCAAAAAAACCTCCACAAGCATTCGCTGAGCCATTTGGATGTGTTGGCATAGATGGTTTGGTCCCACAAGATACTGATTTACAAATTATAATGTTGGGCAACCTTACACTAACTCAAACTACACTATTTCGCGCATTTACAAACAATAACACAACAAGAGAACCAAATGGAGATGGATAAAACTACATGAGGGTTTTGTAGAGGTACCCCACATGGAGGTTTCACATCGATGAGCCATCTCTAGGTGCCATGAAGTCAGAGAAATCACCTATCGAAGATATAGCTTGTTTTGGTCTCAGGGCTCGTAAGGGACTATGCCCGTATGAGATAGCCCAAAGCGTGACAATTGTATGGAACAAAAAAAACTCCACTAGCATTCAATAGGACATCTAGACATATTGGCACAAATGGTTTAGTCCCACAAGCTATTCTTTGCAAAATATAGCATCGTGACCTTTACACTCGGACTACACTATTTCGTGTGTTTGCAAACAATAGGACAACAACAGAACCAAATGGATATGGATAAAATTGAAAGATACTTTCATATAAGGCTCAAACATGGAGGTTTTGGATACTATGAGATGTCTCTAAGTGCCACGGAGTCCGTGAACTCACCTATCAAAGATATAGTGTGTTTTGGTCTCAGGGCTCTTAAGGGACTATGCCCTAGGACAAGGTAGCTGAAAGCACGGGAGTGTAGGGAACCAAAATAAAGACTCCACTAGCATTCACGGGACATCTGGACATGTTGGTGTAGACAGTTTGGTCCCATGAGCTATCGTTTGCAAAATATAGCATCTGACAGCCTTACACTGACTTAGACTACACTATTTCACACATTTACAAACAATAGGACAACAAGAGAACGAAATGGAGATGGTCAAAACTGTGATATATTTCATAGATGGCCCCGACGTGGAGGTTCTAAATCTAACAATACATCTCTAGGTGCCACGGAGTCCAAGAAATCACTTGTCGAAGATATAGCATGTTTTGGTCTCAGGGCTCTTAAGGGACTACGCCCGGATGAGGTAGCCCGAAAGTACGAGTAGCATAGGGAACCAAAAAAATCCTCCAATAGCATTCACTAGGCCATCTAGATGTGTTGGCTCGAGCAGTTCAGTCCCACAAGCTAATGTTTGAAAAATATCGCGTCTAACAACCTTACACTAACTCAGACTACACTATTCTATGTGTTTACAAACAATAAGACAACGAGAACAATGAAAGAAGATGGACAAAAGCACAAAATGATTTCATAGAGGGATCCAAAGTATAGAGGTTTCACATCTAACGATATTTCTCCTAGTGCCACGGAGTTTAAGAAAATCACCTGTCGAGGATATACTTTTTTTGGTTGGACAACCTTGACAAAAGTCTATTTTCAAAAACTCATATAACTTGAACAAATGACTTAACTTTGACCTAAAATTTTGTAAGAAGCATCATGGCACATTTCTCTATAATCTCCCGTACTTTATAGAAAATTATAGTTCTAAATTTTATTATCACATGTCATTTACATGCCATAATAATTCATCTTTGCTAGAATAGTGTAAGGCTATCCGATGCAATATTTTACAAACAAAAGCTCTTGGCACTAAATTGATTACGTCAACACGTTAGGATGGCTAGGTAAACACTAGGGAGGTATCATTTTGAGGCTAAAGCTCCAAGTACTTTTAGACTACCTCGTCCAGGTGTAGTCCCTTAAGAGCCGTGAGACCAAAAATGGTATATCTCGACGGGTGGTTTCTCGAGACTCTATGATACCTAGAGATGGCTCGTTAGATCCAAATCCTCCACGTCGGGCCCTCTATGAAATTCTATGCCAGTTTTTTCCATCTCCTTTCGGTGTTCCCTCTATCCTATTGTTTACAAACAGATGAAATAGTGTAGTCTGAGTTAGTGTAAGGCTAATGAGATGCTTTATATTTTGCGAGGAGTAGCTTGTAGGGGACCAAATCATCTCGCGCCAACACGTCTGGATAGCCTAGTGAATGCTAGTGGAGGCTTTGTTTTGGTTCCCTATACTCCCATGCTTTCGGGATACCTTTTCCAGTGTAGTCCCTTAAGATCCCTGAGACCAAAACATGTTATATCTTTGACAAGTGATTTCTCAAACTCCATGGCACCTAGAGATGTCTCGTTAGATCTGAAACCTCCATGTCGGGGCCCTCTACAAAATCCTCTCACGGTTTTATCCATCTCCATTTGGTTCTCTTGATGCCCTATTGTTTAAGTGAACGCATGAAATAGTGTAGTCTAAGTCGATGTAAGGTTGTCCATTGCCAATCACCGAATAATATAGGTGGTTCATACAATATAGGTGGTGAAATGAGAATTTTAATAATATATTTTTACAATATAGATGGTGAAATGAGAATTTTTGTTTGTTGTTCCTTTCTAATATTAATTTATCTTAGCTTCACTTGGCCGAGAATAATAAATTCTCTCATGTGACAAAGCTAACCACGTGAAGGTGGAAGCTTTTTTGGCACCACTAACCTACATAAAGATGTTAGTAAGCAATTAAATAGAATTTTAAATCATATAGAATTCAAACAAAATCATTAAAGTAAATATTCAAATTAAACTCACGAAGAACTTACCTTTGCAAATTCAATCCAATGAACCAAAAGGATCAGCTCTTTTTTATAGTAGCAAGAATTACTTCATGATCTGATTCACGAACCTTCCACAAATTCTTTTTTAATGGCCGACCTCAATATTTGATCTATTTAATATTTGTTACAAGAACCAAATGTGAATAGTGAAGTATATTTCGATGTACTTCATGAGTCTTCAAACAACAAAATGTTTGATTTTTTGATAGTTTATCGTTGAATCCAAGTTCCAATGACTACCACTAACCTAGTGGGATACTCGAGGTATTCACCATTAATGACTATGGAATTCAATTTTTTTCCCTGTACACAACGAGACAAGAAGTAGTCTGTTCCCTCTTCGTTAAATTTCGTCGCAATAACTGCAAAAATGTGCCCTACATCACAAAGTAAAACTGAAGTCAAATTTAAAATACATTAAGAGTTGACCATTTAATAATTTATAAATCTAAAACATGGCATGTACATATATGTATGTACCTTGTTGCACTAAATCAGAGACTTGGTCAAAGTCAAGTGATGTTGTCATTTGATTTGAAGACCCTGCAAGTTGTAATGCTCATGGAACTTGATGTGTGTCGAGTGGAATTAGAAGTCTACAAGTCCATTCATCCACCCACTAATGTGACTCATATTCATTCAATGTAAAATCAATGCATGATATACAAAAACATGCCATGCACCTAGTATAAATAGTCCAAGCATTTGCATCTGAACTACGGAATGAGTGCATATCACTTGATCGTATAACTGTCATACAATCTTCAAAGTTTGTCAGATGTTGTTCGTCTATCAACCAAAAATATCTACGAACCATTGATCTATCTTTAGATTCATGGCCCATATTCTTGACACACCAATTAACAATGTTTTTTACATCTTTAAATTTAGCACCATCCTTGAACTTTAACTCTTCTCTTAGTGAAGTGCTATTTTCACACATGATCCTGCACCATCATGCTCTCCTTTTCCATGCCCTACCTAAGTAAAAATGTAGATATGTTTTAAATTTGTTTCTTTGTGCATCCTATTTAGCCAATAAAACATATGTGTGATGTGCGGTTTTCGACCAAATGTAATGTTGATTGAAACTAATGTTCCTCTCATTCAAGTTAACATAAAACACCTAAAAACCCTTGTACATATTTTTAGAATATTTCCAATCATCACCGATGTAGAAATGATACTCTCTTAATATTTTTGATCTTGCTCAGCTTTTTTACGTAGAGTGCATGAATGTTATATGCACGAAAATAACAACTTGCACTTTGATTTATAATATTGAGACCGAACCTTCATTTGTGGCTGCAATGTGTAATTCTATGGGAATTCAACTACTCTTTGAAACATTAGTACCAAGTCGGAATGTGACCTTTCTTAACTTTAATTGTTCATCCAACCATCAAACTCTATGTGTGTGCCTTGCATACTCATAAAAATTTCCTCTCTAAATTTGACCATATATTTTGATACAGGTAAGTGTTTTGTAAAAGCTCACACCTCTTAGATTATTTTCCATATTTTAATTGATATGCCACCGATATATATTTGTTGAAACCAACCAATTCTTTTCCTATTGAATGCACTCTCCTCATGGATACAAATTTCAGATTTGGCAAGACACCACATACATTGCATGTTCCATCCAAATCTACTTTGTTATAAAAAAATTGTCTAGTTGATTTTTCACAAAATATTATCGAAATAAATTCCCTTAAAGATTTTGGTGGGACATTTAATCCAAATTCCTGCAACATGATGTCGATTATGAAAAACATGACGTATTTGATAAAAAATAACATAATGCATTGAAAATTCAACATGATGCCAATGACAACAAGTGGTACGTGAGGGATTAATTTTCACATAAATGGGTTTGCTCATTTCAAAGAACATTTGGCTAATGTTAATTTATTGATTTTCTTTCTTAAACTTAAAGAAAAATTGTGTTTGAGACATATCTAAGAATTATTTTGCACACAATTCATGATTACGAGAACCTATTCTTCTTTTTACTGTATCTCTTCTATTCGGTGACACCCTTTTGTTCTCATTCCAAAATTTTACAATTAATTATTTTAGAATATCAGATGTATTCTTATCTTTCCATGGAAGTCGGCTAGAGAAAGCCCAATAGTCAGTGTTATTGGTGACTCAAGTTTTTTATGTCTCTCTATTTCTTTTATTAGTTTTTTTGTTTAGCTTCAAATAACTACTTGTTTTGTTAATCAAGTGTTTATTAACTATTTTATCACTTACTATACAATTAGTAAGTGCACGTCCTATAGCATTACTATCTTTGGTGCGTATTTTTCCACCTACTGATTTGGTATGATTTATGAATGTTTTCAACAATTGAAGCATTTTGATCAATAAAATTAGATGTTTTTAACCCGGGGTCTTCATTATAGGTGTCATATTAATTAATTTCATCAATGTAACAAATAATTGACTTCTTTGTGTGTCATTTAAATTCTCAAAGTAATTATCCCAAATTCCACTAGCTTTTCTTCTCACATTTCTTTCAAACATTTTGTTAGGAATTGGTTTCATAATATTTTCATCAATTTCAATTAAGTGAATTGGTTTTCTTCGCAAAATGGAAGGAGGCGTACTTAGAGGTGAAGATTCGTTTACAAGGTTACTTTCTTCATTCAATGTTTTCATACAAATTTGGGGTTAACATTTGGATTCTCAAGTAAGGGTTCAACAATTGGATTCATATCAATTTCTTCATTCATACCAACATTATCATTCAATTCAATATCATTATTCATTGCAAAATCATTATTCATTTCAAAATTATTATTCTCTACATTTTCATTATGTATTTCATCCCCATTTTCTAATACATTAGCTACATTTGATATAGCAGATGTACCTTGCCCTACACGAAGTTTTTGCATTCTCTTCAATTTCTTTATTCTCATCTCTTCCAATTGCTCCAGTGTCTTGTTCTTGACTTTCCTCTTGTCCTTAGCTCAAATTTTATCACCCATGATTAGAAAAAATCAACTAGTGGGGTAGGGGACAAAATTAACTACTAAAAAATCATGTAAGAATGTACAAAAATTGCAGACCAAACATAATGTATGCATAAATCCTGTGAAAGAGATGAAAGGGATGTTGGGGGACCATAATATATAAAAAAAGCATAAAGCGCAAATGTTATAACACGTAAGTGTTATGATTTTTCCCTTTTCCAACACATGCCTCAAGGCTTGGGATCCGGTTTAGATCCCCAAGCCTAAGGCATGGACCTGCACAAACACATCAAACTATGTGTTTTTGCAAAAAATGCAAAAATCTAACTTCCACCATGATAAATCAACATCAAATGATCGATTCGTTTAAAAAAAATTATACCACAACGTAAAAAAGAGTTTCTTCTTTGTATAAATATTATTTTTCAATTTTTCTAACAAATATAAGGTTTCCATATTATTTATTTTCTAACTATGCCTTTTTATAGCTAATTTTTGAAGTTTAAACATGTCTATCTTTTGTCATGTATCTTTTTTTTGACTCATCGAAATTGAATAAAAAAATTTAGGCACAAACTAGGTGTAATTCTATACATATTAAAAAAACTATTTTTGATATTTTTTGAGGTAGTTAGGGAGGCGCACGGTCGGAGCTCTATTATTTTTCAAAACATAAAATTTTTGTACTAAAAAAATCATTAAAAAATACTCGCTAAAAAAATCTAAAAAAAATTCTAACACAAACTAGATGCTCCTAGCTATCTTTCTATCAAAGGGTTTTCAAAAATACTAAATGGTGCTCAAAAAATGGTGGGGGGCATGAAAGTCAGTCTAGTATGTTTTTTAACAAAAATAGGACCACCTGTTGGTATTTTAGTTATTTGACACACTTAAACTTATCTGTTTTCCATAAAATTTAGTATCTTAGAAACTAGACTTAAAATTCTACGCTTCATATTTGTACAATATCTTCCAATTTTGAGTGTAACTATTTCAAAAACTGGTATAAGTTGAATTTTTTTATTTTTCAGAAAAATGCGTCCACTTAAGACCCCTTTTTGGCCTCCCAATTTGGTGCACTTACCCATTTGTAAACTCTTTGGATTCCTTAGTAATAATGGGGCCATGTGGGGTGCCTAAAAGGCTTCAAAAATTTTACCAAATTCTACCCATTTGTTCATGTAAGTGGGCCACATTGCTGATCTCCACAATATGAGTAAGGTTTTGAACTTGATGAAAACCAAGAAGAAGAAAAAATTCCTCTCATGGATTCCAACCTTTCCGAGACCATGATGATGTACTCGATACATAAATTTACCCGTATGCTCCAAATTGGTTATGAGGGTCTCTTGATGAATGCTTGCATGCGAGATCTAGTTGTCCATTTTCACCCAACAGGTGAAAATGGATAACAATGTTTTAAAACTTCCTCCCAAATATTGGGTTCTTGTTGAACCTAATCTATTGGTGGACTCTATGTAGCCTCAGAGTCATTGAAAATTCCTACTACTTGTGTGCCTAATATTTCAAGCAGTATAGAGGATTGCACTCTCGCTACTACACTAAGATTATCCTGAATACCTTTTCCTAGTCACTATGCATCTAAGACTACGGGAATATTGATTTTGGAGTTGTTTAGTAGGGCCAATTCCACTTAAGAGGAGAAGTTAATGGTTTCATATGCTTCCTATTGCAATATTACCTCATTGCAATATGATTTTAGGTTTATAATACTTTGACAAGAGTGGCCATCAATGGAACTCATGAATTCAATCCCACAAACCACATCAAATATAATAAAAAAATATGTAGAATTTTTACTTAGACTGACCCGAGGGTCAACCGAGAGAGTGAACTTACGACCAAGTGTTGCACTACATTTGAGAATCCATGTAGTTCTTGCTTTGTGTGTGTGTGTATTCATTTCCGACGACCAAGGATTCTCTTGTGCAGTTGCACAATCATAGCGGGATAGATCTAGATTATCCCAACTATGTAAAATGTGTCCATTGGAATAGAATGAACTCCTCTATTATGTTTTGTATGCAAATATATGCAACTCTTGTCCCTTGTATGGATGTGCTATATAAATGACTTGTAATGCTCTTGTGCCTTTGTGTAATCTTAGGTGATGATAAATAATGCTTATGATGCTTGGCCTCTTATTTGAGAGAAATAACTAGGTATAGATATGATTTTATTGTTTTAATTTCATAATTAACAACTTAAAGGATGACCCAAAGTGTTAAAATATGCCCAATATGTGAAAAGGACCCAAAAGAGTAAGAAGAAAGAAAAGCGGGACAAGAGCGTGTAGAAAAGAAAGGTGCACTGATCGCTTCGTCCTAAATCCTGGGCACTAGCGTCTGAGGCCATCAAAAGATAAATTACTCAAGTGTGAGAATGGTTAAATAAGATATTGAGAGATAAAATGATGCTCAATCGAGCTGAAATAGTAAATTGAAATGGATAAAGAAACTAAGAGGTCAAAAGGATTTTTTAACCACTAGTTTTCTTGCTTAGGAATCATGTATATATTAGTAAGCTTTAGGACATAGAAACTTACCCAAGTGCATAGATTTTATGTCTACAAGGGTAGTTTTCCTAGTATTTCTATGTTTTTTTAATGCTTATGGATGTATCATGCAATATGGCCTTTTTAGCAGGTTGGATCCCTACCACAAATCCCCTTTTACTAATAACTAACAAAAATATAATAAAGAATATGAACTCTCTTCTCACAAGTCTAAAATTTATTTCAACCAGAATATTGAGTATCTCTTCATCTATGTTTTCATAATCATCATATAAATCCTAAAAATTATCATAGTTCTAATTATATCCTTATTTGTAGAGGTATTCAATTTTTTTATGACTTGTTATTCTTGGGCGGTGTGGAAATTAAGTTTGTCACTAGATCCCTTGTTTATCTTTTAGGTTTTAATTTTATGTATTGGGATAATGGTTGCTTGTGGTTTATTCGATAGATCAAGAGTATTAGTCATAAGAATATAATTAGTTCTTCGTAAAAAAATATACTTTTTATAATGATCGTTAATACTAAGACATGTACACTCATATCCTTCTTGTGAATGAGTGTTAATATATTTTTTGTCTTCCATGAATAGAAAATGAATCTATCAAGGAATTTTAATTCCATAAGATGATTATAGTGATGATGATTCTACCATTGGTTATGGATTCTGTAAAATCAGTTTGACAAAGCTACTATATAATATGTTATGATTGTATGTCTATCTCTTCATTCAAGTTATTGTCTTGATTTCTCATTTGCATTGAAATTGACTATTTCAACCTAATATTATCATGGAAATTTTTTTCCAAAATGGGTTAGATTAATAAGTACAATACATTACAATATAGTTATATTCATCCCCTTACATTTTTAATAAGAGGAAACTAAATAATAATTAAAATGGTTCATGATATTATTGCATATCACCTCCTAGCTCAATTTCATAATTATAATTTCTAGATAGGGGATCCTTTTCATCAACGAATCATAGTAATTTGTATTAAATAATAGCATGTGATAATTCAATGGGAAAAAAATTAAACTTTTGAGTGAATAATGTTTCATCCATTGTTTTTCAATTTAGGTGGTAAGCAATGCATGTGGTCTTGTTGTGTCACTAGATATGCTAGAAAATAATCATTCTCTATGTAAAATGTTGTCTAATTAATGGTTTCATCCTTTTCAAAGGTATCATAAGTCTTGGGGAATAACTTTAATTATTCACCTATCCCTCCGATTATGTTAATTAAATATATTTTTGATCTATATTCAATGGAATAAAATGTCTATATCCTAATATAAATAAGTTAAAATTGGAATCATCGCCTTTAAAGGTGTTAGGAAATGACTGATAGGAAACCATATTTATAGGCCTATTAACATGGGTCTATATACTTATTTGTTATATAACTAATTTTACACATGACAAGGCCAATAGAACTATTGATATGACTTCTATATCGTCTATTCACAAGCACATTTATGTTTTAATTTAATTTATTAATACCTTCTAATGAATAAATATCTTAATTGTTTGATATAGATTTTTTTATAATAAGAGTTGTTTTTAGATGTTTTTTTAACTACATAATTGATGTTCTTATTTATTGATTAAATTATTAATAATTATCCAATATATTTGATGGGATGAAGAAGAATGACCAAATGAGTGGGAAATTATATTTTAAATCCCTATCTAGGAAGGATACTAGCCATGTTTCCCCTTATGTTTATGTGGGGATTTCACCCAATTTGATACAAGTTCATGATGATAAGATTTAGAAGGGAGGATCCTAGTCATATCATATTGTTTTTCACCTAGTTGAATCTCAGTCTCTCTTCCCCGATTGGTAGGATGACTCCCCTTCTTTGTAAGTTCCTAAATCAATAGTAAAATAGATGGAGCATATGTACATATTTACTACAATTAGGAGGTTTGTTGGTCTCTGTCAAAACATTAACACTTTCCAGATCTAAGAAAAGAGAAAATCAATGTTTAGGGACCCATTGAAGGTTTTGGATTTGGATAATGATGCCTTCATATTCCGGTTTGAAGTGGAGTCAAATATTTCCCATTCTCTCAAGTAGTGGACCATGGTTTTATGGTAAAACAATCTTGCATATTGAGATATGACAGTTAGGTATAGATCAATCTATTTTTACTTACAACGCCTACCTTGTTTGGGTTAGAATTCGTTCCTTAGCTTTACATTTTTGGGAGAAGGATGTTTTGATTGTGTTGGCAAGAAAATTTTTCAACTAGAAAAGTTGGTAGATATCTCGCCAACTCTGCGGGACTATATGTCCCTTTGCAAATGGTGTAGCTCCACTTATTTTTCATGAATGAAAATAAAATATGTGTTTGGCATAGAGGCTTTGGATCCAACTAAAACACTCAACTGAACCTTCAGAAAATGCTTGCAATTCCTTTGAGGAAGAATCGCTAAGTAGTTCGGAAAAGGGAGTTGGAATTAAAGAGAGAAAAATTATATGGTAGGTAGAAAATAAGATTCTGCAAAGATTACTTAGATTATATCATTAAAAATAATAAAAAAGAAAACAAATTTGTTACAAACACAAAGACAAGATGAAAATGTGAAAACAAATTATCATGAATTACCTCATCAAGAAAATACGAGAAACTCATTTCATCATTGATATTTTGGCAAATTTGTACATTGAGAGGAATGGAAGAACATATGAGAAGGGAATAAAGGAAATTACCTATCTCTTTTATTTTTCATAAGCACTTCTCTATTGTTGAACACAAAAATTGACAACCCTTAAGAATGGGGAAGTCATTACAATTTATAGATTTCAAGAGGACTCTTCACTTACCCCCCACATGAATTTTCGATTTTCCTCCACAACATGTGACTCTTCGAATCCCTAGGGATGAAATTAAGTCCCATTTTATTAATTAAGGGTGACTTATTACAATATTGACTATATTCACATTTAAATGAATAGGAAAAACATCATGATTTCTCACAATGAATAATTAGAAAGGGGGTAGAGAAGAGGAGAAAGAATGAGAGAAGAGAGGGAAGAAGAAATGCTCCAAAGCATGGATGAAAATTCCTCCATCTTTGATGAAGATCCATAAAGAAGAAGAAGATGGAAAGCGGCCCTTGATGACTGTACCATACTACTACACTGATGGGAAGCTCCGATGAAGTTCACTTTGAACACTTTTCCCTTTTTTTCCTCTACGAAAATATCTTGAAACGATGAACATTTGTATCTCGCCTAAATACACTAAGAAGAGTGATGAGCACTCAAAAATTATACCACCGAGAACATTGAAATATGACTCCCTCATTGAAATAAACCTTATAATTCCTGAGACACTATCACATTTCATGCTCAATCATTCACGTGAGGAGAATTGAATGTAGTTGTTTCGCCCCGTATTGATCTTCATTCTAGAACCGCGGGAGTAATGACGAAAAATGAAACACGAGACAAACTCCTTTCGATCACAAATTAAGGAAAGGAGAATGAAATGAGAACTAATTTTATCCACCTTTTTAGCATGCACTTCATGTAAAATAGACCTGGAATGGCCTTTGATACAAAATTGACAATTTCCTATTTGAGACATCATATGCTCACCATACCCCATTATTCGGATGCGAAAGTTGAGATGATTTCAAGACCTAAAAATTTGAATTTAATGACTAATGATAACACCTATTTGCACTTGTAATGAGAGATTACTATATTTAGAAAATTTCCTTGTTTCCTTTTCTCCTCTTAAGATCACCTTGTTTGATGCCTTGGTTTTCCCTGTGCACACTACCTCGGGAATTTTTCCCATTATGAGAGTTTACTATTTTTAGTAAGTGCTCATATAGAGACTTACTATTTTTTGAAAGTGGTCTTCCACACCTTGGATTTTGAGAAAATCATCTCCTTTGGAATAGGTTTTATCTCACGATATCATGTACAAATTTTCAATTCAATCCGCTCACCAAAACATCGTGATTTTTTTGTATGAAATCGGGGCACAAAGTTTGGTTTTTTCATTATAAAAATCCGTAAAATGCATTTCTTGGTTCAACTAGAAGAAAAGAATAAAAGGAAATATATATTTGGTTTCCCTTTAAATGTTGTTTTTCTTGTTTAATCATGCAAAGGAGAAGATGTATTTGTTAAGATCATATTTATTTCCCCTTTTAAATGAATTGTAAATTAGTGAAATATTAGTATTTTGGTTATAAGTGTACAACCATACAAATTAAACAATATAAACATCTACATAAAATTTAAATTAAAAAAAAAAAAAACAAACATAATACACTTCCCATATCTTGCATTTGTTTTAAATGGGAGGAACAATACTTACTACTACTTCATATATAACCGTATATAAATTCCTACAAATGCTATATGTTCATATATTCTTTATATGGTTTATACAAATAAATCTATCTAAACTTATTATTTTTAAACTAGGACTACAAGAGAATATATATATATATATATATATATATAATATATATATATAAATTTATTTACTTATATAAATTTATATTTAAATTATATTTTATATTTAATGATTATACAAATCATGACTAGATTGAATGATATATATAATCTAGTCATGATTTGTATAATCATTAAATATATAAATATAATTTATATAAGTAAATAAATTTCTATATATATATATATATATATATAAAGAATTTAAATACAGGAGGAATCGGCTGTGTAAGCCAAATTAAAAAAGGTTTATAAAATTAAAAAAAAGGTTTTCTTTGGTTTGGGTGGGGTCAAATCTCCACCACACCCTCCATATATTTAATAAAAAGGAAAGCAAAAGGGTGTGCGGCCATGGTCACCCATCCCCAAATCCCAAATGAGGCCGCAACCTCCCATTCCGTTGCATAGTCGATATATATTCCCAGCCACATTTTTGAACCTACACTATATACATCGAAGAATGTGTGTGTACAAAAAAAGAGAGTCAATACAAATCTAAATATGCAATCTTGCAAATAAAAGAAAATATATATGATATGTGTATACTCGGATCAGTGAGTATATCACTCATATATATATATATATATATATATATATATATATATATATATATATATCCAAATCTATGAATATAGCCTGTCCAAATCACAATGGAAGGAGGCCTTCATAGCCACCAAATGTCCATGGATTCCATCCTTCTTATCTCAAACCTGCAAAAGTGCAAATGTAAAGAAATTACGGAAAAAGTGCATAGAATAAAGTTATAAGGTTTTTTAGGGCTTTTGGGTTAATCCTAGATCTAATGGTGGGATTTAACCTAAAACATTTTAAGTGATGGGAGTTTTCATGGGAATGGGTTTTAAATAAAAAGTTCCCCTAGTGCATTAGTGAGTTAGAGTAAGTTGTGACCCTTTTATTATGAATAAATAATTAAATAAATGTCATTTGATTATAGGGATTAAATAAATGATATTATGCATGGGTATTTAGATAATGATCTAAAAGGATTAAATTAATTTGAATTAAAATGTATAGTTAAAATACTAAATGATGGAAATGGATGTTGAAGTTATTATGGGAAATAAATTTAAATCAACTTAGGAGATGATTCTTGGAAAACTTAAGAGGATTTTAAATGAGTAAAATAATGGGTTTAATTAGCCAATATTTTTAAATAAAAATTTATGGGAACCTTAGAAGAGGATTAAAATTCGAAATGATTTTGGAGATTAATTAAAAATATTTAATTACTAATTTGGTTCCAACTACCTTACGAATGTGTAGAAATTATTAACGGGAATTTAATTGATCGCAACTAATTTTCATTACCCTTTCAACCATTTTTAAAAAAAAATCCTTAATTTTCCTAAGCAATTAATGAGGTTTGACATGGTTTTGGTGCTTGAAATTAATGTGTGTTACACTTGGTATCGTAGTCGTGGGTTCAATGCTTGGACCGTGGGAAAACTTGGGAACCCAAAACCATTTAGCGAAACCTAAACCTATGACACTTGAACCTCTTCAAAGTGATATGAATTTAATTCCTTGCGAAGATGTCGGGTAATGGGTTCCTAGCTTCGGTTACAATCGTGTAATGGTGGTTACCCATAGAGTCCCTCCCTTATCTAGATTTCTATTTTGTTTGGTACAACTCTTTGGAATTAGTGCTAGAGGCCCGACGTTTAAGGGCCGAGTATGGAGGAGGTCTAAATTTATTTTAGTTGTTTAGAACTCCCCTTTTTCTTCAGTGGTTAGGAAAGATGTGTATGATTTTTCGGTGGCTCCGAATTGGTTGATTTTCGTCACTGAGGGACTTAATCTCCATACGAAGAGTAGATATCATGACTTGATGTCATATTAGATCCAATTTTGCATGTATATTCTTAGATGTGAGCTCGATGTAGAGTACCCTTAATGGTGGACCATGAAGGGCTGCGAAGTGATTGTGATGTGGATATTTCATTTGTTTTATATTTGTAAACATAAATCCTTATATCAAGAACCAACATTTTTATTTTAATGATTTGTTGAGAAGCTCTGAGACTCTTATTATTATTTTATCTTATTGTGATAATTTTCAAGGATTGAAATGTGGCTACTTAGCCAACTCTTTGATTTTCGATAATTCTTGAATTTTATCTTTGATTGGTGACTCGGAGCTTGTTTTCTCAATAGTCACTTGGCTAAATATCATCAAGAATGTTACGTGGTTTACTCTTTTCTGTTGATGAGATGGTTCTATTTTGTTTGTATTGTGTTCTCATGTTATATGGGGGTATACCCTAGGTGTATTGGTTGTCATCCTAGGTGCTTTAGATCATGCCTTTGGTTTTGGAGTGATGGGATTTTTGTGTCTAGGACATTGGAGTGACCTCCCTTTTGATACTTAGATTTTCCTAAGGATATTTTTCATTGTTTTGTGTACTATAGTTGGTAGTTTGAATGGTGATTATCTTCTTCTTACACCCTGGTATGAGTTTGATATTCATCGGGATAGGTGTATTACTCTCTAAGAACTTTTGGATTTTGTCAGTGGTCATATTAATTCTTAGTTAATATATGGTTATGGTGGATTGTGTACAATTGGGATGGGATGGTCCACTGATGGGCATACTAGAGTTCTAACTTGGTTCTTTGTGTTAATTAAGAAAAACTCATAATTTTGGACTATAAATACCTTGAATGAATATGGTTATACTCAAGCTTCTTTGAGGTTTTTGTTTAAATAAGTATGTTTGTTTTGATCTCGAGTACCCATAGATAGATATACACTGGTCTTAATCCCTTGCCTTATTTAGATTATACCACTCTATGACCAATTAGTATCAAGTTATGTTTAGAAAGATATGGATGCATTTAGGCCCTTTTCGAATTTTTTATTAGAGGTTTTGGTTTTATAGGTATTAAGTTTATGACCATGGCTATGTTTTATGTCATGATATTTCATCGGGGCTATAACTCTTGTCCTTAAAGGCTATGTTTGAGTAAATCATTTGATTTCTCTCTTTATATCTTGATGTCCTCTTTGTAAGAAAGTGTGGTGTCTATGGAGTTTAACCACCTTGTCATCTTAGTTGCTTGGTTGAAGGTACCTTGTGAAGGTATAAGTTTTAGTTTGGAAACCCCTCCACTCATCTACTGAACCTATTTTGAGTTTAAACCATAGACTCTATTTTCTCCCTCATACTAATCTAAATTCCTTGAACTCATAAAATCAAATTTATAACTTCATAATGTACACCTTCATCATATCTCTTATTGATACTTGTGGAGACTCACTTGGAATGCATCGGTGATGCATGTAACTCTTTAGAAAAATCTTGTAAACTTGGTGTGTTCTGTTTTGGTTAATGACCTCTTGTTTTCTATGAACTTAATAATGTGATAAGCTTGGCTCTTCCTACTCATTAAAATTCAATTGGTAATGTGATAAACCTGAGCATATTATAACTCTAATTGGGAGGCTTGGATTTTGAAACTTAATAAGTAAATTTGGACATTAGGAAGATGGTTCCTTACTCTAACCTTGTAGTCAAGTAGAAGAAATAAAAACCATATGTGAAAAATAGCAAGTAATCCTCTCATACCCTCCTTATAAATAAAAATGAATATTTTTACGCCTATATAGAAGGAGAGATATCATGGAAAAATTGGTGATGAAACGTAATGACACAAGGTATGCGATATCATAAAATAAGGAATGCGTTAATTAGAAAACTTATAAGAAATATGTTTAGAAAACGTAGCTATAACTTGTGTTTTATAATTTGGAATATGGAAGGGGTAATTTTATTAGATTGAACAAAAGTAGAATGTATAATTAAACAAACTTGATTATATATATTGTTATTGCATGACCAAAACCTTTTAAAGGATATAATCTAAATGATAGAATTAATTGAAATTTTCCTTTGAGCTATTATATGAGTATCTAACCTCAAATGTGCCCTAAGATTTTGGGTGTTACAAATAATATTGAAATATTATATTCGAATAATATATATATATAAAAATATATATATATATATATATATATATATATATATATATATATATATATATATATATAAAACCTTGATATAGCATATATTATTTTATCATTATAAAATTTTCATGATCTTTTACTGTAATTAGTACTTAATATAATACCATAATTATAAATCATGAAAGAATAAGTCATTTCGATGTTAGACTAGTATAAACATTAGTACGAATCTCATAATGAACTCCAAAGTGGAAACCATGATAATAAAATGATTATACCTCCCTTGTTGTATCAAACAACAAACACATGTATAACGTTTATAACACAAGTCACATGATAGGTCATATTTGGACCTCTCTTTGGTTAGTATGAAGTTTTTCTTAGAAGTATACATAAGGAATTTATCATCTTATCAAATTGATGGGCTGCGTCCATATTGCAACGGTGGTAAATTTTGAACCCTTAAATTTGTCTTCCTACACTTAATAATGGAGTACCGTATGTATAGTAATGTTTTCTAGCCGTGTTTTACTCCCTAAACATTAATGTGTATAATTTCCCCTAGTTGGAGTCTTTCAGGTCGTCATACCCTTTTATCCCCTTAGCTCGATAGGTGTATGAATTGGGATATTTTAGGAGTGAATCTATATCTTGTTTAAGAGAGAGGCGCCACCTATGTGTTGGAATAGTCCATTGGTGACCTAGGATTAGTGGAAAGTTTAGGAAACATACGAGTTAAGGATATGGAGGAATTTTGAATTCCTCCTTCCTTTTGGGAAACCATGTTGTTTTCCGCCTTGTTCTTTGGGAAGAGAAGGTGCAGGTGATTTTTGTTAGCTTCCTACAAGAATCTTTGGTGTGTTTCTCTAGTAAATTGTAGTTGGACCTCTCTTTTTGCCTAGTTCTCCTAGCTCACTTGAGTGTTCTTATGGATTATAATATTAAGCTTGTGAATGTTTTAAGATTCTTTGAGCTAGGGTAGGTTTAAAATTAATAAATTTTGTTTTATTATATAAAGAGAATGATATATATTGTGTCAATATGATAGTATGGAAAAGAATATCTATAACCAAAAGTGGAAATGTTATTTAACTATTTGGGCAGTCTAAATTGGGAATAGTAGTTATGTGTTATGATATTGATTACAAATTTAAGTTATGGAAACCTCGTGGCCTAGATTTTTCTTAGCTTAACCATGAAAAGTTAAGTGAGTTCTTTCTAATTATATAGAGTACTTCTAATGGATAGTATACATCCTTGTAAACACTTTTGTTCAAACTATTTGTATTCTTTATTTTTTAATCCTCATTTGTGTGGCCCTAGAATTTTTAGTCCTATAAGAAAATGTGGATTCTCATGAAAAATTGAAGATCATGATTGGTAGTTTTTAATCTTGTCTAAAACAACGAACATTGAAGTGTAATTCAACCTAATTGGAAGTCTCATATTTCCTTCTTACCGTGTGTTGTATCTATGTGTCACTATGTGGACACATTGTGTACATGAATTTCCCTATTCTTCATGGGCCTTAGTTTTCATTCATTGGGATCCCATCGATAATTTCCTGTTTAAATGTTCTGTGTTATAACTTGGTTAGCCTCGTGGATATTATTTTGTAGGTTTTAGTACTAGCAACCTTGTTTAGAGGAGGTCTAGTATCGTGCCCAATAGTATTGCTTTTCTTCTTAGAATCTTTGTTAAACCAAACTAGGGTTCCAAGGGACACATTTTTAATTCAAAGTAAAGAAACACTTGTGGAAGGCATGGCTTCTATTTGTATTCTTTGTTTTCCTAACTCTTTCTATGAATTCCAAGAGGAAGTCAATCCTAAGAGGAGGGAGATGTATTTCCCATTCCTCTTCGAATCTTATTTTAATATGATTTTGATTATCGTTGATTAGAGACATGGACATAATTATTATATTTTGATTAGCATGTTGATAGCAAGTCTATTACACTGTGATTTTTCAATATGTTATGACTCATATTATAGATAGTATGGACTACTAGCATACATTGATAGATGATGATCTAGTATTGTTTCATGTATCGACGTTTTAGATTCTTGATTATGATGATTCAATTTAGGCATTTAGTGAACTTATGATCTTATGGTTGATGTGTAATCACAAAACCCCTAATTGTTTACAACTCGATATATTGAAACTATCAGTTTGATTTCATAACATGGAGCTTTTCCCAAAGTGAGGGAATTTACAATTGGGAAAGCTCTCTAAATGAAGGTTAGTTCCTATTCCTATATTTATCACCACTCACCAATTTGTAGAAAACTAATATAAATACTTTCCTAATTTTTTTCAAGGAGACAAAGATAAGAAGTTGTCAAAAAAAATAAACTAATCTACTAGAGGTGATGCACCAATAAGGAATGTTACACAACTTGCACAATAAACACAACAGAACTAGAATATTGCAATGAAAACATAGTAGTGCATAGTAATATGCATGTGATGAAAGACCAAAAGAGCTACAAAAAACACAAAAGGGTGTTTAGAACATCCATAAATTTGTTTATATTTCTCTTTAAATTGATACAATACACCACACTCAAGCTCAAGGGCACATATTTTACATTACAATGTCCAGTAGGGAGGTTTGGAATCTCCAAAAAATCTCTTGCGAGAAAAGAAAGAGGGAGGGGCATATACAAGTTTTCCAACATTGAAATAAGCCCCTCCTTAAAATATATAGGAAGAATGAGAGAAGGGGAGAGAGGAATTTGAAATCCTACTTTAACCACCCAAAATGCATTAAAATCAACTGCAATAATGATGGGTGCCACCGCAAAATCCATGCCTCCATGTTATTTTCCTTTTTTTGGAAGAAAGGAAGCCCATACCTTCATTATTTTTCTAGGTGAGAAATATGGAAACATCCCTATAAAATGGTAGACACTGTGGGCTTTCCAAAAAGTCTGATTTTGTCCAAATCTGAGCTCCCAATAAAAATTTATGGCCATAAAGATGAGCATGCCTTTCTATGATAAATGCAAGTGGTTATCTACCACTTTTTGGACTCCGAAAGTGGATCACAACCTCTGAAATTTGAAAATTTAGACTTTTCATATTTGGAACTTGAGGGTTTGCACTTTGTAGATTGTCGTTACTATTCATCGCTCAAGTTGGCTTAAGAGTTTTGAATTGCTAAACCTCCGAAGTCCGAAATTCAAAATTTGGAATTTGGAATCTGAAACCATGTCATGTGACATTGTTAATTGATCAAGTAAAAGTTTTAAAATTCTGAAACCCCAAGTCTAAAATTTAAACTTGAGTTTTGACCTTTGTCATTTGAGGGGTTCGGGTTTGGGAATTTGGGTTTTGTGGTTTCGGGGTTTTAGGATTTTCAAGGTTTCAAGGTTTAGATTTTTGATACTTTTGGGGTTTTGAGGATCAAGTTTTGAGGATTCGGGACTTTCGGTATTTAGGTTTTTCATTATCTATCTAGCACATGAAACCTCCAAAATCCTAAAATCCTAAAGTCCAATTTCAGAATTTAGATTTTCGAGACCCTTTCTTCTCCCCATGCGGTACTATTGACTTGTTCGATCCTGCTACCATCTCTCGAACTCCCAAATGTCTCGAAGTCTGATTTTAAGCGAGAATTTGATTTCCGACAAACCTTTTGCACCTATCAATTTGAAATTTCTTCCTGTTGAATCGAATGCTTCCATGTCCGAAATAAAAATTCCTTCGAGACTCCAAAATGCCTCTTCAAACGTGCATGCTTGTCGATTCTTAACACCACGCCACTTAAAATCCCTTGGCTTGATCCTAAAATGTGATCTCCCAAGATTGAATCAATCCCTCAATCTCTCAATTTTCTCTCTGTGGGGTCTTGTTTGTCCAATTTCACTCAAGGGGCCAAATTAGATTACACTTACTAATGTTATGACTTATCAAACATGTATGATGTCCTAATTTTTATGATGATGATATAATTATGTGTATGATGTTGTTGGATGATATGTATGTGTGTTTTATCTCTTGATGTAATTGACGTGGACACGAGTCTAAAGGAGTTTTGTTTGATTGGTTACAGGAAATTATATCACAATAAATAAGAAGGGGCTAGGAGACTAACAATGGAGGAATATTGGATATTGGCAACAAGGTCACCTTGGAAACTTCGTGTCATGTGTATTGTTGTGTTTGTTAGGAGGTCCCCATGGGGGGTAACCTCATGTGTGACCAAGGGGTTTGAATGATTATTTTATTTCCTTTATTTTATTTATTTAGTTATGTATGTGATTTATTTATTGTGATGTAATTCTCACTTTATTATTGCTTAAGTAATGTTCTTGGTTTAGTTAATTAATCATGTGATTAAAGTTAAATTGAGATGTGACTATATGGGCATTAAATGGGTTAGATAGTCCTTGTTTCTTTCTTGATTTTAATTAGATTTGAATTTATTTTTGTAAGTGTACTTGTCCCCATCACCCAAACTCGAATTTGGGCTTAGAGCCCACTTTTGGAGGCTTGTGGGACAAGTTAAACTTGTCCCATACCTCTTAAAACTTCCTACCAACTATACCTATCATGTAAGGGGCCAAAATTAGCCCTCATGATGTGTTTTTGAATAAAAAGGGACAATTAATGTCACCTTTTTACTTACCTTCTTTATTGTGTCCTTTGGAAGTATGAAGTGAATGTTGGGTAAGTCTTTTGTAAGTTAGGGGGCCAAAAAGTGGACATGAAAACCCAAAATTCACATACCGCAATCGCATTTGAAAACCGCAATCGTGGGTTATTTTCTTTAGGTTTGGGAATTCCCAAACCTAAAACCTGCAATCGCGGTCTTCTGAGACAAAAATAAAAGACCCGCGACCCCTCACTTTTCCCCATTCCCCCTACGAACCATGATTTCTCCCCACTTTGTTGGCACTCCCACTTTGAATACCCCCTGGAAATTGCTCTTCAAACTTCTGGATCACAAAATTTTCAATGATATCACCAAGATGAAGAGGTAAGCCCTCGATTTTGATCAAATTTCTTGCATTTTAGGTTTTTTTGTGATTTTCAAGGGTTTTTCAAAAATTTTATGTATACAATTTCTTTTTTTTTCATTTGTTTGACAAGCTCGTAATCCTCCAAACAGTCTAAATATTCCTTAAAACCCTCCTCTAAACATAGATCTACATCTTGTGGCTCTTTATGTCCCCACAGAACCAACATGAACACAAGTTGATATCGTTGGAAGAATCCAACAAAATAAAATTTCCATTGAGAACCTTATTTAGAGAATAAGACAAAATCATGCAAAAAATCCATCTAACAAGACTTTAACTAACACATTGCAAACATTGATTAGAAAATACGACTCTGCAACCAACCAAATAGACATATGGAATAGCTTTAGAGATAATTTTAGGTGGTGGTATGCAGATAAATTATCCCATGGGGCTGTAAAAAAAAAATTCAAAAGACCACATTTGTGCACTATTTTCTAACCCAAGAACCAATGCGCCCCCGCATACGACTACTTGTCAATGGTTCCCAATCCATTGGTACCATGATGACCAAGTCAAGAAATGTTTTGGGACCAATGTGGATGGTTTTGATTATCCACCATGAAACAACAATGAGGTTCCTCTCTATTTTTTGAAGAAATTATATTGTGAGTTTGTGTTTAATGAGGTCCCAAATTATTTTGACTTTTTTTTTTTTGGCGAGGAGGTGGCTCTACACAGAGTATACCATGTGTAAATTTTGGTCATCCTAGGATCCCCCATGCCCCAAAACCCCACTACCTTTAGTTATCCCTCTTATAATGAAGGAGGTTGTGGAGGTTAACACATTATATGTATTGAGGAGGTCGTTGACACTTTGACCCATCATAGTAGCTAGATTTCATATAGTGATGTTTGTGGAGGTGTCGGTTCTAGTGCTCCACACCATTGTGGATCTTGTGGTGTCATATACATTGCAGGTGAGACATCATTTACTAGATCACATGATTTCTTTTCTGTAGATGAGATGATAGCATAAGATTTTGGAACTACTGCAAATGATCTTGGTCTTTCACAAGTAAATGTCAAATAAATATAATATATATGCAATAGTTTATTTCATTTTATATTTTAATATATATGTATTTGATTACGTTATACATACATGTAAAAACTAATATTTTTTGATTTTAAACAGCAAGATCCGTTGAAGGAAACATCTAGGGTCAACATGCTAGCTACTAGAGTTGGGCATGTTATAAACGTAAGTTACAAGTTACTTACATTTAAAAGTTCATTTGAATACACGTTTGTTATTAAATAGACATTAATGTTTGTGTATAGTGTTTCACGTGTACATGTACATATTAATATGTTTTCATTTTATACACAAGAGCCTAGCGAGTCATCATCTTCTCTGAGAACTAAGGCTACTGGCATGCATCACGTGACTTTTACGTAGGTTATTTTCTCTTTAGACATTGTTTCTAATTGTGAAATTCTCTAGTAGTTTTCAATCCCATAACTCTATCCAATACGATTTGATGATAACATTAAGATTTTACAATATAAGGGTTAAGTAAACACTCTCCTAGATATACAAAGTCTCCTTTTATCATGATCATGGATACTTACCTCTATGATAGACATGTTTTTAGATCACTCCATATCTAATTATTTCTCCATCATCCCTTTCCTATAAGGATATCTTTTAGCTTCTTAGGATGTATGCATAACTAACCTTTCCAACATTGTTAGTTCTATGCATTCTTTATTAACCCTCTTCTCTCTAAACAACAAAGAGATGACAATATGGGATAAGTTACCTACACTTATAAATATATCATGGGTCCCTTGGTTCATGTTTATCACCAATACTCCCTATGTAATTATATACACCCAATATCATATTATATATGTTATTCATCAAATTTCTCTATATTTTAATTCCCATGTACAATGGATATAGATTATTGAGGTGTAGAACAAACTTTTACATACCAAATACATTCCACATCTTTAATGAATTAATTTTTGAATATTAATGTTGGGTTTATGCTTGAATTTGGGCTTTAACTATTTTTCTTTAAAGGTTTACTATTCACAATGGATGTTTCACAATATCAAAGAGCTTAAACTTGCTCAACTAACTAACCTATACATACCCCTTCCTAGAGTATCTCCCTTTTGAGGTTCAATAGCACCATTTGTATGCTCCAAACACCTTGAGGTCCACTAAGACCTAATACATGCTCATAACAACTAGAAAGGATTTTTAATATCAACTGATCAGGGGTGATCACTTTATGATCACTAAGTTAATGTCTAATAGATGTACAAGTCTCCTACATTCACATGAAGGATTGTTTCCAGCTATAAAGTCCACTTATGAGGTTCTTAGCAAACATACCTCTCTTCACAATGGAGTCCTTCATATGTAGTCACAAGACCTCCTCCACCTAGTTAAGGTGTTCAAGACATAAAATTTAAACCTTTAGACTCCTTGATGAATACTCAAGAAATGAACTTCAATTATGTATTCTTGTAATTTTGCCCCTAGGTATCTCAAGGTTCTTAAATGCCCAATTCAAGGTCTTCAATGGAATTATAAGGTTTCTAGGTCATACCAACTTTTCAACAGACCTTTCTCATCATGATTCAAGTGTCTTATAATTCATGCATAAACAAAGATAATTTGAAATTTCTAGCAAGATTCACCCATATAATCAAAAGTTACACAAAGCCCTAGATAGAGCTCGAGAGCTTACAATTTGCTCTAAAAACCAAATTATGCAATTTCAAGACACTTAAAAATTATGATTGTGATCTACATCACCTGTAGGACCTTTTCATATTAATAGTGAAGATATATTATGCAAATAAAAGGACCAATGGTTTGAATACCACTTTCTGGTAGACTTTTTCAACACGATCCATTGGAAATATGCAAATTTCATGCCAATAGAGGTATATTCTTTCTCCAAATCATCATACATACTTTATTCACCATTTTTAAATCTCAAGAACCTCTGTCTTACTCCATTACACTCGAATCACCTATGAATAGGTGTACATTGACTAAGTATATAGTCTTAACAACCTCCTAAACTAACTCAACACCCCTAAGAAGACTCAACAACCTTCCTAGCTTAGATAATACCATTAATGCTTGGAAATCCGTAACACTACACTAATATTACTTGTGGATGAGGATTTGAAGTCTTATTTATCCACTCTTACTCTTTTTTCAGTCATACACTTGTAATCTTGCATAACTCTTTGTTTTAGGCCTTATTTCTACTAGTCCTCTTCTCATGCTAACACTCATGGATATCATATTTTTGGTCGAGAAGAGGAACATACACACTGATCCATTAAAAAAATTCACACAAAATTTTGTCTCCAACATAAACACATGTCTTTCTCTTTCATTAATTGGCTCTATTACATCTTGATCCTCCATATATCATCATCAAATCCTTCAAATAGCTCCCTCTTTTTCTTACTATCCTCCCTAGAAACCTTATTCTTAGCTCCTTAGAGAGCTCAACAACATCTAAATTTGGAGGAGGATAAAATTACATCCCTACATGCTAGATCCACATGTTCTAAATCCTATTTCTTGCCTCTTAGTACAACAATATTGCCTTACTTAGGCATAAACAACTATCTCACTTATATACACCTAGTTGTTACATTGACAAACATAACCTCTTTTACAAACATATCCTTTATCTTTACACCCACATTTGCATTTGAATAATTGATTCCTCTTGCCATCTTGCGTTCATATCCAAAACTCTACATCTTTGTCACCTATTGAAAGATATAATTTTCTAAGGAAATTTTTTCTCATACCTTAAATCTCCTAGATAGTTTTCAATTAATTTTTATCTACAAGTTGTTTTTATAGCTTATGACTGCCAGCGAGACTCCTCCCTATATGCGGACTACTGGAGGTTATTGTAGATATTTTTATAGTGTCCGTAGATCCACTAACTTAGGTATCATTTTTTAAATTTGTTAAATTTTGGACAAATTTTTCTTACTAATTATCTACAATATCAAATTGTACATGAAATATTTAATTTGAAATATTTATTTATATGTATCCTACCCCTCGTGATTCTACCATTGACCCTACAATGTGTCGATGACAAATTGATAGGGATTATGAGATTGCGGTAATATTTCAAATGCATTAAAAATTCTAAGCTTCTAAATTTTGAATGTATTTTAAATTTTGAGGGTTAAAAACTTTATGTTTATGAATGTGCATGCTAACTTGCAGATCAGCTTATAGACACCTACTGACCACACGGATGAAATCTATAGATGCTTCTCCCTTCACTACATCCATAGGTCATGGAAATACTTATACTAGTAGGGACAAGAGAGGGAATATGTTTCATGATTGGACTCATAGGACCCATGTATAGATATATATGTCATTTGGTCTTAGTTCATGATTCTTCATAGTCCATGTATATAGCCTTATGCGAGATCGTGTGGTCCTATATGTATGACACACTTAGTTCAATACATTATTCTTATATTTTTAGAGATGTGGCACACATAGTTTGATACATTATATCCATGTTGGTTTTCATAACCATATTACTTCTATGTTTGATTTGATTTCATTGCACATGATATATACTCCTATGTTTGTTTATATCACCATATTACTTCTATTTTTTATTTGATTTGATGGCCTCGATTATGTGACCATTATCAATATCATACATGCACTTGTGATGCTCATTGGGAAAAAAAAACCACAGATGATTTGGTTATGATTGCCATTGATATGTTTTGAAGACTAATAAATCACTACTATTTCTCTATTTTGATAACTCACCACCATGTGATCATTTTTGTTCAAGATATTCAAGTGTGGAGTTATATACAATGATTTTCCATAATACTGTAGATATGGACCATGTTATGAACTACTAATAGGTTATTCTTATGATATATGATGTTATGTTATATAATGCTTTTGAAGGTTCTTGGGTGCAAGATCATTTTTGTTTAAGAGATTCAAGTGTGGAGTTATATCAATCTTCTTATTTTAAGCACATGGTTAACACACTCCAAACTTGGAAAAAATGTACACAATTAAAAATGGTCTTGATGGGTTTATTATAAGTCATTTTATATGTTTTTAGTGTACTTACAATTTATTTTTAAGTATTAGTCCAAATTAATTGGTGTTGATGTGTGTAACAATAAGATCCTAATTTGAATTCACTTATTTAAAAAATACATAAACATTGTATTTTAGTTGGCACAAGATACAAAAAATATATTCTTAACACACTATTGTGTATTTACATGCGTTAAAAAGAGATCAAACAATCATTAGAGTATTTACATGGTAATGTGTTTACCTTGTTGCAATCTCATTTATGCGAGTTGAGTAGTGAGAAGTCATGACCTAGGATGTCATGGGAGTAAAATTTCATTGCCAACGTGTCAAATTGGGGGTTATATGCCTTTGGGTGCTATGGAGAGCTCCAGGGAGGCCCGGTTTGGAGTCAGACCACTCAATCTAGAGCTAAGAACCCTTTCCCTATTCATTCCAATTCACATTTTCAACAGAAACTTCTGACGATCACAACTTGGTGCTCAGTCATCTAAAATGAGAACCATCTAAGATAAAACTAGAGAAAAGGAGGCCTCTAATCGCACCCAAGAATTTAGAATCATGGCATTCCTTGAGCCTTCGTGGAAAAATTGTTTATAAATTTCCTTTTCTACGCAGTCTTTAGGAAAGAAACGGAGCCAAGTAGTGAGAAGTCATGCCTTGGAATGTTGTGGCACAAAACCAACCACACCAACACATTGGGGTGGAAGCGTAAACACCAGGGGAGGCTTAATTTTGATGTGGAATAATGTTGTTGCTTCTAGGATACTTTGTTCGGGTGTAGTCCCTTAAGAGCCCTTAGACCAAAAAATCATACAACTTTGATGGGTGATTACTTGGTCTTCGTGGTACCTAGAGATGTCTCATTAGATCCTACCCCTCTATGTAGGGACCCTCTAAAATATCTTGTCTCTGATATTTCCATCTCCAATTGGTTCTCTCACTTCCCTATTGTTTTCAAACATGCCAAATAGTGCAATTTGAGTCAATCTAAGGTTGTCAAATGCTATATTTTGCAAACAGTGGGTCATGGCACTAAAAGACCATGTTAACACATTGAGGTGGCAAGGTAAATGCTATGGGAGTTGTCATTTTGGTGTGGGAAAATTTTGTTGCTTCCAGGGTAGTTCATTCGGGCGTAGTCCCTTAAGAGCCCTTGGACCAAAAAACCATACAACTTCAATAGGTGATTACTCGGTCTTCGTGGCACCTAGAGATTTCTTGTTAGATCAAAAACCTCCATGTAGGGACCCTATACAATATCTTTTCTTGGTGTTTTCCATCTCCACTTGGTGCTCTCACTTCCCTATTCTTTGTAAATGCGTAAAATAGTGCAATTTGAGTAAGTGCAAGGTTGTCAAACGTTATTTTTGCAAATGGTGGGTCATGGCACCAAACGGACCATGCCAACACATCTTTTTGGATCAATAAATACTACATGTGGCATCATTTTGGTGCTGGACAATGTCGTTTCTTCCGAGCTACTTCATTTGGGCGCAGTCCTTAAGAGCCCCGAGACCAAAAATCATACAACTTCAACGGGTGATTACTCGGTCTCTGTGACCCTTGGAGACATCTCGTTAGATCCTAAAACTCCAAGTAAGACCCTATATAATATCCTATACCATCTTTTTCCATCTCAAATTGGTGCTCTCGCTGCCCTATTATTTGTAAACACACCAAATAGTGCAATTTGAGTCAGTGTAAGGATGTCACATGCTATGTTTTTGAAACGGTGGGTCATGGCACCAAAAAAACATGCCAACATGTTGGCGTGGCCATTTAAATTCTAGGGTAGAATTATTCTCAGTGTGTGATAATGTCATTGCTTCTGGGCTACTTGGATCGGGCATAGTCCCTTAAGAGCCTTGAGACCAAAAAACCGTATAACTTCGACGAGTGCGTACTCAATCTGCGTGGAACCTAGATATATCTTGTCGATCACGAACCTCAAAGTAAGGACCCTCTACAATAGCTTCTATCATTTTATCTATCTCCAATCGGTGCTCTCGCTACCCTGTTGTTTTGCAAACACATCAAATAGTGCAATTTGAGTCGGTATAAAGTTGTCAAACACTATTTTTTGCAAACCATGGGTCGTGGCATCCAAAAGACCACACCAACTGTTAGCATGGCTAGTTAAATGCTAGGGGAGGAATCATTTTGGTACGGGACAATGTCTTTGCTTCCAAGCTAGTTTGTTTAGGTGTAGTCCCATAAGAGCCCTAAAACCAAAAAACCGTATAACTTTGACAGGTGATTACTCAGTCTCGTGGCACCTAGAGATGTCTCACAAGATCCTAAACCTCCACATAGGGACCCTCTACAATATCATGTCTTTTTTTTACATATGCAATTGGTTCTCTCATTCTCTTATTGTTTGCGAACACATCAAATAGTGTAATTTGAGTTAGTGTAAGTTTGTCAAATGTTATTTTTTGCAAACGATGGGTTGTGGCACCAAACAGATTGTGCCAACACATCAAGGTGGCTAGGTAAATGCTAGGAGAGGCATCTTTAGGTGTGGGACAATGTCGTTGCTTCCAGGCTACTTCGTTCGAACGTAGTCCCTTAAGAGCCATGAGACCAAAAAACCATACAATTTTGATGGGTGATTACTCATTCTTCGTGGCACCTAAAGATTTCTCGTTAGATCTTACACCTCCATGTAGTGACCCTATACAATATATTGTATTATTTTTTCCCATCTCTAATCGATGTTCTTGCTTCCCTATTGTTTACAAATGAGACAAATAGTGTAATTTGAGTAGGTGTAAGGCTATTAAACACTATATTTTTCAAACGGTTGGTTGTGGCACCAAACAAACCATGCCAAAATCCTTAGGTGGCGGTAAATTCTAAGGGAAGTGTCATTTTGGTGCAGGAAAGTTTCATTGATTCTCGGGCTACTTCATTCGGGCATAGTCCCTTAAGAGCCATGAGTCCAAAAACCCATCAACTTTGATGTGATTACTCGGTCTCTATTACACCTAGAGACATATCGTCAAATCATACACCTCCATTTAAGCGACCCTATACAATATTTTATCTCATTTTTTTCCATCTCCAATCGGTTCTCTCACACTACCCTATTGTTTGCAAACACACCAAATATCATAGTTTGATTTAGTATAAGGCTATCAAATGCTATATTTTGTAAATGGAAGCTTGTGTGACCAAACCGATTGTGCAAAATTATAGGGATGGCCTAGTAAACACTTTGGGAGGTGTTGTTTTGATTACCTATTCTCTCGATGCTTCGTGATAACTCCTCCGAAGCCAAGAACCCCCTCCACATTTATATAAACTGTTGTTAGTTTCTTGTCTTTTCTTGTAAAATAATAAGCTTCTCTTAGCTTCGAGAATATTAAATTCTCTACTAACAGTGTCAACCACGTGAAGGTGGAAACTTTTATGGCATCACTAACCTGCATAAAAGTTTTAGTCAAAGAAATTTAAGTTGAATCAAAACCATACTAGATATATACAAAATACACAAATTTAATAAAATATATGAACTTGAATCTAATCAACAAATTTAAACACTTCAAATAAATTATATAAATAAACTTGAATCTAATGAACGATCGGGACGTGAAGGTGGAATCTTTTTGGCACCACTAACCTACATAAAAGTTTTAGTCAAAGAAATTTAAGTTGAATCAAAACCATACTAGATATATACAAAATACACAAATTTAATAAAATATATGAAATTGAATCTATTTGACAAATTTAAACACTTTAAAGAAATTATATATACCACACGAGCATGTAAATTCATTCCAAAGAACCATCGGGATCGGATCTACTACGAATAGCATACATGATTTTTCGTGATCTCGACTCTCGAACCTCCCAAGGAATCCTTTTATTAGGTCTTCCTCGGTATTTATACGACTGAATATTTGTCACTAGAACTAGATGAGAATATAAGATTATTTTCTGTGTGTCTCAAAGTCTTCAAACACCCAAAAGAGGAAATTTTTAATGGATGCTATTGAATCCAAGTTCTAGTAACTACCACCGACCCTATAGGGTACTCAATATCTTTTCCATCAATAAAAGGAAAATTCAACTTCTTTGTTTCCTTGATTCAATGACATAGGAAATAGTATGTTCCTTCTTCATTGTCTTCTATCGCAATAGCTTCAAACACGTCCCTACAAAAAATAGTGGTTTCAACTTAAATTTAAATTACATATTAATTTCAATGGACATAACTCAATGTATAAAACTTGTAAATAACCATTTACTTTGTCACACCAAAATCAAAATATCATCAAAATTCTTGAAAGTTAAAACTTCATTTGGAAAAACAAGTCATAATACCTGTGGAGGTTGATAAGCGGGAAGCGGATTAGAGGCCTACAAATCCATCCATCCACCCATTCTTATGAATGACACTCATGATGAAAAATTCAATACAAGATGCATAAAAATTCTAAATCTCTTGTCCATGTGGCCCCTCAGTAACGTTTGAGCTACTAGGTGAGTGTAGATCACTTGACCCAATGAGTGTCATACAATCCTTGTAGTTAATAATTTTTATTCCTCTATCAACCAAAAATATCTACGAAGAGTGTAATTTTCTTGAAAACCATGGGCCATGTTGTTAATACACCATTCCACTATACTTGTTGCATCTTTCAATTTAACACCATCTTTATACTTTAACTTTTCTCTTGCAAGAGCTCTTTTCACACATGGGCCTACACCGTCATGCTCTCCTTTTCCATGTCCAACCTCGGTGAAATTCCAAATATGTTGAATACCCATATTGACATGCATCCTACTCATCCAATAAAAAATTCTTAGATTCTTAAACTAAGACGTGAAGTTATCGACCATATATAATGTTGATTGAAGTTGATGTCCCTATCGGACAAGTTTTCATAAAATAAATGGAAAAAACCTTGTAAAAATTCAATAGAATGAGTTTGATCATCATTAATATAAAATTGGTACTCTCTTTAAAAATTTAGATCTATGTACTATCAAGACAATGTTTAAATGCTATATGCACAAAAAAGTTAACTCGTGATCTTTGAGTTGTAATATTACGACTAAACCTCCATTTGTTGTTGTAACGTGTAACTCTCTACAAAATTCACAAATCAAACAATAATACAATTAGGAAATGTATCCTTTCATATCTTGAACTATTCATCTAACCATCGAGCTATGTGTGTATACAAGCATACGCATAAAAATTTCATCCTTCAATTTTCTCATAAATTGAAAAATAGGTATATGTTATGTAACTAGCTCACACCGTTTAGACCCTTTTCTATATTTCAATTAGTATGGTGATTTATATTTACCAAAATCAATGAAATCATATCCTATTGTACTTCCATTTTTCTCATGGATATAACTTTTCAATTTAGGTAATCCTCCACACGTACCACAACTTCCATCAATACAATCCCGATTATAAAAAGATTGTCCAACTTATCTTTCACAAAACATCATAGGAATGAAATCCTTGGAAGTTATTAGTGGAATTTGAACAACACATTCTAGTAATATAGTTTTGAATGAAAATCAAAATGAATACATAAAAATTTAGCATAATGCATCGCAAATTCAACATGTTGCCTACAACAACAAGTGGTGTGAGCGTGGTTGATTTTCACATATAATGGTTTCAATATTTCAAAAAACGTTGACTAATTTTAATTTCTCGAATGCTCCTATTCAAACTTATGAAAAAATTAATTTTGAGTCATATCTAATAAATACTTTGGCTATGGTTCACAATTAGTAGAACCAAATCTCCGTTTTACAACATCTCTTGTATTAGGAGAAACTCTATTGTTACCATGCCAAAATTGAATAAAAAAATTATCTTATAGCATCAGATATATATTTATATTTACGTGTTGCTCTAGCGAGAATATGCCCAAAAATCGGTGTTATTTAGTAATTGAAGGATATTACACATTTCAATTGCTTTCATTAGAGTTTTTCAATTAATATTCAACATTCGACTTATTTTCCTAATAAAACATTGGTTATTTGTTGATTCACTAACAACACTAGTAGAAAGTACATGACGGACAACATTATTATCCCATGGGTATCTCTTGACACCAACAATGTGATATGCATCATGAAGGTTTTCAAAAATTACAAAGGTCTTACGACATATATTAGATGTTGTCAATCCTAAGGTGTCTAAGTTAGGTCTCATTTTATTCAATTTCATCAATCTAACTTAAGAACTAACATCTTTGGGAATCTTTTAAAATTTCAAAATGATTATCCCAAAATTAAATGGATTTTCTTCGATTTTCGATTCGAGAAAGTTTGTCGGACATTAGTTTCAAAATGTTCTCATCAATTTCAATAAAATAATTAGGTCTCTTATGTAAGATCCTAGGAGGTGTTTCTCTCAAATTTTACTTGTCTATGGTTTCAACTCGAATTTCATGATTCATAATTTCACTTTCTTCTTCAATTTCAACATCAACTACATCACGAGTATTTAATTCATCTTCAACATTGATAGTAGAAACTTTACCGGTTCCTCATTGCTTCTAATAGTAGGGGTTAAAGATGAACCTATTATTGATTCATGAAGTTTCCACATTCACTCAACATCTTGCAATCTTCTTCCCTCCGATTCATCCAAGTGTTTTATTACTTATTAATTTCCTTTTTGACTTCTTGTTTCTTTTCTCCCATGATGTTTTGCTTATGATGATAAGAAAAATATGTAAAAAGTGACATGATTTTCGAGTAATTTGTACAGCTTATGTAACACCCACAATTTCGACATTCTAAAAACCACATTAATCCTTAAATAATTATCTAGAAAGTTACGAATTTTTTTTTGTTTTAAAAAGGTTACAAGGGTGTCAAACCCTAATATACATTTAATTAATTCCTACCAAGCAATGTTACATTTCATAGGCTAGATCCATTCTAGATTATTAATTAAATATTCTTAATCTAGTTCTAAATTCAATTTAATTATCATCACTAGATAAGTGTTCAATAATTCCTTTCACTAGGTTAAATAGTTTCCCCCTTAGGAATTAACATTCAGCTCACATTTAATCAAATCTTATCCATAGTTATCTTAGTTCTCTTAAATCATTTTCCTTAAATTCCATTTAAATAATTACTAAGACATACTAGGAACTAAATAATTAACTTAACATACAAGGGTATTAAATGGCCCCATTCACCCATTTACACATACCTTTAAATTATCTAAAAACCCATAATATTTATTCTTACCTAACAATTTTAGGGTTGATTCTCAACCCTTGGATCAAATCAATTGTGGCCACTAGATCTTAGGGTTCCATACTAACCCTAACTATCCTTATGAAATCTTATTAAAAATTTTCTTTTCCCTAGCCTCCTCATTTGGTCACTTTTCTTTTGTTTAATTTACAGGTTGGAGAAATGGAAGCCATGGGAGAAAGGAAGGAAGAAGCCATGAAGAAATTCACTAGAATCAAGCTTAGCTTAGTTTAGTTTATAAATTTATTTGTGTAATGTCTTCCATTTGAATATTATAGAGGTTTCCACTCTAAATTGGAGTTGTTATTTAGTTATTTTCATTTTGAGTTCTCTATTTGGGCCAAACACTACTTAATTTTTAATCCATGAGATTAAATGTATTTGAATACCCATTTAAAGATTTACAAGTTTAGAACAATGAATTTATGCCCTTATGGTTTGTTGGTGGTTTCCTCTACAAATTTATAGGCTTAAATGTTTTTAGTAGTTCCAGTCTCGGATTTTTATTTTTCCATCGTCAGTGATGAAACCACCACCCAAACCAGACCGGTGGTCCTAGGACCGCCACCCTACCTAAGTGACAATTCACGTACCATCACTCGATATGACCGGTGGTTCAAAACCTCCACTTTGCACAGGCGGTGGTTATGTACTTCAAAAACATAACCATCATTTCCAAAAAAAATCGAATTTTTTTTTTTACTAGAGTGTTTTAAAGATTATCCTTAGGTTGAATTTATATTCCTAAAGTCTCTAGTTGAAGGGTTTAACCATTTATTCATTCCATGCTTAAATTACTAAATTTAAAGATTTTCTATTTCAATAGTAACAAGAAGGCAACTACAATTTTTTTCTAAGAACATTTTTTCAAAGGAAGAAGCAATGAAACTTAACCTATTTCTAAGTATCATTGTTTTCCTTTTACAACAAAATGCAATCTATCAACAAGGTAACTTATTATGACTTAGTGCATCTTTTCATTTCCACTACAACCATTTACTCAAGGAAAACACAACTATTATAAATTTAATATTTACGAAGAATACATCATTAATATTTACAACTTCTATGTTCCTCCTTCATTAAATTACAAAAATAGAACTTCCAAAAATAATAATGAACTTCCTTATTCTTTGACCATAGCTCGTTTCTCACAATGTAAAGAGATTTCTTTCTACAATACATTACAAGTTAATAAACAAAATACACAATGTAACTTTTCTTTCAAGTACAAGATACTAGTAGTTTTCCACTTAAGTGGGATTTACAAGAAAGTTTTTCTCACAAAGAAGGAATTCCTTTTGGACTTCAAAAATGCTCCAAATTCCAAATCTCCAACAAGAGCTCTACCATGACTTTACTTCAATCACAACAACCAAAAATGGGGGAGAGGCAACACTCTCCACCCAACCAATAATCCAATGAGGAGAAGAAGCTATCCTCCTCATTGGCCCCCAAGCCCCAACCAAAATGTAATAAAGGATGGATCCAAATCATGGAAACAACACAATTCTTCCACATAACAATACAAATTTTCACAACCATTTAACACACATTCAACACAAGAAAACAATCACAAGAATGAAACTAATAAAATACACAAGGCTTGAAAATGCAAAGCCAATGGAGCAAGGATCTATGGGGAGATCACTTATGTCTCTCTGATGGGATTAGGAGTCCACCTTAAAACCCTCCAAGATTACATCTTAAACCCCTACACAACTCTTATGCCTCCCTCAATATCCTCTTATACCTACCACATTCTCTTATGCCTCCCTAAAATCTCTTATGCCTCCCTCAAAATAACCAAGTAAGCAATGCAAGCATACTCTTATCAAGGTGGAGAACCCAACCCAACTACCTCTCAAAACATGAAATAAACTCTTATGCCTCCCTACATATAAAATACCCATAGCCTTCTCCTACACCATACTTAGGCATTCTACCCAAGATCCCAACAAGCATACAAAACATTCACATACATGCAATACACACATATAAAAACAAACAAGTAAAAAGAGTGTAGCTCCTACATTTCCATAGTAAGAACTTGATCAAATAATCACACTCGAATCTCCTTCAAGCTCAATCCAACTCCAAAAAGCTCCAAAACTTCAACAAGCACTCCAAAATCCCCCACTCCAAAAATACAAGAGCACAAATGAAATGAAGTAACCCCCAAACAAACAATTAAACTTGCATAAATAGAAAAATGAGAGAGGAGGGTGAGGTGGATCCATGTAGGATGCCACATCACTTATCCTCAACTCCACATAAAAATTCAAACCTCAACCCCAATGCATATTAAATTTTTTGTTGAGAGGAATGACAAGCCTCTTACACACAAAATCCAAACCCACACCCTCTGAGGACAAAATTAAAACCCATGTAAGAAAAGTGCAATAATATATCAATGTTTTTTTACAAAACACATAATGGGGTCTATTTTTTACCACCACCTAATCCATAGGTAGGGTTGGTATATTAAATTAATAGGTGTGGGACAAGCTTAGCTTGTCCCACTAGCCTCCAAAAATGGTCCTTAATCCCAAATCTGAAATTCCAAGGTAAGGTAGAGTGTACAACACTCAAAGTCACATAAACTCAACTTAAAATCACATAGTCGAAAGACCAACAACTCTAATAAATGAACCCTTTTGTCACATCCCCAAATAACTTAATAACATGATTTATTTACTTAATAAAAGCACATTAATCAACAATGATTAAATAAATTACATACTCTACACTAAATAAAATACAAAGGAAAGAATTACACACATGCCCATGATCACAATTAGAGCTCATCCCCCATGGGGACCCCCATAACAAAATAAAACAAAACAACAACATTACACAATTTCCATGGTGACCATCATTGTATCCATATAATATTTTGTTGTGGTTGGTCTCCAATCTCCTTTTGATTATTGTGATATAATTACCTACAAAATCACACAATACCTCCTTCGACCCCATGGTCGCATCAAAACATACAAGATAAAATATACGCACATAAATCAATAACCATCCTTATATAGCTAAATCATCATCTTAACTAAAAATGCTACCATTTGTCTAAAATTTCAACAACATCTCAATTCTATCTTTTATCAATACTAACAAGATTAAAAGATTAGTTCAAAAGTTATATCATAGTCAACATGATGAGAATTATGAATGTTAGCAATATATATATGATAATAACACATAATCATCATCAATATAAAATGTCTCTCTATGTATCTAAGAATCCACACAATCATATAATGAATCGAAACCATCAATAATCAGAATATCTCTATCATCTAACATCATTCTAAACCAAAATGATACCATAGCATCCATGTCTATAGTTAACAATAATCGAAATCAAAATATAATAATTGTCAAAGAGGAGTGTGCACTACAAGTAAGGTCGGCAAAAAAAAAATGACATGGTAAAATAAAACATTTGGATTCGTATTAATATCATTTAAGAATTGTGATCTTAGTTTATGAACCAAGTTCACGGTTCCATTATTAAAACCGTTATCGTGATTTATAGACTGCAATCATGGTTCTTATTGTATCATCAAATCCAACCCTCAAGTGTTGGAAAATCTCTGTTTTCCCCAACCAGAGCTATGGGAGGTCATTATAGCATGTGAAAGGCCAAAAATTCAAATTTACTCTTCCATGAGACTTGAACCATGCCAAAAATCAAAAACATGTGAGAAAAATGGTACCATCACGTAAGGGAAAGCTGTTATCTTTGTAAAAATATTAATTTTAAAGTGAATATAATAAGATAAATATCATTTTATATCTTTTTACTAATAGTATGTCTTTAAGACATTTTTCCAATGAATATTCATGTCTACGTTTAAGACTGTAAATTTTGTTTCGCTTGTCAGAATGTGATAAAACCTATACCATCCCAAGTGTGGCAAAATTCTATATAGGTTTAAAATAAAAATATTTGATTTCGATATGTTTTGAGGTAATTATTGTGGGCAAATAGAAATTGCTCCATTTTCTAAACTTTTTCAAACCACTTTCACGGAAAAAATCATAAAAAAATATTTCTCTAAAAAATACAAAATAAAATCTATCCCAAGATAGATAGCGGCATATAAATTTTCACCAAAGAAAAATACAAATAACAATATTTGGTCATCCAAATTGTGGGCAAATGGATACAATCTTATAGGATTTTTTTTTTTAAAAAAACAAGTCATATAATTTTTAATGTTTAATATAGCTAAACTTGTGTGTTTTAAAAATATGAGTATTTTAGAAACTAGATTATGGATGCTACGATTCACATTTGTATAAATTTTTCTAATTTTAAGTACGCATATTGCTAATAATCCCTACAAGTTAATATTTCATTATTTTTTCCAATATGATGTCCACTTATGACCACTTTTTGGTCCCCCAACTTGTTGCACTTACCCTATTTGTGTGTGTAAGTGGAACTTGTCATACCCTCACCTCACTCAATTATGATTCTTTGTCCTTGTGTTGACTTGTTGAGGTGGATTAGAGGAAGTGATATGTGGCATCCTACATCTAGCCACCTCACCATCCTCTCCACATTTTCTATTTATATGAGTTATTTTTGAGTTTTGGAGGTTACCTTTTTGTTACACACATGCATATTTTGGGATGGTGGCTTGGACCTCTTTCTTGCCAATTTGGAAGCTTGCACTTGGATTTTTCTTGGATTTGGGAGGAGATTGAATATTTTTGCTTAAATATTATGGAAGTTATTATGGCAAGGTAGGATCTAAACATTACGTATTTATTTTCTTTGTTTGTGTGTTGTGTAAAAGTGAATGAATGTATGTGTTTTGCATGGGATTGGGTAGATTTTGACCTTAAGAAAAGGTGTGGGGAGAAGTAAAATGGGACCATTGGGGAGGGAAAAGGGAGTTGTGAGGTATTGTGGAGGGAGTGTGAGTAGGGTGTTCCACCTATGGGGAGAGAAAAGGAAAATATTGCTACATTTTGTATATTTTGAAATGGGGAGAGATAAGGATATTTTTGAGTGTTTGTGATGTGCACTTGGAGGATTTTGGGTGGAACCCTATTTCACTTGGGAGGTAAAAGGAGGTGGTTCCCATATTTCTCTTCTCCTTTGGCTTGTTGTCAAGCCTACATGTTTATTGGAAAGTTGTAAATATTGTTATTGTGTTTGTTTGAATATGTTGCAAGTTTGTGTGTTATATGTTTTGTGGAAGCCTTTGTGAAGTTTTCATGGTTGCATTACATCCCTTATTTCTCTATTGTTGGGGCTTGAGGGCCAATGAGAAGGATGGATTCTCCTTCTCATTGGAATAAGGTTGGGAGGTGAGTGTTGCCTACACCCCCTTCCTTATTGTTGTGATTTGATGATGAAGAATTAAGGAGCTCAAAGTTGTCATCTTGGAAAGATTTTCATTGTGTAGAAAACAAAGAAATAGAAAGTTTATTTTTGTAAATTTTATCATGTTGTCTCCACTTGAGTGGAGGGCTTTTGTATAATTTCTTTTGAAGTTGAAAGATTCTTGTAAATGTGTTGCTCAAAGATTTTAGTGAATTTCCATGCCATGAAATGTGCATGTTTGGAATTTGCATTTCCTTGTATTGTATGGAGCTTGAATATAATCCTTAAGACAAGTTTGTAATTGATTAAAATCTGAAACGGGTTGCTTATATTAAAAATTTATATAAGATGATAGGAAGTATTTGTATGTGTATTTTTATTATTTGTTGGAGTTAATTTAAATCTGCTACTTAGTTCTAGTATATATGTTATTTGCAAGTGAATTTTGTTCTTATTTCAACTAGAAGAAAATTAAATAAATACAAGGAAATATATATTTGGTTTCCATTTAAATGTTGTTTTGTCTTGTTTACACATGAAAAGGAAACAATGTATTTGTTAGGATCATACTTGTTTCCCCTTTCAAATGAATTACGAATTAGTGAAATATTAGTATTGTGGTTATAAATGTACAACCTTGCAAATTAAACAATATAAACATCTACATAAAATTTAAATTAAAAAAAATCATAATACCCTTCTCATATCTTCCATTTGTTTTAAATGGGAGGAACAATACTTTCTACTAATTCATATATACTTGTATATAAATTCCAACAAATGTTATATATGTTTTTATATTCTTTATATGGTTTATGCAAATAAATCTATCTAAGCTTGTTATTTTGAAACTAGGAATACAATGAATATGTGTGTGTGTGTGTGTGTGTGTGTGTGTGTGTGTGTGTAGTTGGATTTATATAAACTGTATATAGAAATTTATATACTTATAGAAATTATATTTATATATTTAATTATTATAAAAACATGGCTAGATATATTGAGTGAAAATATATATATATATATATATATATATATATATATATATATATATATATATATATAAATATGATAAAATATATATGTATATAATAAAGAATATGAATAAGGGAGGAATCAAGTTAGGTAAGACATATTAAAAATGTTTATTAAATAAAAACAGGTTTTATTTGATATGGATGGGGTCGAACCCCACCACACCCTCCATATATTTAACAAAAAGGAAAGCGAAGGGGTGGGTGGCCATGGCTTCCCGCAGCCCATCCCCAAACCCCAAATTAATGCTAATGAGGTTGTGGCCTCCCTTTCTATTGCACAGTTGATATATATTCCCGGCCGCATTTTTGTATTTATATTATATACATGTACATACATACATACATATATACATATGTGTGTGTGTGTGTGTGTGTGTGTGTGTGTGTGTGTGTGTGTGTGTGTGAATATACACAAAAAAAGAGCCAATACAACTCTAAATATGCAGTCTTGCAAATAAAAGAAAATATATATGATATTTGTATACTCGGATCTATGAGTACATCACTCCCAAATTGTATATATATATATATATCCAAATATGTGAATATAGCATGTCCAAATCGCAATGGAAGGAGGCATTCATAGCCACCAAATGTCCATGGCTTCCATCCTTCTTCTTTTCCCAAATCGCAAAAGTGTAAATGAAAAGAAATTAGGGCAAAAAGTGCATAAAAGAAATCCATAATGATTTTTGGGGATTTTGAGTCAACCCTAGATCTAATGGGCCTTTTTTATTAGATCTAATGGTGGGAATTTAACCCTACAACATTTTAAGTGATGGGAGTTTGTATGGGAATGGGTTTTAAATAAAAGGTATGGGTATTTAGTGAATGGGGCCACCTAGTGCATTAGTGAGTTAGAGTAAGTTGTGACCCTTTTATTATGGATCAATAATTAAATAAATGTCATTTAATTATAGGGATTAAATAAATTATATTGTGCATGGGTATTTACATAATGATCTAAAACGATTACATTAATTATAATTAAAATGTATAGTTAAAATACTAAATGATGGAAATGGATGTTGAAGTTATTATGGGGAATAAATTTAAATCAACTTAGGAGATGATTCTTGGCAAACTTAAGAGGATTTTAAATGAGTAAAATAACGGGTTTAATTAGCCAATATTTTTAAATAAAAATTTATGGAAACCTTAGAAGAGGATTAAAATTCTGAAATGATTTTGGAGATTAATTAAAAATATTTAATTACTAATTTGGTTCTGACTACCTTACGAATGTGTAGAAATTATTAATGGAGTTTAATTGATCACAAAAATGTTCATCATCTTGCAATGAATGATATATATATATATATATATATAATTTTCTTAAATAATTAATGATTTTTGACATGGTTTTGTACGTCAAAATTAGTGGGCCTTACACACCAGATTTAGAAAGGCTAATTGTAGCCCTTCCTAAACCTATCAAAAGATCCACCTCGGAAGACGCGTTGTCTCAAAAGGAACTTGTGAGCTTGTTTTCAAATCTCCAAGATATGGGAAAGGTTAGGAACATAGACATGAGTATTTCATGTATGGGGATAGGCCTAACATGGGGAATTAACTAAACGGGAAGGGTGTCTAGGAAGATCTACAATGAAGTTTATTTGCTACTAGGGTATAGTTATCCTCTTTTCAAGTTAAATTTTTCCCTTGCAAAAACACAGGACAACATATTGGAATTTCAAAATCTATGGGATACATTTTAGTTATTGATTCCACCACTATATCTAGAACAAGGTTGGTATGCGCCATAATTTTAGTTAATGTCCATCCTGGTAAGACTCTTCCCATCTTCTTTAATATGGTCTCGAGAAGGATGTTTGTGTTCAAAAATTGAGTATGAGAGCTCCCCCATTTTTGCATCTCTTGCAGTAAAGTGGGTCATATCCCAGTGATTGTACAATGCTTAAGACTAAATGTAAGAAGAATATGAAGAGGTGCTTGATAGTTCAGAGGATAAGTCACTTGAGGAAGAGAATAAAAGTTAATATGAGATTCATGAAAAACATGGCAAGATGTTTGACTCGAGCATGGGGAAGACCTTACGACTAATAAACAAGCCTATGAAGGTGTCCCTACTATTTTGGTTGGGGCCCTCAAAACCCAACATATACTTATTGGAGTTCAATTGAATATGGAATCTTCGTAGAAACTTAGAATGCCATACTTTGGGGAAGCTAACCGAGGTAATTATGGTAAAAAGATGGAGGATTATTTAATATTAAAAGAAAAGATGGGAGTGGTAAGTAGGATAAATTTCATGTTGATGTCTTCTCCCAAAATAATTTGGAAGCCCTTCGCATTGTAATATTGGAATAGTGTTAAACTTTGAGAGGGAGGATGAGTCTGTGGTGCTCGTCCGATCTAAGAACTTCAAATAAATAATAAATGTTTCTCCTTGTGACTATAGTAGGTTAAAAATTATTTATTTTTAGGAGGGTTCTAGATATAGGTAATACGCTAGGGAAACATTTGGCCCCATGGAACAAGAAATGAATGATTGGGTTAAATATTAAAAATGTTTGCTAGAAAAATCAAGTCAAGAAAATCTAGATTTAAAGGTGGTAATCAATTTGATTGACTTACTTGGAACGATGGTTTTTATTCCTAGCCTATTTTTTAAGGTTGTTACTCTTTGTTGTTTATTATTGTTGGGAAGTTGTGTTTGTACCTCTATGTGTGATCCTTTTGGTTATGTCTTGGTCTCTTTTAGGGGGATTTTGTTGTGGTAGTTCTCTTGCTAGGGTTCTTTTTTTTTTGTCTCTTTTGCATTTCTTGTTTATCTAGGTTTTTAGACTACTTTTGTTTCATGTTAAAAATTGTTTTTTTGAATCCGAGTTTTTTTATCCTTTTGTACGGGTAGATTCCCAACAAAAAAATCCCATTTACCCTTATTGAAAATAATAATAAATATATTCGACAATATCAAGCAAACTATTAATTAATTTGAAAAATATTAATCATAAATTTATATTTATCACATATATGATAAGAATACTAATATCATTTTACACTAAGATCCTGGGATGTTGTAGCCCTAAAGAGCCATCATTTGTGTTGGAAGAATAATATAGTTTTACAAAAAGATTTGAAATATATGTTTGTAGAAATTTGTGCCTTGTTATTTTTTGGATTAATTAGGTTTCCTTCCAAATAATTACGCTGAAGGAGTTTTTTACAGTAAAATTATATATGGAGGGCATCCATTCTACTCGAGAGATCCATTCAACGACACTATTATTATTTTATTTTACTCTAGCGCGCAAACTGTTGCTCCACGTCATCCTCTCTCTCATCATCAATTTCTAAACCACAAAATCTGTGAGATCTAAGTCCTAGAAAAACCTTACTAATCCAGTTATAATTTTTCCCCCAAACACTTAAGTTGGTGGGTTTGTAAAGCAACCGACAACCGGTGAGCTAAGGACTACTCATTTTAAAAGATAAGCCATGGCGATCATGGACTTTCCTAGCTCATCCATTTTTTAACTATTTATCACAAGCACAAATGGAATACAAATGCAATAAGGAAAAGAAAGTGTGCTTATTACTTCAAAATAAACCAAGAGGGAATTCGGTGTCACCTTCAAAGCTACAACAATAGATAGAGTATTCCCTGGATCATGCCACTCCACCGCCATTGTTAGCATAATTTAGCATAGGCATATTTATTGCATTGTCTTTTATTTAATAATGTGCAACATGTGCACTCTAGTCTAGTGAATTGCATTCAATATTATTATGTTGGATAACATTCAATATTGGTATTAGTAGTGATTACATGTGCATGTGAGATGGGTCTTATCATTTCATAGTTGGTACCGATAGTGTGTCATGTCTATCCATATGAAGTCGTCTAATATCTATAAATATTACAACTCTTACATTGTTATGTAATCTAATTTCATGATTAATAATATTTGTGAGGCTTCCGTCCCTCTTTAGTCATTGCAATCTAATTCTATTCTATCATTTGGTATCGAGCTATACCATTGTTATCATTTGGTATCGGAGCGGGTTCTATCCAAGCAAGGTCAAGAGGAGCACTATGGAGAGGATCCATTGGAGAAGAAGATCTGCATCAAAGGAGAGTCATTGAAGCATCCCGCAGCCTCCATTCCTTCCAAGCATCCCTCAACTAAAATTTGACCTATCCACTTATTTGGAAGGTAATTTTTTTTTTGATTAGTCATTGGCATAGCCAATTGATCCAACATATTGGCGGAATATTTCAGATTTGGAGATCTTTAAAAACCCAAAAAAATCTTAAAAAAAAAAAAGATTTGTGAAAAAAAAAGATCTTAAAAAAAAAGGAGAAAGATCTTGAAAAAAAATTATAGATCTAAAAAAAAAGATCAGATCTAAAAAAAAATAAAAAAAAAAATCAGATCTAAAAGTGGAGCCGTGAAGGATTCGGGAGCAAAGGTCAAGCATGCCGCTTCAACAAAATTCCAGCAGATAGCTCTTAGAAAATAGGATGTAAATTTTTCATACAATGTTAGATTGATGTACCATTTTTTTCTGGAAAGATAAGAAGGAGGTGCATAACCGTGTAGTTTACATCATCTTGATTCGGCCTCTATATGTGACAAAAAGTCTATACAAGTTGGATCAATTTTTCTGAAAAAAATCAGATCTAGCTGGTAAATTTGTAAGATCTCAAAAATAAGATTCTGATTCTTTCAAAAAATTTGGCTTTCAAGAAAAATATTGTATGATGATGTGTCAAAATTTTAGAAAAACCCAGATCACGGTTTGTGAGAAAAGGTGAAAACAATATTCAGATTGTTTGTTTGGATCTCTGGGAACAAACATGTCAGCTTAGCTCAATTCCCATTCTCTCCATATTTTTTATTAAATTATTTTTTCTGTAAAATTTAGAGAAATTACTAAATTTTGGGAGATTTCTAAATTTAGAAGCTCACCAAACACACTTAGAGCCACCGCTAAATTTAACTAAAAACACCTATTGGGGGACAAAATGTTTTTGGCCTAAATTGTATATTTTGTGATTCTAGACCCTTTTTTCTAAAGAGGGGGACACAAAAACTTCATTTTGATGTACTTTTGGAGCATTTTGTACTAATCTTGGTACATAAAATGCAAAAAAAAAAGAAGTGCAATTTTTTTATTTTATGTTTAGTTCTATCACACGAGACCTTTGATCTCATAAAGAACGTTCAAAGATATATATGGTGCCTCTAGGAAGTGATTACGGGTGATGCAATTGTGACTACTCCCGCACTTAATGCCTAACATAGTTGCCTAAATGTCATCCGGGCATCGACCCTATAAAATCCATGGGGAGTAATAAGGACACAATATACACACATTTGAGCCCTCCCATCCATTTGTGCTTGCACAACCCCTCTCTCTATCGCCTACGTACTGTACAAAATTCTTTCACGTGCGTTAACACCTCTTTTTTATCGATGGTATATTGAAAGGGTGATCTTCTTCCACGTACCGATAGGTATATTGGAAGGGAGTGTATATAGAAAGATTTGGTATATCGGTTTGATGGTATATTGAGAGGGAGACCATAAACCTGGAGTGATAAGAGCCTTATCCTTTTTCAGAAATTCAGAGTTTCAGAAATTTAGATTGCAGAAATGGGTGCACAAGAACCAAAGTTCTTCTTGTCAGATTCACAACTACTTAGAGGAGGTAACTATGCTGCATGGAAACCGAAGATCAAGATGTTATTTGAATTTGAAGACCTATGGATAGTTGTAGATGGAACAACAACAAGATCACTTGATGATGGAAGACAACAAGTTCAATTTGACAGGGCTAATCAAAAGGCCAAGTTGATCATCTTGTTTGGCATAACGGATGATGTGCAACCCCACATTAGAGATGCCACATCGCCAAGGATGCATGGGATAATTTGAGCACGTCTATGAGGCAAAGAACAAGAATGCCATCCTCAAGCTACTATCACAACTGCATACTCTCAAGTTCAAGCACAATGAGAAGGTTGAAGTTTTTTTGAGACGAGTTGCTACTTTGAGGGCATATCTATTGGCATTGGGAAAAGAGATAAGTGATGAAGACCTCGTACCAATTGTGTTGCGAGCACTTCATCCTTCCTACAGAATATTTGTGACAACTATCAATATAAGTGAACACACAGTCACCTTTGATAAGTTGGTAAATCTACTCCAATAAGAAGAGGCAATGAACAACAAAGATCATGAAGATGAGCAAGCACTATCTTCCAATCATAAAGGAAGGGGGAAATTTCAGTCCAATCATAAGAAGTCCCAACAAAATCAAAGTCGACAAAGGGACCAAAATCAACGAGACAACACCAAGAAGTGTCCCATTTGCAATAGAGGGGGACATGACATCAAAGATTGTTGGTACAATTCCTACAAAAAGGTTCATCAAGCAATTCAAAACCAAATAACCAACAAGGTAACAACAATTCAAATCAAGGGAAGTCTAACAAAAACAACAATCAAGGGCAGAAAAATGGTAATTGGCAAAGAAAACCCAAAAACAAGGGTACATTGCCGAACATGAGGATGATTCAAATGAAGGACACCACATGTATTCTACTCAATTTGATGAAGAAACCAAGTCCACACAAAATATCTATTTTGTTGACTCAGTGCAACTCGCCACATGATTGGATGCAAGGATTGGTTCTACACACTACGTGACTCACCTAACAAGAACCATGTGTCATTAGGTGATGACTCATCATATAGTGTCAAGGGGATTGGAAACATTTCACTACCTCTTGGAAAGCATGACTGTAAAATCACAGATGTATTGTATGTACCTGGGTTGACCAAGAATTTGCTATCAGTTAGTCAACTCCTTGATCACAACTTGAAGTTGGATTTTGACAGTAATAATGGAGAAAAAGTGTGCTTGATAAGAGATAAGTCAAGAGGTTCCAAGATTGTAGCAAGAGCCTCCAATGTGGGACACATGTTCTAACTTGATTTTGTCCACAAGGATGATCAAGCTCTAGTGGCCAAAGACACACAATCTGTAGAACTATGGCATCGCAGATATGGTCACATCAGTTTTGGCTATCTCCAAACACTTCAAAAGGGAAACATGGTGAAAGGATTGCCTACACTCAAGCACAACACTGACAAGTGTCACAATTGCCTAGTTGGAAAGCAACACAGAGTACCCTTCCAGAAGAACACATATAGAGCTAAGGGAAAGCTTGATTTGGTGCACACCGATCTTTGCGGGCCCATGCAACCAAGTCATTATGGATGTCAATACTTCATGCTTTGTGTTGATGACTACTCAAGAAAGATGTGGATATATTGTCTAAGAACAAGAGTCAAGCCTTTGAGACATTTTGAAGTTCAAAGCACTTGTTGAGAATGAAGTTGGTCGCAAGATCAAAACTCTACGCTCGAGATCGAGGGGGAATTCACAAGCAATGAGTTCAAGACTTTTCGGGAAGCTCATGGGATTCGTCGACAAATTCCTCCTACTCACACACCACAAACAGAATGGTATAGTTGAGAGAAGGAATCGTATTTATGATGGAAATGGTGTGATGTATGATCGACGACTGTGTTTAACAAAGACATTTTGGGCAGAAGCTATAAGAAATGTAGTCTATTTGTTGAACAGAGTGCCCACAATAGCTCTTGAAGGAGTGACACCTCAAGAAGCATGGTCAAATCGGAAACCATCAATTACACACCTAAGAGTATTTGGGTGTAAAGCTAGCATGCACATACCCAAGAAGAATAGGAACAAGTTGGATATGAAAGCTGAGAAACTGATATTCATTGGATATAGTGAAGAAGCACTTGGGTACAGATTATGGGATCCGAAAGCAAAGAAAGTATACACAAGTAGGGATGTTGAGTTCTTTGAGAAGAAACAAGCAGATGCTCCACTCAACGACTCAACAAACATGCAGAATACACCTCTTGTGAAGACAAAATTTGATGTTCCCACTGAAGATGATAGTGATGAATTGGATGATGGTGAAAACTTGGATCCACCACAAGCCAATGGAATAGCTAAGAAGTTACCTAAATGGTATACTCAATTAATAAGAGATGCAAATTTGGATGAAGCACCTAGCACATCATCCAATCCTGGACCTAGAACTCACAGTCAAGCTCATGAAGAGGTCAATTATACCGTAATAAGTAGAGTTGTTGAAATAGTTGAGCCATCTACAGTTCAGAAGCCCTACAATCAAAAGCTTGGAAAGATGCCATGGATTATGAGTATCAGTCAGTGATGAAGAACAACACATGGAAACTTGTTGACCTTCCACCAGGAAGAAACCCATTAGATGCAGATGGATATTCAAGACTAAGTACAAATCAGATGGGACTATTGACAAGTATAAATCAAGGCTTGAAAGAAAGGGGTATGCACAACAAGAAGGCATTGATTATGAGGAGACATTTGCTCCCATAGCCAAGATCAAGACAATCGGGATGATCTTTTCTCTAGCTGCACAATTTGGTTGGAAAGTCCACCAAATGGATGTGAAAAGTACCTTTCTTAATGGAGATTTGCAAGAAGAAGTCTATATGACTCAGCTAGAGGGTTATGTAATACTGGAAAAGAGATGATGGTATGCAGACTCATAAAATCTCTATATGGCCTAAAACAAGCACCCTGGGAATGGTACATCAAAATTGATGAGCATCTCATAAGTCATGGATTCAAGGGAATCCTTATGACCCCAATCTCTACCTCAAACATCAAGGAGGAAGATTTTCATTATGGTTGTTTATGTCGACAATCTAGTCATTACAGGCAGTTCTATGAAGATGATCGATGTAACAAAGAAGGATTTTAATCGATCGTTCGACATGACAGATCTCAGGCTCATGCACTATTGTCTTGGGTTGGAAGTATGGCAAAAGAGAATCATATCTTTGTGTCGTAGTTGAAATACACTAAGACAATGCTCGAGAAATTCAGGATGATGAACTGTACTCCTATTGCTACACCTATGGAAGTGAGACTTCAGTTATCTCATTCCAATCCATCACCACCGGTGAATGCAACTCTCTATCGGTAGTTGATCAGAGTCTCATTTACCTAACATATACTAGACCAGATATCAGCTTTGTAGTTAGCTATTTATCACGCTTCATGCAAGAACCGAAAATATGTCATTGGAAAGTAACAAAGAGAATACTGAGATATCTAAAGGGTACAGTTGACCTTGGTCTAGAGTACAAGAAGAACGAAAACTTCTTCTTGACAGGATATTCAGATTCAGATCATGTAGGAAACATGGATGATAGGAAGTCAACATCAGGCTTTGTCTTCTTTATGGGATCTAGACCGATATCATGGGGAAGCAAGAAACAGAACTTTGTTTCTCGCTCTTCTACAGAAGTAGAGTATCGAGCTGTAGGTGAAGCTGTTTGTGAAGCAATATGGCTATGCCAAATACTAGAAGGAATTGGTCTACCACAATAGAAATCTACTCCAGTATATGTTGATAATGAAGGAGTTCTGAAGCTTGTTCGCAATCTAGTATTTCATGAGAGAACCAAGCATATTGAAGTACAGGTTCATTTCATATGTGATCATGTCTTGAAGCACAACATATAGCTCCACTTATGTCCTACAGCTGAATGAAGGTAGATGTTTTCACTAAGTCACTTGCACATGACAAATTCACACTGTTCAGAGAGTTCCTCTCCACTTCATTGGAAACTATGCAAAATTAAGGGGGGGAATGTTAGCATAATTTATCATCGGCATATTTATTGCATTTTATTGCATTGTCTTTTATTTAATAATGTGCAACATGTGCACTCTAGTCTATGTAGATTGAGAAACAGGACGGAAGCCCGTACAATTTTATTAATCTCAATCAACTAAAAATTACAGAGAATGGACTATGATATTTATAGATATTGCATAGCCAAATACACACAGGAGAATAAGTTGCACAGGTGCAACCAAATGCCAAAATGAATAAGCTTCCAATAACATCCGGGAAGCAGGAATTAGATAAAAACAAATATATTGTTTAAAACAATATAACAGTATGTAAAAAAACAAATATGGTTGATTAACCATATAACAAAATAACTATTATTATTTAATTAATAAAATTAATTAAATAAATGAACTATGCATAATTAATATTTAGGATAATAATATTTTATCCTAACATTCCCCCCCTTAATTGTGCATCATTCAAGAGATGAGGAGAGAAATGCTCTGAACAACTCGAACTTGTCACGTGCAAGTGACTTTGTGAAAATATCTGCTCGTTGTTCAGCCGTTGGACAAAATTGAAGCTGGATGTTGTGCTTCAACACATGTTCGCATATGAAATGAACCTGAACCTCAATGTGCTTTGTTCTCTCGTGAAAATCGGATTGCAAACAAGTTTGAGAACACCTTCATTGTCAACATACATGGTGGTCGGTTTGTCTGTGGTATTCCAAGTCCTTCCAAAGATGCGACGTAGCCAAATCACTTCACGACATGCCTTCTCCCGCAGTAACGATATCGGCTTCGGCCGTGGAAGAGCGAGAAACAAAGTGTGTTTTTACTTCCCCATGATATTGGTCCAGATCCCATAAAGAATACAAATCTAGAAGTGGATTTTCTATCATCAATGTTACTTGCATGATCTGAATCTGAATATCCAGTCAAGAAGAAGTTTTCATTCTTCTTGTATTCTAGACCAAGATCCACTGATCCTTTGAGATATCTCAAAATGCGCTTTGCTACTTTCCAATGACAAAATTTGGGTTCCTGCATGAACTTGGATAGATAGCTCACTGCAAAGCTGATATCTGGTCTAGTGTAGGTCAAGTAAATGAGACTCCCAATCAGCTGCCGATAGAGAGTGGCACTTACCTCAGGAGATGGATCTGAACGAGATAACTGTAATCTGTTCTCCATAGGTGTAGCAATTGGTGTGCAATCCATCATCCTAAACTTCTCGAGCGTTGTCTTGGTATATTTCATCTGAGAAACAAAGATATGATTCTCTTTCTGCCATACTTCTAGTCCAAGACAAGAGTGCATAAGCCCGAGATCCGTCATGTCAAATGATCGCTTAAGATCTTTCTTCGTTTCATCAATCATCTTCACCGAATCGCCGGTGATGACTAGATCATTGACATAAACTACAACAATCACCATATCCCCCTTGCTTTTTGAGGTAGAGATTGGGATCGTATGGATTTATAATGAATCCATGTTGTACGAGATGCTCATCAATCTTGATGTACCATGCCCTGTGGTGCCTGTTTGAGGCCATACAGAGATTTCCCGAGTCCGCATACCTTTTCTTCTTGACTGTGTACAACATATCCCTCAAAGTTGAGTCATGTAGACTTCTTCTTGTAAATCTCCATTCAGAAGGCACTTTTTACATCCATTTGGTGAACTTTCCATCCAAATCATGGCAGCTTAGAGCAAAGATCATCCCGATCGCTTTGATCTTAGCCGTGGGAGCAAATGTCTCCTCATAGTCAATGCCTTCTTCTCGTGCGTGCACTTTTTGCTACAAGTCTTGCTTTGCACTTTTCCACTGTCCCATCTACTTTGTACTTAGTTTTGAATATCCATCTGCATCCAATGGGTTTCTTCCCTGGTGGAAGATCAACAAGCTGCCAAGTGTTATTCTTCATCACTGATTGATATTCAAAATCCATGGCATTTTTCCAAGCTTTTGATTGTAGGGCTTCCTGGACTGTAGAGGGCTCGTTTGATTCAATAACTCTACTCATCAAAGCAAAGTTAACTTCTTCTCTTGCTTTACTGCGAGTCCATGGTCCAGGGTGGATGTATCCGGTGGAGCATCCAATCTTGCATCTCGTAATGTACTTGTACACCATTTAGGCATACGTTGAACTGTTCCCATGGGTTGTGGTTCTATCTGATTAACACCATCATCCTCATCATCACTTTCATATTCTGAGGGAACATTAGCTTCAAATTTTACAATGGGTGAAAAATCTACATCTTGCGAGTCCGGAGGAGGAGTCTCTGCTTCCTTCTTCTCGAAAAACTCAACATCTCTGCTGGTGTAGACTTTTCTGGTCTTAGGATCCATCAATCTATACCCAAGAGTCTCTTCACTATACCCAATGAAGATGAGTTTTTGTGACTTCATGTCCAATTTCTTTCTGTTTTGTTTGGGTATGTGCATGCTTGCTTTGCACCCGAATACTCTGAGGTGTGCAATGGATGGTTTCCTTTTTGACCATGCTTCTTGTGGTGTAATTCCATCAAGAGCAGTTGTGGGTGCTCTATTCAACAAATACACTATTGTTTTTACTGCTTCTGCCCAAAATGTCTTTGCAAGTCCTGGAATCATCGATCATGCATCGCACCATTTCCATGATAGTACGATTTCTTCTCTCAACAACACCATTTTGTTGCGGTGTGTGTGGAGGAGGCATTTTTCGACGAATCCCGTGAGTTTGTAGGTAGTATCTGAACTCATCATTGGTGAATTCCCCCCCTCGATCTGAGCGAAGAGTTCTGATGTGACGACCATTTTCTTTCTCAACTGCCACTTTGAACTTTTTGAATGTTTCAAAGGCTTCACTTTTCTTGCGAAGACAAAAAATCCACATTTTTCGTGAATAGTCATCAACACAGAGCATGAAGTACTGAACCCCGAATGACTTGGTCATTTGATCGGACCGCATGGATCGGTATGAACCAGGTCAAGTTTACCATGAGCTCGAAAAGTACTCTTTTGGAATGAAACTCTATGTTGTTTTCCTGCTAAGCAGTGAGGACACTTGTCTATATCCTTCTGAAGAGATGGTAGCCCATGTACCATATTACACCAGCGAAGTGTTTCGAGATATTTGAAACTTACATGACCAAATCTCCAATGTCACAATGGGCCTGAGGTGGAGTTTTTAGCCACAAGTGCTTGATCATTTTGTGAATGAAATCAAGTTGAAACATTCGTCCCACATTTGAGGCTTTTGCAATTATTTTCGAGCCTCTAGATTTATCTCGAATCAAACACATTTTCTTGCCGATTGACTATCAAAGTTAATTTTCAGGTTGTGATCTAGGAGTTGATCGACCGAAAGAAGATTCTTTCACAACCTGTGTGGACATATAGAACATCCGATAGTTTGCATTTGCGTGAACCAAGGGGTAGAGAAATGTTTTCAATCCCTCGAATCGTATATGAAGAATCATCTCCCAATGAAACATGATTTTTCGATGGCGTGTCCCTCATTGAAATAAACCAGTCTCTGTGGCTGGTCATGTGTCGAGTGGCTCCCAAATCAACATACCAGACATCACTAGATGACGTGGATGGTTCACTTGATTGAGCAGTGAACAAGAAGTCTTCATTGTCTGACTATTCTTGTTGCTCAGCAATATTACCTTGTTGGTGGGGTCTTCTATTCCAGCCTCCCCTTTTCCGCCCATGATAGTTGTGAGAATGTCCCTGCAAGATTGTTGTTGTTGAGGTCCAGAGTTGCTTGATGAACCTTTCTTATAAGTGTTATACCAACAATCTTGTAAGTCATGTCCTCTTTTGCAAATTGGACATCGCTTCTTCTGTTGATTGTCCCCATGATACTGATTCTGATGTGGGGATTTTGATAGGATTTAGGTTTTCCTTTACCTTTTCCTTTCCATTTTTGATGTGAATACAAAGGCTCGCTCCTCTTCATCATCCTTGTTGTGCATTGCTTCCTCTTGTTGCAGTAGGTTTACTAGCTTGTCAAAACTAATTGTCATATCTGACAAGTTTAGAGTTGTGACAAAAATGCAGTAAGAAGAAGTGAGAGCTCTCAGAACAATGGGAACGAGAGATTCATCTTTGACCTCTTCTCCTAGGGCTAGAAGTGAAGCCCTCAACTCTGCAACTCTTCTTAGGAAGGCTTCAATTTTCTCATTCTGTTTGAATTTCAATGTATGTAACTGACTCTGCAAATTGAGTATGACATTCTTGTTCTTGGCCTCATATATTGTGCTCAGCGTATCCCACGCTTCTTTTGCTAATGTGGCATCTTGAATGTGGGCTTGCACATCGTCGGACACTCCAAACAAGATGATGAGTTTTGCTTTCTGATCTACTCTATCAAATTGTCGTTGTTGTGTTGCATCAGTAGGTGATCTAGTTAGAGTACCAGTCACAACAGGCCAGATTTCTTCAAACTCAAGTTGTGTCTTTATTTTTGACTTCCATGTAGCATAGTTGCTTCCTCTAAGCAATTGTGAATCCGAAAGAAAAAATTTGGGGGCATTGGTGCCCATTTTGCAGAGATCACCGACAAGGTTTGGCTCTTATCACACCTGTATTAGGTCTCCCAATCTATATACCGTCATCCGATATACCGAACCTTTCTATATACGCGCCTTCCGATATACCCACAAGACGTGGAAGAAGCTCGCCTTTCTATATACCCGATGACGTGAAAGAGGCATTAACGTACGTGAAAGAATTCAATACGTGGTACTAAGACAAGATCGATGGGGTCTCAGACGATTATCGACACCGACTCAAAGAAATATCCTCATACGCGCGTAACTTCGCTATATACTCGAATAGTTTCTCAACCGGATTTATGTCTTGCAATCGCTCACGACGGATGGGATGGTTCATAGTGTGTGCACTGTGACCTTATTACTCCCTGGCGTCGATTTATAGGGACGATGCCTGCGATGTTGTTGTTGCAGCTATATTAGGCGTTAAGTGCAGTAGTAGTCGCGATGGCTTTACCCGTAAGTGCTTCCTAGAGGCACTGTATATACCGAACGCTGTGAATGAGATCTAGGATCTCGTGAGTGTTACAGAACCAATTTTATTATGCTTTTTATTACAATTTCGCGAGTTTCTTTGAAAGAAGTTACAAAGTTTTGCGATTGATTATGGCAACTCGCAAATTAGTACAATATGCAAAGAAGATACAATTTACATTCAAAAAATTGTACAATTTGAATGACAGCAAAAATTTTCAATTTTGGGTCCCTGGTGGCCTCCTGAGCCCAATACGACCCAAAATGCTAAAAATTGCAAAAAAATAGCTTAAAATGCAATTTTTAGATGGGTCTCCTTTTTCAAAAAATGTCCAAAATGAAAAACCAGGCCGAATGGGAGAAAAAAATTACCCTAAATTAGGGATTTCTCCGCTAAATTTAGTTAGTTATAACTAAATTCAAAAAATCTGCTAAATTTAGCAGTTCCCCCCAAAAATTTGCCAAATTTGGTAGTGGGTGAGGGAGGGGGATTTGACCCCTTGACCTCTCTTGATGGGAAGTGTCTTACAAAAGTTATGCTAGCCACTTGGGCGGCTAAGCTAAACAAGTATGTATAAAGAGAAATTTATAATTAAACACTTCCAAATTGTAAAACCATACCTTTTCATAAAACCATGGTTTTGGAAATCCGGTTTTGAGCGAATTTTCCAGCAAAGAGAAAAGCGACTAGCGGTTTTTGAAGGCGGTTTTGCGTGAAATAAGGTGGTTTTGACTTTCAGATAAGACTTCTATCAATTTTATCCCCTCCTTTAAGCTTGCAATCTCTTCCTGGTGGATTCTATCCTCCTCGTGCTTGAATTGCAAAGACTATACACGGTTTTACATAGATTTAATGGCGGTTTTGAAGAATTTGATTGTGGTATTGCAAGGGATGGGGCTGGGAAGTTGCAGGAGGCAACTCGGCTCTCCTTTGCTGCAAAAGCTTCTCCAATGCTCCTCAACCTCTTCTGCAATCCTCAAATCTCTTTCAACCTGCTCGAAACCAAATGTAGATTGAGAAACAGGACGGAAGCCCGTATATAATTTTATTAATCTCAATCAACTAAAAATTACAGAGAATGGGCTGCAATATTTATAGATATTGCATGATACCCAAATACACACAGAGAATAAGTTGCAAAGTGCAACCAAAAGCCAAATGAATAAGCTTCCAATAACATCCGGGAAGCAGAATTAGAAAAAACAAATATATTGTTTAAAACAATATAACAAGATGTAAAAAACAAATATGGTTGATTAACCATATTACAAAATAACTATTATTATTTAATTAATAAAATTAATTAAATAAATGAACTATGCATAATTAATATTTAGGATAATAATATTTTATCCTAACAGTCTAGTGACTTGTATTCAATATTGTTATGTTGGATAACATTCAATATTGGTATTAGTAGTAATTACATGTGCATGTGAGATGGGTCTTATCATCTCGTAGTTGGTGCCCGATAGGGGTGTCATGTCTATCCATATGAGACTGTCTAATATCTATAAATATTATAGCTCTTGCATTGTTATGTAATCTGATTTCATGATCAATAATATTTTTAGGCTTTCGTCCCTCTTTGGTCATTGTAATCTAATTCTATTCTATCATTTGGCATCGTGAGCTATACCATTGTTATCAACCACCATCCTCAACATTTCATCTCCCATGATTAAGAAGGGAAACCTCAATGAATTTTATTGCCAAGGAGTTACAATGGATTAAAAGTTTGAGATCTTCAAATTTTATCTATGTATAATCCTCTTGGAAGTGACCTATGTTATTAATTATTTATAAGTTCCATTCAATTTTGCATACAACATAGGATAGGATAATTTACAAATATGAAACCCAGTTGTGTTAAGTGAAAAACATTACTCTTTTAATTTTATATAATGTTTTTCATTTATCTCCACATGCTTTGGGAATTTGGGTGGGACAGCTACCATTTTTTCATCATGAATACTTGTTTAGGATTTTAAGAAACTAAGAGGCTCATTCAATAATTTCTATGTTTTGTGCCAAAGATAGGGATGGATTCGACATTATCACCACCCATATCATGATAATTGTCTTGGGCTCAACCTCCTCGACTTATGATCCCATCTACTCTCTCTATTTTAGCTTGTTTACACATTTCCATGACATATTATCCACGTGTAGTTCCCTTTCCTAAACATTACAAGGCAAAATGGGACACTTTTTTTCTACTTTTCTACTCTGCCATTTTCAAATTTCAACCACTTCTCTAATTTAACACGTCTTTTTATAATGACCAGTGGTTGGTATGTTAGCTGAAATAAAATAAAACAGTTTTAATTATGAATATATCTCATTGAAAATTTTATTTGGTATTTTAAAAAAGTTGGTTGTCTTTTTATTCATTTGAGTTAACATATTTTTTGAATTTTTTTTTTTCTATGTATTGATAATTTATTTTGGGAAGCTATCACAATCAGATTAATTGAATTTTTGTCCTGATGTTTTATTTAAATATTTGTTTGGCGGGCATAGGTGATCTCATGGGATTTCCTTTTCTGTTGTATAGATCTTGCTTCGTAGTGGAATAATGAACGAGGTATGCTCTAAGATAAATTGAGAGGAGCTTACCTCTTGCGGTATGGAACCATAGCTTCGTCCTCACTATGAATAGATCTTGCATCATAATGGAATAATAAATGAGGCATGTAGGCATTAGGTACAAATTCTGTCAATAGATGTCAACTACAAGTAAGTGTAGGGTAACAAGTTGTTTATTGCCAGAGAATGTTTAGGGTGGATTACCAATCAAAAAGGTCTTTCTAAATCTTTCACCACCGATAAATGTGTTTTCCTATCGTGGACTATGGTGAATTGTCAACATGATAAACTTAACGTGGTTAAAATTCTAGGACCGATATGGGGAATTTTTACTATATTTTTTTTATATTTATGTTAAAAGTGTGTCCCTGTTAGATTTTATATGGATAATATTATGGTGAGTTGAGATTCAACGTTAATGACATCTAATTTTTATTTGTACTCATCCGATCAATGTTTTGGAATGCAGATATATTTTCCTCGGTCACTCTCAATTTTTTAACCTTTTCATTCACATAAAATTGTCTCCAGGAAGAACCCGGGAACACCATAACACTATAAGTTTTAATCAATCTTCTGATATTTTTACCACTTCCTTGGCTCATACAAAACTTACAAGTTCAAACCCAAGAGCACCACAAAATAAAAACTACCTTTTACTTTGAGTCTTCATTGTTTTTTTCTCTCCTTCGATGTACAATAGTAGTAATTTCAAACTAGAACAACAGAAAAATAATTTTTTTGTGCATTTAAGTTTACTTGTAGCAATCAATGAACAACATCAAATTCAGGTTTTCAAAAAAAATTCTGTTATTTTTCACTTAGTTCGAATCATCCCTCGGTCAGTGCCAACAAGAAAAAATTTACACATCTTCTTTCGAATCAAGCCTCAAGTGCAACCAACAAATAATTTCTCACTTAGTTCAAATCATAGAAAATGAATCCCCAAGAGTCACAATTTGATGGATGTTTACATGTTTTCCCTTTTTGATGGTAAAATACATGCAATTTTCTAAATGCCCATCTCTTATAACTTGTGTATTTTAAACATGACATTGTTTTTCATATAAATTAATGTACAAATTCATTGATATATAAATATATATTAAAAAATTACTAATGTGGTAGAAAAATAGACATTCACTAAATAGTTTTACTGCTATTATATGAAGTTTTCTATTTAATGGTAAAATAAAAACTTTCACTATTTCACATTAAATAACAACATAAAATAATACCTACATTTTTCAATATTTTACGATGCATGCACATGCAATTAATGTGACCACGTGTTTGGTCTATAAATATTTTCAAACATGAATAGAATTCTGGTTTATTTAATGACTTAGGTGACATATTAGACTATTTGGGTTTCGAACCTGGAACCAATTGCATTTTCTCCATTTTTTTTATTTTGGCCATTTTAAGTGCAAATTACACTCACATGAATAGTGTGAGAAACAACAAGTGTTAGGAAATAAGGGATAAAATATGTGGAATAATCCCTCACAGAATCACAACAATAGAGACTAATATGCAGAAAATATTAAAGATCTCAAATAAAAGTGCAGAATAAAATAACACAACACAAAGAGATAGTATTTAACGTGGTTCACCCAATTTGGGTTATGTCCACCAAGAATCACTTGCTCAGATTTTATTACAAGCCACCACTCTCTCAATACAATACCCAGATCTGTTTGGAGCTATGCTCAACAAATTCTACAGAATTCACACCTGAATTCAAAACACATCTGCAATATTTTTTTTCATTCCTCTATCATATGCATAAAACCATATAAATAGACAAACCGCTAAGCAATTTTACAAAACCATGGGTATTAAAACCATGGGTGAAAAACTGTCCCATAAACCTATGGGTCAAAATCCCACCCATATGAGAAAATCACGTTTCCCGATATATCGGGCACGTTTTAAGGCCCAAAAAAGTGTACAAGACTTTTAGTGTACAAAGTGTTCAACACTTTCACACATGAAAACAAGCTCCACAACCTAACAATCTCCCACTGGAGACTAGTTTTCCTTTGAGCAAGTGTCTCAACACTTCACTAGTTTCGTGAAGACCAACCAAAGCTGAACACGACTTCATTTTTCACTTATGACCACCTTGGTCATCATCTCTCGTAGGATTCTCGACCGGTATGAATCTTCTCCGGTTTCAACATTTCTTCCTCTAAATTTGTCTTGATGAAATGGTACCTTAACTATATATACTTTGTCCTAGAGTGGAAAGGAGAATTCCTAGCTAGGTGTATAACACTCTAACTATCACTATGCAACTTTCCTTCCTCCTGCTTATGCCCCAACTCCTCAAGTAATTGTTGTAACCAAATCATTTCCTTGCTTGCCTCTATGGTAGAAACATACTCAGCCTTTGTGGTTGACAAAGCCACCAACTTCTGTAGTCGTGAAATCCAACTTATTGTTGTTCCACCTACAGTGTAAACATAACCTGTTGTGCTCCTCCTGCTGTCTACATCTCCAGCCATATCTGAATCTACATAACCACACAAAGTGGTGTTTGATCCACTGTAGCACAAAATTGTCCCCATGGTCCCTCTCAAATACCGAAGGATCCACTTTACTACCTGCCAGTGATCTCTACCTGGATCACTCATAAATCTACTCACCGCTCCCACTGCATGGGCAATATCAGGCCTAGTGCACACCATGGCATACATCAAACTGCCAACTACTGATGAGTAAGGTACCTTGGACATCTGGTTTCTCTCCTACTCTATCTTAGGACATTATTCCTTTGATAACTTGAAATGGCCTGCCAAAGGAGTCCCAACCGGTTTAGCATCTTACATATTAAACCTCTCCAAGACCTTCTTAATGTACTCTTCCTGAGATAAATTCAGCTTGTTCCTTCCTATCCCGAGATATCCTCATACCAAGGATTTGTTTGGCTGCCCCCAAATCCTTCATAGCAAAGGATTCACTTAGCTGCTTCTTGAGTACTTTTATTTTCTGCATGTTTTTACCTGTAACCAATATGTCATCCACATACGAGACATAGGATAATATAAATGTCATCCTTAAATTTCTTTGTATACACGCAATGGTTAGAATGACATCTAATATAACATTGCTCCATCATGAAGCTATCAAACTTTTTATACCATTGACATGGAGCTTGTTTCAAGCCATACAAGCTCTTCTTTAGTTTTCACACCATCTCCTCTTTACCTTTTACCTCATAGCCCTCTAACTGCTGCATATATAGTTCCTCCTCTAAATCACCATGGAGAAATGTAGTATTTACATCAAGTTATTCTAAGTGCAAGTCTTCTGCTGCAACTATTCCTAGAACAGTTCTAATAGAAGTCATTTTTACTACAGGAGAAAAAATCTCATCAAAATCTATACCTTTTTTTTGTGGAAACCCCTTGACCACCAACCGGGACTTATATCTTTTCTTTCCTCCTTCTTCCTCTTTGACTCTGAACACCCACTTATTTTGTAATGCTCTTTTCCTTGGGTAGCTTCACCAAGTCCCACGTTTGGTTCTCCATGAGAGTCTCGATGTTCCTCATCCATGGCTTGCTCCCACTTCTTCCTAGCATCTACCTGTATTACTTCATCAAATCTCTCTGTCTCTCCACTATCGGTGAGTAATAAATAATAAAGAGAAGGAGAAAAATGTTCAGGTTCTCTTCTTACCCTAGAAGACCTCCTCAATATAGGAGTTTGGGGTTCCTATTGAGGAGGTTCCTGAACTGATTCATGTGTCACTTTTCCATCCGGAAGATCCTCTACCATTGCATATTCTTTCTTGGATTCTTCCTTGTTTTCCTACAACTGCTGCTTATACATGACTTTCTCATTAAAGACCACATCCCTAGATCGAATGATTTTCTTGTCCTTAATACTCCAACATTTATATCCAAATTCATCACCACCATAACCAATGAAAGTATATTTTTTTGACTTAGCCTCTAGCTTGGTCCTATCATCCTTATCTATATGAACAATCACCTCACATCTAAAGACTCTAAGAAATGAATAATCAACTTTCTTACCATACCAAGCCTCCTCAGGTATGTCTCCATCCAAGACACTTGAGGGTCCTCTGTTTATCAAGTACACAGTTGTGCTCAATGCTTCTACCCAAAAAGAAAGAGGCATTCCTGCATGTAACCTAATGCTCCTAAAGACGTTCCATTATTGTTCTATTCATCCTTTTCGACACCTCATTCTATGCAGAGTTCTTGGAACCATCTTTTGCCTCGCGAATTCCATTCTTAGAGCAATAATCATCAAATTCATTGTTGTAATACTCCCCTCCATTATCTGACTTGAGACATTTTAGCTTAAGACCTGTTTCATTCTCTACCAAGGCTTTCCATTTAACAAAAGTGTCAAATACATCATATTTGTTTCTAATACAATAAACCCAAACTTTCCTTGTTACATCATCAATAAAAGTAACATAATAACTTGAACCCCCAAGAGATGATACCTGAGCCTGGCCCCCACATCAAAATGCACTAGCTCTAACTTACTCTCTTTCTTTGTAGGTCCAACCTTGAGAAACCTTACTCGCTTCTATTTCCATATATGAATTCCTCACATAACTCCAAACCTATTTTTGTATATCCGAGCAAATCCTTCTTTATGATCTTCATGCCCTTATGGCTCATATGACCGAGTCTATAGTGCCACAATGTTGTATCTACTCAAGCCACAAGATTACAAACTTTGGTGCTATAAGTGGTTAAATACAAGGTTCCCGCCTTCTTACCTCTTGCCACCACAATAGCACCCTTGGTAACCTTCCAAGAGTCTGCTATAAATATCACAGTACAACCATCACTTCCCAACTACCCTGCCGATATAAAATTTCATCTTAATGTAGGCACATGTCTAACATCCTTCAATAGCCAAGTATTCCCATTCTGCATCTTAACCTGAATAGAACCTTTTCCAACTATGTTGTAAGGCTCATCATCACCAAGAAAAACATGCCCAAAATCTCCTTAAACATAATTAAAAATAAATACCTATGTGGAGAATCATGGAAAGAAGCCCCGAATCTAAAACCCAAGATTGAGAATATTGTGCAAAGAAATAATCAAAGCATCCTGGCATACATTACCCATTGCCACATTTTCCTCCTTGTTTTCTTCCCGTTGTTTCTTCTTGTCATGAAGCTCCCAACATCCTTCTTTGCATGCCAAGACTTTCCACAAAGTGCCGAGGATACTATCTTGCTTTTGGATTTTGGCCTTGCTCGATGCTTTGATTTTCCATGGCTTCCTCTATTTTTCTGTCTCCCTCTAGTTTCCACTGTCAAAGCATTCCCTGAAGTAGAAGATTCACCAGAGCTTTTTCTTCGCATTTCCTCTCTTAGAATCACCCCTACAACATCATCAAACTTCAACTTTGAGTTAGCTAGAACCAAGTTGCTTACCGCCATTACCAAGTTATTTCAACTCTCAAGTAAAGAGCACAAAACTAAAAAATCCCTAACTTCTTCATCAAATTCTATTGTAACCGAAGCTAGCATATTTACAACCATATTAAAATCATTTAGATGATCTTTTATTGAACCATTCTCAAAAATCTTCATATTAAACAACTTTTTCATTAAAAATATCTTATTAGAGGCAGAGGGTTTTTCATACAACTTCCCTAATGCATCCATTAGTTCTTTTGTAGTCTTTTCCTTTGAAACATTAAATAATACCGAAGATGCAAGACATAGCCGAATTGTCCCAAGTGCCTTCCTATCCATTAAATCTCATTCCACATCTGTCATGCTCAAGGGTTTGTTCACCTTCTCGAGACATCACAATATAAAGATCCTTCGATAAAGGTAATCTTCCATCCGTATCTTCCAAAGACGAAATTCTCGCCTGTTGAATTTTGTCAACCCTAGATCTTTCATCATCTACCATAGCTCCCACTCAAGATAAAAATTTCCCGTGATTCAACACTTCAACAAACCAAACCAGCTCGATACAAATTTTTAGGAAATAAGGGATAAAATATGTGGAATAATCCCTCACATAATCGCAACAGTAGAGACTAATATGTAGAAAATATTAAAGATCTCAAATAAAAGTGCGAATAAAATAACACAACACAAAGAGACAAAGATTTAATGTGGTTCACCCAATTTGGTCTACATCCACCAAGAATCACTTGCTCGATTTTATTACAAGCCACCACTCTCTCAATACAATACCCAGATATGTTTAGAGCTATGCTCAACAAACTCTATAGAATTCACACCCGAATTCAAAAACATCTGCAATATTTTTTTCTATTCCTCTATCATATGCATAAAACCATATAAATAGACAATCGCTAAGTAGTTTTACAAAACCATGGCGAGGATACATGAAAAGTGTACAATACTCTTAGTGTACAGTCTTCAAAACTTTCACACATGAAAACAAGATCCACAATCTAACATCAAGATGATAAATTGGAGCACACATAACAAATATCTTTTTACAAAACCAATTTTGTTTATGTAATATGTGCAAGAAAATAAAGTATTCAATTTACACCTTTTTAGTTCCATCTTTCCATTCATGTTTATGTCGTATCTACTAAATTAAATGTTTTTCAATCAATGACCTTAACGTCATTAAAAAAACACAAAAAAATCATTGCGTAGATAAATTCTACTTTTCGCATGTGACCAACCATCGAGGGGTTCTATCATTGATGATTGTTTGTGCATCCCATGTTTCTATATAATTACTTGAGCTTAAAATTGAGAAGGGGGACTACAAAGTGCTATAAGAATCAATCAATGTGGTTGGGTTTCGAACCTTGAACCTATTGGATTTATAAATTTTTAAATTTTGACACCTTTAAGCTCATATTGCACTCATGCAAATAATGCAAGTGAGATTGAGACGATAAAGTGGACCACTGGTAGAAAATATTTTTTGGGTAGGGACACTTTAAGATGTGGTATAGGTGTATGACATGCATGTATTTTATTCCGACCTTTTTATTTCCAACATTCCAATCATGTGTTCATCTTATCTAACAAATTAAACTCCAAATCGATAAACTTGATGCCAAAAAAATAAAATAAAATAATAGAAAAACCATTTTTTTATGTCATTGGTTGTGATGTCACCATTGGATAACCCTGGTACACGTTGAGAATGGTTGTCCTCCTTTCCAATCAAAGTATAGATAGAACCCATGCATGAAAGACATATGATCCATTTCTTTCTAAGCCACAAACAAGGAACATGGTATTTTGTATTCATGAGGTTAGGTTTTAAGCCCATAACCTATTGGATTTTTCTGATTTTTTATTTCGACCCCTTTAAGAACAAATTGGACTCTCATGGAAAATGCAAGTAAGATGGAGACGATAATGTGGGTCATGGTAAGCTCCATTTAAGGAAGCGAGATGGAGACGATAATGGGCAGGGAGGAGATCATATTTATTACAGTGGCATTCAAGTAAGCTCCAGTCTAGAATCCTTGAATGAAATTACTAAAATGATGGTGTGGTTTATATCCCTTGAAGGTCACTACATTACTATTCCCACCAAACACTTGGTTTTCCTTAATCACTTCAAGGAGAAATCTTGTTGTTTGCTTCCCGCACTATCTCTTGAATTCTTTGGAATGCTCCATTCTTGATTTTCAAAAACATACTAGGGCCATCCCTTTTCACCAGGAGCTCATCACAAGCATTGCCTCATCAATTTCCCCGCCATTCTTGTTTCCCCTAGCGTCAGCCCACTCCCTCTCACAGCACACCCACTCCCAACCCAACCAACTCTTCCAATATTAGGAATGTCAAGGCTAAGAACCCTGCACCCCAAAAAGTGACCCCACCTCCCTCTGGTCGTGTCCTTCGAGTAACAAGGATATGGAAATGGTTCACAATCTCTTGCATATCGTAATGCAAGGCAGGACAACGCTTCCCAACAGGAGAGGGAAAATATTCTCCTTAGAATGGAAATGTTGGAAAATGAGGTAGAAAGTATCAAGAAAGAGATACATCAGTTAAACAAGAAAAAGGGAAAAAGAAAGATAAATGATGATGTGGGTTTTGGCACAAATCAGACTGAAGAAATTTACAAAAAATTGAACTCACTGGATAATAGACTGGGGAGAAATAAGGATAGACACGACCACAATATGGCCATCTTCAAAGCAATAAGTGAGTTTCTTGAACAACATGTCGAAACATCACATTGTTGAGTGGAGTCCCTAAGGATATTTGGGGTAATAGAAAAGGAGAGAAATCAGGTCATCTCACAAGTTGAACGTTAATGACCCAACACATGTCACCACTCTGGTGCTTTTACCTCCCTGCAGATGATCAAATCAAGGATTGAAAGGGCCTCAAAGAAATAATACCTTCTGGGTAGGCTAGAGGAGTTCAAGTTGTTGTTTTGTTTCTGATAGTTTGTTATTTTTTTTGTTTAGTTACAATTATGTCCCTGTTTTACTTTTTATTAGTAGCTTCTTTTTTTACTATTGTTGGACTTATCATAATATCTGGATTCAGATCCTATTTTGATGCTTTTTCATGTTGATCTGGTTATTGAGCCTTTGTTGTAATAGGGTATAGTCCCTTCAAAACTATTTTCCTTTAATAAAAAAATGTGGGTCATGGTAATTAGCAAATCCCATTTTTTCAATGGTTATTGATGGAAAAATCTATCAAGATTGTTGACGGAGACCCCAAATTACTTAATCAATCAAGTACCTTGATATCTAGATAAATTCCTTAATCGCAAATGTGCATGAAACCCCTACCCTTGGATGTTAGGTTTATTACATGTATCCCTATCTCTAAAGTGTCTCGCGACATGTGCAAGAGAATTCACTTTAAACTTACGTATGTTCTACCTACCATAAAAACACAAGGATTGAAATTACAAGTAACTATTGACATTAATAGTATTGATCGACCACTCCTTTCCTTCTAAGATTTTTCCAAAATATGTTTCCTTGATATCTTGAACACCGCAACCCTTTTCTCCTTTTAACAATTGAAATTTGACAAAGAAATATTGCATGTGGTAGTACGAGAGAAAATTTTGGCATCGGTCCCCCGCAACACTTTCCATGTTCTTGGACTTCTCATCCCTCTACCCCTTCTTTATAAACCCTCTTCCTCTTCCTCTATTCCATTCCCTCCATTTTCATTTCTTTAATGCATCCCCTTCGGCGTTTTCATCGTACATTTTATGTACGATTGCTAGTATAGTAATTTTACAACAAGATTTGAAATATACGTTTGTAGAGATTTGTGCCTTGTTCTTTTTGGATTAATTAGGTTTCCTTTTGTGATTTGGTGGTGATGTCAATTTCTTCAGATTTTCTGCATAGCTAAGTTATATTAACATCAAGTGATTCTAATACAAAATATGCTTTTCTGTGGCTGATTGAATAGAGGTCAATGTGTGGCTGATTGATTAGAGGTCAATGTGTGGTTGTCATGGCATCATTGGAAGGAATAGTTTAAGTGAGACTCATTTTATGCCCCTGCTACATGGGTTATAGTTTAAGTGAGACTATTTTTACCCACCTGCTATATGGGTGAGAATATGTTATTTGTTTATGACGAAAAGGATGATGATTGGATGTTTATTAGAGATGTTCCATGGGTATGAGTCTTCTTTAGGCTTTACTTTGATTCCTGTATTTCTTAAAGGATTATGATTTTTGTTGTTGTTGTTACATTTTGTGGTGACACTAGCAAATCGTAGCTTAATTGCACCAAATAATGTCTACTTATTTTTGCATCTGAAGTTTGAATAATGAAGAGCTCAGAGGTTATTGGACTCGTATATTATAAAGTCTAATAGGCTAGATTCAATGTTGGAATTTTATCAAAATTGTCAAATGATCAAGCATATTTTGTTAGCTAAATGCAAATTAGTATCGTAATTAATGTGGCACATCTATAACGTTTGAGAAACTCAAATATTGCATGCCACTAAGTAAACAGTGGATAGATAAATGTAAAAGAGAATCTAAATTAGTAGGAAGGTAAATGAGAATGTGCAGTGTTAAGAAAAGACTGATGGAATAATAAAAGAGAGGTCGGCGCTAATATCCCGATTACCACTGGACCTAATTTCTTCTTGTCTTGTTTAATATTATCAATTTATACGAATAATGATGAATTGTCGTGAGGTCACCATCATCTTATCTGAGAGGAATATCGGGTGCGTGTCACTCCACTAATTAATATCTTCTTCAATTGAGTTTGACGCGGAATAAATACTTTTCCTTTCGCTTATATTTTGATCTGCAAGAAAATCGTGAAATGCATAAAGAAAGAGAATAAAGAAGTGTGAATGTAACTGAGAAATCACATAAAACTTAAAAGTAGAGTGAGAAGAAAAAATGGACGGCAAAAGAACTAAAATAAAAGCACCTAACAGCCACCGAATCCTCAATTTTTTTCCATTTCCCACCCTCTATCAAATGTAACGATTTATTACCATTATTAATAAAATTTTGTTTACATGGGTGTTTTAATTGCTTTAAAAAGTTCAATAGCTAATCGATATGGTCGATATGTCAATGTAGAATGTTCTAGGAGTTAGAAGTGTGTTTTCTATTTGGTTGGGTAATTAATTTTATTTTATTGTTATTTTGATTTTTCTATAATTTTATATAGTTAAGTGAGAAATATATGAGTAGTTGGTGTTGGCATATCACCTGGTTAATACGATGAGATCCTTCTCCACCACCAGTTTGAATTTTTGGTGTGATAGCAAATCGTACATGGTATCGAATCGGGCGATTAAGCATGTCCTCCTTGAAGTAGTATTGAGATGGGTGACCTGCCGAGAAGTCTCAAAGTGTCGTTGTCTCGTAATGTCGCTAGGCCTAATTGGATGTATACGTGGTGGGCCGAGAGCTCACATGGTTGCATCCGGCACCATCGTGTGGGGTGTGTTGGCATAGCTACATTTGGTTAACATGATGAGATCCCTTTCCACCACCAGTTTGAGCTTTTGGTGTGATGGCAAATCATACATGGTATCAAAGTCAAGTCATTAAGCATGCCCAACCCGGAGTAGTATGGGATGGAGCTCACGTGATCGCATCCGGCATGATCGTGTGGGGTGCACCATTTTAACAAACTAGTTAACACAATGAGATCTCTCTCCACCATCAGTTTAAGATTTTGGTGTGACGGTAAATCGTACATGGTATCGAGTTAGACAATTAAGCACGTCCGACTGGAGTAGTATTGGGATGGGTGACCTCTTAGGAAGTCTTAGTGTCGTTGTCTCGTAATGTCGTTGGGCCTAATTCGGTGTATACGTGGTGGGCCCAAAGTTCACGTGATTACATCCAACTCCATCGTGTGGGGGTGTGTTGGCATAGGAGTGGTTGACACAATGAGATCCTTCTCCACCACCAACTCGATCTTTTGGTGGGACAACAAATCATACAATTGGGACTATAGCAAAAATAGTAAATATGGTGTTTAACTTTTCTTTAATATATTTGTAAATATTTATTTCCGTCATCATCAATTATTAAATTTTATTTTCAAATCTATTTTTCAAAGAATGAAATTAGGGAGATGTGTTGTGTGTAGTATCATCCACCAACCATATTGAACTATCACCGTAAATCATAGACGGTACTAACCATGTTGTGGCAGTTATTGCATTCATCACACCACCTGTTTCGAGTTCCTCAATAATTCATTTATTTATACATATATTATCATTTGGAACTCATATTACAATTCATGGCACATCATCGTCTTCTTCTCCTTTCTAAAGGTGGACCTCCCACATTCTTCACCGCATTGAATTGTAGTAGGTAGAGCCCAAGCGCCATTGAGTGACCATTTAAGCACTTAAAAGTTGCAAAGGAAAAGTTTGAGGGGATATTTTAATGTGTATCTGATATGTTTGATCTTGAAGATATTAAATTATACCATGAGAATATCAGGAGAAGAGATAAGCTTTAATAATATTAACTAGTTATTTGTGAAAGAAGAAACCACAACACTTTTTTCTCATACGAGATGAAATGGTGCAATTTCTTTATAACTCTCATCACTCTCAAATGCCACATATAAAGAAGATCCTTTTATGATCCTCTTGTATATATTTATTCTTTTGTCAATAATATCATTATTAAAAATATTGTATCAATATTTTAAGTTAAGAATAATTATTATTCTCAAAATGTATATTTTAGAATAACATGAACAAAATTTGAAAACATATTATAAATTGTATAAATATTAATGGCAGAATTTTCATAAATAATCAATTATAACTTACTTTTTTCAAATTTACAAAACTAATATGATTTTAAGTAAAAATATAATAACTAGACCTATTTATATTCCATAATACAATGGCAAAGCATATTTATCGATACCATGATTTACGCTTAATACAAATGACATTTTATAAATCACATGTTAATCATGTGTAACCTATAATCAATAAAACAAGGATAAAGGGTAAAATCATACAACAATAACTTAATGTTCATGGAGCCATTTTCATGAAATACATAATTATACTTTTTCTTATTTTCATATTTACAAAAACTAGTACCTTTATAAAACAAAACATGTAAACGAGATCCCACTATACAAAAGCCTAATTTAACAAAGTTCATGGTCTTCCCACATTACGAACTACAATTTACAAATTATTTAGACTAGCAAATGCATCCATAGGTGCATGGGAGAGGTCGATAGGCATATGGACGAATGTATTAAAATGATTGTATTTTATAGACATGAAAAACAATACGGAAAGGGGAATGTAATATAATGTATGTAGCTAGAATATTAAACTCTCAAAATAATCCCAAAAGTAGATTAAGAAAGAATTTTATGTAACAATTCACTACCTATGACCAATCCATATGAGAAGGATATATTATCTTTTGGGAAGAGTAATTATGCAATCATATGCATTTACTACAGGGTTTATCATTATTCTCACAAAATATATCTTCATTGGCCTAGAATTCTCCATTTACAAAATCTTCATTTTTCAGATTTTAGGTTCAAATGTAATAATTCCCTAACATAGATATTACTTTTTGTTGAACAAATCCCAACTCTTTTTAGGTGAATGGCTCCATTAATCCTTAAAGAACTCGTGGATTTTATATATTTTATGATTGTCTCACCAAAGTTCTTTGTGGGTGTTGCATTTTGAGACACACTGCTTTGAGTACATGTGTTTATAACCAAGAATGTATAAGGACCACAACCTTTAGCACATAGTTATTACTAAATGAATTATTTATGTGGACATTTTTGTTAGATAAAAAAGTATTTAAATCTTTTCCATGTATTCCTAGGTTCTCAAAGTGATCCTTACTCAATTACGACATAAACACATATCATATATTAATGTGTTTTGTCATTAAAACTTAGACATACAAATCAAGGGTGATCTCCAACCTTGAATACTCACACTAAGAATAAAGTCTCCTCCATCATATATTTGAAATATTCCATTTAATTGAATCTTTCAAAATAAATAATACAAGTAGAGAATATATTATGAGCAACAATGATAAAGGTGAGATAGAAAATACAATTTCATATTAAGCGAAATGGCTATTCATACAAAACTTAAATAGCCTCTATTAACACCTATTTAAAAATTCAGAAAGGGCATAGGAAAAGAGTAAGTTTCACTAAATTGCATCCCTAATTGTAATCTTTATTATTATATATTGATAAAATTCAAGTTGATCTCTTAACATTACCATGTCGAAGCACGAATGAAGGATCAAATAGTAAATATGTTTCTTTGTTTTTAGGAAGTAGTTATATATTTCTCCCCTAGGTAAATATAGACAAAAGAAGAATATGGGAATAAAAGATACTCAAAATATGACATTTATTTCGCGCAAAGTTGCTTCCCACTGGCGCAGTAAGTAAAAAATATCGACATGTAAAAATGCGCCCCTAGCGTAGGTAAGAAAATGTCGACATGTAAAAATTGTGCCCTGGCACAGTTTGAGGAGCAGATCAAAAATGTCTACATGTAAAAATTTGTGCCTCGGCGTAGGTAAGAAAATGTCGACATGTAAAAATTTGTGCCTCGCCACAAAGGTTGGAGGCGCAGTAAGAAAATGTCGACATGTAAAAAGTTGTGCCCCAGCGCATGTTGGAGGCGCAGGTAAGAAAATGTCAACATGTAAACAGTTGTGCTCTAAAGCATAGGTTGGAGGTACAGATCAAAAAATGTTGACATGAAAAAGGTTACCCCAGCGCGCAGTTGGAGGCACATGATCAGAAAATGTCGACACCACATTTTCAGTGCCTATGGCGCACTTAAAAGTATGTTGATGTGAGGATGGGTGCGCCGAGTTGCACCTTCAGGAGGTGCAACATTTTGAGTGTTGACACCTCGAACCCGACAGAAAGCAAACCCTAATCTGAGATATTCAAATGGCCATAACTTTTCACAGGAAGCTCGGATTCACACAAGGTTGGAATTTTTGGAAAGCTTACAAGGTCCTCTATCCAACTACGACTAGATATATTTAATTAGGTGAGAACAAGTTCTTCAAAAATGCAAAATACAATTCACCATTTTTGGGTTTGCTAGGGTTCTCACCTACCGCCATAATGAGATGAATTAAATACAACCTAGAGGTGGTTGGGGTAGATTTGGAATTCCTCTCTCTTCCCTCTCTCATTCTTCCTATAAATTGTAAGGAGGGGATTCTTTCTAAAGGTTGGACATTCTTGTTTTTCCCCTCCCTTCTTCTCTTTGGCAGGTGAATTTGTGGAGTTCAAACCTCCCATCTAAAACTATAATGTAACTTTGCCTCTTGGCATTTTGTAGTGTATTGTATCAATCTTTGGAGAAAATAATGCATGCTTGTGGATGATTCTCAACCCTCTCTATGTTCATTTGCATCCTCCTGATATTTCACTGCAAATTTGCTTATCTATGCATGATCTTGCATTGCATCTTAATGGTTTGTGTTTATTGGCAAGACAGTGTTCTTATTTCCTCGATGCATCACCTTTGTTAGTCTAGGTTTATTTTTATGCATTTTCTTACCCCGGCTCCTTGGCAAATTAGATTAGGTTTTTGAGTAAACCCTCTACATTTTTATGTGTGCATCCGAACAGAGGAATAGAACCGACCTTCATCTAGAGAGCTTTCTGTTTCGCAAGGTCCCAAACTTGGGAAAAGCTCCATGTTATGTAATCACACCGAGAGTCTCAACCCATTGAGTTCGCAGACATCTGGGGGTGTTGTGAGTCACCATCAATAGTTTTGGCCTCACCGGTGGGACCAAGAGGTCATTCCACAAGATTTGAAGGAATTTCCAAGAAATTTGAACTTAGAAATTGCAAGTTTTACAATTTCAAATTTTTTCACCTTCCAGGATGAACTCTGAAATTGATTTTCAAGGGCTTAACTTTCTCAAAACAAGTCAAAATTTCACCAGTTGATAGATCGGGGGATAATCTTCAAAAGGGTATTCTTAGGTTTTTGAGATTTTGACTTTCAAAATTTCATAGTTTTTAGTATTTTAGGTTTTCCTAGGTGTTGAGCATGTCCCAAGTTCCGACACGGTGTATTTCAGGTTTTGTAGCCTCCACCATTCTATGTGTCATTGGTTGTTGGAAACCACTTGGTACACAATTGCATGATAGATTCAGGGGCAAGTAGTTCAGTGATGCCGAAGCAAATAGCAGATCAACTGGGTCTGAAGTATGAGCCAGTGTTGAAAGGAGTAATACAAGGATGGAACAGTAGTTCGAACAGTTGGGGTCATAAAAGGGTTAAGCCTAACACTACATGCCTGTCCTAATGTTACAATTCTGCAAGATGTGTCTGTGATTGACCTTCCGCCACTCTTTGCGTTGTGTCTATCAAGAGACTTCACTACAAAAATCGGTGGATATTTATCTGCAAATTGGTCACACATGATTTTCAGGACAAGGTATGGGGCCAAAGCAACAATCAGGTCAGAACCAATTGCCAATTTCCATATTGAACCTCATGTGCCAAGTCCTATCAATACAAATTTCTCAGCCTTTGATCAGGAGGAGTGTTCAAATGATCTAGAAATAGGTACTAAGGTCGAGGGAATTCCTGATTTGACTTTGGATGAATGGGCAAACAAGAGTCATGAATTTGACCCATACAAGGAAATTGAGGAATATGAATTGGGCATGTATTATGTACATGAAGAAAATTCACCCATTCCTGACATCATTCAGCTTGAACAAAAGGATGACAATGAATTTTGGCAACTATTTTTCGATGGTTCAAGAAGCAGACAAGGTGCTGAAGGTGGTGCAATGTTGATTTCACTACAAGACATCAAATATTTTCTGATTTTCATTTCTAGTTTTCTGTTCAAACAACATGGCTGAATATGAGGCATTGATTCATGGACTTCATTGGGCTAGGAAAAAGGGCATAAGGAACTTGCAGGTGTTCAAGGATAGCGAGCTAATCGTCAACCAACTCAGGGGACAACATGCTACAAAGAATGACTCGCTCTTTGAAGAACTACAAGGACAGGTATGGGACCTCATTGAGGATTTCTAGGCTTTCAACATCATGTCCATACCCGGGAAGAAAAATGAAGCTGCGAGATAGGCTCGCAGAGTTGGAGCAACGTTTGATATGGTTGACAACATCAGAAGGAAAAACACAACCACATATCCATGTGATTGTGAGGCCAGCAGTTCTAGATAATAACACAAGCCGTGGGTGTTTGAGAATGATCAACAGATCGTCAATTTTTTGCAAGAAGAGGCTGAATTCTTAGCTAGGAATCAGGACAGACTAGAGCAGCAGTACGGGGATCAAGTAGTGCAGCTGCAGACAAACAAGCTTCCCAAGGGTTTAGTAACATTGGAGTCTATCTTCAAACCTAACGACCAGTTCCACAAGGAAAAGGATAACATACAGGTCAAGAGAGAAGATTCAAAGCCAATTCTGGTTAGGGAAGGAAAAACACTTCAAATTGGTAAAATTGCCACTGAGCAGGAGAAATCATATTTTATGCAGCTTTGCCAAGAATCCCCAGATGTCTTCGCTTGGAGCTATGAAGTCTTGAGAGGATTCAATCCAAATTTGGCACAACATACCATAGAATTGGATCTAAATGCTAAGCCCATTAGGCAAAAGTAGAGACCAGTCAACCCTCACATTGAGCCTCTAATGAAGAAAGAGTTAAACAAGCTAATATAGGCAAGCATTATATTCCCAATCAAGCACTCAAGCTGGGTTGCAAACTTGGTTCCGGTTAGGAAGAAGAGTGGAGAAATCAGGTTGTGTGTGGAATTCCGAGACCTCAACAGGGAATCTCTCAAAGACCATTACCCACTTCCTTCAATGGAACAAATATTACAAGTGGTATCCGGTTTGGAGAGGTTCTCTCTCCTAGATGGCTACTCAGGGTATAATCAGATAATGGTGAAAGAAGATGACCAGTTCAAGACGGCTTTCACCACCAAATGGGGCACCTATGCCTACAAGAAGATGCCATTTGGCCTATCAAATGCTGGAGCCACTTTCCAAAGGGCAATAGATATGGCATTTAAGGGATTGATTAATAAAATAGTTCTAATATATCTTGACGACATCACTGTATTCTCCAAAAATGTAGCAGATCACCTCTTTCATCTAAGACAGGTATTTTAGAGGTGTAGAAGATTTGGGGTATCATTGAATCCCAAAAATTCATATTCTTGGCTCATGAAGGAAAACTTCTAGGCCATATTGTTTCAAAAGAGAGGTTGACAATTGACCGAGAAAGATTTGAAGCAATTCAAGCGTTGACATTGCAAGTCACAAGAAGGCTCTTCAAAGATTCTTAGGAAGGATCAATTTTGTCCACAAGTTTGTTCCAAACTTTGCAACTCTCGTAAAGCCAATAACACTGATGTTAAAGAAGAGCATGGAATTTAAGTGGACATCTGAAGGAAAGGAGAGTTTTGAGGCAATAAAAGAGGCTATATCTCAAGCTCGACTCTCGTCAATCCAAACTTCTCTAAGGACTTCATGCTATATGCCTTTGGTGGTGGAGACACAATTTCTGCAATCCTGGTACAACAAAACAAAGAGGGATTAGAACAACCAGTTGCTTTCTTCAGTCAAGGCTTGGAGGAATACGAAACTAGGTACTCTTTCATTGAAAAGCATGTCCTTGTAGTGATTAGGAGCTTAAAGAAATTCAAGCACCTAGTCTCAAACAACAAGATCCAATTATTGGTCTCTCATGCGGGAGTCAAGGACTTCCTTCTAAACAAGGATCTGAATGAGAAACATGCAGGATGGATCACTCGTGTCATGGAATATGACATCGAAATTAAGGTCACTAAGCTGGTCCGTGGAAAGGGATTATGTGAACAACTAGCCTCAAGTAAGCAAGTTAAAGTAGGTGATGAAAAATAGATTGTCTTGGTACTACAGAATGGTCAAGAACAGGAAAATGATGATGCACCCGCTCCTTGTTGGACTCAGAGTATGATACACTTCCTACAAGCAGGCCTATGCCCTCTAGAAATGATCCAAGCAAAGAGGAGATACTTTAGATTACAAGCCATTCCATATGTGCTTGTTGATAGTGTTTTTTTCAAGAAAGACCTCAATAGAGTTCTATTGATGTGCATTGGGACAGGGCAAATTGAGAGGGTGTTACGAGATTTTCATGATGGAGATTCGGGAGGACGGTTTGCCCCACGTATAATAGCTCTCAAGATAATGAAGGCAGGGTACTATTGGCCCACAATGTTTAGTGAGGCTATACATGGATAAGAAACTGAAAGAAATGTGAACTCTTCACATGCAAAGAAAGACTAAGCAGCGCTTCCATCGCACCCAATTTTGGTTGGATGACCATTTATGCAATGGGGAATGGACTTCATCTGGGTCATCAACCCAAACTCAAGCCAAGGCCACAAGTGGATTCTCACGGCAACGGACTATTTCACCAAGTGGACCGAAGCAAGAGCGCTCAAAGAAGCAAATGAGTCTAACATACTAGACTTTTATGAAGGAATTATGACCACGTTCGTGTACCGGCCACTATCATATAAGACAATGCATTGGCATTCATAAGTTCCAAAATTACAAAATGGGCTATCAAGAATGAAATCTATTTGAGCACCTCTTCAAATTATTACCCGCAGGTTAATGGACAGGAAAAGTCCACGAACAAGAATTTTCTAAGAATCATCAGAAGGACTCTAGATGAAAACCAAAGGACATGGCATACCAAGCTAAAATTAGCGTTATGGGCTAACAGGATAACGCCAAAGAGGTCTACAGGTAATTCTCCCTACAAGTTGGTCTATGGGAAAGAGGCAGTATTGCCTATATCATTAGCGCCAACATTGGAGCTCATAAAGCGATTGGAGTTGTCTGAGTTCGAACCAATGGAGGCCAGATATGCAGAGTTGATGGAATTGGAAGAAATTAGAGAACATGCATTTCAGACGATTGAGAAAGATTAGGCCTTTGTAAAAAGATGGTTTGATAATAAGGAAAGAGCAAGGACCTTCTTGGAAGGGGATCTAGTTCGAAATGGGATGCAGATTGGGTAAAACCGGAAGGCATTCCAAGTTTGATGCTATTGGAGTGGCCCCTACATGGTCACGAGATGTAAAAGTAGTAATACCTTCCAATTGTCTACATTGGATGGAGAAGAACTCCCGATCCCTATTAACGGAATCTATCTTAAACATTGCTACTAAAAGGAAAAGGTTTCCCCTTGTAAATATTAGCCTAGATTTCAATTCCTCTAAGTGCAGATGCACATTGTCTTGTTGTAGTTAGGTTTTAATTTCCCTAAGTGCTTCGGCATAGGTTTTGTTGCTCCCAGGTTGAATTTCTATAGTTCAGCGTGCTCTCGGAGAAGGAGTTGCGGTATCAGGCTCGGGATCAGATATCAGGTTGGTTTCAAGTTATTTCTTATGACTCCATGCCCAATAGATTGCTAAAAGGCCACTGATCTTCTACCTAACAGGTAGGTGATCCCGTTGAGTCACCAAATTATTGTATATGTCTCCCCCTGGGTAAATATAGACAAACAGAAGAATATGGGAATCAAAGAAACTCAAAACCCAACATTTATTTACGCCAAAAGTCGCACTCTGGTGTAGGTAAGAAAATGTCGACATGTAAAAAGTTCCACCCTAGCGTAGGTTGGAGGTGTAGATCAGAAAATGTCGACATGTAAAAGTTGCGCCCCAGCACAGTAAGAAAATGTCGACATGTAAAAGTTGTGCCCCCAGTGCAGGTAAGAAAATGTCGACATGTAAAAAGTCGCCCTAGCAAGCATGTAAGAAAATGTCGACATGTAAAAAGTTTCACCCTGGCGCAAGTTAGAGGTGCAGGTAAGAAAATGTCGACATGTAAAAAGTTGTGCCCCTGGAACAGGTAAGAAAATGTCGACATGTAAAAAGTTGTGCCCCTGGTGTAGGTAAGAAAATGTCAACATGTAAAAAGTTACACTCAGCGCAGGTTGGAGGTGCAGGTAAGAAAATGTTGAAATGTAAAAAGTTGCACCCTGGTGTAGGTTGGAGGCGCAGGTAAGAAAATGTCGACATGTAAAAAGTTGCACCCGCAGTGCGGAGTTAGAGAGGCACTGAGATCAGAAAATGTCGACATGAAAAAGGTTGCACCTTAGCACAGGTTAGAGGCGCAGATCAGAAAATGTCGACACCACATTTTTAGCGCCTATGGCGCACTTAAAAGTATGTTGATGTGAGGATTGGTGCGCCGAGTTGCACCTTTAGGAGGTGCAACATTTTGAGCATTGACACCTCAAACCTGACAGAAAGCAAACCCTAACGTTGATATTCAAATGGCCATAACCTTCCACAAGGAGCTCGGATTCACACAAGGTTGGAATTTTTGGAAAGCTTACAAGGTCCTCTGTCCAACTACGACTGGATATATTTAATTGGGTGAGAACAAGTTCTTCAAAAATGTAAAATGCAATTCGCCATTTTTAGGTTTGCTAGGGTTCTCACCTACCGCCATAATGAGATGAATTAAATACAACCTAGAGGTGGTTGGGGTAGATTTGGAATTCCTCTCTCTTCCCTCTCTCATTCTTCCTATAAATTGTAAGGAGGGAATTCTTTCTAAAGGGGTGACATTCTTGTTTTTCCCCTCTCTTCTTCTCTTTGGTAGGCGAATTTGTGGAGTTCAAACCTCCCATCTAAAACTATAATGTAACTTTGCCTCTTGGCATTTTGTAGTGTATTGTATCAATCTTTGGAGGAAATAATGCATGCTTGTGGATGATTCTCAACCCTCTCTGTGTTCATTTGCATCCTCCCGATATTTCACTTCAAATTTGCTTATCTATGCATGATCTTGCATCGCATCTTAATGGTTTGTGTTTATTGGCAAGATAGGCATTCTTCATTCCTGGTGCATCACCTTTGTTAGTCTAGGTTTATGTTTATGCATTTTCTTACCCCTGTCTCCTTGGCAAATTAGATTAGGTTTTGAGTAAACCCTCTCGCATTTTTATGTGTGCATCTAAACAGAGGAATAGGAACCGGCCTTCATCCAGGAGAGCTTTCCTGTTTCGCAAGGTCCCACACTTGGGAAAAGTTCCATGTTATACAATCACACCGAGAGTCTCAACCCATCGAGTTGCGAGACATTCTGAAGTGCTATGAGACACCATCAACGAAGTTCGCATGAAAACTAAAAAATGAAATAAATTTCATGGATTCAATATTTTTATGCAAACACCACCTTGAAATAGTAAATTAGGGTTATAAAAATAAATATTGGATTGGGAAGGAATAACAGTAGTAATTTACTCACTGTCACTGAGGATAGTGACCTTCATCTAAACTATCTTTTTTCTAAGAAATACAACATCGATTTAGTTGTGAAAATTCATTCTCCATAACTTAAGTATCTATTAAAATGTGAATCTAAAAGAGATGAAAAAATGTTCCTATGGCCGCCGTTCAAATCCTGCATCAGAAACAATAACAATGCAGGAAATTTATAGGAAAAATGTGCGCTGAACATATCTAATATGTGTGTTCGTTGTTGATGTTGGCTTAATCCTTTTAACTTTTGTTACCCTATTGATTTCCATTGTACCCCACCCACTCCACTGGAAACTTCTCTCCAAAATTTTGCTGCACGAGTTGTAAAATCCATCGAAATAGGAGGAATCGTTGAGAATGTTACAGAAATGGTGGATGGATTTGAGGTGCAGGGCTTCCCCTCGCTCTCTGAGAAGATAGAAATCCACAATGTGAGCATCTGTTTTGTGCTTGGAAATAGTGTTTGTTTTCTCGCAGGGGCGATTCCATTCAGCGGAGTTCAATGGGAGCGCCATGTTGTCTAGAAAGTGTTGCACATTGTCTGCAACTTGTGTGAGCGTTTGGGATGATTGATTCAGCAATGATATCATCACCACCACAATGATCTCTCAGCACACGTCTCGAGGAAGGACCTTTGATTTCCTTCGGCCTAATATTCCACAAAAATCAAACACAAACACAAAATAAATGCGCAAACACAAATCACATTGTATAATAATAAATTATAATACACACCTCTCGCGATCTTCCATTAGAAAAGACGTGTCGAATTTTTTGTTGATAACAACTCTTCTAATGATTCTGCAAGGCATGATTTGGTTTACTTCTCACCCTGCAAACAATACGTTTGCGATAAACTACATTTTTCTTCACAAGAGAATATGGAAGTCGCCGCAGGTGTGACAGTAGCATCCCATTACAACAACCAAATTAAACTCTTAGAGGAGAGCAAGAAATGATTTTTCCGGTATTCTTTGCTAGGCGAGCATATGAAGTAGTTTAAAAGATAGCAAATGAAATGTTTTGTATTTATAATTTTTTCAGGTATTTAAAAATGGACTGGAGGTCAATTAAAATATTTCCAGACTGTGTTTTCCATGGGGTAGGGGCTATGTTTTCCACCATGTTATCTGTCAGGAGTGGCCGTTTAATGTGCAGAAGTGGTAATCAAACAGGTTGGAATGAATCTGCATGCAACAGTTTACATTACATCTATTACTTAACGCTTAAATTACAGAGTAAAGAATAAAATTAAATTACATTCGTACTTGAATTAGCCATAGGCCTGTGTCAGAATCTGAAATACATGTCGGTTAGGTTTTTCTAAATTCATTACACCACCCACTAAAGCTGACCGTGGCCATTGATCACATGGTACCAAAATTATTAAAATTTAATAGAACTTTTTAAATGAGGACGACTATGACAATGAAATGTCACTTACACAAGAAATTTGTCTCTAGTAAGACTTATCGGTTGTTGAGCATAGAAAAATGTCTAAGTCCCAGAACCAAGGTTACCGCACGCAGAATACATTATAGAAGAAAGGCACATGAGAAAGAGTGCGCGCGGATGACATGGTTTGTGCACATAGTCAAGAGAAGGTTGCACGTAACAAGTTAACACTTAGCCGGTTTTCAATGAAGAGCTAAAGATAGACATGGAGTGTAGAGCATGTTTTCTAGAAGACTTGAAGAATATACAAAGGCTACTTTGGGATCTTAGGAAGACTAAACAACATACATAGTCCTAAGCTAATAATAGGATCTAAACTAAGAGTTAACTTAAGAAGATCTATTGTTAGAGAGCTTGCATGCTCTTTGTACTTGGCTTGTAGTAACGCATGGCTATTATTAGCATGTAGCCTATTTTTGAAGGTGCATGGGTGGTGAAGGGAAAGTCCCCACCCCTATAAATATGTATTGATTTTCACAGTTCAGGATCAAATGCTATCAGTAGTGTTATTCTATAAGTTTTTAGCGCACATGACAACGGTGACATTGTAATGTATGTAAGAAGCTTTTTTGTTTTACAATATTTAATATAATGTATCTTATTGGCTAGATATTGGTGTTGGATGTAACTGAGCATGGATCTTGTATGGGAAATCTAATTATAGTAATTGTTTATTTATTCCTTCGTATGGTTAAAAACTAGATCTGGTTTATGCACTGTGGAATATTTGATTATTTGTTATGGATCTGAAATATACATTTAATCATGCTAACCTCTTGAACAAGCTTCTCTAAAGAGGGACCTGGTACTCTGCGTGCTTCAAGTGAGTGCTCGTTCGATTGATTGAGTGATGTGTCACCGTGTCTTGGTACATTGGATTGTTGGTGGTAAAACCTAGGCTACATTTTGGTTCCATTTTCATGACCTCTTTCTCTCGTTGTTTGGAAGGATGTTGCGATGAAGACGTATCGATTCACCTCGGCAAGTATCAAGAGCAAAGTTAGACAATCTAGAAGAAGTGTATGCTCACATTTAGCATTGGACACGAATTTAACGCACATGTGTGGGTTGAATCAATCTGTATGATGATATTTATGAGAATCTCTTTGTTATTTTCCTATAGAGCTATACAGTAGTTGGTTGCTTACATGTCCAAGAGGAATTTGAGGTTTCACATGCTTGTTTGGACACGGGAAGAATTCCAGGCCTTGTATGATGTAGATCTGATTTGGACACATGTTGTGGATCAATGGTTCCATGGTGTTCAGGACAAATATATATTGGAATACATAGTTTCTACATATTCCTGTCCGAGAGGTTGTTGAGTTCCATTTCTTACGTGAGCCTAGAGGATTGTATCTTAGTGGTATTCCTTTGGCGATTAAGATCTTGATTGTGACTCGGATTTGGAAGCGAATCATATGTAGCTAAAACCCACCATGCGCGGGGACAGGAGCAGGTGTGGTGAAATATGGTGGACCTAGAAGCAAAGAGATAGAGAGAGGAAAGGTGGCTTAAGTTAAATGAAGCACCCAAGAGGGACTTGGAGAAGAAACAAGAGATCGCTAAAAGAATGGTGTTGCGCACGGAGAAGGTTCACGATCGATTTAGAGCTCATGCAGAGGACATGGAGCCAGAGCATATAGAGCTCCTCTATTTGGGAAAGCATGGAAGAGAACCCTTTTTGGCTTGAGATGACGACACGTCCGAAGAAAGATTGAGAACCGTGGGCGTGATCTCGATCCTACCTGCGACCTAGCCTTTGCATTTGGTTTCTGATTCTACGATAGTTAACGAGTAAGCAAGGTAGTGTGGGCAGTAGATAGATTTAATTTTCACTCAAGTTTAGGAATTAATCAGGTAACATATTCATCTATGGTAGTGCAATCGTCGTCTATGTTATTTGGAGGTCCAGTTGGAGGTATCTTTTCGCTACGTTGTCGACAAAACATGGGCACACAAAACATTAGTATAATGTCTGGAAGTAGCACAACTTCAGGATCGTGGGAGTCTAGTTTAGCACAACCGTTGGAACACAAGGAAGTGCATCCTCTAGTCCATTTCCTACTTCAGGAGGAGGATCATAGGCTTAGGAGGCTCGAGCACCGGTGGATTTGGTGGTTATGGAGGTGGAGGAAACACAGGAGGAAATATAGGTTCTGGATCTGGTGGGCATGATCCTCACCGGCACCAAAATATTTATATGGAGATGTCTCTTCATCTTCCAAAATACAGAGGGATAGAAGATGAAGCTAAGCACGTGCATATGTGTGAGATATTATGGTGTGCAAAGTGGATTCCGCTCCATAGCACAAGGCAAGCAGTTTGCAACTACATTGCAAGGGCGCATGCATAGTTGGTATGAAATTTTGATCCTAACCAGACTTGTGTAGATTATACCATGTTGCAGGATGCTTTCTTGAAAGAATTTTATATCCCTAAATTTGAGTAGAAGAGCATCAACGCACTAAAAGACATTAAGCAGGACACTACTGAGAGTTTTCAAGAGTATGATTCATGATTCAAAACCCCTCTATTAAATTTATATTATGACATAGACACGAGCCATCATGCTCAATGGTTTGTTAGAGGACTTATCATGCCTTTTAGAAGGGAACTTTCACATAAAACTTATACAGATCTGCGCGAGGCACTTGAATTAGCTCTGCATATTGAGATAGTAGGAAGTGTAGACATAGGAGTCAGCGCATTTTTGGAGGCTCAGATTATAGCTATGGCCAAACAATTAGAAAAAATATCAGCTAACTCAGCGCATGAGATGCACAATTAAATTTGGTGTATAGATTGTGAAGTAAAAGGGCATACTAAGGATAGTTGTCCTTTGAAGTCAGTGTGCTCCATGTTGTTGGACTATGAGATATGTCACTTTGATCACGATTTAAGTCGGTGCCCACCGCTGCAACACACGATAAAGAAGAATGTGTCCTATTACTGCAAGATTTGAAGGTCTACCACTCATGATACCAAAAATTACAGGCTGATTGATCAGATTCATGATGTCATTGATATTGTCATCCGTCAACAAGTGTTGCAAATAACCCTAAGGATAAAGGTGAGCACCATGACCATGATCATAAGTAGGGGTGCTCGATGGAGGTCGTAGTAGAGGTCAAGGGTACCGAGGAGGATTTAGAGGCCAAGGTCGCGGTGGTGGAAGAAGTGACTTCCCACGAGGAATATGTTATACATGCAGATCCCCGATCACTATAGACATGAATGCCTTGAGAAAATTATTTGTTCCTTTTGTGGAAAGAACCACAACTATGAAGAATGACTGGACTTGTATGAACACTTGAGTAAAATGCACAAGCAAGACAAGGTTGCAAGAATGGTTAGAGTACAACATGTCATAGAAGATCGAGTGGATGACAAAGTTAGCATCGGATCTAGAGTTAGTACTGTGAAGATTACTACACGCATTGAGGCCGCACACTCTAGGAAGTTCCCAAACAGAATCCTACCATTACTAAGGAGGAGGTACTACATGTAAAGTGTCCAGAACCTATGCATCGAGGAAGGACATTTATCAAGAAACCATGGAGGTGATTAGGAATTTGCAAGGTTAGATACAATGTTTAAAAGAACAAAGAATAGAAGTTAGAAAAAAGTAGTACTAAGCTCCATCGATAGATGTTGATGATCTAAAGGAGGTTTGCAAGATGCTATGATAAGAAAACATCATTCCTTTGTTGGGGAACTAGTTAAAGGAAACACTCCATGTGCTGGAATTGAGCATGAAAAACAAATTTTGCATGCTAACCTTCCTCCTCATAGCCTAGATTATGATAAAGAGATCACTCTTAATGTTGTTGTTGATGGATGGGTTTTGAGTAATATTTTGATTGATACATGCACGAAAGTGAATGTACTCACGTTGGATGCATGGATTTAGATGGGAAGACCATCATTACATCCATGTTCAAATGCATTGTTTATGGAAATTAGGACAAAGGCCACACCAATTGGGGTTTTAAAAGATGCATATATTACTATACAGAGGGCCAAGTTTACTGGAGACTTTGAAGTCTAGGAACTTGCAGAAGTGAAAAGTTTTACAACACTACTTGGGAGCCTTTGGTGTTATGCAAACAACGATGACCTACACTTTAATAAGGGTTACCTAAGTTTTGAGAACAAGGAAGAGTGCATCATTATATCTCTGAAAGATAGAAAATGTGCACTATATGTAGAACTTTTAAGTGAAGAAGATTTAAACATAATTTATGTGCGCACCTTTAGAAATCCGAAGTGCTTGAGCCATCAAAGGAAAGAGTTCTCCAGTGGGATGATGCACAGTCCATGAGTGATACAACAAGTGTTAGTGTGACTACTAGACACATGGCACTTATGAAATGGTTGGGCATGAAGTGAGAAGTGTAATTACATGCATGAGTAGGTCACACCTGTGTTAGGCATTTAGGAAACAACCAGTTACTAAGGTGTAGTGGTGAGGAGAATCTTGAGGTATTCCTACTTGCTATGGAGTTTTAGTGGGAATGTCATGTGGAAAGAAGGAATATGCTAGTTTATACTCTATGTGGGACAACAACACGTTTATGGATGGTTCATAGGGATAATATTTTTGAGTGGCGACAAGTGATAATCACCTTGTCTGTCATATTTCTCTCGGAGAAATGTGCCTACTCGAGATATGTGCTTTTATTGTAATGATCATGTTTAGCACCCCGTTTAGTAATGTGAGAGACTTAAGACAAAGGGGCAAGAAGATTTAACACCTTCGTTGTGGTGCACAATCTATTTAACCTTGTGTGGTTGCACATATGCTTGGTATATCTATGTGGAGTTGAATAGAGAGTTTGGAAATTGGCAAGAACTTACTGTAGGTATGAGTCATACCTTTGAGTATTTTTCCACTAAGCCTTTGGTTAATGAGGCATTATAGGTAATGAAGTGCTTGACTATGGGAGATAATGTAAAGGTTGAGGAACTTATTCAGGATTTACTAGGCGAGTCGGACATGAAGGCATGTTTTGAAGAAGAGGAATAAACAAATATAGAACATCTTGGGTGTGCCTCGCCTAGTAAAGAGAAAATGGTAAGATGGTCTATATAGTTGATGATGAAGAAATGGAGAACCTGGATATTGAGCATACAGAGGGTACATGTGAGGTCTTGGAAAGTGTAGATGAGAAGGCATGTGCCTATCATGATCCTATGAAGACCAAGAAAGTAAACATTAGAACAAATGTCGAACCTAAGGAGGCCATCATTAGAGATTATTGGTCTAACTCTAAGGTTTCTAAGATAATTCAGCTTCCACATGACTTCCAAGATTTGTTTCCTAGAGGCTATAATGAATTGAAAGGGGTACATTAATCTTTGGGTGAGATGCGAATAAAATCGAAGAAAGGTGCGCAATTCGATTAGGAAAAGGATTTACAGGATGAACCCTTACTTGTGTGTTAAGGTAAAAGAAGAAATTGATAAAATGTTAAATTATGGAATCATTTAGCCCATCGAGGAATGAGAATGGGTTAGCTCTATGGTTATTAGTATAAATAGGGATGTAAGAATCATAATCTATGTAGATTACGAGGATTTAAATGCTACATGTGTAATTGATCTTTACCCCACACCAAGTCATCGGGAAATCTTGGAAGGTGTTGTTGACCAAAATAAGCTCACACTTATTTTTGGTCAACTAACACCATTTTCCCATTTTGGTGCTTCAATATTAATTTCTATATATTTTCAGCACTTAAGGTCCCTTGAAAATTGCTTCCCCTTTCCATAAATATAACGAAGTACATCTAACTCCTCATATTTTACTGAGATGGTGAGATGATGGGCCTGGGAAGGATATTTTGTCAAATGTGGGCTCTGCGGGCCTGGGAAGACTTTTCACCAAATGGGAAGATTGCGGACCAGTGGGGCAGCAAGAGATATTTTGGCATTTTTACACTTTTCGCAAAAGGCACAAGTTATAATTGTGAGCCCGCAATCTTGGGAAGGATTTCTTTTACTAAGTGGAAAATGCGGGTGGTGGACTGTGGATGAATTTTTGCAAATGAGAAGTTGTGGGGCTGCGGATTTTTTTGCATTTTTGCAACTTTCATAAAAGCACAATTTCAATTTTGGGTCCACCTTTGAGGCTTTTAGGAAAAAGTTAATTTTAGGCCTGTGGGGATGCAAGAGGATTTTATAATTTTGCATTTTTTTGCAAAAGGCGTAAAGTGAATTTCGGGCCCGTGGATCCATTTTGCAAAACTTGTTTGTGTCAAGATTCGAAAAGACAAAGTCAGCCATCAAATTGGCTAATTATAAGAGAGTCGGCGAAGTCCCCACATGCCTCAACAGTACAACTTCAAAAGTGAGACCCAAGGGATAGTCCCTAAATGAACGTGAAGCTTCCACGTATCCCAGGTCCGAAAAGGAGACAAAGTCGGCAGTTGAAAAGTATCAGCCCAATGGACGGCACCATGTGTCTCATCGGCCCAAATTCAAAGGCGCGACCCAAAGCAAAGACTCAAACAAGCACTGGCCCTCCAAGTGTCTAGATCCTAAAAAGGAAGAATCAGCCATTGAAAAGTTTAAACAGAGGGATGCCAACAAAAAGTGCCATGTGCCTCAATGGCGTAAATCCAAAGGTTGAAGCCAAAGGAGGTCCCCCAAATGTACGCAAACTCTCCATGTGTCTAGGGTCCAACAGAGTTAAAGAAGGGGCAGAGCCGACGTTGAATCGGCTAAGTATATAAGGGTTTCATGGAAGCCGGCATGTGTCACTAAGTATAGAAGGGAAAAGTCATCCATTGGATAAGGAAAAAATTTCCATACTTGTCCCGCCTTTCATGTTGATCGGTGGATACTTTTACAAACTAGGATGGGATGAAGTATTGTGTCAGTGTGTACTTGAGCATGATCATGAAGCAATTATAGAGGAAGCTCATGGTGGTATTGCAGGTGGAAACTATGTAGGGGATGCAACTATGCATAAGATTCTACTATATAGTCTATGGTGGGAAATGTTATACAAAGATTGCAAAGAATATTGTAAGGCATGTGACCATTGTCAGCACCTTGGAAATCTTGGGCATATAGATGAAATGCCTTTGAGGCCTATTGCTAGCGAAGAACCTTTTGAGAAGTGGGAAATTGACTTTGTGGGTCCTATTTCCCCACTCATGTGTAGGACTAGATCATGTTATATCATCACTGTATGCATTATCTTACAAGGTGGGTAGAAGTGGTTCTTAAAAATGATTACACAACAGCTACGACAACAAGGTTTCTATGGGAAGATAATATCAGCATGTATGGATGTGCTTGAAGTTTGACAAGTGATAGGGGTGCCCATTTTCTTAATGAGACCATCAGGATACTACTGGCAGAATTTATGGTGGCACACCATGAAACAACACCCTATCATCCTTAGGAAAATAGAACTGTTGAGGCCTTCAACAAGATATTGAGCCATATCTTGACCAAAATTTATGATGTTGGAAGGAAAGAATGGGATGATAAAGTCTTTATTGTACTTTGGGCATATATTACAACCTACAAGAGGTTTAATAAACCACTAACCTATCAATTAGTGTTTGCACGCAGAGGCTATTCTACCAATGGAATTCCTGTTACCTTCTCTGCGTATTTCGCACACATGAGGTTTGGAAGATGAGAAAGCACTTAAAGAACTTATTGACAAAATAATGCAGCTAGATGAAAGACGCACTATAGAAAGATGGAGTCGAAGCAAGAAAATGCAATGTAGAAAGCATGACATGATAGCCACATATAGGATACGAAAGTTGAGGTTGGGAAAATGGTACTTACGTATGATTGAAATTTTTACGCCACCTGTAAATTTTCAAGTGCATTGGTTAGGACCGTAAGTTATAACTTATATACTTGATTCGAGACGCTTTCTAATTAGAGGCACTTTGGATGGATCACGGTTTCCCATTACTTTAAAGGGAGTAGGTTGAATCCCTACTATAAACAAGTCTTTTTAGTGTTTGTAATAAGGCAAGATTGCCGAGAGATTAGGTTTCCTTAATGTATTCCTTTTATATGTGTTTCCTTTCATTGTTGTTATGTTTTGTCATTTAGTTAAGTGTTATTTGTAATAAGTGCACTTGCGCGGCATAAGCTGATTTCTATCCAAGTTTTTTTCATGCACAAAGGACCGTGCATACCCTTAGTGTGGGGTATGGTGTAAACAGAAATATGCATATAAAGGTTGTTGTTAATGGCTCAGGAAAAATAAAAGTGCCCATCGAAGTCCTAGGTATCGAAGGGTGCACATGGCGGTGGTGATAATGGTTATTAGAATATAACAAAGTTCCCATGAAGATGGTGATAATAAGGATGATGCCAAGAAGAAAATCCACATGCAAAGTGTTGAAGTCATAGAGCAACGTGAGGTAGGTAGCGGAAAAAAATTACTTGGAATAGGACACAGTGGTTGATGTACTTCGGTGGAGGGAGTACACGTAAGGAGGTTTGTGACTAGTGTAGTTTTGTGTGCTAGAGGGTTACTAAGGGTTAGGCGTGATTAGGCACGCGGTGAAAATGCATTTGGAAAAGCCAAAATTATTGTGGTGGTATGGTGGTAGGTGGCATGGTAATTAATGTCTTTGTAAAAAGTGAAACATTATAAATAGGGAGTTGGGGTAAGTTATTTCCACCTTGCGATAATTTGTGAAAGAGCTCTTGTGAACTAGGGAATCTTGATGAATTGGTATGAACAATTGATGCGAAGAATGAAAATTTTGAACCGGATCGTTAAAAGCAGGACACGGTCGTGTACGAAACATTTTGTGAAAGGAGTCTACGGAGTGTTTAGGCAGTGTGGCATCGAAAGCACAAGGGTAAGTGCACCAAGTTAGGGGACCAAAATGGGTCATAAGTGGACATCATATTGCAAAAAACAAAAAAATCTCAAATTGTAGGGATTATTAGCAATACGCACACTCAAAATTGGAAAAAGTTGTATAAATATGAATCATAGCATCCAAAATCTAGTTTCTAAACTACTAATTTTTTTTAAAAATGGACAAGTTTAGCTATATTAAACACTCCAAATTCTATGACTTGGTTTTTGTTTTTGAAAACACCTATAAGATTATAGTCTGTTTGCCCGCGATTTGGATGACCAAAACTTGTTTTTTTCCCCTTTGGTGAAAAGTTAGATACCATTATCTATCTTGGGATGGATTTTATTTTGTATTTTTTTGAGAAATATTTTTTTAATGATTTTTTCCATGAAAGTTGTCTGAAATTTTTAGAAAATGAAGAACTTTCTGTTTTCTCACCATAACTACATGAAAAGACATCGAAATCAAATACTTTTTTAACATGTATAGAATTTTACCATGCTTGGGATGGTATAGGTTTTATTATATTCTGAAAATTGAAACAATAGTTGTAGTCTTAAACATAGACATTAACATTCATTGGAAAAAGTGTCTTAAAGACCTACTGTTAGTAAAACATTATAAAATGATATTTATCTTATTTTGTTCACTTTAAAATCAATATTTATACAAAGCTAATAGTCTCCCCTACCCGATGGTACCATTTTTGTGACATGTTTTTGATTTTTAGCATGGTTCAAGTCCACAGAAGAGAAAATTTGAAGTTTTTGGCCTTTCACACGCCATAATGACCTCCCAAAGCTCTGGTTGGAAAAACAAAGATTTCCCAAGCCTTGAGGGTTGGATTTGATGATACAATAAGAACTGCGATCGTGATTCTAAAATGGTGGGAAATATGAGGATCATGACTATTTTTGGTATCATAGAATCGCAATCGTGCTTTCTAAAACATAATCCCAATTTTTATAAAGTGTGATCGTGCTTTATAAAGTACGAGCATGGTTTTTATAAAGTGCAATAATGCTTTATAAATCATGAGCGCACTTTACAAAGCACGAGTGCACTTTAAAAAGTGCGAGCACGCTTTTAGGTTTGGATGTTCCCAAGTCTGGAAAAATAGATCATGATCACTGTTTTTAATACCGTGATCGTGGTTTATAAAACATGATTGTGGTTGATAAACCGTGATCGTAGTTCATAAAATTTAGGATTTTATGTCCACTTTTTTCCCCAACTTCTTGCACTTACCCACAAGTTTTCTAGTTAGGCTTCAAGAACTAGGGCACGAAGTTGCAGAGAGTTGCACAGACTAGGGTTTAAATTTTTAATTAGTGTAAAATGAAAGCACAAGGAAGAAATAATCAAGCACTAGACCAAAGGATGATAGAACCAAGAAGAGGAATAATTGTTTCACCTAAGAAGAAGGGAAAGGGAAAACCAGTTACGACATCAAGTTTCAACGAGGAATGGTACTCAGAGATGTAATACCCAGATGGGGTATTGATGGGAAAGGAGTGGGTGTCCCATGTGTACAAAATGGTTATAAGTGATTATAACCATCAAATGGATAAAACTAAGAAGTAATTAGCATTAGAGTTGGTTCGCCCTAGAGGAGAAAGGATAGAAGACGAAAAATAAGAGTATGATGATTCAATGAAGAAGACTTTGGAGAAATTTGGACTTCTTCATTTGTACGAGCTACCATTCTTTGGCAAGCTAGAGAGATTGTACCAGTGGCTTATGTCACATGTACACGAGGAATATTTTTACTTTGTTGGGAGGAGGATGCACATAACACCACAACTAATCTCAAGGTTCACTGGACTCATTTACACTAGAGAGTCATTTAAGGATATCTTGGGTGACAAAGAGGCTATTAAGGAAATAGCTAAGGAATATGAGTACAAGAATGGAGGTCGTACCTTTGATATTTCAAAGATCATTAACCCAGTCATGAATATGGTCACTTGCCTGCTTACAAAGTTGAGTAGACAAGAGAATTAGTCCAAAGTTAACAAAAGGTGGTTGAATTTTTGTAGGAAAATCTCAAAAGGGACCATTTACAACCTCTCAAACTTCATTGTTGAGGACATCGTTGATGCCACACAAGATGGGGAGAAGATTATGTATGGTAATATTTTTCTTACCATTGTGTTTTCTGAGATTGGAGTGCTCGATGGGCCAAATAGTAACATGTGGGAGTATCCTGATGAAAACCCCTCCCCAGCTAAGAGGTTTGAAGCATATACTTGTGAAACAATGACACCGCCCTACAAAACGTGCTTGGATAAATGGTACAAGCGGATGTGTGACGCCTTTAGTGTAAAATGGAGGATCCTTGAGCAACTACCATATTTGGTAGGGGATGAGGTTGAGTTTGTAGTGTATCAATAGTTATGCATTGGAAGATTTACGTTGATTGATGGCACCAAGAGTCCATGGTGCAAGTTACCATTCACCTTCACAAAGACAAGACTTTCATTTTGTAGTTAACTGATTTAAGGAAGCCAAGAAATAAAGGTTTGATCCAATTGAAGTGGACTAAGAGAACCATGTACTGTGCCGAAAACTTGTGTATCTAAATAAGCGTACATATGTAGAAAAGTACGTTTCACATGAAATAAATTTTCTCATGCCCATTACTTTTGCAATTGCAGGGATAGATGCAACGAAGGTATATATTCATTTGCACCTGAAATTATAGAATGGTGCACATATGGAGGATGATGTTTCTTTCCCTCTAGATCCTACAGGGAGAAAGAAGGTAGAGGTAAAGAAGAGAGATAGGGAGAAAACTCCTACAATGAGCAGGGCACCGAGTGCACGTGTGGGTCAGACCACATGGGCGCAAGGAACAATAGGCACAAGTACTTATAATCATCGAAACAGTCCCCATAGAAGAATAACTCTCAGTGCAGAAGAACTAAAGAGTAATGTAGAGTTCCAACTATGAAAAGATGAAGAGCTTGCAGAATGAGGAGACAGAGGGAAAGGAATCGAACAAGAACCTAAAAAGAGACCACCTATTTTTTATGTTCATGAATCTAATGAAGAGAGTAACACACATTTGGATGACACTCGAGAAAGAGAAGGAGAAGACGATGGAGAATAAAAAGGAAAAAATGTGAATGATATAACACACATTCCTGGACTAGAGGGAGAGACCTTGGTGGAGTGTGAGGTAGAAAATATTTTCTAGAACTTGGTGGAGAAAGAGATGGAGCACACCTTGGAGAAAATGGAAGATAATGTTATTGCAAATTCGCAAAGACCCCCAAAATGACCCATGGATCTACTTTTCTAAGGAAAGTCATTTGGTGTGAATGCACAACAATGATTTTTCTCCAAGGTGTGGAACCTTAATGCAAGGTGAGAAAAATCTAGATTGAAGCTAATTCTTACTCCTCCGTTTAGGTGTATACATGCAATTCTTGTAGACGTTCCGATTCAAAATTCCTACTCTAAAACTACCAAGGAGACGGGGTTGAAAATGCAAGAAAGGGGGAAATAAAACTAAGCTAGAACAATGATACACCAAAGGAGTGATGAAATTCTATTTTGCACATAAAAAAATTCATAAGAATGTAGCACAAAACATGCACAGATTACGTAATATAATGAAAGATCGAAGACAATGATAAACACATTGAGAGGATTGGAAAATCAATCATAGACCATACATTATCATTCCCAAGTTTAATACAATGCATTAAAATGGTAAGGAGGAAAAAAATTATGTTGCTACCTATATGAGAGGTCTGAAACTCTACAAATCTACCTGCTAAGGAAGAAAAGAGAGCTTGCAAGAGCAAAATGTCCAACATTACAATAGATCACATCTTTTACATTTATAGCTAAAGAAAAGAGAGGGAAAATGGAGGAGGAAGAAAAATTTGATCTTTTTCTCAACCACCCGCCATTAATCCTTTCAAATCAGCCTGCAATCCATCAAATCAACCTCCTTTGTTTCTGTTTTGCGTGTTGGAGAGAAAAAATGATAAATTTGGTGAAACACAGACTCTCAAAGCAATCTGATCCTACATTTATAGCGTGACGAAGACTTTTTAGGGTTTTCTTCCATCAAAATGAACTGATTCTTCATCCTTGGCGTGTGGGAGAAAGCAACCATGGCGGATTTGAGAAAAAACAACTCATTTGAAGCAATCTGGTTCACATTAAAGGCCTGAAAGATGTTTTTGACATTTTCTCCATTAAAACTTGTAAGAAATGATGTTTTTATTCCTCCAATGCATAGAGGGGCTCGAGACCTTTCCAAAAAGTCTGATTTTGTTCAAATATGATCTCTGGATCGAAAGATATGCTCATTTGAAGATTTAGGGAAAAAATTTAGGCACAAATTTCGAGGCACAAATTAGGGCATACTTGGCGGAAAAATTAGATTTTGAAAACAGTCCATGGGGTCAAAATTTTCTTTTTGTACTTTTGGAAATTTTTCCAAAATCTCCACGCCTCCGCCACTCCAGACATGTGTCACGTTCTGGTTCACTGATGGGATCACAGCCGAAAACTTGTCTTTTTCCTTTGGAAATTTTCATTGGGAAAATTTCCCATTTTACCTCCACACTTCGCCCTTCCACTATTGACTGGACACGTGGCGCTCCCTCATTGGTCGGTGGGGATGCGCCTCATCTTTTTCTTTGAGCCCCTTTTTGGTTTTGGCAAAAACCAAAACTTCCTCCACCGGTCCGACTCCTCCGCCACTAGACACGTGTCAGCTTCTAAACGATCTGCGGGCTTTGGGGCCAAAATTTTCCTTTGGGCATTTTAGACAAAAAGGGAAAATCCATCTCCTTCTTCTCCGCGAGCCCACGGGCGCTTTTTTCCATTGTGCACTTTTGACCAAAGCGCCAAAAACTTAAACTTTTTCCCAACGTCTCTGCTACTCCGCCTTGCCACATGGTACCATTTCATTGGATGCGAACTGTCTAGGAAAATTTCTCCAAAAAACTCCACCGAGCCATAACTTTCAAAATATTTGGAGTTAGGAGGAAAATTTTACCTTTCTGGAAAGGGGAAGAAAAATCATATTTGATGGAGCCATTTCCAAAACCCTTTGAGTGCTTGAAATGTGTGAAAATTGAATTTGAAGCACTAGGAAGGAAAAAATGAAGGAAAGTTAGCCAAAATAAGCAAGGGGCTCATTTTGGATAACAATTTGGTGACTCGAGAGGGTCATTTGCTTGCTAGATGAATGATCGGTGGATTTTCAAGAATCCATTGGGCATGGATTCAAGCCTAATAAATTGATTATGATCTGAACTATGAAACTCTGACCTCTGAGCCACTTGGAAACCCACTGAACTTAGATTTGATCTTCACCAAAATGCCACTGGAATGGACTATGCAGGAGCAACCAAAACAGCACCAAACAACTATGTACAAAATTGGAAGTCATACATACCCTTAATGGGATATGCAGAGTGTGCACAAGCACTTCTTTTGCTGAAAGCAAACCTACCTACACTACTCTAACCAAGAGCAAAGGGAGCTCAAACAAAGCCTGCAATTGGCAGGGAGAAATAGCTTCCCTTCCTCAAAAATGGCAGCCATGCAACTGATTTGGCACTGAACATGGCTAGTTGGATGAGTGGAAAATCAACAAGAAGCTGGTCTTCTACCCAAATTAGCAAGGTGTCAATTGAAAACAAATCCAATACCTCTTTTAGTTGCTCTACATTTGGATTGAAGAGGTATGACAGCTGATCCTTGGTACGTTTTAGCTCATCCTCATGCTTAGAAGCAAGCATGACTGGTTGTGACTTCTCCTTTGGCTCCAATGAAGCAAAATACCTTATTGGGCAAGGTCTGATCCATTTGATATGCCCATAGCTCTGAAATTCAACTCCAAAAATGGAGTCTTCTTGTAGACCTTCTTGGATGGATGATGTGGAAGAGGTGATGGAATCCTCGTGTTCTTTTCCTTCCTTCATGGTAGTATGGAACTCTTCTATAATATGCAGCTCATCATTATTGATTGCAACATCCAATGAAGTTACTTTTGCATTATTGTAACCTACTGCAATACATTGTTGGTTCTGGAGTTCCTCCATTGTAGCTTTTGGAAGATCAAATTCTTCCAACTTTGATTCAAGAGGCATGTTGCAAACTACAGGCTGTTGTCCTTGAATCCTCTTCTCCATGGCAGCAAGTTCTTGTTGTTGGAGAACGAATGGTGAAGAAGAAAATGTTGTAATTTCAGTTGGCTCTTCATCCAAACATTCTTCTAAGTCTGATGGCAAATCAAACTCTTCAATGTCCTGCTGCAGCAAGGTCTCTCCCTTTTGTATGGTGACCTTCAAATATGCATTTTCACCATGTGGAGCTTCATATTCAAACATGAAGCTTGTCAACTCGAACTCATCCCAAAAATCAGATTTTTGGAGAGATGAAGTGGGAGAGAAACATGAGGTTTCTTGTGCAACCTGCTCATGATTCAGTGCCTCTGAATTTGTTTTGGTCACCTCCATAATGGATTCATCAATCAAATCAGGCCCTTCAAATGAAAGAAAAAATCTTCAATAATGCCTCCTTCATCTAGTTCCAATTCTGATTTGATTTCTTCCAGTTGCTCCTCTTCAATGGGACTTGGAGCTGATTGTTCTTCCTCCTCCATAGCTGGAATGTGCTCCTCTTCTTTTGGATTTGGAGCAGCTTCTCCTTCCTCTCTTTGCTTGAAGACAATCTTGATCTTGACTAACCTCTTCCTCTTGCATGAAGTTTCTCAAATCAAACTCTTCAACTGTTGCTCTAGAGGACTAATTGGGACCGTAAAATCCTTTTGAGCTGATTTTTCTTTCTCAATCGCCGCTAAAAAATCAGCCTTGTCCACCAATTGTTCTCCAACTCCAACTTCCTCTTTTGGCTTCACCATCAAGGGGATTTTTGTAATCCCGAATTTAAGAGCCAAGTTCAACAAACTTTTAATCTTTTCATCCTTATTTGGCTCTTCTTTTTTCTGTTGTTTTCCTTGACTGGAATTCTGATTTTTATCTTCCCAACATGGATTTGGGAATGCAAGAGGAGGGGTGGGTTGTGACTCAATTGATTTTGTAATTTTTTGTGGTGTTGGAGGAGGTAGAAACTCTTGTTTCTTTGGAGGGAATGGTTGTTTGGAAGGGAAAAGAGTAGAGAAATTGAGGTGGGATGGGATACTAGGAGATGGAGAAATGGGATCAACATTTGGGGCAGCATATTGGAAACTTGAAGCTTGACACTACTGAAATGATAAAGCTTGAGAGGGTGAAAAAGAAAGACAAAGAGATGTTGAATGACTTACCCATTGACAAGGTTGATTCAGAATTTTCTCATACACTTCTATCTCCTCAATCCATTGTGCAAGTTAGGGAAATATTTTTACCATGAAGTCCAGCTTCCCCCGAGGGCTGTAGTGTCTTGGAATAGGGCCTTCCCATGGAAAGGGTGCTCTGAAACCAATCTGAAATGCCTTCATTTATGTTTGAGCCTTTGATTGTACCATGCCAACCTCCATTTTTTAGATTTTCTCCAACATACCAGCATCTTGCTTTTGACTACCCTCACAATCTACATACCCTTGTGCTTGATATGCTTCATAGCCAAACTAATTTTGGCATTGCTCATATGGATATGCACACTGGTCTTGAATCTGCTCAAAATGCTGATTTGAAGGATTTGTAAAACATGTTGGAGGTGGAATGTACTATTGTTGTAAATGTGAATTCCATGATGGAAATGAAGTCATGATTGAACAACTTCATGGAATGAAAGAAGATGGAATATATGGAAGGAAGAATGGATGAAAAATGAATGAAAAATGAATGAAAATGAATGGGAAAAGGGTCTGCAACTTAGAGAATGAGTTATTTAGCAGATGGAGTCACCAGATGTGCTTTTGAATATGCCTCCAAAGGTTGAATATTTAACAGGAACACACCAACCTGTCAAAAATAAAGTGGAAGACCTCTAAGCTCCCACCCGTTCGTGCCAAAATTGTTAGTGCAAATTCACACCAAAATGACCCATGGATCTTCTTTTCTAAGGAAAGTCATTTGGTTTGAATGCACAACATTGAGAGTTTTTCCAAGGTGTGGGACCTTGCAAGGTGAAAAACTCTCCAGATTGAAGCTGGTTCTTACTTCTCTATTTAGGTGTATGCATGCAATTCTTGCAGAGGTTCTTATTCAAAATTCCTACTCTAGAAAGTTACCAAGGAGACAGGTTGAAAATGCAAGAAAGGGGGAAACAAAACTAAGCTAAAATGGTGATACACCAAAGGAGTGATGAACTTATGTTTTGCAAATAAACACATATCATAAGAATGTAGCACAAAACATGCACAGATTGCCAGAATATAATGAAAGATCAGAAGACAATGATAAACACATGAGAGGATTGGAAAATCAATCATAGAACATACATTATCATTACCAAGTTTAATACAATGTATTACAATCGCAAGGACGCAAAGTTAATATGTTCACATTTGTATGAGAGGTCTGAAACTCTACAAATCTACCTACTAAGGAAGAAAAGAGAGCTTGCAAGAGAAAAATGTCCAACATTACAATAGATCACATCTTTTACATTTATAGTTGAAGAAAAGAGAGGGAAAACAGAGGAGGAAGCAAAATCTGATCTTTTTTCTCAACCACCTGCCATTAATCCTTTCAAATTGGCCTGCAATCCATCAAATCGACCTCCTTTGTTTCTATTTTGCGTGTTGGAGAGAAAAAATGATAAATTTGGTGAAACACAGCTCTCAAAGCAATCTGATCTCACATTTATGGCATGAGAAGACTTTTTTAGGGTTTTCTTCCATCAAAACAAATTGATTCTTCATCCTTGGCATGTGGGAGAAAGCAACCATGGCGGATTTGAGCAAAAACAACTCATTTGAAGCAATCTGGTTCGCATTAAAGGCCTGAAAGACGTTTTTGACATTTTCTCCATCAAAACCTACAAGAAATGATGTTTTTATTCCTCCAATGCATAGAGGGGCTCGAGACCTTTCCAAAAAGTTTGATTTTGTTCAAATCTGATCTCTGGATCGAAAGATATGCTCATTTGAAGATTTAGGGCAAAAACAGGGCAAAAATTTGGGCACAAATTTGAGGCACAAATTAGGGCATACTTGGTGGCAAAATCAGATTTTGAAAATGGGTCCACGGGTCAAAATTTTCTTTTTGTACTTTTGGAAAATTTTCCAAAAATCTCTGCGCTTCCATCGCCGGGACACGTGTCACGTTCTAGTTGATGGAATCGCGGGCCGAAAACCTATCTTTTTCCTTTGGAAATTTTCATTGGGAAAGTTTCAGATTTTACCTCCATGCTTCCACCCTTCCGCTGCTTACTGGACACGTGGCACTCCCTCATTGGTCGGCGGGAATGCGCCTCATATTTTTCTTTGAGCCCCTTTTTGGTTTTGGCAAAAACCAAAAAAATTTCCACCGGTCCGACTCCTCTTCCGCTGGACACGTGTCAGCTTCTAAATGATCCATGGGCCTTGGGGCCAAAATTTTCCTTTGGGCATTTTAGACAAAAAGGGAAAAATTTCCCAAATCTCCCGTGCCTCTCGCTAACTCGTCTCCTTCTCCTCCGCTAGCCCGCTGGTCGATTTTTTCCTTGTGTGCTTTTGACCAAAGTGCCAAAAACTTAAAATTTTCCCCAACGTTCGCTACTCCTCCTTGCCACATGGCACCATTTCATTGGATGCGGGCTTGTCTAGGGAAAATTTCCCTAAAAACTCCACCGAGCCATAACTTTCAAAATATTTGGAGTTAGGAGGAAAATTTTACCTTTCTAGAAAGGGGAAGAAAAATCCTATCTAATGAAGCCATTTCCAAAACCCTTTGAGTGCTTCAAATGTGTGAAAATTGAAGTTGAAGCACAGGGAAGGAAAACATGAAGGAAAGTTAACCAAAATAAGCGGTGGGCTCATTTTGGATACATGATGAGAAAGAGAAAAATGTTGGAAATGTTGGATTCATGAAAATTTCGGTGGTTTGGATTCCTAAGGGGATGCACAAAAGTATCAAATCCACATCCACCCGGTTGGGGCCTACAATGTCATATGACATAGACCCTAACAAATTCTTATGCACTCACTTCCAAACCATAGTACCAACGGACCAACTTTTTTGTTGGTCATAATTTAATAAGGAAGGTGCATACCCATGCATAAGGAAGATTCTATCACGAGCATTTGACTCCCATGTTGATGAGCCAAATTTTGAAATCAATGCAGAGCATTTCTAGATACGTGCACTTCACCGGGTTCCAAAGAAGTGAATCCTCTCCTGGATGCACAACAACCGATTTATGAACAAACATGTAATGTGCTAAATAAGGTATCGGTGGAAGTGGAGGCTAGGCTCTTTGGGTAGAATAATAGGATAAAATATTTGGAACAAGAGTTGGATGTGAAGAATAAAGAAATCATTACGTAAGATAAAGAAATAAAGGGGAAGAAGCCGATAATCGCGAGTTGAAAGCTCATTAAGGGAAGAAAAAGAGAGGTTACGTGAAGTTCAAAAGAAGGAAGATTTGATCTCGACACAATTATCCTAGTGCACCAGGATTTTTCCCCCTCCACGTAAGTATGAATCAGCTTTTCATTGTTTAAAATATCTCGACACGCATTATCACAATGCGTATGACCCTTAACACGGAAGTCAAAGAAAAGAATTTATGGCATGGTAAAAGAGCAGGAATAAACACCAATTGAGGTGACCATAACTTATTATACTTGAGCTTCTTGCTTGAAAAAAAAGCAGGTCTCACATGGCCGAAGTTGTCTATGACAACTGTGAATAAAGAGATAGGTTGGAAAGTGTGTTGGTTACCACACATGAGGAGGATCTAAAGGAGTTCTAGACCAAAACAAGGGAAATCGAGCGGAATGCGATCAGATCCTAGCCAAGATACAAATGAATATTGATGCAATTGAAGTCTTGAGGGCCTCTATAAAGAATAAAAATAAAGGAATTATATCCACAGTGACGGTAGGATGGACGTATTTGAAAGACCTTAAAGTAAGTCGCTTAAAATATGGTTGATACGTTTAAAGCTAAGGGTGAAGATCTGACATTTGAGGAGGTTAATACAATGATGGGGGATTTGTTTAGACATGTGCAGAGTGAGGTGGAAGCTTGGAATGAAATTGAGGCATCATTAACTAAGGACTTCCCAATTCTTATACAACAGTAGCAGAATTCTTTCATTATTTGGCATAAGCCACATACATGTACAAGGTTGATATTCTTTCATTATTTATTCTTTGTCAGAGAATATTGTTAATGAGGATGGAAAACACTTCTAGTGTGGGGTAATGTTGAGCATAGAAAAATGACTAAGTCCCAAAATCGGGGTTAGCGCGCATAGAAGACATTGTAGAAGAAAGGCGCATGAGAAAGAGTGTGCGCAGATGATAGGGTTTGCGCATAGAGTTAGGACAAGGTTGCGTGCAATAGGTTAACACTTGGAAAGTTTTGAATGAAGAGCTAAAGATAGACATGGAGTGTAGAGCACGTTTTCTAGAAGACTTGAAGAATACACAAAGGCTATTTTGGGATCTTGGGAAGACTAAATGACATGCATAGTCCCAAGCAAATAATAGGATATAAACTAAGAGTTAAGCTCAAGAATATTTATTGTTAGATAACTTACATGATCTTTTACTTGTCTTATAGCGATGCATGGCTATTATTAACTTGTAGCCTATTTTGAAGGTGCATGGGCGGTGAAGAGCAAGTCCCTACCCCTATAAATATATATTGATTTGCACGGTTTAGGGATCAAATATTATTGTAGTGTTATGTTGTGAGTTTGTTAGCGCGCATGACTATGGTGACATTGTTATGTATGTAAGAAGCTTTTGTGTTTTGCAGTATTTAATATAATGGATTTTATTGGTTGGATATTGGTGTTGGATGTAACTGAGCATGGATCTTGTATGGTAAATCTGATTATAGTAATTGTTTAGTTATTTCTTCATATGGTTAAGAACTAGATCTAGTTTATACACTGTGGAATATTTGATTATCTGTTATGGATCTGAAATATACATTCAATCATGCTAACCTCTTGAACAAGCTTCTTCTAAAGAGGGACTGGTACCTTGCGCGCTCGGGTGAGCACTCGGTTCATGTTGAGTGATGTGTCATCACACCTTGGGTTGTTGGTTGTAAAACCTAGGCTACATCACCAAAAATTATTAACAAAAGACAATGCTAACCACTTTGTGGCTCTTGTTCATAATAATATAAACATATCCCAAATCATGTATATCGATTTTTATGAGCTCATTTTAATCAATGGGATTTTATATATAGACTTTAATTATAAAAATAGAACCATCGTCAACTATTTTTAATATTTTAAATGTGTTGTAGATATACAATTTATAAAATTCAAGTAAAAATGTAAAATTTAGTTGTAATTTTTGAAGGAAAATAAATTAAATTAAAAAAAAAAACTACTACAAAGGATACATCACATTATTACAAAATTTTTATTAGTTAGAAACTAGTAATATTGTAGAGTTAGTCTAAATATTTTCCTTGTGATATTATTTGTCTCTCTATCTATTTATCTGTTAACACGTACTCTATACTAATTTTATTTCAAAATAATTAATGGGAATGGGAAGAGTGAAAAATAAAAAATCACCCTTTTCTCGCTACCGATCTGTGTCACAAATCTAAATCCACACATTTATCTCTTGTTTGGAGTAAATTCTAGCCAAAAAAAAAAGATATAAGGGATCTTTGTTGACAATGTGATTTAAGCCATGAGTATTCCTAAGTGATTTTATCCTTAGATTGGACACATTTAAAATTTTATGATAGATTGGAAGTGAGACTATCTTATTCGGGGATCCATGAGAACATGGAATATCTTGGATTCAATATGTTACTTCAACTTGACAAATTAACTCTACTATTGAAGACGATGACAAAGGAGGGTATTATTTCAATTGGAATATCAATTTAAATTTTCTAAAATTAATCAGATGGATGGCAGTGGTTGCGGATGCATTTTTCCCATGCGCGAACCCTAAGGAGGTTAGAAAAGAATGGCAGCGGTACTTCAGACCATGGCAGCGAAACTTCACAACAGGAGTAGAAACATTTGGGTTTGCAGCAGTCATGTTTAGAGCGGTCCCCTTCCCCTACCAAAAACGACTCAGTCCATAGCGTTAGACCTCGACACCTCTAGCAATGGCAGATTAACAATGTTCCAGTCCCTTGATGTTGTTGGAGGCACTGTTGGCGCAGGGGCTTCCATAAAAGGCAATGGGGGCGACGAATCTGGGGGTTCTAACCTTTTTTAAAACTAGCAATCGCACGAAAAGTGTGCGATGTTAACGCCGAAAGTGAAATATGGGCGAGACAAAATAAATTAAAACAGACAATAAAGCATAGTGCATCAACAAGAAGTAAAGATAAACAAGGGGGACGAAAAAAAAAACTTGTAAACAATGTCGACGATAGAGCTAGCAGCACCATTTACAAGACATGTTTAAACCCACAAATTTGCACAAAGCATGATTATTTGGTTGACTTGGAGAAAAAATATGAGGAAAAAGGGGCTTATTAGCTCTGGTTTTATCGTAATTTATATGACGTGAAAGTTATCGAGTACACAACATTTAATTTATCAGAAAATATGAAAACATGAATGGAAAGTTAGATAGAAGAAGGTTGAAATCAAATACTTACATGTCGACATCTATGCCATGGCTCACATTGTTCATACCCAAATAATATTTGTTATTTGTATTCCAGTTTATCATTTTGGTCTCACTTGCATTATTCACACAAGCGCAATTTACGGTTGAAGAGGTCAATTTGAAAAACAAGGAAAATCAAGCTTGAAACCCAACCACAAGCCTTGTTCATTAGTATTTTACAAAGCACCCTTATTCAATTTTAAGCTCGGGTAATTGATATGATGGAATAAGTATTGAGTAACATGAATCCACCTAATCAAAAACAGTATAGAGTTTAAGAATAATGTTCCTATATATATTGTCACCCATATAGAGGGATCACTCAATCGAAGGCATCACCTTGTCCATCAATTTGAAAAATGTCTCAAACCCTTACACCTATGAAAGAAATAGGAAATTTTGAAAAAATATGACCAATAAAGGGCTTACCTATATATATTTTAAAACTATTTGTTTGTTGTAGGCAATAAAATGTCACAACAAACAAAGATGGAGGTTGGGTTTTGAACTCGTTACCTAGACAAACATCAAAGTACAAACATGTCTAAAAGAGATAATAAGAGATTGTTCATTTTCAGATAATTAGAGATCGGACATCTTATCTAAAATAGTAAGCGTGATCTATACACATACCACTTGTTATCAGCAGAACCATGGGTAAAATGGTTGTTGACACATGTGGTCAAGAGGGAAAGAACGTGACAACAACAAATTTGTGTTAAGCTTCCACATAAACGTCTCGACATCACAGGATACAACATACTCAATTGACATGTATAATGTGATTTGGGAAGAGATGAAACCATGCAACAGACCGTGTGGAGTGGACTTCCTGGTTTACAAGTGCCTTGCATTTGCTTAAAAGTTTCAAGAGTCTTTTCAACAAACCCATTTTTCGCATCCCACAAGACATTTTGCCAAACTGGTAAATTCCTCTCACACCACCGATTCCACTCTGATTGCAATGGCGGGCACTCCAAACCACATGGTGGCTTCCATGGAGTTTAGCCAAAATAGGCCCAATTTCTTGACGAGAAAATGATCTGCATGTCATTAATTATTAAGCCAACGATCACATATTTAATTGAAAATTTTAGTCAATTCGATTATCAATTGAAAAATTTAAAACCACCCCCATACCATAAAGTGAAAATGAAAATGAAAACACTCCACAATCAAAGATTGTTTTGGAAAAGAAAATCCGATTCGCTGGTGGCACTTTTACATTCCCTCACATGCAGGGATTTCACGAACTGACCAGAAGTCAGTTACAAAAAAGTACAGAGAAAAGAGGACATCCTAGGATTTTTGTCCAATAAATGAAAAAGGTTTCTATCAAATTTAAGAAAAATAATTCGGAAATAGAACTTAGATTAATGTTGTATGGCAATGAATGTATTTTTGGTCTTCGATACTTCTAAAAACATGGAAATTGTACTTATAACAGTTTAAGGAACATGCTGCAGACATTTATCATGGCTGCATTAAAAGCAACTTCTCTTAACATTTGCATAGCCAAACCAGAAATGGTGGGAGAGAATATGTTTTTTAAAGATGAAAAACAAGGGGCAATTGAGATTAGAATGCACCCTAATAACCTTAATAGGAATGGAGTAAAGCTAATGTTTGAATCTCATTATACTTCTATTTAAATTTAATGGCTAATGGGTTGTAGATAGATAATAATGGGCATTAATCGTGGTGAAGGAAGCCATCAACTAAACACAAAAATTGTAGTCAGTAATAAGTATATACAATATTTAATCTCGCCATCAACAATATAAGGAATCAATGTATTTTTGTGATTTGGATTAATTCAAATTAACTGAAATAAAAAATTGTATGGTCCATGTGATGTTGGCACATTAGCTTTACTTTTCATTTACTTCACCAACAAATGCATAATTTATTTTGTGTTTCCTCTGTGATATTTGCTCTGTTAACCTGCAATTTAGATTTTCCCACACAACCATTAAAGAAATAGGTGCAATTGCTTATTAATAAGACTCAATATGAATGCTCAAACCAACACATATATTTGGTAGGAACATCATGAAGATATGCTAGATTAGCCTATTGAAACAATTATTAACACTGAAATAATAGTGACCTTATAAAAATATGGATGTATTGATTTTAGTAGATGCTCCAAATAACATCCGTACATTTTCTTACAGGTCATCCATATTCACAATGGAGTTTGTCTCCCAATATATTTGGGATATAGTTCCCCCATATGCTCGACCATCTCTATTCTATTATCAAGAAATAAACAATCTTGAAAACAAAATAAATTCAGACTGCTTAGATGAGGTCATTTGAGTACCAATCCCCGAAAAACCTAAATTGTATGTGTAGCTACCCGAAGAATGATCTCATGGACAATAAACTATATGGGATTTCTCAATGTGCTCATCTATCATAATCTACTGAGAACGACATTCATCACTGCAAAATGCTCTGTCATCCCTATTACATGCATCAAAAATAGAAAATGGGTTTATTTAGTAGGTTTTACATATTGCAAGTAAAATTCCCAATGCATGAGCAACAAAAGGAATTCCATAAAGTTACAAGTAGTCCATAAGCAAAGATGAAAGGGAAATGACATCAAAAACCAGGAAATGATAGGTTCTATAAGAGAATTGCTACAGAGCGAGAAGAACAGAGGAGAAATCTCTCTAGCACGAAAAAAACATCAACAGGTGAATCACTTTGTGTTAGCAGATTGGAAAATAATTTTCAATATGGTTTAATGAAAAATGCATTTCTTGACCAGTTCACGTGTGATCATTCATATCAATGTTCCAAGTTATAATAGCACTAATTAGTTGTTAGCAAAGAAGGAAAGAACTGTATAAAGCCAAACGTTTGAAGCATTCAAATAGCCATGTGAATTTAATCTTGAAAGATATCCAAATTCTACCAATCTTGCTTGAATGGTCTACACATTAAAATGTTCATATTCAAACAATATAAATAGAAAAGGCATCAACTCACGGAAATTACAGTTGACCATAACCACCATGAGTTGCCATTCTAGAACACTATCAGCGTAACTATCAGCATAACTATGCAAATGGGGGAGTGCCAATTCCCCGTAGATGCCATCCCCTCCTCGATCCATTGATCAAGACCACATTAAGATGAATACAGAGCTAGATATTGCTTGGCACTCCTAATGACACAATTAGCTAGATAGCCTAGACGTGATTAGTTTTTTCTCTCTGTTTTCATGGAAAGAGATATAAGGGTTGATGCAAATTTGAACCAAATTTATTATATCTTTCACTAATGTATAAGTGGGATAGAAAAACCTACAAGGTAATTGAGAAAAACACGCAACCTTTGGAATCCAATCAGATGGACAGAGCGGGAAAGTATATCGAACATACCAAATGGTCCTGACAAGAGTATTTACATGAGAAATGCACACCAAATAATTGACAAGGACATGAAGACCGCCAACTTACTTCTAGCTAATGATCAGATTGGTAAATTGGGCATTTTTTGGGCCTTTTAGGAACAACAATGAATGGTAAAGCTTCTCATGCCATTACCAGGGTAAAAGGAACTACAAGATACTTGGATACCAGAGTATTTAATCACCACATGCTAGAAGATAAAATCATACTTAAACAGAACAACCACACAGAAAGTTCCCAAACTACATACACATTGAATGTATTGATTTTCTGCATCATGAGCATTAAAAATAGAACAATGTGCCAATATCAGAAAGTTTTAGACATCCAAGAGTACACTGAAGGAGTTGAGATAACAAGTAAAGACCAGAAAATACGAATGTCAGAAAAGCATAAAAGAGCAGCCACTGAAGCACTAAAATGGATCAAAGGCGTTAACTATGGAGGTCACAATGAATATGAAACCCTTGTTTCGAGCCATTTTAAGCAACTCATAGTGCTATGTATCAAGATGAAAGCAGAGAAGGTCAAGTTACCTGGTTCAGGTAATAAACAACAAGTAAGGCGCTGGTTCAAGTCAAAAACAGAGCCCGGTCCAATGTTAAAAATACAAGCGGCTGAGTCAATAATCAAAGCAGCTCATGTTGCAGAGATGCCCAACTGCGCCAAGGCCTTCAACAGTGGCGACTGTGGCCAACACAGAAACCACCAATGAAAAAACCCCAAATCACCCACCAGATGAAAAGAACCACGAGTTGCATCGCACAGGGGCGACCATACTCGCCTGTTCATGGTGACGATGGAGGTGTGGCCACTGCACAAAGGACTCCCGGCACATGTCCCGCATTTATGAATGACGATGTTTTTCCCTGCTTTGCGTTACAATCCTTTGTTCTGGTCAATCCTTATCTTGGTCGCCACGTGTAGGGCACGTACCAAGCCGTGCATCGTCAACCAATGCATCTGAACCGTTGCTGTCTTTGTCCGCGTCAGAAGGGAGGAGGCCTTCTACCAAAGAACACGCCTTTCGGCGTAATAAAATGAACCAATCAAAGGAAGTTCTAGAGGAACCAAACATAGCTTTCTAGAAGCTTCTAAGTCCTCTTAACATCCTTCTAATCCTATGGCTTATTCTAAGACCTCAACTTCTATTTTCAGAGGTTCTTAAATCTAAATCATATTTCCATAAAAATGGACTTATTTGTAGATTTAATAATGTGTTCCCAGTGCCTTCCATCACATGAATAATATTGACTCATTGGAGGCCTATTATGGAAGTTAAACTGGACATTTACCCTATGTAGTGCCCACCCCTTTCTTACATCATTACATTTATTGACTCATTTCATTTACTAGGTTATAGATATTGATTTATCACTATGTAGATAATATGTGGTCGCATTATGGATTATTGACATTGATATAATATTATTTAATCATTATATGGTTTTGTCGTAAATTACTCTTGTGACATAGGTGGCGTTTGAGGCATGTTGTGATACATATTGCTAGTTTCTTATACCCGCGCTATTATGGTTACTGACAGGATGCAACTTAGATAGATTTTTAGTAGATATATGATGGATGAATGACGAATGTATTTCATATTGTAATAATTAATTATGATGATTCTTCTTTGTATTTTATCATAGAATAACTTGGATGAATTCTATGTTTTGATCTACTATAGAAACATATGTGACATTTTGGATAGTTATCTCGTTTGGATGTTGGTTGCTTTCTGGATTTGGACTGTCAAGCATAAGTGAAATAATTAAATCGATTCTTTTATAATTTGAATGAATACCCATGATTAATTTGGTTGTCACATATTGTATTATTTCTCTGATTTATTATTTATCGAGCAGGTATGTTTAATGTGTGAATTGAGTGTGCAGATTACAGGTCACATAGGAGAATGTACGTTTCAGAATTGTACCTCATGTGGCACAAGTGGCTGACTGGGCCGATTCCTTTAGCCATGCATGATCTTTGTGTAGCCTTGCTTGGTTTTGGTGTATTCATGTTTGGACACCATTAGTGATTCCTAATGTATCTATGTTAATTTTAATTTGTTTAAGCCTTGTGATAAACTAGTTTAGGGACCCAAAGGTCGCTACATGCATTAGTAATGTTTTATGTTAATTAATATTGTTATTAATGGTTTGGGACCACCTAGTTATCATTTGTGTTGACCCCACTATCTCTACCATTGAGGCACTTTACCCAATCTCGAATTTGGGTTAAATGTGGTATTGTAAGGGCCTCTTTTCACATTAGGGGTCTCCCTTACATGAAAATGAACACCTTGGACCTTGCCTATGGGTTAGGAGGTCTCTTTGCAAGGTGAAATGGGATTTTTCCTTCCATTTGACCCCTCTCATGTCAAAATCTTGTAAGTATGTTAGTTTGTGAGTTTTCTCAAAAGTTGAAGTGTATTGGTTTTTCAAGAAATTTGGGAGACTACTGAAAGGAACGATAAGAAGATTGTTCCAAGCCACGATCTCAGATGATAATAGCACACCACATTAGATTTGCAAAGCAGAAGAGCTAAAATACCATATATGGAAATCCATCATAATCCATAATGCTCAATACATTACAATAGAATGACTTGAATTATTCAATAAGAAAGATGTACATATAGGAGGAGGAAGTGCAACTACTACCTAAATCAGTGGTGAAGAACTCCCACTAACTGATAATGGTAGTTAAGTTAACTCCAAAAGACTAGTAAGTTAACTTCACATAACTGAGAAGCTAACTCAACACAACTAGTAAGCTAACTCCACACAACTAGTACACCTAAGCAAGCTAACCCAACAAGTGTAGGGTTAACACAAGTGTAAGAATTATCCTAATAAATAAATAAAATGATAAATAATAACCTACACTAACAACTACTTCCTAAAAGGTGTTTTTGTTTTATATTTTATTGGGATTTTTGTTATCTTATGTTGGAGGATGAGATAGGTGACACATGTCACCCTCTCATTTGTGAGGATTTGTGATGGCTTCTTCTTTGTATACCTCATCATGGAGAGGGGTATGGACTTTGGCTTGTTATATTTATTATGAGAGTTGTAAAAAGCTTGCAGCTAGGAGCTTGGAGCTTGAAGTTCTTGGATTGTTTTGGAGAGGGATGGATTGTTTTGAGGTAGGACTTCATGCCTCTCATTTTTTTTTCTTTAGTATGTTGTGAAAAATAAAAATGGTGTTTTTGGATTCTTTAATGTTTGTGTGTTATTATGGGTGTCTTTGTAAATCTTGTTTGTTCTTATTTTCTCCATCCTTCCAATGGTTGCGGTGGATTTTAGAATTGTAGGGGAAGAGGGACGAATGTTCCTCTTACACCACATGGCTTGATGGGAAAGCCATGATGGTCTTTATTTTATTCCTCCCCTCATATGGTTTGATGTGGAAGATGACTGTTCATATGGTTTGAACCTCATCTTCCATCCTTGTGAAGGAAACCATCTCATGGTTGAAAATGGTTTGAAAATCCTTACTTGGAGGAGGCTTTGGAGTTTGGGATGGAGTGATAAGGCGGGATGTATGATGATTATGAAGATTCTTTTATGTGTTCCTATGGTTGGTTCACAATATGGCTTATTATGGGCTCCTTGCCACTCTTCCCCTTTGAGGAAAACATGGATTTATATTCTTGGCCACCTTTTGTCTCCCCTTACTTGTGCAATCTTGAGGTATGCATCTCTCTCTCCCATGGGCTTGGAGGGAGGTTAGCATGTCCTCCATTTGGTGGAGATGGCATGTGATGATGCCATTTGGTTGGGAGGAAACCTGGGCCTCTTTCTCTTGTGCATTGAAGACTTTCATATGGATTGGAAGCTTGGAAAAATTATGCTTGGAGCATGGAAGAAAAAGTTTAAATTTTGCCATGTTGTTTCCCATTTCGGGAGGCCTGTTCTCTTGCATTTTAAAAGTATTTTTTTGTAATGGATGTGTAATATCTTGTCATTTTATCTTCTCTCTTGAGGAGAAATCATGTAATATTGTAAACTTGTTCCAACATTTGATGGAGGGTTTCTATGCTTGTAGTTAATATTTTTGAGTGGAAGTTTTGAAATGTATATTACATCTGCAAAAAAAAAAAAAATCATTTAGTGCTCAATTAAATATGAAGGAAGAAATTTTGTATTTTAATGTTATTTGATCTAGATGGATTATATCTTGTACTATATTTGTATATATGGACTAATAGATATTTTATGTCATTATATGATATAATATGAAAACGCATTATTAAGGTATACCATGTCAAGGACTACATATGTTAAATTTAATTTAACTCTCCTTCATGTGAAATAGTTTCTAATTGGAAACTTGTCATGTAAACTGGATCTCTTTTTCCTTTAGGATAGATGTAACTTTATTGGTGTGCTTATAGAAGCATAGTGAAAATGGATGAATTTGTAAATTTTGTGTTTGGAAATAGGAAGGTTAACGAATATGTGTATAAAGAAAAGTTCATCCTTACCTTTGTTACAAGGTTTGTAGATTTAAGGCATAGTTTAGATCTGTTTGAAGGGCATTCAATTTAGATTTCTATGTGATAAGATTTTGGTTAGTAAAATATTATATGAATAGTATATCTTAAAGAAAGGATATTTTCTATGTTTGTTTCCCATATATATATATATATATATATATATATATATATATATATATATATATAAAAGAAAAGTTGAGTGGGAAAAATTTCAAAACAAACGCCCAAACCGGGTCAAACGCATCAAAACCCAAAACAGAAAATGGAGAGCACTACATCGGACTTGTCATTTGGGCTTTGCATAAACTCAAAATTATATGAAAAAAAAAAAAACAAATAAATTAATTAATCTAACTATCCCGTGAATGAGAAAACTAGCAAAAAAATTTAAAAAAAATATGGAGGGGAGGGATAGCAGGTCGACCCGAGAACCTCCCTTCATTTTAGCCTCGAGTAGGTAGTATGATCGTAACATATGGTTGGTGGTCATTATTTCCACCTCTCGATTATGCCCCGGGAGGCTTCACACCACGCTTTAAGTCCACACTCACCTCCTCCGCGACCTAGCACCTACTTATCAATCGTTTTTGAATATCTCTCTCTTTGCTTTTAAAGACAAATCCTCTTTGTTATGTGAAACCCCCACCTCTTTGAACTCGTGTTAAGAACAAAAGTAAAAAAAAACATTCAGTAATAAGAAAATATTGGAAGAATGTGTGGTAATAGGGATTTCGAGATAAATTAGGTTTTCTTTAACATCTAACCAAAGCTACGGTGGAGAGCCATTTGATCCTAGGGCTCTCCACAAACCTAAAATATCCCACTTGCCCCCTTGCATACTTGTTGACTTTTAATATGCTTTTGGGATAACCTTAAAGATTTGAATATGTATGTTTATTTTATTTTATTTATTTGTAAATTATTCCCATATGCTACGTTGCATTTAGGCATGATATTCTTTAGTTAATTACATTTTCTAGTTTAGTTATTAGTATTGCCCATGGCAATATACACTATATCCATTTAAATCATTGTTATTATTTGTACTTTATAACCAATAAGACATTGTTATTTTTTTTCATAAACAAATATACACTTTTCATATTAATAAATTTACACAATTTTTAACAAAATAATTATAAAATTTCTTTTATCTTCAATGTGATTGGTTTATAAATTCAGATGTTATTGCAAGCTTCAGCAGAATCGAGGAGAACAGATTGTCAGAATATTTATTATAATTTATTTAGATCATTTAAGTTTCAGGATGAACTATCAAGAAGTACAAGAGGAATACAAGAAGTACGGAGGATGCCATTTTTCTTGCAAAAGAGGTTCTAAAAAAGGGTGAGGCGGCAGAGGAATTTTTTATCAGACCTCCATGGATATTTTGCATTTTTAGTCCAAAGTAAACACCGTTTTTGGCACTTGGAAATCCCACACTTTAGGAGCCCTGAAATTCGATGGAAATTGTTCCAAATTATAAGGAATATACTCATCCACCCATAAACATTTAAAACACCGCCACCTCACTGTGTTCCCTTCGTCGCAATCTTCTGAACTCGGAAGAATCAAATTCTTGAAAATCTTTACGAATGGGAAAATGAGGGCGCTATTCCCAATAGGCAAAAAGTAAAACTAGATATTCTTCCAAGGAATGAAAGAGATTTTATTTCTAGAAGCTGGACCTTTTTTATTTTTTTTTCTCATTTGAATACGCTTGACATATTCATGGAAAGTAATAACGACAAAAAATTGAGCGATTTCCGGGTGAAGGGCAGATATTTGGACCGATCCTGCACAATTTATCAACGCAGCCTTATCATTGCAGAGGAACACATTTATGTAAATAAAAAAGCATATAATTTGATTCTTACCCTTTATTTAAATTGGGGATGAATCCAATGTTAAATATGTTGATTGTGTAAATCAAATGAGGCCGAAATACACGGTGAAAAAAATGTTGCTGGGGAAGGATACGTTTGGAGTGATTGTGTAGTTTTGTTTCTCTTATAAAAGCAGAACTGAAAAATTCTTCCCAGCTAAGAATTCCCATCCATGGCTCCCACATCATAATGGAACCATGGCCATCTAAGGCCCCATGATTTTTATGGAATATTTTCCATCAAATGTTCTTTTTCTTTTGTCTAACTATTATTCTACATTTCTGTTCTATATTCGCAGAAACCTTGCTTTTGCAAATATAGACTGTCAAAGTTTCTGTGTTTTTTGCAAATCACTTTCGCCCTCAAGGATCAAGTATGGAATTCAAACATAACAGCACAGGATTATCTCATATATTTTGTCTTTGTGTTATTCCTTATTCAATCCCAGAAAGAAATAATTCGTAATTAAGTCAATGAGAATCACCACCAAATCAAATCCGTATATTTGCTTACTTTCCGAGCTAGTCCTAGGTGACAAATTTTTCTAAACATGAGGAAGCTCCTTAGCTCAAGTTTAGCTTTTCACACAATTGAATATTATTATTATTGTTCTGAACACTAATGTAGAAAATGATTTGCGGGATGTAGCTTTGAATATCGATACTTTCCTAGGCTTTAGTTCGATTGATTGCTCATATCAGCGTTGCATGCAAGGAACTATTTATTGCAAAAAAAAATTTCAATAATGTTGCAATTTTGTTTTGTTGATTGAGTTTGACACCAAGGAGTTCCTATTTTCAAATTTAAACAAAGATGACTCCCACTTCATCTTCTACATAATTATATAAATTTTACTCCAGCAAGGTAGAACTATAATACTACAATCCATTGACTGTATTATTAATTTAATGAAATTTGTGAGCTTTGCAATACCTATCTACATCAAGAATATGCTTTACAAAAACAAATTTATTAGTACTTTGTGGAATGCAACATACTCTCGAAATTTTTCCAAAGGTGTTTGTAATAACAAGAAAAATCTAATTTAGTTTTTTTGTACCTTTGACAAGGACAAGAATGTACACTTTAACATATCACAACATATTCATCAATTAACCTTTTCTATTACTGGGGCAATACTTGGCACTGTGCTACTCTTGTTTTAATTTCCCCTCATGCCATATTAAGATCCCTAGGTAGAGAGAACCTCCTCTTGCGTAGGTAACACAGATAACACAATTAAATTGATTGGGTTCTTGCCATACTCCTTACCCAACTCAATTATTTTGGGTTTATTTAATTGTAACTATATAGTGTTTCAAAGAATCGATTTGAAGTTGAATTTCCCTCTTGGATTAATAAAATGATGGAACTATAAATATCAACATGTGATGATTAACTTGAGTGTAATGCCCTGAATTGATCGACTTTCCCTTACGTCCTTGTCCTCTATCGTTGAATGGTGAACTCCCTTCTATCATTAGGTGACTCTTACCCTGTCCTTGAAGAAGTGGTTACCCGTCTTGGTGCCATGGTCGTTCCCTACTTCGTGTTCACTTTGGAATGTCAACCTCTAGTTTTCTTCGCTTGATTGCTTAAGCCTGTTCGCAAGTTGTTTTAATCATTGGGAGTAATGGATAATTCAACTCTTACTTCCTCTTGCTTGCTCGTCTGTATGCGATTTAATCTTCTCAGGTTGAATAGTAAATCATACAAAATTTCTTATACCTCTTAGCTTATGAGAATTATATGGAGAAAACTATTGTAATAATAAATGAATTCATGTCAGTTATATTTGTTTTATTTGTGTAAATAAATTATAAAATTTTGTGTTCAATTATTAAAGCCTTTTAGGCCACATTTTAATGCTTTTTCCCATCGTTGAATATATGCCCCCGAGTTTGCTCGGGCCACATCGAGCTGATTAAGATGCAACTTGTTCTAGGAACACCTAAAAGTGAGGTCTGAATGGCTGCAACATTGTAATCTTCTCATGTACTTAGGATTTCAACTATAGCTCTCTTCCTTGATATTCCCTTTTATCTGAAAGGATAAAATTTCCTAAGGCATATATGATTCCCTTCCTGAGCTATAGATGATTATTATTACCCATATCAATTTTTTGAGATGTTGGTGCTTGAGAGGCTATAACATGATGAATAAGTATAGTTGTTTCTCCATTGAATTGCCCTTAAACCTGGGATGTTTCATGGAATCATCTTACTCCTTCTGTGCTTCTTGTTTTGTGAAATCATTCATGCATGAAAACTGATGATGAATTATTAACTGCATCTCCTAAATGTCATAAACTTGTGCTTGATAAAGCTCTTTGTTCTTTTACGCATATGAGTATAGTCTCATCCTTTGTGGTACAACTTTTAAACATTAGACACCTACTTAGAGTTTGAACATTTTTTTCCAGTTGATATTCCTTTCAAAACGTGGAGTTTGTTAGCTGTCCCTCATTGCAGATTCTTGAATACTTGCTTTCAGTTAATAGAAGTTGTAATTGAATTATTGTGCAATACCCCAAAGATGAACTGTAGACCAACATTTTCCCCGTTGCTTTGATTTGCGAATGATTCCTTATGAAATGTATATCTCTTTCTTATGTGCAAGCATGCTCTAAAATATGAAAGTGAACCCGTAGCTACAAGTCCATGATTTGGCTATAACCTTTGTTGTATATGAGTGATCCTTCTGGAAATCTCATAGACTTGTAGTTGTCACGGTCAGCTTCACCTCCTTCTTGGCGTGGAGGGTGGAGTTATTAAAGTTTGACGTGATGGAGTCTTCTGGCTGGTGGCTGCACTGCATTTACTAACCCTGATTTGCAAATCTTCCTTGCTCCTTGTTTGACTGCTTGCTTATCCTCTCGGACCGCGTGAGATCTCCCTTGGTTAGTCTGCGTGTGGAGTGGTTGAGAAGGCATTGAAATCTTGTCTGTCAAGTTCTTTTTCTCACGGTTTCTCCTAGACGCCTCCTTCTTCCTGCCCTAAACCACGAATGCTTGTTTGCGCTCCATCAAATGTGCTGCAACAGATGAATTGCTACAGCGTGTTCTGGATAGTGGATTCATTGATGGTGAAATGAAGGTCTATCACCCTGATGTTGCGAGGGTGGGTGTGGGTTCTCAAAATCGTCTTTGCACAGGTGTAGTATCGGTGGAGCGTAGAACTGAAATTCTCCTAGGAAAGTGCCGTGAGGAAGTAATTGGCTATTTGCTGCAGCAGCACTATAGGGTAGAGAAGTAAACTTATCTTAGAAAATCGGTGGCCTCCAGAGAGAGTTAAGTGCGGCGGTGCCGCGCAGGTGATCCCAAGGAACCGTTGGTGTTGATCCCGATGTTCAGTTGCGCATGACCACATCGTGATCGGTTGTTGCAAAATCTTGCAGCTGTAGTAGAAGAACGAGATAAAGTTTTAGTTGAGTTGTCTTGCCTTTTCATTTTGGAAAGTCACTTCCATGTCCAGGTGATGAATTTAACATGGAAGAAGCTCGATCAAATCTTGAGGCAAGTTTTGCAAGTGAGTAATTGAGATTGCATTCACTATCTGTTTCTAGATCGATGGAAGTTATTCCAGCTCCAAGCCCAAGGGTTGATATGGTGGTTATAGATGAACATCCACAAACCTAGGGAAGTAGGCATTTACCTCCACTTTCATTTTGGGCATTGTGAGATTGTGTCTTGTCGGGTGATCCAAGTGAGAGATCTAGAGAGAGCACCATAATTCTGAATATAGTAGAAAGGCTTTGATAACCTCATTCAAGGGTGTCATCCAAGATTGGATGATGTTACATCAAATCTTTAAATGTCGGGTGAATGCAGACTCAAATAGGATTTTCTCCTTCAAGGGTGAGAGATCACCCATGCTTTTCTAAGGGAGATCTAAATATTGGAGAAATGTTTTGAATGAAGAGTAGAAGGATATTTTTTGTGATCGGATCATGACCCCTGAGTTCACGTCTTCTTTAAAATCGATTATGTGCTAGAATGAGGGGTCTTATCATCCAAGCCTGATGAAATTTTTTTGAAAGATTCAAATCCTGAGGATCTTATTTGTTTCCTGATTAACCCATGGAAGAGTCTCATATGGAGGGTGATTGTTTCATATCGGATATTCATGAAACACAATTTGCCTTTAGCTATTATATGAGCTTCTTGACGAGTAGTCACCAGTTTGTGAGGCAAATTTTTACATTGAATTATCACACCTTACAAGCTACGGTTGTAATGTCTAAGAGAGTTTGAGCAATGTCAACATTCCCGATGGAGGAAAAGGTTATTTATCATTTGGAGATGCCTTGAGTTGGAGCGTGATGTAATCTTTATTGAGGAGTCCGAGCTTCAAATCATGGGGTTGGTTTTGTTAAGGTGGGGTTTGGAGCGCGTGATGTGGTGTGATGCCAAGAGCTGATGAGCACTTTGGGTTAAGGGCAAAGATTCTGCATTGAAACAATCATATGCATTTGGAGATGGCGTTTTAAACGGGCATGTTAAACCTGCCCTCATAATCTTCGCTACCCTTTTATTATGTCATGAATTGAATGTCCTTCTATTTGTTTTTTATAGTTATGGCATTTAGAATGGGCTTAAAGCTTTTCCTTGTGAATCGACCAGTTGAAGGAAAGGAAACTTTTGGGAGTTGTTTGTTTTTCATACCCTCGATAAACCTAATGTGATAGCATGTATACATTTCTTTTCGCCTCGTTTTTTTTCTTTTCGAAATAAAAGAGTAACTGCTATGTGATAGCAAAATAATGGTTGAAGTTTTTTACCGTGGGTGTTAGATCTTTAACACGGTGTTTCTGCTTAATTCTTAAAATTGGGTGACATTTAGAGATGATAGTGAACAATGGCCATTGAGTTGATTTCTAAACCAGCATGTTAAAGAGTGAGATATAAACTTGAGCCATGAATAACATTAGTGGATATTTGTAGATTTGTCGACTCATTTTTTTTAGGCTAAATGTTTGTTTTTGTCTTGGTAAAAGCTTTTCTTGGGCTGAATCGGTGTGTAGACCTCGCATAGTGAGCATGATGTTTTCTTAGAGGCCTACGTGAGTGAAATATTGACTGCTCAATACAGATCCTGTGACGTGAGTCACTGTATCATAAGATAAAAGAGTTCAATCGAACTCTGTAGTAGCAGATGTTTTCTTTGGAGCGACTATGAGGATAGGTCGAGTAGACTGTCGTGAAATAGATGGGTATGCCCAAGCTATTCATATGTTGTTTTAGAGACGGAAGAGAAGGCATAGTTCGTAGGAAGAGTATTTTGCTTTGTATTCCTCCTTCGCTGACTGTAAACCTTGTGATTGGTGACTCGAGTTGGGTCACGGTAGAGGATCTTGTGTCGATTCACTTATATTTTCAATAGACTATCCCTTGCTTGTTTAAATTCAAGTATCGAATGAAATGGGTTTCTATTAAATCCATTATGTAGCTTAGCAAACCTTCAATAATTTAGGTAGGGACTTTCTGAGTAAGTGTTGACTGAGGCATGTATGAAAATAGAATGGTTACCTTTCTTCGATTTGGGTTAGACTTGTATGAAAATGGAAAAGGTAGGAATCGACTCAGTTACATATTTTAGTGAGCTAAGTCCTTAACTCTTACAATGATCATACGAGTGGTGGATTACGGGTTTATTACTGATTATGTGATGTAAGATAATAACAACCTTTGGTGAAAAGACTTCTTCTTGATTCTTGCTTGTGTAATCCAACTATAGTTGTTGAATGTAATTTAGTTGGATAGAATCTAATTTATTTAACTTCTTGAAGAAAAATAATTAGGTTCGGTGAGAATTACTTGGTATATTGAATCTTCAGATTCAGTTATTGTGTTGTGAGTATTATATGTATGTTGGTTTATTCAGTCGAGTGAAGTTAACTTTAATCTTTGACTGATTTGTGTTCATATATGGTTGGGGCCTATATTCTTCCTAAAACAAGGATGTGTGTCAATGCAGTCTTGTTACCAAGTGATTTTGAATATGTTAAGTCATGTGACTGATCTTTATCCTTTTGGTTAATAATAATAGAATGATGTTTGGGTGTTAGATTTCAATCACGTAATCCATAGGATTACATGACTGAAATCTCAATACTCTCAGCCTTGTTGTCTTCACCAATAAGGTCTCACCTTGATTGTCTTTGGAATATCTCTCTCACTTGAATATTGGGATTCCTCCTTGTTGGCTGGTATAAATCTCTTCATCTTGTGAAACATATTGATTAGTGGTTTGTGATTTGATCCATTCTTGAGTTTAGAATTTTACTTTCATGATATTATAAAATGTTAGCTTACTGTTGCAATGGGTAGTCTTAACATGCTCAGTTCTAGCGAACTGACTCTAGTTAATATTTGTGCAGATGGATTATGCGAGTAGACTAGAGGAAAAGAGTGTTAAAGGTTCATCTGTACAATTTATGAAGTTCCTTGTAAAAATGTCCAATGTGTTGTAAATTGTGTAACATTGCTTGTAAAGAGAGTTTATATGACCTCTTGCCTGGAATTGTTCGGAGAATTACGTGAAGTAGTAGTTTTGTCCTTTTTTGTATTTGGCTGGTAACTCTTCTTAGTGAGAAATAATATTCAATCTCTTCACTGGCATAAGCATTGTAAAACTTTGATCTTGAGAATTAAGTGTTAATTTAAATCTTTCTAAGACTTTGTATTGATGGGTTATATGTAAGCTTTAATGGGGTGGCTTTTCCTTACAGAAGTTACCTAAAAGTTTTATTCAAAGAAATATGTTGTGGTTTAGATCCCCTTGTAAACAAACAATACCTTAAGTAATCAAGAGTGAGACCATCCTTGCAAAGTGATTTTATATAGCGTGTTATCCCTAACTGAACTAGTAAACACTACTCTTTTGGTGAACGCTAAAGACAAGTTTAATGGAAAACAATGGTTAGATTCTAATAAATTTAACAAGTAAGAGAAGAAAATTTTGAAACCACTCAATTTATCTCTCAGCCTATTTAAAAGTAAGTAGCTTCCTCTTGATAAGCTCTTTCGGTGAAGCCTAAGTAAGAGCGCTATTTAACTACGTATAAAACCTCAAGCTTCAATTAAACCTTAGTAAGAACTAATGACATCTTAAGGGTGAATTCATTTGACCTTCTTCCTTTAACTTTATCCAGGGTGTCTTATCAAAATAAATAACCTCCAATCATTTCTTACTGTGGCTTGCCCTAGCTGTGAGAGTGTCATGTGGTTGGGCTTCTATGTTGTTCTGTAAAAAATATATATGTTGTATATATATATAAAAAAAAAATATTGTCCTTGATAGGTGTGGATGTTTCCGTGCTGCTTTTATGGCCATCCTTGTATCGAGTTGTTCACAGAGTTAGTTGTATCCTTGGTGATGACATGTTGCGTCATGTTATGTGTCAAGCAAGTCAAAAAAAAAAAAAAAAATATCCTGTCTTTTACTGTGTTGTTCGTGTGTGTTGATTTTTGGGTCGTTACACTTGGTATCAGAGCATAGGTTCATGCTCTCGAACCTATGGGCCGGATTGGTGTTGTATGGTGATGTTACATGATGGTGATGGTGTTACATGATGTTGTTTCATGGAGATGATGGTATTGCATGATGATGATTTATATTGGAAGAGTAATGTGCTTTAAGTGTGATGTGATCCATGTCGTAATTGTGATTTTGTGAACGCACATGATGTGTATGTCACTTTGTGCGTGTTTGTGATCATGTTGATATGTTGGGGATGGGAGTATTCTCTCTCCTTCTTGTGGATTCTATGAAGAGTTCACGTGTGAATTATTGTTTGTGATGTGTGAAAAGAATTATAATGTGGATGACGTAGTGTTGGAGCATTGTGGCATATTGTGATATGTGGGTGTATCAATGTGTTGTATGACTAGTTTGATGTTAAAAGAAATGAGTTGTATCATGATGTTTTTACCATGTTTTGAAGAAATGTGTGTACCACCTTGCTATGTTGCAATGGATGTTATGTTGTGATGTACTATGTTCATCGTATGTATGACTGTGCAAATAGGTAATGCTTCATGTTGTGATTTTGGGTCATACGGTGAGTGTATGAACCCTATCGTATGGTGATTGCGCTTTGGGTGCAGAATGTGGTAAAGTGATGTATTACACCTGTGGATGTATGATTGTGATCTACCCTGTATACATACCATACGTGAGACGTTATGGTAGCTATGTGTGTACCACCATGGTGTTAGTGATGTTGTTACATGTTATGTTGTGAACCTTACGCTAACCGACCCTGAGGGAAATCGGTAGAAGTGTATGTTGAGAGTGAGGAATGGTGTACCATGGGTCAATAACTCGAGCCGAAACTCGGTTTAGTAGATAACATGTGATTCTTTCCTCTCTCCCTATGTGGTTGCATGTATGCAACCTAAGTGCAAATATGACTATGTTTAGCCTTGTCGAAGTGGTGGCGGGATGATTCAGATGGAGGTGATGATAGTTGTATTATTGATATGTATTTTACGAGCTGAGGCTCGATGTTCCGAGTGCTAGCAACTCGTTGAGTACCCCTTTGGTGGCTAGATAAGGCCACACAGTTATCGTAATGTGACATCATTATAAGTTGATTTTATTCGTAATTGATCTTTTTTTCTTTATTTTGTAAGGACCAGCAGCTTTTCTTGATTGCCATGCTTTACAATTTTGGGCATTTCCTTGGTTTGTGGCACTAACATGGGGATTTTGATACTAACTATGGCTATTTGGCCATTTATTTTGCTTGATTTTGGGTCTTCTTTTAAATTTGGAATTCTTACCGCCTTGCCCAAGGCTTGTACTTTGCCACTTGGCACTTTGGATTGGATTGTTGTGTTGGTTCTATTGTCGTGATGTGTGGAATAGGGTCATGGGATGCACCATGGAATGGTTGGACCTATGGACCCACTTTGTTGTATAGGGGTACGCCCCAAGGAGTACAGATAACTAGCGGGTTGTTGAGCCACGCGTTATTGTGTCACTTGGGTTAGGAGTGTTCGAACTCTATGTGTCTTGGACCATAGGGTCAACCGGCCTCCTTGAGGGAGGCATAAGAGTTTGAGGGAGGCATAAGAGACTTGAGGGAGGCATAAGAGACTTGAGGGAGGCATAAGAGTTTGAGGGAGGCATAAGAGACTTGAGGGAGGCATAAGAGTTTGAGGGAGGCATAAGAGTTTGAGGGAGGCATAAGAGACTTGAGGGAGGCATAAGAGTTTGAGGGAGGCTTATGATATTTGTCTGTATGGTTGATGTTTCAGGATATATGTTGAGTTATTGTGATGTTTGGTAGTGGTCTTTTGATGTATGTGTTACTCATGTCAGATGGATATGTGTTGTGATGTTGTGGATATGTCATTGATGCCCTTGTGGGCCCTATGTACATGTAGTTTTTATGAGTCATGGAAAATCTTCATACGTGGAATTGAGGAAATGTCTGGTGGATTGTAGTACTCTTTTGTTTGAGTATTTTGTATGTCAGTCATTGATGTGTGACGAGTACTATGTTATGTGGAGTGTGCCTATTCTATTCCGTATTTGTGTAACCTTTTGTGGTGTAATACAATCTTGAAGTATATACTTGTGTACTTGTGAATCCGTAGGGTCTTGTGAACCTGATAGGGTGTTGTGTTAGTAGCTCATGTTGGGCACCCACAATAAGGAATAAATCAAAACTCTTCAATGATGATATTTTTTTAAAAACTAAAACTAGAAATAATGATAATGGAAAGAGACTAATGAAATGATGAACAAGAAAGAACTGCCAATCTTCACAGAACATTGAAAGTTAAAAATTCTACCAAATGTTCCTAAGGCTACCTTGTGACCGTGCTTTAATCAACTAAAATTTTAAACCATAGGGTGTACTTTCTCCTGTACCTGTCCTTGGTTGCGAACCATTTCTTTTCCGTTGTGTTATGTCGCATCGAGGACGATGCTTTTCTTAAGGGGAGGAGAATGTAATGCCTGTTCGGCATCGACTTTCGCTGTTACGTCCTTGTCCTTTTGCGTGTCATTGAATGCTGAATTGAACTCCCTTTTCTATCGTTAGGTGACTTTTACCCTGTCCTGCGCTGAAGAAGTGGTTACCCGTCTTGGTGCCATGGTCGTTCCCTGCTTCGTGTTCACTTTGGAATGTCAACCTCTAGTTTTCTTCACTTGGTTGCTTAAGCCTGTTCGCAAGTTGTTTTAATCATTGGGAGTAATGGATAATTCGACTCTTTCTTCCTCTTGCTTGCTCGTCTGCATGCGATTTAATCTTCTCAGGTTGAATAGTAAATCATACAAAATTTCTTATACCTCTTAGCTTATGAGAATTTTATGGAGAAAACTATTGTAATAAATTCATGTCGGTTATATTTGTTTTATTTGTGTAAATAAATTATAAAATTTTGTGTTCAATTATTAAAGCCTTTTAGGCCACATTTTAATGCTTTTTCCCATCGTTGAATATATGCCCCCCCCCCCCGAGTTTGCTCGGGCCACGTCGAGCTGATTAAGATGCAACCTGTTCTAGGAACGCCTAAAAGTGAGGTCTGAATGGCTGCAACATTGTAATCTTCTCATGTACTTAGGATTTCAACTATAGCTCTCTTCCTTGATATTCCCTTTTATCTGAAAGGATAAAATTTCCTAAGGCATATATGATTCCCTTCCTGAGCTATAGATGATTATTATTACCCATATCAATTCTGCTGAGATGTTGGTGCTTGAGAGGCTATAACATGATGAATAAGTATAGTTGTTTCTCCATTGAATTGCCCTTAAACCTGGGATGTTTCATGGAATCATCTTACTCCTTCTGTGCTTCTTGTTTTGTGAAATCATTCATGCATGAAAACTGATGATGAATTATTAACTGCATCTCCTAAATGTGCAAACTTGTGCTTGATAAAGCTCTTTGTTCTTTTACGCATATGAGTATAGTCTCATCCTTTGTGGTACAACTTTTAAACATTAGACACCTACTTAGAGTTTGAACATTTTTTTCCAGTTGATATTCCTTTCAAAACGTGGAGTTTGTTAGCTGTCCCTCATTGCAGATTCTTGAATACTTGCTTTCAGTTAATAGAAGTTGCAATTGAATTATTGTGCAATACCCCAAAGATGAACTGTAGACCAACATTTTCCCCGTTGCTTTGATTTGCGAATGATTCCTTATGAAATGTATATCTCTTTCTTATGTGCAAGCATGCTCTAAAATATGAAAGTGAACCCGTAGCTACAAGTCCATGATTTGGCTATAACCTTTGTTGTATATGAGTGATCCTTCTGGAAATCTCATAGACTTGTAGTTGTCACGGTCAGCTTCACCTCCTTCTTGGCGTGGAGGGTGGAGCTATTAAAGTATGACGTGATGGAGTCTTCAGGTGGTGGTTGCACTTTGCATTTACTAACCCCCGATTTAAATCTTCCTTGCTTCTTGTTTGACTGCTTGCTTATCCTCTCGGACCGCGTGAGATCTCCCTTGGATAGTCTGCGTGTGGAGTGGTTGAGAAGCCATCGAAATCTTGTCTGTCAAGTTCCTTTTCTCACGGTTTCTCCTAGACGCCTCCTTCTTCCTGCCCTAAACCACGAATGCTTGTTTGCGCTCCATCAAATGCTGCAACAGATGAATTGCTACAACGTGTTCTGGATAGTGGATTCATTGATGGTGAAATGAAGGTCTATCGCCCTGATGTTGCGAGGGTGGGTGTGGGTTCTCAAAATCATGCTGCACAGGTAGTATCAGTGGAGCGTAGAACTAAAATTCTCCTAGGAAAGTGCCGTGAGGAAGTAATTGGCTATTTATGCAGCAGCTACAGGGTAGAGAAGTAAACTTATCTCGAAAATCGGTGGCCTCTAGAGAGAGTTAAGTGCGACGGACTACCATGAGGTGATCCCAAGGAACCGTTGGTGTTGAACCTGATGTTCTGGTTGCACGCGACCACAGTCGTGATCAGTTGTTGCAAAATCTTGCAGCTGTAGTAGAAGAACGAGATAAAGTTTTAGTTGAGTTGTCTTGCCTTTTCATTTTGGAAAGTCGCTTCCATCCAGGTGATGAATTTAACATGGAAGAAGCTCGATCAAATCTTGAGGCAAGTTTTTAAGTGAGGTGAGATTGCGTTCACTACTATTTCTAGTCAATGACTTGGAAGTTATTCAGCTCCAAGCCCATGGGTTTGATATGGTGTTATAGATGAAGCTACAAGCTAGGGAAGTGCATGTTACCTCCACTTTCATACAACTTTGTGAGATGTGTTCTTTTCATGGGATCCATAGAAGAGAGACACATGCCAGATACGAGAGAGAGTTTGGCAGCAGGCATACGGAAATAGTAGAAGCCAATTCGTGAGCGCCTCCAACAAGAAAATATTCGTCCAACTATGATGTTATCTGACATAGACTTGCATCCTCAATTCGGGATTCTCCTTAGGGTGACAGATCACACCCATGGGCACATGAGATCTATGCACTATGTTGGAGAAAATGTCTTGGGAGATGAAGGAAGAGGATATTTTTTTATAAATCCAGATCATGTAAGTTTTTTTTAAAATCGATTATGTGATGAGTGAGGGTGTTTGCAACTGTGGTGACTTGATGAAATTTATTTTCAAAGATTCTCTATTGAGATCTTACTTGTTATCACGATGTAACCCATAAAGAGAACCTCATAGAGGAGGATCTTTTTTGTTTAGATATCGAGAATATTCATGAAACTTTAGCAATTTGCTTTTATTATTAATGAGCTTCTTTGACGAGTCACCAAGTTGGCGGGCATAAAGTTTTCTGTTGGAATTATCACAGCACCCTCAAGCTCTCATATGTAATGTTTCAAGGAGTTTGATGATCATCCTCTGTGGCAACTGATGAAGGAAAAGATTATTTATCATTACGGTAGATGCCTTTTCCGGGAGCGTGATGTAATCTTTATGTCTTTGTCGAGCTTCAAATCATGGGGTTGGCTTTGAAAAGCTGTTTTCACCGGTGATGTGGGCATTGCTAGCTCGAGTTTATGTTACAAGAGCACTTTGGAGTTAAGCCCAAAAGCATGGCAAGAGCATTGAAACAATCAGATGCATATTGAGATGGTGTTTTAAACCAGGCATGTTAAACCTGCCCTTGCAATCTTCTGCTACCCTTTTATTATGTCATGAATTGAATGTCCTTCTATTTTTTTTTTATCTGTTATGGCATTTAGAATGGGCTTCTACTTTTCCTTGTGAATCGACCCAGATTGAAGGAAAGGAAGGACTGTTGGGAGTTGTTTGTTTTTCATACCCTGATAGCAACTGTGATAGCATGTATACATTTCTTTTCTGCCTCGTTTTTTTTCTTTTGAAATAAAAGAGTAACTGCTATGTGATAGCAAAATAATGGTTGAAGTTTTATACCGTGGGTGTTAGATCTTTAACCTGGGTGCTTTTCTGCTTAATTCTTAAAATTCGGGTGACATTTAGAGACGATAGTGAACAATGGCCATTGAGTTCGATTTCTAAACCAACAGTAGCAGATATAAACTTGAGCCATGAATAACATTAGTGGATATTTGTAGATTTGTCGACTCATGGCCAGTTTTAGGCTAAATGTTTGTTTTGTCTTGGTAAAAGCTTTTCTTGGGCTGAATCTGTGTGTAGACCTCGCATAGTGAGCATGATGTTTTCTTAGAGGCCTACGTGAGTGAAATATTGACTGCTCAATATAGATCCTGTGACGTGAGTCACTGTATCATAAGATAAAAGAGTTCAATCGAACTCTGTAGTAGCAGATGTTTTCTTTGGAGCGACTATGAGGATAGGTCGAGTAGACTGTCGTGAAATAGATGGGTATGCCCAAGCTATTCATATGTTATTTTTAGAGACGGAAGAGAAGGCATAGTTCGTAGGAAGAGTATTTTGCTTTGTATTCCTCCTTCGCTGACTGTAAACCTTGTGATTGGTGACTCGAGTTGGGTCACGGTAGAGGATCTTGTGTCGATTCACTTATATTTTCAACAGACTATCCCTTGCTTGTTTAAATTCAAGTATCGAATGAAATGGGTTTCTATTAAATCCATTATGTAGCTTAGCAAACCTTCAATAATTCAGGTAGGGACTTTCTGAGTAAGTGTTGACTGAGGCATGTATGAAAATAGAATGGTTACCTTTCTTCGAATTGGGTTAGACTTGTATGAAAATGGAAAAGGTAGGAATCGACTCAGTTACATATTTTAGTGAGCTAAGTCCTTAACTCTTACAATGATCATACGAGTGGTGGATTACGGGTTTATTACTGATTATGTGATGTAAGATAATAACAACCTTTGGTGAAAAGACTTCTTCTTGATCCTTGCTTGTGTAATCCAACTATAGTTGTTGAATGTAATTTAGTTGGATAGAATCTAATTTATTTAACTTCTTGAAGAAAAATAATTAGGTTCGGTGAGAATTACTTGGTATATTGAATCTTCAGATTCAGTTATTGTGTTGTGAGTATTATATGTATGTTGGTTTATTCAGTCGAGTGAAGTTAACTTTAATCTTTGACTGATTTGTGTTCATATATGGTTGGGGCCTATATTCTTCCTAAAACAAGGATGTGTGTAATGCAGTCTTGTTACAAGTGATTTTGAATATGTTAAGTCATTTGACTGATCTTTATCCTTTTGGTTAATAATAATAGAATGATGTTTGGGTGTTAGATTTCAATCACGTAATCCATAGGATTACATGACTGAAATCTCAATACTCTCAGCCTTGTTGTCTTCACCAATAAGGTCTCACCTTGTTTGTCTTTGGAATATCTCTCTCACTTGAATATTGGGATTCCTCCTTGTTGGCTGGTATAAATCTCTTCATCTTGTGAAACATATTGATTAGTGGTTTGTGATTTGATCCATTCTTGAGTTTAGAATTTTACTTTCATGATATTATAAAATGTTAGCTTATTATTGCAATGGGTAGTCTTAACATGCTCAGTTCTAGCAAACTGACTCTAGTTAATATTTGTGCAGATGGATTATGCGAGTAGACTAGAGGAAAAGAGTGTTAAAGGTTCATCTGTACAATTTATGAAGTTCCTTGTAAAAATGTCCAATGTGTTGTAAATTGTGTAACATTGCTTGTAAAGAGAGTTTATATGACCTCTTGCCTGGAATTGTTCGGAGAATTACGTGAAGTAGTAGTTTTGTCCTTTTTTGTATTTTGGCTGGTAACTCTTCTTAGTGAGAAATAATATTCAATCTCTTCACTGGCATAAGCATTGTAAAACTTTGATCTTGAGAATTAAGTGTTAATTTAAATCTTTCTAAGACTTTGTATTGATGGGTTATATGTAAGCTTTAATGGGGTGGCTTTTCCTTACAGAAGTTACCTAAAAGTTTTATTCAAAGAAATATGTTGTGGTTTAGATCCCCTTGTAAACAAACAATACCTTAAGTAATCAAGAGTGAGACTATCCTTGCAAAGTGATTTTATATAACGTGTTATCCCTAACTGAACTAGTAAACACTACTCTTTTGGTGAACGCTAAAGACAAGCTTAATGGAAAACAATGGTTAGTTTCTAATAAGATTTAACAAGTAAGAGAAGAAAATTTTGAAACCACTCAATTTATCTCTCAGCCTATTTAAAAGTAAGTAGCTTCCTCTTGATAAGCTCTTTCGGTGAAGCCTAAGTAAGAGCGCTATTTAACTACGTATAAAACCTCAAGCTTCAATTAAACCTTAGTAAGAACTAATGACGTCTTAAGGGTGAATTCATTTGACCTTCTTCCTTTAACTTTATCCAGGGTGTCTTATCAAAATAAATAACCTCCAATCATTTCTTACTGTGGCTTGCCCTAGCTGTGAGAGTGTCATGTGGTTGGGCTTCTATGTTGTTCTGTAAAAAAAAAATATTGTCCTTGATAGGTGTGGACGTTTCCGTGCTGCTTTTATGGCCATCCTAATGAGTTAATGGTTTGGGAGCGACAATGGTTTAATCATTTTTATGTATTACGATCCATGTAAGAAAAAAAAAAAGGTGTCCCAAATTCTTTTAGTCTTTGATTTTTACGTTTTGGGTTGTACATATTGGGGCATTACACCCTACATCTAGAGGTTTTTTCATTATTGTTTTGGATAAAACCTATGATAAAGATCTGATTTTTCAAAAAGTTTTGGATTTTAAGTCTCACTTTCTTCTTATGAAATCGTGGTTCCCTATATTTAATCATGTGACTAATAATTTCCATGTCAAATCTTTTTGGATAAAAGATCTTGCCATATTTTCCCCTCCAATTTTGGGGTGAGAAATACATACTTTCAATTGGGGATATCTTGGGTAAATGTTTTTCTATTGAATAAAAACTTCCTTATATGAGCATACCACATATGCACGCATATTGGTAGATATGAATATTTCTATTGATTTTGGATTCTATTGAGTTCAAAGTTGAGGATACAATATGGCCTCAAAATTTAGACTATGAAGGGTTCCCTCTCCGGATGCAAGAAATTTTTTTCTCTTGGTCACTTAGCTTCAAATTGTCAGATAGGGAAGAAACAAGTTAAAAGTAGAACTTCTTGGTGGAGGAATTCATATCCTAGTCACTTGGTTGTTAAAGGTCACTTGGATAGTGATTCAGAAGAAGATTCAAAGAATGAGGATGATTTAGTTTCTAATAATGAGGAGTTCATTCCTTCCTCTTCTCCTATGGAAAATGTATCACTCCAAACTACTGATTTGAATGCGGAAACTTTTTACCATCCTCTTGTTTAAACAGAGTTTCAATCTCATTTGGATAAGGAGAATATTGAAATTATCATACCGGTTCACAATAATGAAAATGTAAATCCAAACACAGCTGCTCATTGCACTACTTGTGAGCAAAAATAATAAAGGAGAGATTTTTTATGATCCCCCTCAGATGCATTTAAGATATCATGGGAAGGAGTCTCAGGGATAAGCTAGATGTTCATTTACTTTTTTGTTTTTGTTTTGTTGTGTTTTTGTTGTCCCTCTTTACCATTTTGGAGCAGGTAGCCCCATTTGAGATCCTCATTGATATATCCTTGTCTCCATTGGAACAAGTGGTTACAGGGTAGGGTCTATTGGACCATGATTGTCGTTAGATCAAAATCCATAGGTGTTATTCTTCACTAGAATTGCTAGGAGTTAGGATCTATAGAGGAGGCGGTTAGTCCATGTGATGAAAATCACAGGGAGCGCTAGACACACATGCTAACAATCTCCCCCTCAGCGTTACCCAAGTGAGTTTCGAACTGAGACCTATCACTCTGATACCATTTGTTGGACCACGATTGTCATTAGATCAAAACCCATAGGTGTTAGTCTCCGCTACAATCGCCAGAGTTAGGATCTACGAGAGGTAGTTAGTCCATGTCACGAAACTCACGGGGAGCACTAGACACACATGCCAACAGGATAGGTCCCCTCAACCCTCTATTGCCATCTATCAAAAAAGAAATAGATGAAAAAATTCCATTTTTTTTGTTCTATCTCTTGACCCCTTGCATTTTTGTATTGAAAAAATCTATCTATTAACATTCTTGTTCATAGATTTGAGTAGTGTTAATTTATATATTATGTGTATTTTTAAAATTGTGACATTGTATTGGAATGCTTCATGGAGGACATCTTTGATTCCTATCTAAATGATCAATTCAAAATTTAGACCAAGAGTTTTTGTAAACTTCAACACACTTATAACAATGTCAAAGGTGCACCACAAACCATGCTCATTGATTTCACACTCGACAACCAATATTTCTATCAATGAAACTACCTATTAATTTTTTATGTTGGATGGTAAAATAACTAAATCAATGAGATGTGAAGTAGCAATACAGTTTCCTAGTTGATTATTGTAATGCCCACTTCCCTTCGACACCATTTTGTTTTGTTGTTTTCGAGACTGATTACTTCACTTATGGATTTATTATGGCTTCTTGATTTAGCATGCTAGTAGATATCATAGACATTGGACTGTTATTGATTTGATCTTTATATGATGCATATGGTTTACTGGTGGACATTTGATGATGATATTTGTATACTTTTGACATGGTTATTTATCTTAATTATGACATGTGATATATTTAATCATATTGAGTAGAACTTGATAATTTGACTAATGTGATGATCGTTTTGACATAAATGAAATGTGGAATAGAAATGTGCTAGAAAGTGTAAGTGATATCGTACTTGCATAGATGATAGTAAATCATGTGTCGTTTATTTTAGATTATATTGTATATTTGGCATGAATGTTTTAATGTGGCCAACAGGCCGAAGGAGGTATTTTCTATTCTGCAGGTATATTATATTCACAACAATATTGGGGAGTGGAGACCAACCACATCGGAATTTGAGAAGAATCCAACTAAGGTCACCATGGCAACAAGTAATTGTGTGTGTGTTAGAATTATCTGGTTAAGGGAAAATTGTGACCTAGGGGTCATGTGTTGTTTTGTTTTAATTTTTCCCCTTTTATTATGTTAGTATGTGTTGCTCTTAGTAAGTGAAATTTTACTTGTGTTATTATTCATATTCTTTGGATTGGAATTTACCCCTTTGTTAGCCATGGGTTGTAGTGGCTTAATTAAGTTAATTTGAAATTGTCCTAAACTAATTAAAAGATGTGACCAAAGAGAGTTCATTTATTAGGATTTGATTTACTTGGGATTTTGTGTGGATTGATGTGTGTTTGAGTTTTGAGTGTAGCACACTCTACCCCACATGGGAAACTCGAATTTGGCCTTAGAGGCCAAATTTCAAAGCTTGTGGGACAAGTCAAACTTGTCCCACACCTCTTAAAACCCCATGCCAACCCTACCTATGGGTTGGAAGGCCAAATTTAGGGTCTTTTAGGTGTTTTGGGGGGATAAAAAGGTAAAATATTAATTGCACTTTCTTTCAAATTTAATTTTGTCCTTTGGGGGGAGTAGGCTTAGTTGGAGTGTGTAAGGTGCTTGCTTTTCTTTCAACCACTTATTAATGGTGCATTGGAATATGAAGTTGACCAAATGATGTGGAGTGGAGGGAAAAGGAGGTGGCATCCTACTTGGAGCCACATCATCCCTCCTCTCTTTTCTCTATTTATTTGATCCTCTTGTTTGTTTTGGGGTTGGAAGTTTTATTTTTAGTCTTTTGTATTTTGGAGAAGAGAGGATTTTGAAGGAGTTGTGGATTTTGGAGCTTGTTGACTTGTGGGAAGTTTGTTAGAGCTTGTGGATGCTTGTTGATCTTTGGAGAGATTTGAGACTTCATACTTGGAACAAGCTCCACCATGGAAAGGTAGGAGCTTCACCTTTGCTTGTATTATGTTTTCTTCTTTTGGTTATATGAATGAGTGTAGATATGTTGTGTTGAATATTGTTGTTTGTGATGCTTGTTGGGAATGGGTAGAATGCCTAAGTTGGGAGTGAGAGGAGACTATGGGGAGTTTAATTGAGGGAGGCATAAGAGATCATTTTCTTGAGGAGGGAGTTTGGGTTGGGTGCCCACCTAGTAAGAGAAATGCTTGCATTTTCTTCTTGTTTTTACTTTGAGGGAGCCATAAGAGTTGAGGGAGGCATAAGAGTGAATGGAGGGATAAGGGGTACTTGAGGGAGGCATAAGAGTTGTTAGGGGTATTGTGTTTTGCATTGGAGGCTTTTAGGTGGCACCCATTCCCATTGGGAGGCATAAGTGGCCTCCCCATAGGTCTTACTCTTATGGCTTTCTTGATAAGCCTTGTGACTTGTTGTTGTGATTGTTTTCCCTCTTGTTGTGTTGTAGATCTTGTTTTGAAGGATTATGGAATGAATGTGAAATGTTATGTTTAGTTATGTGGAAGCTAGTAGTTGCCATGAGTTGGATTTTCTCCCATTGTGATGTGGTTGGGGCTCGGGGGCTAATGGAGAGGATGGATTCTCTTCTCCATTGGGTATCTTGGTTGGGAGGAGAGTGTTGCCTCTCCCCTTATTTTGTTGTGAATCAAGAAAACTATGGAGGAGCCACCTTATTGATATTTGGAGCATTGGAACCTTGTTGATGACAATGTGAAACCACCTTGTATTTTACCCACCTTTGAGTGGAAGAAAAATGTAATATTGCTTTGTATTTTTAGCTTCCATTATTGTAAAATGATCCTACATTAAGTGGAAAGTGTTGTAACAAGATTTTGAAAGAATGTTGTTTTGCTCTTCTTTAGTAAGAGGTGTATTGGAAAAGTGGAATATTAATGTATTTTCTCTTCTTGTATTGTTGATGGAAAGATTTAAGTTTTATTTTATTTTCCCTCAATATGCCAATGAAATCATTTAAGTTCTAGCTCAATTATGTTCTTCCTCATTTAAGAAATGATTGAAAATCCATTTTGCAAAAGTATTATGGGAAATGAAATCGGACCTTTTTGAAATGTTAGTGCAATATTTATTAAATTGTGTAGAAAGAAATTTTATTATCAAGACTATAAACTCATTAAGATCATTACTCAATATTTTCTTAATGTTTAATAAGGAAACTAATATTGTAAATATTATTCATATTTGAGTAATATTAAAAGTAATGGGTATACTATTATTAAATCATATTAATACTAACGTTCTATTAATATTTCCTTTTATATTACATAGTATATTAGTATAAACTACAACCAAGAAATAAAATAAATAGAACCTACGTATGTCCACATAATTGCAAAGAAAACTATGGTCCATGAGTAATCCAATTTGAAATAGATCCACCTCTATGAGACTCGTTCCACGACCTACCGTAAATGCCACGAGGATCTAAATAGAAGATCATGCAATAGATTTCCACGGGTGTTACGGTAATACTCTCTTTGCTCCTTAACCGATTTTGATAAAATATTGATTTGAAATGTTTAAGCAGAACCTAAAATAGAATAATGCATACCAAAGGATTTATGGTGTATTCGATCTAAAATAAATAGATCAAAGCGAATGGGTTTTATAATGGCAGATCCGAACTAACACATGAAAATGTAGTGATCAAGCATGTTGTAAATACTAAGTAGTGCTTGAACAAGAGATTACTTGGCACGAGTAGGCTGATAGGATGAATGTACAGGCAGGGTCTCCTTAGAGAAACGTCGTATTAGCCTCCTTCAGGTCCCCTCGTAATTCTCCCACTATCCCTTAATCTATTTTGATAAAAATATCACGAAGGAGAACTCCGAATTTTGAGGGTGCATTCGATTCTGAACATGATAACAACGTAGTTGACAACCTACTTGTCTTAGGTGCTTCAAAAAGAGGTCTGCTACTTGTCTTTAGGTATATTCGATGATATGAAACAGATTCACCTCTATGAGCTTCTCCTCCACTCGCGTCAGTAACTTCATCTATAACCACCACAATGAATTCTTGCGGCCGGAGACGGAACCCAAAGTAGCAGTGAGTGTGTGATGAATATGATTTGCAAAATCTAAGTGAATAATTGTTTGATGCGGCCTACAGAGTTGGCATCTCTTGCACGCAAGGAGAGGAGTCTTAAATGTTTTGCCTGGTGTTGGTTGAGCCACCCAACCCCAAACATGTTTTTCCAACCTAAACTTTTAATATGTCCCCACGTAGTGGCTTAGGCCACATGTATATGTTTTTTTTTTTTTTGGCCGATGTAGCATGATTATCTCATCCGTTACCTCGCCAAGCTAAGCAGTTAATTCACCTATGAATTTGTTCCATGCAATGCGGTGTAACTCGGTAAATAGCTTGTATCTTGGCCACTTACTTTTAATGTGGCCTCGGTCACGTGTTTTCTCCTTTCTAGCCACATATATGTGGCTAGGCTCGTGTGGATCCACTAATAAAGCGGTTGTGGCTTTATTTTGTGGTCATGTTGGTTAGTTTAATTAACCTAAATAATATAAATTTGGTTCATTCCATTGTGGCATATAAATCTGGCCGAGTAAGGTGGGTTGTTACTTGGATAATTCAATCTACATTGTAATAGAATAAGCCCGAGACCCAAAGTGCTAGGCTTGCCGAGTTGTTTGTTATCTAGCCAAGTTGGAAATAATATTGATCCTAACATGGAAAATTCTACCAAGGTAAATGGGAGATTAACCCAAGCAATGTAAATATGTGGCTTGGAACATAGTTTAAACAAAGTGAGTGACTTAGTAGCTCGACAAGCTAAAATCAATACACATGCACTCTGCAACATATTTTCCACTTGTCGATTCTCAATAGGAAAATCGAACAGAATCAAAATTGTGGTGGCAAGCCACGTGGTGGCTTGAGGACCCACCACGTCGGTAATAATAGAATAGTCCTTGTGATGGCCAGGATCCCTTTTTTTTTTTTTTAAAAAAATTTGCATTTTCGGGTTGAATGTTTGTGGCGCGTCGTCATCGTCGTCATCGTGAGCGTCGTCTTTTAGTGGCATTACATTTTGGTATCAGAGCCAGGGGTTCGAAGCTTGGACCCTTGGGCACATGCAAAAAACATGAAATAGGAACATTTAACTTAGTACTGAGTGATTCTTTATAAATATAAAACCACAATGTTGATAATTATAGGAAACACAAATTTAGAAAACTGGCACAAGACCTAGAACGATGAACTAACTCTCACCTTGATCTCGCCATGCGGGAGGCATGGGTTGGGCGAGGGTCTCTTCATATAGACTTAGATATACCACCGCCAGCAGCCAGATCAAGCAGCCATCCTACCTCGAGATCTTGCGAGACACTCCAGGATGTCAATGCCGGCTATACACGAAGAGCCCTTGGGAGGACGACTTGCAAGACATAGTTTGGAGCCATCAGTAGATGCCCAGGCATCCCCTCGACACAGCGAGGAGCATAGGGCAGAGAACTTCCGTGCGGAGTCGGCTAGGGTAGAGTCACCACAGAGAGGACATGGGGATAGGATCTCAGGACATAGGGATAGGTCTCGGAGCCCTAGACAGAGGGAGGAGCATACAGAGAGATCTAGGATTCGTCATACGTCAGGTGCAGACCATATCAGGGAGATCCTGAAGCTACGACCATCTCACTATTCGGGTGATACAGGCGGTTTTCAGGCAGAGGCTTGGTTGGTGAGCTTGAGCAGATGCTTCAAGCTCTGCCCTTGTACTAGCAACATGAAAGCTCGTGTTGCAATCCATCTTCTGAAGGATGGAGCAGGAGTCTAGTGGAGGACCGAGGAGCAGAAGCTCCATGTTGACTCGGAGACGATTACCTGGGAGCTATTTGAGGAGCGTTTCAGGAGCAGGTATTTACCCAGGAGGTTTATTCAAGCAGCGGATAGATGAGTTTCATGACCTCCGTAGGCATCGATAATGATGGATGAGTATGAGAGTTGATTTCTGGACCTACTCCAGTACGTCGACTATATGTAGGATGAGCAGGTACGGATTCACAGGTTCATTTGGGGCCTAAACTTGGATTTAGGTGGCGCAGTGCGCATTCACTGAACATTAGCGAGAGGCCATGGAGAAGGCCTATATAGCGAGAGGAGACACGGGGAAGATGCGGCAGGCTAGAGACAGAGTTTGGAGCCGTATCCAGCAAATGCAGGATGGTAGGTCAAAGGGGTTAATTCCTCTTCCACGGGGTGGACAGAGTTCAGGGCAAGCCTCATTCAGGCCACCACGGCAGTAAAGAGCAGCAGACCCACCCACCTTACCGACCTCCTCAGAGATATAATGCACTGAGAGAGGGCGTAGTATGGGGCATCCTCCTAGGGGTCCCATCAAGACACAGGGTGCGCGAGAGCTCGGTCGGCAGGAGCTTGTCGGAGAGACCTCGGCAATCCATAGCCGGATCGTCGGGATCTATATCTCGATCATCTAGAGTACCAGTGGAGTTGCTTCCCACTTTGGAGAGGACCTTCCCTCAATGACCATACCATCTTATCGAGTGCTATTGTTGATGTGTTCCCAGGGGAGCTACCGAGATTACCTCCCCACGTGAGATCGACTTCCATATAGATCTAGTTATGGGCGCAAAGCCTATCTCACGAACACCCTATCGGATGACTACTCCTGAGTTATGTGAGCTCAAGTTATAGCTTGAGGACCTTATGGAGAAAGGCCTAATCCATCCTAGTGTATCCCCTTTAGGTGCACCGGTGATCTTCGTAAAGAAGAAGGATGGATCTCTTGATTTGTGTATTGACTACCGTCAGCTGAATAAAGTAACAATCAAGAATCGTTACCCCCTTCCACGCATTGATGATTTATTTGATCAGATGAAGGGGGCTACAGTTTTCTCTAGATAGATCTTAAGTCAGGGTACCACTAGCTCAGGATTGCGGAGATGGATATTCACAAGACAAGCATTCCGTACGAGATATGGCCACTACGAGTTCATAGTGGTACCTTTCGGTTTGACGAATGCCCCCGCGATATTTATGAGTTTGATGAATGGGGTATTCAGGACCTTCCTTGATCGCTTCGTGCTCATCTTTCTTGATGACATTCTAGTTTACTCACGCACACGTGAGGAGCACGAGGAGCACCTTCGCCAGGTTCTTCAGTGTCTTCGCAAACAAGTGCCTTTATAGGAACTTGGAGAAGTGTGCGTTCTTTCAGCCTGAGGTGCAGTATTTGGGCCACATCATTTCTGGGGAAGGTATCATTGTCGATCCTTCCAAGATTCAAGCCATCATGGACTGGCCAGCACCCACTAGTGTGACCGAGGTGTGTAGCTTCACAGGTCTAGCAGGGTATTACGGGGAGGTTTGTTCAGATTTTTCGCAGATTACGCACCCCATCACTTCCCTTGGCGGAAAGGGAAGAAGTTTTTATGGTCGAGATAGATGTGAGCGGGATTTCAAGACACTTGAAGGGATGCCTCACGAGAGCACTGTTCTTGCAGGTGCAGATCCTCGGGAGTGAGCTCTACGTTTACACGAGATGCTTCCTTGGCAAGACTTGGAGGTGTGCTAATGCGGGGAGGGTAGAGTAGTTTCCTTTGATTCCCCGCAAACTCAAATATTATGAGCTAAATTATATGACCCATGACCTTGAGCTTGTAGCAGTGGTACATGCCTTAGTGCGGTGGAGACATTTTCTTCTTGGCCGGAGATTTACACTCAGGATTGATCACTTGAGTCTTCGCCACCTCTTCACGCAACCCAATCTCAACGCTCATCAGCGATGTTGGATGGAGTTACTTTGTGAGTATGACATGGAGATAGAGCATGTGAAAGGGAAGGAGAATGTGGTTGCAGATGCCTTGAGTAGGTGGAGACATGTGGCTATGGCCACCTCAGTGGGCATAGATTTGCAGAGTAGGATCTTGCAGCAGCTTCCTCATGATAGTTTCTACCTTGCAGCCAGAGCAGAGATTGAGTCTCAGAGACCCCTTGAGGGGAGATTTGATGGATTTTCATTAGAGGCAGATGGTCTTCTCAGACACAGAGGTCGAGATATATGTTCCTAGAGATGGAGGCTTGAGACATGACATTTTGTCAGAGGCTCATCATGCACCTTATTCAGCCCATCCCGGGGTGAAGAAGATGCACGCCACCCTGAGACAGTTGTATTTTTGGAGAGGACTTCGGAGAGACGTGGCTTCATTTGTGTCACGTTGTTTAGAGTGCCAGAGGGTGAAGGCCGAGCATCAGCATCCAGCTGGCCTTCTCTATCCTCACGCCATACCGGAGTGGAAGTGGGACACCATTTCCATGGACTTCATCGTTGGGTTACCTACGTCGAGATACCATCACGACGCCATCATGGTCACGGTGGATAAATTGATGAAGGTAGCTCATTTTTCTCCAGTAAAGACCACCTATACAGTGAGTGTTGTGGCACGAGTATACCTTGATGAGATTGTCAGATTACATGGGATTCCACGGAAGATCATTTGCGACCGCGACCCTTTGTACACTTCCCATTTCTGGACCACCATGTAGTATGCCCTCGGGACGAGGATTAATTTTAGCACTGACTTATCACCCGAGACGAGATGGACGACAGAGAGGGTGAATCAGATTTTGGAGGATATGCTCGGGATGTACATGATGGATCATCGGTCGAGATGGGAGGAGTATACGTATTTGGTGGAGTTTTCCTACAATAATAGTTTCCGAGTTCTATATGGTAGAGAGTGCGGGACACCTCTTAGTTGGGACAGATTGAGGACAGGGGTTTCCCTTGGGCAGCATTATTGCAGGATATGGAGCATCAGGTTACCTTGATCAGACAGAGATTGTAGGAGGCGCAGGATAGACAGAAAAAGTATGCAGACCAGCATAGGACAGATCATAGTTTTGAGGTAGGCACAAAGGTGTTCCTTCGTGTTAGACCGCATAAGAGCCCTATCTGTTATGGAAAAGGTTTTAAGCTTGCTCCTAGGTTTGTGGGTCCCTTTGAGATCTTGGAGCACCTCGGTCCCTTGGCCTATCATCTAGCATTGCCACCTAGCTTATCTCGCGTCCATGATGTGTTTCATGTTTCTGTGCTTAGGAGATATATTTCTAATCCTTCTCATGTGCTAGATTGGACCGCATTGCATGTGCAGGATCAAGGGATGGTGATGTTGGAGCCCGTGCGCATTTTAGATCACAGGACCCTAGGCCTTCGAGATTGATCGAGTTCGGGTCCAATGGGACCGGGTATGATGAGCTGCAGCCTACTTGGGAGGATGCTACTTTGCTACGAGGACAGTTTCCACACCTTTTCCAGTGACTTCCAGGAGGAAGTCGAGTCTAAGGGGAGGGGGATGTAATGCCCACTTCCCTTCGGCACCATTTTGTTTTGTTGTTTTCAAGACTGATTACTTCACTATGGATTTATTATGGCTTCTTGATTTAGCATGCTAGTAGATATCGTAGACATTGGACTCGCTCTACTGATTTGATCTTTATATGATGCATATGGTTTCTTTGGTGGACATTGATGATGATATTTGTATACTTTTGTGGTTATTATCTTAAGTATGACATGTGGTATATTTAATCATATTGAGTAGAACTTGATAATTTGACTAATGTGATGATCGTTTTGACATAAATGAAATGTGGAATAGAAATGTGCTAGAAAGTGTAAGTGATATCGTACTTGCATAGATGATAGTAAATCATGTGTCGTTTATTTTAGATTATATTGTATATTTGGCATGAATGTTTTAATGCGGCCAACAGACGAAGGAGGTATTTTTGTTACTGCGGTATATTATATTCACAACAATATTGGGGAGTGGAGACCAACCACATCGGAATTTGAGAAGAATCCAGCTAAGGTCACCATGGCAACAAGTAATTGTGTGTGTGTTAGAATTATCTGGTTAAGGGAAAATTGTGACCTAGGGGTCATGTCTTGTTTTGTTTTAATTTTTCCCCTTTTATTATGATAGTATGTTTTGCTCTTAGTAAGTGAAATTTTACTTGTGTTATTATTCATATTCTTTGGATTAGAATTTACCCTCTTTGTTAGCCATGGGTTGTAGTGGCTTAATTAAGTTAATTTGAAATTGTCCTAAACTAATTAAAAGATGTGACCAAACAGAGTTCATTTATTAGGATTTGATTTACTTGGGATTTTGTGTGGATTGAGATGTGTTTGAGTTTTGAGTATGGCACACTCTACCCCACATGGGAAACTCGAATTTAGCCTTGGAGGCCAAATTTCAAAGCTTGTGGGACAAGTCAAACTTGTCCCACACCTCTTAAAACCCCATGCCAACCCTACCTATGGGTTGGAAGGCCAAATTTAGGGTCTTTTAGGTGTTTTGGGGGGATAAAAAGGTAAAATATTAATTGCACTTTCTTTCAAATTTAATTTTGTCCTTTGGGAGGAGTAGGCTTAGTTGGAGTGTGTAAGGTGCTTGCTTTTCTTTCAACCACTTATTAATGGTGCATTGGAATATGAAGTTGACCAAATGATGTGGAGTGGAGGGAAAAGGAGGTGGCATCCTACTTGGAGCCACATCATCCCTCCCTCTCTTTTCTCTATTTATTTGATCCTCTTGTTTGTTTTGGGGGTTGGAAGTTTCATTTTTAGTCTTTTGTATTTTGGAGAAGAGAGGATTTTGAAGGAGTTGTGGATTTTGGAGCTTGTTGATACTTGTGGGAAGTTTGTTGGAGCTTGTGGATGCTTGTTGATCTTTGGAGAGATTTGAGACTTCATACTTGGAACAAGCTCCACCATGGAAAGGTAGGAGCTTCACCTTTGTTTGTATTATGTTTTCTTCTTTTGGTTATATGAATGAGTGTAGATATGTTGTGTTGAATATTGTTGTTTGTGATGCTTGTTGGGAATGGGTAGAATGCCTAAGTTGGGAGTGAGAGCAGACTATGGGGAGTTTAATTGAGGGAGGCATAAGAGATCATTTTCTTGAGGAGGGAGTACTTTGGGTTGGGTGCCCACCTAGTAAGAGAAATGCTTGCATTTTCTTCTTGTTTTACTTTGAGGGAGCCATAAGAGTTGAGGGAGGCATAAGAGTGAATGGAGGGATAAGGGGCACTTGAGGGAGGCATAAGATTTGTTAGGGGTATTGTGTTTTGCATTGGAGGCTTTTAGGTGGCACCCATTCCCATTGGGAGGCATAAGTGGCCTCCCCATAGGTCTTACTCTTATGGCTTTCTTGATAAGCCTTGTGACTTGTTGTTGTGATTGTTTTCCCTCTTGTTGTGTTGTAGATCTTGTTTTGAAGGATTATGGAATGAATGTGAAATGTTATGTTTAGTTATGTGGAAGCTAGTAGTTGCCATGAGTTGGATTTTCTCCCATTGTGATGTGGTTGGGGCTCGGGGGCTAATGGAGAGGATGGCTTCTCTTCTCCATTGGGTATCTTGGTTGGGAGGAGAGCATTGCCTCTCCCCTTATTTTGTTGTGAATCAAGAAAACTATGGAGGAGCCACCTTGTTGATATTTGGAGCATTGGAACCTTGTTGATGACAATGTGAAACCACCTTGTATTTTACCCACCTTTGAGTGGAAGAAAAATGTAATATTGCTTTGTATTTTTAGCTTCCATTATTGTAAAATGATCCTACATTAAGTGGAAAGTGTTGTAACAAGATTTTGAAAGAATGTTGTTTTGATCTTCTTTAGTAAGAGGTGTATTGGAAAAGTGGAATATTAATGTATTTTCTCTTCTTGTATTGTTGATGGAAAGATTTAAGTTTTTTTTTTATTTGCCCTCAATATGCCAATGAAATCATTTAAGTTCTAGCTCAATTATGTTCTTCCTCATTTAAGAAATGATTGAAAATCCATTTGCAAAGTATTATGGGAAATGAAATCAGGCCTTTTTGAAATCCCGTGCAACATTTATTAAATTGTGTAGAAAGAAATTTTATTATCAAGACTATAAACTCATTAAGATCATTACTCAATATTTTCTTAATGTTTAATAAGGAAACTAATATTGTAAATATTATTCATATTTGAGTAATATTAAAAGTAATGGGTATACTATTATTAAATCATATTAATACTAACGTTCTATTAATATTCCTTTTATATTACATAGTATATTAGTATAAACTGCAACCAAGAAATAAAATAAATAGAACCTACGTATGTCCACATAATTGCAAAGCAAACTGTGCTCCATGAGTAATCCGATTTGAAACAGATCCACCTCTATGAGACTCCTTCCACGAGCTACCGTAAATGCGACAGGATCTAAATAGAAGATCTGTGCAATAGATTTCCACCAGGTCTTCTGGTAATACTCTCACTGCTCCTTAACCGATTTTGATAAAATATAACAGTTTGAAATGTTTCGACAGAACCTAAAATAGAATAATGCATACCAAAGGCTTCACGGTGTATTCGATCTAAAATAAATAGATCAGGCGAATGGGTTTTATAATGGCAGATCCGAACTAACACATGAAAATGTAGTGATCAAGCATGTTGTAAATACTAAGTAGTGCCTGAACAAGAGATTACTTGGCACGAGTAGGCTGATAAGATGAATGTACAGGTAGGGTCTCCTTAGAGAAACGCCGTATTAGCCTCCTTCAGGTCCCCTCGTGATTCTCCCACTGTCCCTTAATCGATTTTGATAAAAATATCATGAAGGAGAACTCCGAATTTTGAGGGTGCATTCGATTCTGAACATGATAACAACGTAGTTGACAACCTGCTTGTCTTAGGTGCTTCAAAAAGAGGCTGCTGCCATACTATGTTGGCCGCTGCTAAGGACCCTACTAAAGAAAGACATTTAAAAGTATAGAAATCATAAACCAATAGCTGTACCGTTGCATCTGTACAGGCGTTTACATTTTTCGCACCATTTTGCAAGCAACTGCGCTTTAGGTATATTCTGATATGAAACAGATTCACCTCTATGAGCTTCTCCTCCACTCGCGTCTGTAACTTCATCTACAACCACCACAATGAATTCTTGCGGCCAGGACAGAACCCAAAGTAGCAGGCCGACTGTGTGATGAATACGATTTGCAAAATCTAAGTGAATAATTGTTTGATGCGGCCTAGCAGGAGTTGGCGTCTCTTGCACGCAAGGAGAGGAGTCTTAAATGTTTTGCTGGTGTTGGTTGAGCCACCCAACCCCAAACACATTTTTTCCAACCTAAACTTTTAATATGTCCCCACGTAGTGGCTTAGGCCACATGTATATGTTTTTTTTTTGGCCGATGTAGCATGAGTATCTCATCCGTTACCTCGCCAAGCTAAACAGTCAATTCACCTATGAATTTGTTCCATGCAATGCAGTGTAACTCGGTAAATAGCTTGTATCTTGGCCGCTTACTTTTTAATGTGGCCTCGGTCACGCGTTTCCTCCCTTTCCAGCCACATATATGTGGCTAGCTGTGTGGATCCACTAATAAACGGTTGTGCCTTGATTTTGTGGTCATGTCGGTTAGTTTAATTAACCTAAATAATATAAATTTGGTTCATTCCATTGTGGCATATAAATCTGGCCGAGTAAGGTGGGTTGTTACTTGGATAATTCAATCTACATTGTAATAGAATAAGCCCGAGACCCAAAGTGCTAGGCTTGCCGAGTTGTTTGTTATCTAGCCAAGTTGGAAATAATATTGATCCTAACATGGAAAATTCTACCAAGGTAAATGGGAGATTAACCCAAGCAATGTAAATATGTGGCTTGGAACATAGTTTAAACAACGTGACCGACTCAGTAGCTCGACGAGCTAAAATCAATACACATACACTCTGCAACATATTTTCCACTTGTCGATTCTCAATAGGAAAATCGAACAGAATCAAAATTGTGGTGGCAAGCCACGTGGTGGCTTGAGGACCCACCACGTCGGTAATAATAGAATAGTCCTTGCGATGGCCAGGATCCCTTCCATTTTTTTTTTTTTTTTTTTATAAAAAAAAAAAAAAATTGCATTTTCGGGTTGAATGTTTGTGGCGCGTCGTCGTCGTCGTCGTGAGCGTCGTCTTTTAGCGGCGTTACAATTATACCACCACGTGCATGTCCTAAACATTCCCTCGAAATATATAAATTCACTATTTCCAATTTCAAAAGTACCAATTAGATAGTGTTCATATATTTATATGCCCTATTCCTCATGGATGGCCACAATCTTCTCATCACCATATCTCCTTGTATATGCTTGGTCAAACGCACATAGAGACATTTGAACTTGAGCTACCCTAAGAATGGCCATATATATGTCATAGCTTATAAAAAAGTGTTCTTTTTCTATATCATGACTAATTGTCGTTACGTATGATTCTATACAATCGCTATATGTGAAAGCCTCCTAGTTTCTCTCACTTCTCTAACAATGGTTTTCAAAGAGCTTACAATTATGCCTATACACAGATCCTACCAACCTCATCATCTCATTAACGTTTTCCATCGCGCATAAGGCATTAAAATTGTCATAACATGGTCAACATGCACAAAAGCAAACATGCGTGACTTAAGCATTATCTCTGTTGTCCTTGCCTTTCTCTGTATAATTACATCACGTCCTCCACATAAAGAACATTAACTCCGAGAATAATTTTTCTTTCTCGTAAGGAAATTTAAAAACCAGAGCAAAAATGCAATTCCAAGCCCAACAGCCGCAACCTGTACCCGTGGCAGGCCAACAATTCTGCACTCCATACCCGATCAAACTGAGTGTGCAGAGAAAAACCCTCACCTTAATCGGCGGATATTTCACCGTCACTGACTCCAACGGTAACGTCCTCCTCAAATTCATCGGTAAATTGATGAGCCTCCATGACCAGCGGCTTCTGCAAGACATTGTCGGGAACCCCCTCCTCATCATGAAATAAAAGGTATAAATTAATTGTAACTTCGACTCAACGTTCTTTGATAAATTTACTTGGAGGGTTTGATTGGGGTTATGTTTCAGATGCTTTCAATGCATTGTAGATGGTAATTAACATTTAGAGGGGACATCTCTAATCACAGGAATTTTTCCTTCACCGCCAAAAATCGTCATTTTTTGAGCTAGAGATGGCACTTGACGTGTTCATGGCGGGTAATAAGCAAGAAAAAGTGTGTGATTTCCATGTGAAGGGAAGCTATTTCGACCGATCCTGCACAATTTATCAAGGCGCTCGTATCCTTGCAGAGGTACACATCCATGTAAAGAAAAATTCTTATAATTTGATGCTTACGCTTTATCAAATTTGGGGATTAATGGGATGTTAAATACGTTGATTGTGTGAATCAGATGAGGAGGAAATACACGGTGAAAAATGTGTTGTTTGGGAAGGATAAGTTTGAAGTGATTGTGTAGCCCGGTGTCGATTACGCCTTCATAGTTGCTATCATAATAATTCTGGATGAGATGAACAAAGAGGGGATTGATCAAGACTAGACTGCTCAAGTCTTATAATTTATAAGCAGTGTGAATGAGATGATTATCTTCACTGTTCGCCATATGTTAAAATTGGCACCTCTATAGCAAAAATGTAAGCTATATTATCTACTAACACTGCAAACCACATGAAGGTGGATGCTTTTCTTGCACCACTAACATGCATAAAGTGTTAGACAAAGAAATTTGAGTTAAATCAAAACCATATATTATATATATACAAAGTACAAAAATTTAATAAAATATATGACCTTGAATGATCTAGTTGAGAAATTTAAACACTTCAAAGAAATTATATATACCAGATGAACATGTCTAAATTTATTCCAATGAACCATCAAGTCATAAAGGTGGAAGCTTTTCTGGTACCACTAACTTGCATAAAAGTGTTAAAGTCAATGAAATTAAGTTAAATCAACATCATACTAGATATATACAAAATACAAAAATTTAATAAAATATATGAACTTAAAGATCTAGTTGAAAAATTTAAACACTTCAAAGAAATTATATATACCAGACGTGAGCATGTAAGTTCATTCTAATGAACCATCAGGATAAGATCTACTCGAATAGCGGACATGATTGCATCATGATCTAACTCTCGAACCTTCCAAAGAATATTGTTATTAGGCCTTCCTCGATATCTATATAGTGAATATTTTTCGCTAGAACTAGAGCTGAATATTTTTTGCTAGAACTAGATGCGAATATAAGAGTATTTTCCTATGTATCTTAAAGTCTTCAAACACCCAAACAGAGGAATTTTTAATGGATACCGTTGAAGCCAAGTTTTAGTAACTAAAAAGACCTTGTAGGGTACTCAATATCTTCAAAGCATCTATAATAGGAGAAATCAAACTCTTTCTTTCCTCGATACAACGACATAAAAAATAGTATGTCCCTTCTTCATTGTCTTATGTCACAATAATCGTAAACACATATCCTATTAAAAACAAAGGTTTCAACTCAAATTTAAATTACATATTAATTTCAATGGACATAACTCAATACAAGAATTGTAAATAACCATTTACACTATCGCACCAAAATCAAAATTTCGTCAAAGTCCTCAGATGTTACAATTTCATATGAAGAAACAAGTCGTAATGTCTGTGGAGGTTGATAACTAAGAAGCAGAGTTAAAGGCCTACAAATCCGGCTATCCCTCATTCTTGTGAATCACGGTCAACGAGTGACAAATTCAATACAAGATGCACAAAAACATGTCAACTTTCTTGTCCATACGGCCCACGAAGTAGCATTTGAGCTACAAAATGAGTGCATATCACTAGACCCTGTGAGTGTCATACAATCCTCGTAGTTGGCAATTTGGTGTTCCTCTATCAACCAAAAATATCTACGAAGTGTGGAATTTTCTTGAGAACCTCGAGGCCATGTTTGCAGTACACCATTCCACTATGTTTTTGCATTTTCAATTTAGCACCATCTTTGTACTTTAACTCTTCTTTTTTGCAAGAGTTCTTTTCACACATGCCCCGCACTGTCATGCTCTCCTTTCCATGTCCAGTCTCATTGAAACTCTAAATATGTTGCACACCCATCTTGACATGCATCTTATTCATCCAATAAAGAATTTGTGCATTCTTAAGCTGATACATGTAATTATCGACCATATGTAATGTTTATTTAAGTGGATATCCCTTTCAAACAAGTTTCCATAAAATAACTAGAAACATCCTTGCACAAATTCGGTGGAATGAGTACGATCATCATTGATATAAAGTTGGTACTCTCTTAACAAAATTTGATCATTCTTTGTACTGTCAGGAGAATGCATAAATGTTATATGCACAAAAATGGTAACTTGTATCTTGATTTATAATATTGTGATTGAACCTCCATTTGTGGTTGCAATTTGTAATTCTCGGTAAAATTAACCACTGAAATAATAGTACCAGTAGGAAATATGTACTTGCATATCTTGAACTTTTCATTCAACCATCGATCTTTGTGTGTATGCCTAGCATACTCATAAACAATTTCATCCTTCAATTTTCTAATAAATTGAAAAAATAGGCATATGTTCTATAACTAGCTCACACTATTTAGTCTCCTTTCCATATTCCAACTAGCATGGTACTAATTTATATTTATCAAACTTAACTAAATTATGTCCTATTGCACCTCTAATTTTCCCATGGATGTAACTTTCTGTTTAGGTAATCCGCCGCACGTACCATAACTTCCATCTAAACAATCCTGACTATAAAAAAATTGTCCAACTTCTCTTTCACAAAATATCGTAGGAATGAAATCTCTAGAAGATATTGGTGGAATTTAAACACCACATTCTGATAACATAGTTTCATAATGAAAATTAGAACTAATACGTAAAAATTTAACATAATGCATCACAAATTCAACAAGTTGCCTACAACAACAAGTGGTGCGAGCGTAGTTGATTTTCATATAGAATGGTTTCAACATTTCAAAAAAAATTGACTAATTTTAATTTCTAGATGCTCTGTTAAAAATTACAAAAAAATTGAGTTTGTTTCATATCTAAGAAATGTTTTAGATGTGGTCCATGATTAGTGGAACCAACTCTCGTGTTGCATCTCTTGTATTAGGTGAAACTCTATTGTTATCATGCCAAAATTGAATAACAACTTCTCTTATAGCATCATATATATATTTTTCCTTACGCGGTGTTCTAGCGAGAAAATGCCCAAAAATCGAGTGTTATTGAGTGATTGAAGGATATTACATCTTTCAATTGCTTTCATTAGAGTTTTTCTATTAACTTTCAACATTCAACTTGTTTACCTAATCAAACAATTGTTTTGTTAAATCACTTACAACACTAGCGGCAAGTACATAACACACAATATTACTATCCCTTGTGCATCTCTTGACACCGAGTGTGATATGCATCATGATGGTTTTTAACAATTGTAGAGGTTTGACGACGTATATTATATGTTGTCGATCCTAAGGTGTTTAATGTAGGTCTCATTTTATTCAATTTCATCAAACTAACCACTAAAATATTTTGGAATCATTTAAAATTTCAAAATTATTATCCCAAATTTCAGTGGCTTTTCTTCTGATTTGCCTTTGAAATTTTGTCGGACATTGGTTTCAAAATTTTCTCATCAATTTCAACAAAATAATTAGGTCTCTTACATAAAATACTAGGAAGTCTTTTTGTCAATTTTTGCTTGTCTCTGAGTTTCAACCTAAATTTCCTAATTCACTCTTTCATTGTCTCCTTGATTTCAACATCAATTACATCATGATTATTTAATTCTTCTTCAACATTGTTAGTAGAAACATTACTGTGAACATCATTGCTTACAATAGCGGGGTTTGAAGATGAAACTCTTCTTGATTTATGAAGATTTTACATTCGCTCAACATTTTGAAATCTTTTTGCCTCTAATTCATTTGGTGTTCTTTTACTTTGAATTTCTTTTTTGACTCCATTTATCGTCTCCCATGATTTTTACTTCCATTGATAAGAAAAATGTGTAGAAAGTGACAAAAATTCATAGTAATTCATACAAGAAGGCCAAATAGTAAAAATCACATGGTAATTGGAATGTTAGGAAGCATGTAAATATGTTTTAATAACGTGATCATGCTTTATAAAGCTGTGATCACATTTTATAAAGCCCGATCATGGTTCTAATATTTTAGAATGTTCCGGTCTATAAACAAACCCCCAAACCGGGTCAAGCGTTTGTTAAAATCCAAAACAAAAAATAGAGAGTGCCACATCCTAAACAATCATTCAAACTTGCAATTTGGGCTTGCATAAACTCATAATTATACAAAAAAAGTAAATAAATAAATTGATCTAACTATCATGTGAATGAGAAAAGTAGCAAAAATAAAAAAATAATTATGGAGGGGAGGGACGGTAGGGTTTACAGAGCACCTCCCTTCATTTTAGCCTCGATGGGCTCGCATGACACCCTAATCCTACCCATACTTGTTGGTGGCCATTCTTTCTACCTCGACTATGCCCTAGGGTGGCTTCACACCACAACTTAAGTCCATGGCCTCACCACCTGCCACCGCCCACTGTTTATTAATCACTTTTTTTGGATATCTCTCTCTGCTTTCAAAAGAATCCTCTCATTGTTATGTGAAACTCCCCACCTCTTTGAACATGTGTAAAGAACAAAAGAAAAAAAAACATTCAAGAATAAGAAAAGATTGGCGAGAATGCAAGGTAATAGTGATTTCAAGATAAATTAGATTTTATTTAACATCTAACTAGATCTACTGATGGAGAGCCATTTGATCATAGGGGTCTCTGCCCACCTAAAATATCTCACTTTCCCCCTTAGGTACTTGTTGACTTTTAATATGCTTATGGGACAAACTTAAAGATTTGAATAAGTATATTTATTTTATTTTATTTATTTTTAAATTATCCCCATATACTACAGTGCTTTTAGGCATGATATTCTTTGGTTAATTACATTTTCTAGTTTAGTTATTTTATTTTCCCCTCATGGCATAGTAAGATCACTAGGTAGAGAGAACCTCCTCTTGTGTAGGTAACTCGGACAACACAATTATATTGATTGGGTTCTTGCCATACCGCTTAGCCAACTCAATTATTTAGGGTATATTTAATTATAACTATATAGTGTTTCCGACAATCATTTTGAAATTGAATTTCCCTCTTGTAATAATAAAATGATGGAACCATAAATGTCAACTTGTGATGGTGAAAATAATACCTTGGGTAGGGTCAGCCCCCACAATCAAGTTTAATGATTGGGAGTAAACACACTTAAGTTGAAAATACCATGATTGGTACCAAATAAAAAAGGAATTCTTCTAAACATTGTGATTTGAATAGCTCTCAAATGGTGTAATATTATGTGGCGATGTGGATGTTCCCTTGTGACATTAAAATTAGTGTCGTTTTATATATTTATCAAGTTGTGTAACTCAATCTTCAGTTACCTATCCTCACCTTTGGTTAAAATAACTTACTCGGGTGAACAATTAGTTTATCATCCTTTCTTGTTGATGGGGTCACTTGGTGGGAGGAACATAATGGAGATCTAGATGACTCCTTTGGCGAGAATGATAGTAAGGTGTACCTTCTCATCCCTTAACCAAGATTATGGTGTTTGGAGTTAACTCAACAAACAGAACCGTAGTTTACGTGTAGTATATCTCATTCATGTTTTGATTTCATCTTTTGTGACAAAGTTTTTTTAAACCGAGTGGACGTAACACCCAAATAAGATTATTGTAGCTCAAACATTTCTTTTTTGTTAAATAACATCCTTAATGAGTTAATGGTATGGGAACGACAATGGTTTAATCGTTTTTATGTATTACGATCCATACAAAAAAATTGTTCCAAATTATTTGAGTCTTTCGCTTACATTTTGGGCGTAAAGTTTGGGGCATTACACCCTACATCTAGAGGTTTTTTCATTATTGTTTTGGATAAAACCTATGATAAACATCTAATTTTTAGAAAATTTTGGGATTTTCGGTCTCACGTTTTTCTTATGAAGTCGTGGTTCCCTCTGTTTAATCTTGTGACTAATACTTTCTATGTCAAACCTGTTTGGATTTAGTTTCCATATTTCCCCCTCAATTTTGGGGTGAGAAATACATACTTTCAATTGGGGATACCTTGGGCAAATGTTTTCTATCGACCCAAAGACGTCCTTACATGAGCATACCACATATACACGCATATTGGTAGATATGAATTTTTTAAATTTTTTTGGATTCTATTAAGCTCAAAGTTGAGGACATAATCTGGCCTCAAAATTTAGACTATGAAGGGTTCCCCTTCAAATCCTAGGATTTTTTTTCTCTTGGTCACTTAGTTTTGGATTATCGATAGGAAGAAACAAGTTTAAAGTAGACCTTCTTAGTGGAGGAATTCATACCCAGTCACTTGGTTGTTAAAGGTCGCTTGGATAGTGATTCAAAAGAAGACTCAAAGAATGCTCGGATGTTTTAGTTTCTAATAATGAGGAGGACATTCATTCCTCTACTCTTGTGGAAAATGTTTCACTCGGACTCTGATTTGAATGTGGAATTTTTTTCCATCCTCTTGTTTCAACAGAGTTTCTATCTCATTTGGATAAGGAGAATATTGAAATTAGCATACGATTCACAATAATGAAAATGTAAATCCAAACACGGGTGCTCGTTGCACTACCTTTTTGTGAGAAAAACAAGAAAGGGAAGATTTTTATGATCCCCCTCGGATGCATTTAAGATACCGTCTCGGGGATAGGTGGGTGTTCGTTTACTTTTTTATTTTTGTTGTGTTGTTTTTTTGGTTGTGTTTTTGTTGTCCCTCTTTGCATACTGGAAGAGGCAACCCAATTCAAGATCCTCATTGATATATTCTTGTCTCCATTGGAACAAGTGGTTACAGGGTAGGGTCTCCTCAACCCTCTTTTACCATATATCAAAAAAAGAAATAGAGGAAAAAAATTCCATCTTTTTTTTTTCCATCTCTTGACCCCACGCATTTTTCGTTCTAAAAAATCTATGTTATTAACATTCTTATTTATAGATTTGAGTAGTGTTAAGTTATATATTATGTGTATGTTTTAAAATTGTGACATTGTATTGGAATGTTTCATGGAGGACATATTTGATTCCTATCTAAATGGTCAATGCAAAATTTGGACCAAGAGTTTCTGTAAACTTCAACGCACTTATAACTTTGTCAAAGGTGCACCAGAAACCATGCTCGTTGATTTCACACTCCACACCCAATATTTCTATCAATGAAACTAAAGTGTCAATAAACTTTTGATGTTGGATGGTAAAATAATTCAATCAATGAGATGTGAAGTAGTAATATAGATGCCTGGCCGATTATACCACCATGTGCATGTCCTAAACACTCGCCTCGAAATATATGAATTCACTATTTCCAATTTTAAAAGTACCACTTAGATAGTGTTCATATATTTATATGCCCTAGTCCTCATCGATGGCCACAATCTTCTCATCACCATATCTGCTTCCATAAGCTTGGTCAACCGCACATATGCGACATTTGAACTTATCAGCTACCCTCCATCTTTTTAGGTGAAGAATTACCGTATATATATCATGGCTTATAAAACTGTTATACAAATCGGTATATGTGAAAGCCTCCTACTTTCTCTCACTTTTCAAAACAACGTTTTTCAAAGAACTTACAATTATGCCTATACGCGGATCCAACCAACCTCATCATCTCATTAACGTTTTCCCTCGCTCAGATTTTATTAGAGGGCGTTAAAATTGTCATAACGTGGTCAATATGCACAAAAGCAAACGTCCCCGACGTCAGCATTATCTCTGTTGTCCTCGCCTTTCTCTTTATATTTACATCACGTCCTCCACATAAAGAACATAACTCCGAGAAGAATTTTCCATTCTCGTAAGGAAATTGAAAAACCAGAGCAAAAAATGCAATTCCAAGCCCAACAGCCGCAACCTGTAACCGTGGTAGGCCAACAATTCTGCGCTCCATACCCGATCGAATTGACTGTGCAAAGAAAAACCCTGACCTTCACCGGCGGCGACTTCACCGTCACGGACTCCAACGGTAACGTCCTCCTCAAAGTCATCGGAAAATTGATCAGCCTCCATGACCGGCGGCTTCTGCAAGACGCTGCCGGGAACCCCCTCCTCACCATGAAACAAAAGGTATAAATTAATTGTAACTTCGACTCAGCGTTCTTTGATAAATTTACTTGCAGGGTTTGACTGGGATTATGTTTCAGATGCTTTCGATGCACTGTAGATGGGAAGCATTTAGAGGGGACGGCTCTAATCAACGGAATTTTGCCTTCGCCGCCAAGAAATCGTCGGTTTTTCAGCTGGAGACTGCGCTTGACGTGTTCATGGCGGGTAATAAGCACGAAAAAGTGTGCGATTTCCATGTGAAGGGAAGCTATTTCGACCGATCTTGCACAATTTATCAAGGCGGCCGTATCCTTGCAGAGGTATGTACAGAAAAAGATGATTTGATGCTTACGCTTATCTAATTTGGGGATTAATGGGGTGTTAAATATGTTGATTGTGTGAATCAGATGAGGAGGAAATACACGGTGAAAAATGTGTTGTTGGGGAAGGATACGTTTACAGTGATTGTGCAGCCCGGTGTCGATTACGCCTTCGTAGTTGCCATCATAATAATTCTGGACGAGATGAACAAAGAGGGGACTGATCAAGACTAGACTGTTCGAGTCTTATAATTTATAAGCAGTGTGAATGAGATGACTATCATCACTGTTCCCCATATGTTAAAACTGGCACCTCTATAGCAAAAAATGTAAGCTATGTTTTTTGTTTTAATCAAATATTTTATTGATCAATGTTCACGATTACTATCACCACAAGACTTAACTTCGTGCCTGATGTTAAGAAAATAAAATAAAAAAAACATTTTCAAGATATGTACATTTTTGTTCTGGCAAAGGCACAAGTCATTTTTTTATCTGAATGGAAGAGGGGCTCTCGAATTGGGAAAGAATTTTATTTTTAAAAGTAAGATGGGACCGAATCTCGCTTTTGAGTGAGAGTGGAATATGTATCCTTGTAAGTGACGTTGTCCCGATTAATTAAAATAAAAGACTCTAAGACCCTTCAATGGCTTTTCTCAGGCAATTAATGAATGAATGTTTTCTCTATTTTCACTGAGTTGCCGCAGAGCACACAGGTGTTTGCGCTGCCGGGAGGCTCGGCGCGCTTTGACAGGGGCAGAAAATGGAGGACCACGATGCATTTGTTGACGACGCACTGACGAGGAAGATGCAAAAATGTGGATTTTATTTGTTTTTGCAATGAACTACCATGTGAATCTTTTCCCTTCACTAAATTATTTTCATATAGATCATGTGAATAAGTGTTGGAATTTAAGAACGAGTTTGAACCCTCTGTGTGTTAGGGTTATTGTCCAGCTGAAGATTTTGGTTTCTGAAGGTTTTTATTAACAATTCTTAGGTTTATTATTAGTTGTGTGTAAGGAAACATTTTGGGGGTTTAGGGATGTTTTTGGTTGTAAAATGGCCAAACCTCCACAAGTTTTCTGAAGTGCCCTACACTTGCAGAGGCAAGCAACGTGAAAAGGTTAGTAAGTCCTTTATTAAAAAGTTATGCTTTCAAAGGGTTCGAACTATGTTTGTAATAGCCTTGCATTCAAGCCTTAGCTAGCCATCCCAGTGAGGGAGATTTTGCAGGTTTTTCCAATAAATAGTGCCACGTGAGATGGAATTGTCTGGGCCGCTGTAGCTTTTTAGGAGTCCCACATTCAAAATTTCGACTAAATGTTTTGGATAGTATTCATCAGAAATTACACTAGATGAAGGCTATTGTTTGGATTTTTTTACAAATACATTAAGACAATAATTTTTCTGGAAGTATCTTAAGTGGGTGCTGCAAACTCTCAGCTCCTGCTTTAGAAGACTTTTTCTGTAAAATAGTGCCATGGGAGGTGTAATTATAATATCTGTTATAACTCTTCAGGGACTTGCATTTATTAACTATCTCTGAATATTATTGAAAATTATCAGAAAACATAGACTATATTCAGGTTGCAATTTGGCAATAAACTTTGTTCAAAATTAGTCAAGCGGTTGATGCAAACTTTTAGCCCTTTTTTAATACAGAAAATCTTCTCTAAACCAGAGCCGCCTGCATTTTGCAAAAGAAATCATAGATTGATGTAGACTATTTTTTTGCATTTCCTTGTAGTATATTGTTGTATAGATTTTATTTGTTTACTATGTGGGTTCTATAATATATCAGCATGAAAATAGAAGGAACTTCTAAAATCTTTAAACCACATCAACATAAAGGAGCAAATGCCTTTGACGATGGCAGGATTCGGTGTGTGCTGAGGGGTTTCCACCCCTGGGAGGCCTCACCAAAACGCTCGCGTTAGACTGCCTATCGCCAAGGTTTTTAAAGTTGCCTGCCATAATAGATTATACCCTTTTACATGTCTTTACATGGTTTATTCAGATTCAGGTAAAAAAACATTGCGTGTTTTGTTTCCCTCTTTGCCTTGGAGACGAATGTGATACTTGTTTCATATAGATTCTCACTTGGTGTTTGACATAATGTGTTTTTTTCCCTTCATTTCTAGCTTGAAGAAATGAAGACAAGAAACACAATTGTTGTTCCTCCACACGGTGTGACCATCACTACTCCCCACTTGGAGAGAGAAGAGCAGTTTAATTGAACTAAGTTTGTTGTTAACGTGTTACATTGCAGGCAGCCCAGGCCGCCTGAACTAGTGATTGTTGAACTTGTTAGAGAATGGCTACATTTGCTTCCTACGAACCCTTTGTACATCTCCAAGTTTTGCACAAATGGTTCAAATTCTCGAGGTTTTTGGTTGGCATATGATAGCAACAAAGATGCAGCAAAGTATGAGCCAACGCACAAACTGAAAAAAATGGGTGTGCCAAGCTTGGAGATAATTTCTGGAGGGAAAATGAAACATAGTGCCAAAAATATTGCCGATGCATGTAGTAAAAAAATTGGGAAAAAATGAGTGCATGCTTTATTATGTTCCCTAAAGCTTATGTATAGACATATAATGTAGAAAAATGAAAAAGTACAGAATTATGCAGTGCTCAAAAAAGTTCTTAGATCTAGTTTTGAGTTTTTTTGGACTTTGAGCACATTTTGTTTCCTTCGGCCTAGACATTGGCTATATTTTCAAAAAATCTTTTTGCAAAACTTATAAATACGATTTATTTCAGGTGGACATGTTGCTTCCTTCTTTTGGCTTTCTATTTTCTGTGCTCTAAACCTCCTTTTACAGAGGCAATGTTTGTGATGTAGTTCCTTACTAGCTACTATTTTTTGTGATTAAGGAAATAGAATTGCTACACTTATGTAATATGCCATTGAATGGATGTTTTTGGAGACATTAATCAAAGAATTATGATTTTTTAGCTTTAGCTTGACCAAACAAATGACCTCTACTTGACGTGAAAAATATAAAATCTTTCAATATTGAAGGACCAACATTCTACCTTGCTGCATGGAAAATCAACTCCATCATTGTAATTGGTGATTTCTATTATTTTCCTAGAATCTATATGTATTATTATTGTTGTTCCTTTCTTTTGCAAAGAAGAAAAAAACAAAATCGTATTCCCTAGCAATGTCCCCACTACTTTCAGTAGCACAAGATCTTGCTGTGCAGGAGCCATTTTACATATACGTATGATTTGTGTTTTTTATTTTAAGAAATCAAGGTGCTGATATAGTTGGTTATGATGTGGCATAAATAATGTTATTAAATAGAATTTGATTATGTTCTAGGATACTTCACACCATTCTTTTTTTGTTCGGGATTCTTTTAAATGTATAATGGGAAAGAGGTTTATTTTTCACCATCGTTTCTTTACAATAACATTGTTTTCTGTCAATTATAAATATATATTATCAAAATGGTCTATTGAATTATTGTACTTGGAATGTTTTCTTTGGACATGCAAGACGCCTATTTGCCTAAGGATACATATTGAACGGTTCATTTTTTCGTTGCTTTGTACTGTCTACAATTAAATTGCTTTTAGAAATCATGGCAATGAGAACATAACAATGATAGCTAATATCAGGATATAACTAATAATGAGTACCTCCAAGAACCACTACACCTGATAAGGCAATTTCATTATTGGAAATACATGCATTTCTTTAGAAAATATTTCCTTCTCCCCAGTTTCTTTTCTTGATCCATGGCTTGCCACATAAAGTCAAAATAGTTTAGAAATAGAAATAAAATACATTTGGCTATTTAGTCCCCATCTTCATGACTTTGACCGATATGATGATTGTTTAGATTTTTTTAATAAATGTTTTTAGTTGTAGAATATTCAATTTTTAAATTAAATTAAATGTTTTATTTGAAGGTTTATATTTTTAATAAATGTTTTCATTTATACATTGTTTGTAATTTTTTATTGAAAAGTTCGTGTGTTAATTTTTAGATTTTGAAACTAAATTTATTTAGGGTACATAATTTCAATATCATTTTAACATTTACATTTTGAATGATTAAACAAAATTTTATACCACTATCTTATTTGGGAAAAAAATTGCAAGATGCATTTACTTTATAGGGATTATAGTTGGCAAACAATTTCCTATATCAATAGGTGGCCCAAACTCTAGAAGCGAAAAAAAAACCCTTCCTATTGTTCCATGGAATCTCCAAACTAAAATTGATTTCTATCTTGCGAATAGTAGGCATGCAAAGTCATTTCATCTTCCCCTTGCATGCTTGCATATCTACCATGAAAAAAATACATGCAAAGTTAGTTCGTTTTCTCCTTGGAAGCTTGCATATGTTTCATCTGCTTTCGAGTTAAGAGCTTCTATTGCAAATGCTAGATAGTTAAGTGATTTATATTGTTTTGCAGAAATTTTTTAAGGGTGACATTTTTGTCATGGCCATAACTTTGACACCTGGGGGACTTTCCTTTCTAATTGAGGGTTGTTCTAATGGTTAACCAACATTCCAACTTCTCAACTTTTCCCCCTTCCGATCGATTTTAAACACAGAATGCCAGCATCGCGTGGATCTCTCGGATGGTGTGCACTTTCTAACGGCTCTGTTGCCCTCTAAATTTGCGACTCAAGTTTCAAACAAAAGTTTGAAAGAGGGCTCCATTGTTCAGCTTCGGAAAACTCTTTACAGAATGATCAACCATGACTTGTACATACATATGCTTTTTTATCATTGTTGTTATTGCTTAGGATTTTCCTTGCAACACTAATGCTTTCCCTTTATTTTTTTGGATGAGTTGTAGGACTATACTTGTTTCAAAAATGGAAATTTTGTTGGAAACACATGCCAAAATTGGTACTCCCACTCCACTGCCTACACATGTCATTCGTGGAAAGCAAGTATGCTCTGGATGCAAATTGTGGGCATCCCAATGTCTTGGTCCCACAAACACCTCCTCAAAAAAAAATTGGCTTTCCTAATAGTTCAAGAAGGACTCTACAGATCAGTGATTTGAATACAACCATGTGCACATGGTCTATTGAAGGTCGGGTTGTTGGGAAAACAACTTTTCGAGAATATAACAATACAAAAGGTAGTGGCTCTTATTTTGGCTTTGATTTTGTGGATAACAAAGGGGATGAAATCTGCGTTACTTGCTTCAACAAAGTTGCAGAAATGTTCTACTGACCAAATAGAGAGTGGGAAGATGTACACCATCACAAATGGAAGGATAGGGAATGCAAAAACAGGTTACAACCATTTGAACAATGGTTTCGAGATTTTTCTCCAAGCGATCTTCAACTATCTCTCCTCTTCTTGTCAGTGAGGAAACAATACCTATGCATAATTTCCACTTTGCAGAAATCAAAGATATACTTGGAAAACCTGTTGGGGCCTCCATTGACATTATTTTCATTGTTTTAGAAATATATCTATTCTCTACCATACGTAGGCTTGACAAGAGTGAAATTGTACGGAGAATTCTTTAGCTCAAGGACATGTCTAGATTTAGTGTTTCTATCACTTTATGGGGAAACCATTTACAGGATCTTGGTAAAGAGCTTCAGGAGCTGCTTTTTGTTCCTTTGCTACCAGTCTTGGCATTAAAAGCAGCGTGGGTCTCCAATTTCAATGGAACTTCCCTAGATACTATCTCCTACACCAAATGCTTTGTCAACCCTCAAATTCCCGAAGCTAAAGCACTTAATGATTAGGTCGTATCCGATAGTTACTTTGTTGTAACAACATCCATCGCAAACATGCTTCTCATCCCATCAGAAACCTGAAAGTTGCAAGCCACGATCTCACAAATCCTAAAGATGGGTAATACAGATAGTAATGAATGGGTTACACTCAAAGTTGTTATCGAAAACATCTCAATGGATAATTTTTGCTACATGGCATGCCCTAACATTAAAGGTGACAAACAATGAAAAAAGAAATTCCTTCGAGAGCAAGATGGATTGTGGTTCTCGCATGACTTTTAAGACACGTTTCCAACTATGCAAGTATAGATACGCACTTCGCGTAGATTTAAAATATGCTATAGGGGAGATAGAATCGATTCAACATTTGAAATTTCCATAGAATCCATCATGGGTGTCGTCGCAAAAGACCTACAATTTCTTTGCATAGATGACGAGGCCACCTCCGAGATTGCAAATCAAATTATCAGCCATGAATATAGCTTCACTCTCTCCTTACAACAAGAGATTTTCCGAGGAAGAAAAAAATAGCAAATGTGTCATTCTTGACTCCAAAAAAATGGAGGATCTCACATCCCCTGCTTGACTCTTTCTTCCCCAAAAATCAAAACAACTTTTGAACCCATATGGTTTCTAAGCTTGTACTCCTCTCTCTGTATTCATACAATAGGAATGGAATTTTGTTTTGTCACAACTTTACAAATGCCCACAACTTCCCCTAGGCTTTTACTATAATTGTTTTCAATAGAATTCGCAATGTAAATCCATGTTCCCCAACTACAAATTTTTTATGTTATCACCAAAAGACATAATTTTGTTGTTGTGATGTGTAATCATAGTATGCAAATATTTGGACATGATGAAATCCTTTATTGCATTGTTCATGCTCTTCTTCTACAACAATTATTGTTTTTGCATTCTTCTTATTTTAATCCTTCATTATAGTTTTAAACGTAAAAAAATGTGTCAACATATATTTATTTGTTTCTTTCCATGGCTCTGTTGGTGCTCAAAATAGTCTCACCCCATTTTTCCATTAAAAATCTATCGAGTTATGGCCTCTGCCATTTCTTATCCCCTGTGTTGTGCCTAAGAAGTCTCTACCTTCCTTTTGTTGTCATAACCAATCCTTCCTGGGCCGAGGATCACGTATGGATCCATAGTTGTTCCTTGTTTCTCTATTTTATCTAGAAGGGGTCTATAATTAGGGTCCCCTGTTCTCTGTTCATCTAAAAACTTGGGCTCTCCCATTTTCCACAGTCGGGATTTGTTGTCCTTGTCATTTTTCCCTAAATACTTGAACAAAAATGAATGGATGTAGCTCGGAGGAATGTATTTGAGCCTTGTAACATTTCTAAATTATGTCCTTGGAAAGAATTTCATCTCTGGGATCAAAAGGTCGTCTTTCTGTATTTTATGGTTTGACGGGCATTTCTCCCTTTCTAATTTACATCCTTGCATCAATAGGAAATGTGGCCTCTTTTATTTGGACGTGGCTCAAGGTGGGCACTCTAAAATTCTATGGATCACCTTGACCCAAAACTGGTCCACGTGGAGGAACGATGCTCATTTGAAGATTTTCTTTTGGTTTGGCCTTGGAGTTACAGGAAGACACGTGGAGGTTTCCGCTACTTTTCCCGGACTTAGAAAAATTTTGATGCATGCTGGTACTGGTTTGGCGAGCAGAGACACGTGGTAAGCTCGCGCTCATTTAGGGTCTCCACTCTTGGGCACCATTTTGAAATTGTGCCATGAAGACACATGGAGGCTTCCTTTGGGGCTTCCTATACTTAGTCTTTTTCAAAAGGTTTTGAGAGGCCTGGGACACATGGAGGGGCCATGCATGTTTCAAGACTAGCCCTTGATTTTCATTTTAAAGAAGCGCTAAGAGGACACTTAGAGGCCTCCGCTCACTTTACATTTTGCTTGGACTTTTCAATGGCCAAAGGAGATTACCTCGGACACGACACATGGCACCTTCCCTGAGCTTTGAGCCTTCACATAAATTTTTTCGGGCCAAGACGCATGGTGAGCCCATGCTCATTCAAGATGTGCCATTGTGACACGTGGTAGTTTGAAAATTCAAAGGGACGAGGAGGCAGACCATCAGAGGCAACTTGGATTTTTTACCTCTTGTTACCAAAAGGATTAAAACATCAAAATGGCCCGCATGAACCTTACGAGAGAATATTAAAATTTTCCGGGTCAATGGCAGAGGTGCAAAATTTCGGGGTAATTTAGAAAGTTTTCCTTTTGTGGAGAAAGGAGTTAAAAGTGTAAAATGAAGCATGGTTCTCATTGGGACCCATGTTAGAAACTAAAATTGAAAGGGCGGAGTGCTGGGCAAACTTGGAAAAATTTTCCTTTTCCAAAAAAGAGGTTAAATAGCATAATTTGGTCAGCGCTTAGTTCCTTTGGGATCCACCTTAGGACACGTGTTAGGCTCACTTCTTAAGGGTGGAGGTGCGGAGAAAAATGTGAAAATTTTACATTTTTCCAAAAGTTGTAAAAGGAAAAAGGGAACCCGCATGCTCCACTATAAAATGAATCTCCCGCATGGACAGTTCAAATTCAAAATAGAAATCAATGACAGTTGTGCATCTGTATCTGATTTTTCTGCCATTTTCACTCCAAAGCTCATGGGGATGCGTATTCTAATGGTTTTTATCATTTCTTAGACTCTCCTGCATGCCAAATGAAGAGGAACATTAATCCGGTATCCTAATTTGGTGGGAAAGGTATGTAAATGTCTCTCACCATTAATATGTAATTTGACTATCGGATTCGGCCTGATTTTTCTTTCCTTGGCATGCAAAATACCTGTTGATATCTTGGTTGGGTGAGGAAAATCTGGGGATGTCTTTTACCATTAAGATGAGATCTGACCTCTGGGCTCGATCTGATCTTCCATTTCTTCTTCCGGGCACGTGAAGAACCATATTTGAGATTAGGGGTGGAAGTGGTTGGCAAGTAAAGGGAAAAGTGATCTACCAGATAAAGGAGTTGAATGCGGGAGATGTTTGAAGAAATTTACCCCCGAGCACCTGACAACTTTTTACAAATTTGATTCTAGGAATCACGATCAAGATCATGGCGAGCACTGGTACACTCAATGTCTCTAGTTTTGGGGGGAAAAGGCTCTGTTGTAAAATGTTATAAATAGGCATGATTTTTCCGTGAAAAGGGTTGGAGGTTGGAATGTTGGAGTGTTAGAGGTCAGAACTGATTTTCTAAAAATCTTGATAGAGCCCGTCTTTCTGAGGGACTGTTTGAGAAACATGTATGTCTCTTTTGTGTTAAACTTGGTCGTGTCAAGGTGGTTGCGAGTGTATAACCATTGACAAGCTCTAAGACTATTCTAGAAACTTTCCCTGCTAATAAGTTTAATCAAATTTGAGTTATTCTATGTTGACTCTAAGAAATTAGTGTTTACTTTGTTTTAGAATGTCTGCAAATAGTTTTATTCATTCCTATTGTAATCTTACACTAAAATTTTTGTGAAATCACATAGGATCTTGTCCTTGTGACAGTTTAATGGTATTTGTAATTTCATTTCAAGAAGAGCCTTCATCTTCAATGAGATAAACAAATTTGAAATCAATTCACTGTCATTTATTGATAAGATTATTTGTAAGTCTTCAGTGTACCTTAGGCATGGTTAATCAGAAACTATAGTGTTTAATTGAGTCTTCTAATTCGAGCCTTCATATTGGAGTCTTAAATATTATGTGAAAACGTGTTGATTTGGGCCTCCATCAAGGCACCTTCTTACAGTTGAAGGAATTTCTTGACTGTTCTAAAGCTTTTGTTGTAAATTTGCTCATTATTGTAAAGTCCCTCCAAAGATCTGGTATAATCAACTTTATCCTGCTTCACCTCCCACCAAAAATTCACTTAAAAACAACCAATCATACCCATACTACCCCTGTTTGTCATGTGTGTATACAAATGCATAATTCTTACTACCAAAACATGCAGAAACAATCAGGTTTTCATTGTCTTTAGTGGCCAGAACCTTGCCTAGAAAATATCTCCATTATCTAGAGTGAAAACTTGTGAGAGTTAGGTTTTGTTGCATTGATCATATTTTCTTCAAGGTCTTCTTAGTAGTTTCACAAGGAAGGATATATCCATCTCCTTAACAAACAACATGCTACGAAATGGGTCCTCTCACCCTGGTTGAAAGGCACAACCATAAATTAGTGAGGATAGGTCAAATCCTCTTGAGGGTGCTACCCATTTCTCCACATCTGAGTGACAAAGAGCAAGATGCATTTCATCCTCGGCTATAAAATGACACACTACATGCTCTGCTTGTCTCTAAGCTTCCTACCAAACCTATGATGCTACTCAACTTCTGAGGGAGAATCAATTTGGGTACCAACATGCTCCACAGATTCGCTTTTGTTTATTCTCTTCTTTTTTATCACTATACATTTTTACAACACCCAATCCTTTCCATTTCAATTAAAAGATTTCTAATTGTTTGATATAACAAAATTAGTTCAAAGGAATGCTTCAGAAAATGTCTTAACATATGTCTCCTCTCTATTTCATACGTATATGTTTCATCTTTAAATATTTTTTTCTTACTGTGTTCTTCCTTTTCTGATTTTTGTAGTACTTTGGATTCTTTAGCATGTCAACCCCTGAACAACATCAAACAAGAAGAGAGGTATATTCCTCATGAATAAAATGAAATCAACCCACATAGGTGTGAAATATTTTGTGTCCTCGAGCAAGTGGTAAGAGAAGCTAGCCATCGCCACGAAACTTCCTATCCTCCATAGTCGTCTCCCCCAAACCCGCCCCATTCACTTCAAACATCTCTCATTTTCCGACACCCACAATGATAACTTCTTATTTAGAACCCAATATGCCTCATATCATGCAGAATGACCTTGCCCCATTTTAGCCGTCCTTAAACCCTCCATCTACTTTGCCTCACATCCTTGACCTTGCCAACCATTTAGCTTTTCCGCTCCAAACATCTACCCTTCCCACTCTTACTATGCATCCTTCTCCTTCACTTGCACAAACTTCTTCATCCCTTTTTTGCAACAAATTTTACTCCAGTTACCATTCAGAGTCTGAAAATCTTGTGCATCCTCCTATTGTTCCTTCGCAAACAAAATTTCCTTTGGACCTATTCCCTCCTGTACAGCCCAACGTCGATTTTGCCACGAGGATTGACCTTTTCTCAGACATCCACACATACACCATTAGTTTAGAAGCAATACGTAGGAATAAAAATACCCTCCATGATGAAAATAAAACTTGTATTAAATGCAAGTCCGAAAGACATGGGCACAAATTTTATTCCGGAATAATATGGACCCTAGTGCTCTACCTTCCATTCTCAAATCTTTGACCTAGGTTGAATAAATGTTGATTTCTCGAATTAATCCTATTCTACAAGTTGCTCAAATACGGGGTGGCTAATACCAATATTTTGGTCATGCTATCAGTTTCGTAAAACATTTCTTCCATTTCCAAATACCTCCCCATCGCATAGATGATTTAGACCTGATGCTCATACAGAAGACAGGTGTGCAACAAACAAAATATGAATTCTATGTAAGTATATCCCATGTATGGGAAACTTTGTAGTTTAAAATTTCCAATGACCCGTACTACAAGGATGTTCTTATCGACAATGATTCCCTCTCCTCCCTACCACCAGATCCAACAAATATATCCTCCTGCTGGGCACTATTTTTGTTGACCTTCCAACTCCATATTTCTTCGGCTCGCAAAGTGGCACTGCCCCTTCACACACCCATGATGACCAGCCTCAAGAATCATCCTCCTTCATTACTTTCATTCATAACAATTGTACTTAAGAGGAGCTTATTGAGCAATACCTACTTTCAAATGAACATAACACCACCTTCACTTTGCCTTGGCCGGAAGTTGGGTCGTCACCAATTAATGAATACACCAAAGAAGGTATTTTCTCTATGGCTTTTAAAAATTTGTTCCCGACAGGTAAAACAATGTTTAAGCAACCCCGGATGAAATAAGTTCATATGCTTGAGTATTCCCTTCATTTTATGTGGTTTTTTTTTTTTTTTTGGAAATTAGAGGAATCATTACATATTACATTTTTAGCACAGTCTCTACCAGCCTCGGTGAATTTAGCTTGGGTGAGGATGGGACCACCAAGTGCACAAGTTTCACACCGCCTCCGTTCAGCTGAAGCCTAGGTTTCATACCACCTCCGTACAAGCTGGTGTACACTTCATACCGCCTTCGTACATTAGCGCACACTTAGGGATGTTGGTCGGACTACTCCAGCAGTACCATCGTACAACTATCACACACTCAGGGACATTGGTTGGACTACTCCTTCAATCAGGGACATTGGTCGGACTACTCCTTCAGCACTCAGGGACATTGGTCGGGCTATTCCTCACACGACGGACTGCCAATGGGGGTTGAACCTTGGACCTCCTCTTGGTAAATGCCCAGACTTTACCAATCAGCCAAGACCCCATTGGCAGCCTTTCATTTTATGTGTTACCATGATGACCGCTTTGGCTCCCACCCAAGGTTTCGTTACTACCTGATTAACCTTATTATGCGACACAGAAGTCATTCTATGGCTGTAATCTTCATGATGAAAAATATTGAGTAGGGAATCCCCACTATTGGGGAACTTAAGTAATTCCTTGGGAGCTCTCAGACGATTGCCTACATGAGCGTTTAATGAGGTTTGGTACAAACTTGGTAGGGACACGCTCCTTCTATTAAAAAAGAAGAGGCAAAGTCTCAGACATGATTGAACAATTGGGCTTACCTGTTATCTTCTTCACTTTAAGTGCAACAGAAACAAAATGGTTGGACCTTCATAATATCATGCGGAAATCCCCCAGATGATGCTCGGGCCGCATAACAATTTAGGACGTTGAACATTGTTTCTCATCCTCATCGTGTGTAGTTGCTTAACTGCATCAAAGATTCACTATATTTCGTGAAGAATTTTCTACAGAACCACCTTGGAGCAAGAGACTACTGGTACCAGGTAAAAAAATTCCCCTCCCCTTGGTTTCTTTTACTATAGCGTAATTTTGTAAACATTTCTTTGTAGCTTGTTTCATTTGTTGTAACATACTTATGTAAACCTTTCTTTGCCATAGGTATGAATGGAAACATAGAGGATCTACACATGTGCATGGTTTTCTTTGGCTAGCTGACACTCCCGATGTCGATAATATTGACTGGATGAATACTGAATCTGTAAACAAATCTAGGCAATACTTTGATATGTACATTTCTGCATGGAATCCATGGTTTCTTTGCCCGGTCGATCGAGTTTTTAAACAAATCACTCCAAGATGATCCCTGCATGTTGCCCTCAACAGATGTTCTTGTTGCTTCCCCTCTGCATGACCTAGAGGAATTAATTAATCATGTTCAACGTCACACACGATGCTCTGAATAGACTTGTATGCACATAAAAATAACTTCCGTCGTTGTCACTATAATGCACCATGGGAGACTAGATCTAATTCTGCATTGTTCGTTGATGATAGTGGTGCAATTAAATACCTCCCTTCCAGGAATGATGAACGATTAAACACACACAATCAAGCAATGTTATCCATATGGAGGGCCAACATTGATTGTCAGCCAATTATTTCCCAGTGCAGTCTTGAAATACATTGCAAAATACGCTTCCAAAGAAAAAAAAAAGGTCAGAAACATACCACTAGGTGCTCTCTAGAATATCGTACGTTCAAAATAATGCTATGAAAGCTTCGTTGAACACAACATTAGTGTACGGAAACATGCCACATGCTCCTAAAATTACCACTTGTAATGTGCAGTCATGATTTTGTTACACTTAATGTAGGAAGAAATTTTTGCAGAGATTGATTGAAGCTGAATGCAAAGATCCAGAAACATCCCTTTTTTGGATGCTTATAGGGTACATCCTACTAGTATGGAGTCCCTTTCCCTCATTGAATTTACACATCACTTTGGAGTTAAAAAAATATGACAGGGGTAATAAGTGGAAGCCTCAACCATGCCCCACTTATTGTTCATGTCTTTCCAAGATTTCCATGCATTCCTTCATGATAATATCCTTCCGTTGAGCTTTTCTATTGGTCCAAGATCATGTTATACAATATTTTCCACCTTATCACTACAGATATTGGTTCCACCCCTCAAGAAAAAATATCCACCTGGAACCTTTTCAAGATCTAGTATAGGTTGTGGCATGCAGCTTGCTCGGTGAAAATTTCGCACACCATTCCAACAGTTCAGTTCATCGACTTGAACATAGAAGCATCGAAGCTCCTTAGGCCTACAAGAACTGCAAATACTTTTCACGTATGACCCGACATCACCTCTAGCCTTGATAGCCTCCACATACTGGGTCTCTACAATTTTGACACCTGCATAATTGGAATGCCCATAATGTTCCACCTACTTTACAATCCATTGGCCCAAATTTTATTGAAGATCACAAGGGTACACATGTTCGAACTCACATACATGCTAGTCATGCCTCACCCACCTCGATTTATCTCCGAACAATAGTTGGCTTTCAATACTATTCTTCTCCATTATTCAAGAAGGGGCAATGTACCTCCACTAAAGCTAATAATCCAAGGCACTGCAGGTATGGGAAAATCATTCCTAATAAATTCTAATAGGTCCTCCTTTTCTTCCACATCAATTCCTAGACAATTTCCTCTCCTATTCCTCACCCCAACCGAGTCACGGCATTGATATTTCTGCCTCCACTATACACGCATGCCTTCGCATTCCTGTCAAAGAAATCAAACCCTTGGAGGGCCAAGATTTTCATCTCTTCAAGAGTCCCTTAAACATATCCAATACATTCTAATTGATGAAATGAGTTTCATAGGCCCAAAATTGCTCACCAAAATTGACTACCATCTTCGTGAAGCTTTTCCTCACCACGAACATTAGAATTTGGTAATCGTTCTATCATCCTCATTGGGGACCTCGGTCAACTTCCACCCATCATGGACATTCCTCTGTATGCTAGCAACTCATACGACGCAAACCTATGGAAGAAATTCACAAAAACCATATACCTTACATATGTTTTTAGGAATCAAGGTTCACCCTACTGAGCTTCATTAGAAGAATTCTTCTAAACATTCGCAACTTTGTCCATGTGCTACAAGATTGGGAGATGTTTATGTCTAGGACTAATTCTTGCCTTTCTGAATAGGAAATAAATGAATTCAAAGAAGGGCCACATTTTTTTGCAACGAATGACCTTCAACCACAACCTTCAAATGTTGAAATCACTCAACTTACCCATTGCCAAATCAATTTCTCAAAAGACAAGGCATGTTGAATCAGGCGAGGCTGACGATGATCAATTGAAACACAAAGTTCTTCTTTGCATCAACCAAAAATTCATGCTTTCTGCAAACTTGTGGGTTGAAACAGGTCTTGTTAATGGTGCCACAGGTTCCATCATAGATATTTTCTAGGAGAGATCTTCCAAATCACCTACTAATGCAGGCCACAACTAAAACAACTTGCATAAAGTATAAATAAATACCTACAAGATGAACTTCAAAAAAAAAAAAAAACAACAAAAAGGAATGAGGGAAGGAATCTAACAAAAACAACTTTTTTACGCATTTAATTCAAAAATTTCATGGTGATTAATATCTAATACAAATATCGTTCTGGATTCGATTGACTATCTAGTTCATAACATAGTTCAACAATTAGAGGGTTTACTCTTCCTGAGTATCCTTTCCCTTCCCTACCAAGAAGTTCCTCAACAAAAAATAAATAAAAACTCCTAACTAAAGTCCCAGCTTCTACGACATCTAACTACCCCAAAATTTAGGAATTTATTAACTAAACAAAGAATAAACTACTAGCTAGCTTAACCACTCCACTCAAATAGCTAAGTGGTTGCACATTACTAAATTTAGGAAATTAGTTCCACAATTTCTCCACTGTGGGCATCATTCTCCCCTCCTTCTAAAAATCGAACCTCTTAGTTTAGCAACATCTAGTTCTATGATCCAAGTATTATCAGAATCTATTAATCCCTTCCACTTCACTAAATACATCTTATAATTCTTGGCCCTTGTAGTAGTAATCTTGTTGTCCACTATCTTCTCAATCTGCTCCCTCTTTTTCTTTGGAAAATGTTTGGTCCATTCTTCAACTCCACTCTCATCTTGAACTTTTTTAGGGCCTGCATGATAGGAATAAAGATCCACCACATTGAAAATAGGACTGATGTCAAAGTCCTCTAGCAAGTCTATCAAATATGCGTTCTCATTAATCCTTTTGAGAATCTTGCAAGGGCCAATTTTCTTTGGCTTTAGTTTATTGTATGTGCCTTGAGGAAACCTTTATTTATGCAAGTACACCATGACTAGCTCACCTTCTTGGTATATTGTTTTCCTCCAATGTAAGTTGGAATGAATTTTGTACAGCTGATTTTTCATTTGCAGCCTTTTCCTAACTTGTTCTTGCACTTCATATATATGTTTCACAAAGTCTTCTACATCTTGGCTATTTCATTTCTCCACGGGAGATCAATTAAATCCACTACACCTTTTGGATTGTTTCCCAAAACAATATGAAACGAAGATTTACCTGTAGATCTATTGATGTTGGAGTTGAAAGAAAATTCAGCCTATGACAAGACTAAGTCCCATTGTGTTGGGTTGTCCCCAACTAAACATCTCAAAAAATTTCCCAAGCTTTTATTCACCACCTCTGTCTATCCATCCGTTTGAGGGTGATAGGTTGAGCTATATTGCAATTTGCTGTCAAGTTTTCTCCACAAAGTTCTCCAAAAGTGACTAAGAAATTTTGTATCCCGGTCACTTGTGATAGTCTTGGGAAGTCCATGTAAGCGTACAATCTCTTTAAAGAAGAGATCAAGATCAAGATGAAGTGGGCCATTTTAGAGAACCTGTCTACCACGACCAAGATGGAATCATTACCCCTTTGAGTACGAGGCAATCCCAAGACAAAATCCATGGAAATTTCAATCCATGGTCCTTCAGGTATTGGTAAGGGTTTATACAACCCAATGTTTTGTTGTCCGCCCTTAGACACTTGACAAATTCTACAGTTAGAAACAAATTTATTAATATCCTTCCTCATCTGAGGCCAAAAGAACTTGTCACTTACCAAGGTGTAAGTCTTGTCTCTACCAAAATGACCTCCCAAGCCATTTGAATGCATCTCTCTAATTAATTTTTCTCTCCTGGACCCAATGGGAATACAAAGTTGGAGTCCCTTAAATAGAAAACCATACGTAAAAAGTAGTCACCATAAGATTCCCCACATAAAGCTGCTGGATTGTTTAGAGTACCAATAACTTTGCTGAAATATGGATCAACTGCATATTCATTCTTCATTTCTTCAAACCCAACAACTTCATTAGTCATAGTAACCAGTAAGTGACGCCTCCTACTTAAAGCATCTGCCACAACATTAGTTTTTCCACTCACATGTTGCACCACAAATGTATAACTTTGCAAAAATGAGACCCATTTGGCATGCTTATGCGATAACTTGGCTTGAGAATTTATATACTTCAATGCTTGATTGTCTATCAACAAAACAAATTCCCTATGCAATAGGTAGTGCCTCCAATGCTTCAATGTTTGAACAATAACATACAACTCTTTATCATAAGTGCCATACCTTTTTTTTGCATCATTTAAATTTTCACTAAAATAGGTCACCAGTTTTCCTTCTTGGTTTAACACTCCTTCGACCACAACTTTTGAATCATCACACTAAACATTAAAAATCTATTCAAATTAGTAAATTGAGAATTGTGGCTTCATCACCTTCTTTTTAAGTTGTTCAAAACTTCTTTCAGCTACTTGAGTCCAAGAAAAGGACTTTCCCTTGGTACAATCGGTTAATGGAGCACTTATACCGCTGAAATTTCTAATAAACTTCTTATAAAAGTTTACTAATCCATGATAGCTCCTTACCTCTGTTATGCTTTGAGGAATAGGCCATTCAAGTATAGCCTTGATCTTTTCGGGTCCATGCTCACTCCATTTGCTGAAATCACACTACCCAAGAATACCAAATTTTCCTTACAAAATTCACTCTTCTCAAGATTGAAAAACAACCTTTCCATTTTAAGGGTATCAAACACTCTCTTCAAATGCTCCAAATGAGTTTCCAAATCTTTACTAAAAATCAATATGTCATCAAAATAAACTATGACAATTTTTCCAATGTATGGTCTAAATGTTCATAGTCCGCATAAAAGTAATGGGAGCATTAGACATGCCGAATGGCATCACCAACCACTTGTACAAACCATCCTTGGTCTTAAAGGTTATCTTCCATTTATCTCCTTCTTAGATCCAAATCTGATGGTAACCACTCCTTAAATCCATTTTGGAGAAGATTTTTGCACCTGCCAAACAATCTAATATGTCATCCATTCTAGGTAATGGATATCAGTACTTTACTGTGATCTTGTTGATAGCTCGGGAGTCCACACACATTATCCATTTTCCTCCTTTCTTTGGTGATAGTAGGGCTGGTGTGGCGCATGGACTTGTACTTTCCTTATGAATCCCTTCTCTAACAAATCTGATATTTGCCTTCTCATTTCTTCATTTTCTTGTGGAGCTAAGTGGTATGCAGCTTGATTAGGAAGCCTTGATCCTGGCACTAAATCAATATGGTGAGTAATGCCTCGTGAGGGAGGTAATCCCCTAGGTAATTATTTTGGGGTTATATCAGAATACTTTGCTATTAATTTCTGCACTTCTTGTGGGAGTTTCTCTTCATTCCTCTTTTCTTCTCTAGGGCATAAAAGATAACAAATTGCTCCTTTAGTTTGTTTGCAGAATTTTTTATAGCTCATGGATACTAGAGATATTTCAGATGCCCCTTCCTCTTTCCATGGTTTTAAAAGATGCTTCTTCCCTCCATGTTGTACTTCATAAGTGTTCTCTTTCCCATGATGGATTACTCCTCTGTCATATTGTCAGGGCCTTCCCAACAACAAGTGACAAGCATCCATTGGCACTACATCACATAATACTTTGTCTTCATAAGGACCAATTTTGAAATTAATAAGACAAGATTGATTTACAAGTACACTATGATCCTTTTTCAACCAAGAAATTTTATAAGGATTTGATTTTGGAATACAAGTTGTAATTTTTCCACGATCTCAGTAATTACCATATTATCAGTAGATCCTACATCTAAAATTACCTTGCACAGTTTTTACCAGATTATCAGTAGATCCTCCATCTACAATTACCTTGCACACTTTGTCTTTGCACTTGCATTTTGTCCGAAACACGCTCTTTCTTCTCCAATCTGCTTCAGGGGCCTCTTGGTCTCTTGCTATTAAGTTTCTTTGCAGCATCAAGTTCTCTCCAATCTCGGCTTCAATTTCTTCTACTTGGGGTTCCTCCTGAGCCATCATGACTCCATTGGTAACTCTAGAGTGTTCAGGACAATCAACTTCTTTATGAGGTCCGCCACAAGTATAACACTTCACGGGTCTCCAATATCCAAACCTTTGTTGGCCTCTACCTCTACCTCTAAAAGCACCTCTTCCACCAAAATCAGTTTTGGTTCCTTACCTTCCTCTAGCTCTGCATCCCTTGTGGAGTTAGAGGAACTTCCTCTTCCTCTATTCAAATTGTTGCCACCCCTTTTGCTAACCAATTTGCCTCGCCTGTTCAATTTTTCCTCTGCTTTCAAAGAAAATTGATATGCCTCATCCACGGTGTTCACTTTGAGAAGAGCCAACTCATCTTGGAGTTAAAACCTAAGCCCATTGATGTATCTAGCTGTTGCATGCTCGTCATCTTCCTACAAATCAGTCCTAATTTGCAGCCTCAGGAATTGCTCAGTATAAGCTTGTATCGATGACTCTTTCTACCTTAGATTTTGAAACTCTCGAAAATGTTTTTGCTGATAATCAGAGGGCATAAACTTAGTTTTCAAATGTTTTAGCATCTTTGGCCACATTCAGATTTTCTCTTTCCCTTGTCTTCTTCTAACATTCTAGAGATTCTCCCACCATAGAGCAACATGAGACTTCATTTTTTATGAAGCAACTTTGACCCTTCGTGGATCAATTTCCTCAATTCCTTCCATCTCAAAGTATTTCTCTAGTTCTTGAATCCAATCCATAAACACTTCTGGATTTAGCTCACCTTTAAAATTAGGGACTTTAACCTTAACCTTGGCCCCTTGTCTGGCTATAACTTCCATGAGCCTTTCCATGGGTTCTATGGCTCCAACCCAAGCCCTTTGAACTTTTGGTTCTTCTTCAGAGTCCTCATGTGTTAACCTAGCCTCAAGAGCTTCTAGCCTTCTTAGTAATTCATCTTCAACATTTCTCCTAGGCCTTGCATTTCTTCATCCTCTTCCTACCTAGTTCATATGAAATCCCCTTTGGGCCATACCTGCTCTGATACCAACTGATGCTAGGCCACCACACACAACAACTTGCAGTATAAACAAATACCTGCAAACTGAACTTTAAAATGAAATAAAACAACAGAAAAGGAATGAGGGAAGGAATCTAACAAAAAAACAACATTCTTTTGCATTAATTCAAAAAATCCATGTTGATTAAGATCTAATACAAATATCAGTTAGTTCAATTGACTATCCAGTTCATAACATCGTTCAACAATAAGAGGGTTTACTCTTCCTGAGTATCCTTTCCCTTCCCTACCAAGAAGTTCCCCAACAAAAATAAATAAAAACTCCTAACTAAAGTTCCAGCTTCTATAGTGCTAAGCTGTCCCAAAATTTAGGAATTTATCAACTAAAAAAAATACTAAACTTCCACCAACTTAACCACTCCATTCAAACAACTAATTGGTTGCACATTACTAAATTTAGGAAATCAGTTCAACAAATTCTCCACCGTGGGCATCACCTTTTTTCCTTTGTAGTAGTCATTTTGATCAATACACGGGGCCTCATTGGGATTCTAACAACCCAAAAAATGTCCCAATTCCACCAATTTCTAGAGGAAATCAAAGATAGCTACCCTGAAAATGGCTTGGGTAATTTCCATCCACAAATCCCAAGGCCTCACTCTACAACGTGCGACCATCGACATTGGAGGAACTGAAAGACAAGGGCTCACCTTCACAGCTATATCTCGTGTTCCCTCCTTGTCCACCATTCACATTTCTCCTCCATTTTCTTTCACTCGTTACTCCAAAATGTCCTCCACCCCACTCCTTGAAACTCATCTACATGAGGAATCTTGCTGCACAATCTTCCTTCCACTTATTTCAGTATCCTCCGCTAACACTTTCCCCTCCTTCCTATATCATAAGCTTTGATATCCTCTGCTTCCCTTCCCCTTTCTTCCTATGACTCTACCTCAGATTTTTAATTTCTTCCTCACCATATTTTGTATGCTTCCTCAAAATATCTGCTTCCTACATCTCCTTTCGTTCCCTTCTTTTGGTGTTACCTTCGCACACCTTGCATGTGATTTCTAGTCTCTTAGTTGTGGTAGAGCACACATTCTCTATGTTTGAACTTTTGTGATATTATATAAGTCGCGATTGCCTCTAGTACGTTAAGAGGGTTGAGATGGTAGTGATGAAAATATAAACTTTAATAGCTAAACAAACTAATTTTTTAATGTTGTGACATTTCCCATGGACTAATCCTTGTTAAAAAATCCTTCTACTTCAAACCCATAAGACAAATTGGCTAGAATATAGTACACGCAAGAAAGAATGTGATGTCATTCGATGCAAAATGCATAAGCGTATGCGTAAAAAAAATATTGAAAACATGAATGATGAAGGTATGTAAGGATGTAGTGTAGTAACTTTAAATAAGGAACAATATGGCAGATCAACAAAACACGATAAATATGGAGAAAAATATGATAAATCATATATGTAAAAATATATTATAATTTTTAATAATATAAAATATAACTATAAAAAAATTCAAAAGCATGATCTATGAAGAATTTATGTATGCCCATAACAAAGTAAAGTTCTCACTACTTAGTATCTTACTCTACTTGAGTACCATATAGTGTGTTATCAAATATCGAAAGGCATGCTTTTAGTGAATAACAAATAATAATAATACTAATAATAGAAGTTTGAAATCTCTTATTTTTGAAGCTTTACATTTTCCTTAGTTGTTTTGATCCGCCATTATGAATTTTTTTATTTTTATATAGTTTAATTATTATTTTTGATAATTGATAAAGGAGGGTTTTCCCATGGGCCCTACCCTATTACAAAGAAGGCCCAAAAGCCCGGATATAAAGAAGCCAAAAAGAAACAACTACCCAACAACAAAAGAAACAACTAGTAAGGAGAAACTTCGCCACTATGATTTTTTTGAAATTTTATATAGTTTAATTTTTTTATAATTGATAAAAGGAGGGTTTTCACAAGGGCCCTACCCTATTACAAAGAAGGCATGGAATCCTAGATATAATATTAAACATAATGAAAGTAAAAAATAAACAATTTCCCAGCAACGAAAGAAACAACTAGGTAGGAGAAATGGTTTTCTTATGACTTGTTTTTTTCTTGCTAATCACCATTTTTCAACCTTTAAAAACTACATCAATAGGTAAATTTACCTATAGAGCTTCTAGCTGATTTGTATTTTACTTTCTAGGTATGTTGGAGTTTGGATCAACACATTTGCTCATCTGGATTTCCACATTAGATTTTCCCATATCTTCAACTATTACTTCACTAAGTGGTCTTTTAGGATCCCTTAAAGGAGTTTCAAGAACACACTCCTCCTCAAGTGCACTCTCAAGATTTTTGTTTATCACCGTATGACATGGGAGGGCATATTTCCACCAAGTAGATCTCACATGTTTTCCTCTCTAAGTGTCGGTCAACATCTATATGCCCCAAAGCAAAAATGTTTACGCATCGAAGGGTAGTCCTTCATAATCAAGAGGTTGAGTACACAAATTTTTCCTAGACTTTAAGGTCAATATTTGTGGGAAGCTCTTTTGAGGTGTCTATTTCAACAAGGATCCGGGCATAAGTTGTGTGGATATAGCAAGAGGTATCTACATCAACATTAATGAGTTTTCCTAGGGTGTTACCTATGGAGACAAGACAACTTGTCACCCAAAATTGAAGGGGAAAATGTGGCATTCTATCTAAAACCGGTTTGGTTGAAAAGATTCATAAGAGGGTTGAAAGAAGGGAACTAGGGTTTCACAATCAGGTAGTGAGGTTTCTAGGTCCATATTGTTTCATAAATGATATTCCTATCAAAAATATCATTGAAAAATACAATATAAATTCCTTTAGCAAAAGGGTAAATACTATCGACCATTGAACAAAGGAGCCAATAGTTTGAAATCCAGGCATGTAGGTCTAGTAGAATGGTCCACCATCCACTAAATTTGTAAATAAGGGCATGTTCTTAGAAATAAGATTCATATTTAGACACTTCTTCTCCAAATATCACACATGGAGTACAAGAGGAAAAGGTCATGGGGACAAAAATAGATCCTTTCGAACCACCTCCCTATAATATTTTCTCCGTTTCTCTAGTTTAGAGGAAATAGAGGAAACAACAGGGGAGGTGCCACTCTTATCTAAATTGGCCCTTCCAAGAGGAGAGGAAGTAATAGGATCCAAACCCGAGCCCACATAGTGAATGTGTACCCCACCATCAATACTAAGGAGCTCAAAGACAAGTCCCCTTCTCACCATAAGTCTCGTAGTCGTAGAAAATATATAGACACCTCCATTCTTTCCCTTGATTCCGTGTAAAGACATACAAATGTCGAGAACCCTTCACCATCCACATCACATCCTCCATGTCAAGATTCATCCAAGGTTATTGTTATCACCGAATCACGGCACCCCGGATGTTGATCGATTTCTAGTTTGATCACTCTAAGCATCCAGTGTGATTGGATAACATGGGTACTATCTCCAAGTTGTGGGACTTGCTACTTGAGATAGACCTCCAGAGAAAGCTGGTTCTTGCTCCTAAACTACCTGCCACAATCTACTCTAATGCAGGAGAAACTAACTATTCTAATCTATATTTCCAAGGGACCAGAGAGAGAGAATGCATAAAATGAAAGCCTACACTAAAGCGGTGATACACCAGAAAAGGAGGATGGGAGAGTAGTCTCCAAATGTGTGAAATACAGAGGCAAAGTGCACACTAGAAGAGGTGATGACAGTTCTCCACAATCTAGCAAAATGCATTCACAGTAATATTTCAAGCACACACAATGATAATGAATTCCTGCAAGAACATAATAAATAGACACAATATACTTGTAGAAAATATTAAAGGGGCAAGAAGAATGCAAGGAAACACAGCAGGGGAAGATGTATCCACAAACTGGTATTTTATTGCTTCATGATATGCACAGTTCAATCTATTACAAGATAAGGGCCTGGATCACCATGCAAGGAGTCCACTACAAGGGCCTGCAACACACACTTGGCTTCACAAAGCAATTTTGTGAGCTTTGTTACCCAAAAACTCTCTCTTTTACAATGAGCCCAACACTTCAATTTATAGAAAAATGAGAAGGAAAAGAGAAGGAAAATGGAAATCCCGAAATCTGTCCTTCAACCACCTGTAAGAGGCATTAAATTGAGTGGAATGGGCATACATTACTTGCAAAGGCTACCCATACTGTCCCATGTGCTGCAGCAGAGAAGGAATGATGACCATGCCTCTTAATTGCACTCCCAGCTACCAAATAAAACACTGTTCTGAATCCGGCCACGTTTTCTTAAAAATCTCGATCAATTTCTGATCAAATCCAGAATTTCTTGATTGCTGTGCATCGGGCTCGGAACCACGATTCCAACGGTACCAATTTTGCGTGATTTCGTTGAGAAATGCAAAAGTTATGGCCTTACGAGTCGAGCGCAGTGACTCTTTTGGGCACAGCGAGGCGTTTCTGTCATCTGACGGGAAAGAACATTCACCAACTGGAGCCGAACACGTTTCCTTAATTTAAATATATCTACCCTCATTAAAAATAAGAAATCCAGTTTTTGTGGCGTAGAGGACGTCGTGCTCGTTCCAGAAAGTCCAATTTTATCAAAATCGGAGCTCAGAGTCAAAAGTTATGGCCGTTTGAAGTTTCCGGACCAAACGTTGACTTTTCCTCCTGTGACACGTGGCAACTTCTGATTGGTCCTCGGCTGATTCGGCTCCTTCGCGTACTTCACCTCCATTTGTCCCGGATGTCCCATTTGATTAGTGCTGTCTGTGCTCATTTCGGCCGGTTCGCCCGGTTCGGGCCCATTTGCCTTCGTCGTCCCAAATGCCTCTTTGACCGCCTGTGCTCATTTCGGCCGGTTCGGCCGGTTCGCACATTTTTGTTCCTCTTGGCCCGCTTGCCTTTGTGATCATTGTGCTTATTCGGTCGGATCGGCGGTTCGCGCATCTTTGTCCCAAACGTCCCGAGCAACACTTAGCCAATTTTTTCTCCTTCGGCCGGATCGGCTTTTCGCGCCCGCCGCGTACTTTTGGCCCGATTGTCCCAAATGCAATTTGGACTGTTTGTGCTGATTTCGGCCGGTTCGCGCTTCTTTGTCCCAAACGTCCCGGAGGTGACCTTGAGCAGGACTTAGCCAATTTTCACGATTTTTTCCGGATCAACCTATTTGCCTTCTGCAACCCCTTTTTTGCATTTTTTCAGAACTTACTCTCTTCCTCTTGGACAGGGGAGTTTAGACAAATATGAGGGGACCCTAGAAACATGACTTTTCGCCCTGAATCAATATAATTGCTTGCATGTTATCAAAATTACCTTGGGGGTGAATTTCGGATAACTTGATTATGAGAGGATAAAAGACATTAACAGGACCAAAGTCAACCTCTATTCTTCCATTTCCTCATCGCACGACCTAATGAGATTCATTGTTAGGGTTATGATTTAATCACTTCGGAGCATATTCGACTCTTTTCGCAGCTCAAGCCCTCATAACAAAGAATATCCATTTACATATTTACCATGAATGGGAGGGGAGAACCATTGATGTCATGAGCATGAGGGAAAACCTGCATGGAGGATATTTTAGGTTTAGTGTTCTTGGAGAGCATTGAGAGTGTCGAGATCCATTTATCGATTAAAAGGCACACTTACATTTTAATTATTTAAACCTTTGAAAATACATTGTTTACTACGATGGATCGGAGAAATCGCAAAAAAATCATAAATTTGGTGGATTGGAGAAATCACAAAAATTATATAAAATATCACAAAATCCACCGTATTTGGTAACTATATAACTAACAATCGCATGTGTACAATGCAATGTGAACGCCGAACGGTATATGTTATTAGATTTAGAGGGATAGTTATTACTTTTGTAGTTGATGTTAATAAGGAGTGTGAGTGTTAGAAAACTTACATATTTAAGACCATGTCAAAATAAAATAAAAAGTGTTTTGATGTCGTGCAAGTAACGAGGTATTATGTTATCCTTGGAGGCTGATCAGAGTAAGGAGATGCCTTAAGAAATCCTTGGAGGTTGATCAGAGTAAGAAGATTTGTTAGGAAGTCTTTGCCAACATGAAAGGTTAGATAAGAAAAAAAGTAGAGGTAATTCTTGCTATATGCAATCAGGTTGCACATATGAGAGATTTTGCATTGCAGTGATTTGGAGCTCATTCTGCACCTTTTGGATATCTTAATTTGAGAAATGAAGATAGACAGTTGGCTTGAAATCTATTTTCTCAAATGTACATGCCTGCAGTTCTTTTGGCCAGCTATTGTAATGAAGAAATGGCTCAATATCAAGCCGAGGTAGGATGAATTTGGTGATGATGAAAGAGACACTGAAAGTGACTTCGATGATGAAGGTATGTTTTTCTTATTTCTGCATTCATTACCTAATGCATACGAAAACAAACTGCAGTACAAAGGTATGCTTGAAACCCATGAAACACCTCACTGTGTTGAATCATAATGACACTAGAAATTCTTATTTGATCTACTCTACACAATGTTTGTAGAGGCAAATTTTGTTGAGAATGAACCAGCTAGCAAGAGTGGCATCAACCAAACTGTCTCGCGCTTTCAAGTTACTGTTATTAACTTGTTAAAGGTTTATTTCAACATGTTAGAAGAGATGTGTTTTGTGTAATGCCATATAGATGAGATTCTCAAACTGTTGTTCTGATCTTTGGTGAACTTAAAATCAACTTTCGATTTCAAAATTCCACATGCCAAACTTTCTACTTTAGTTTTAGCATGAATTCAAGGACCATACAGTCTTATAGTTTTCTTCTTTCCATGATTGTTGTTTTTCTTGTTGAATGTACACACCATTGCACATCTTCATTGTTACTGTTTGTCCTTCTTTGCTACGTTTATTATCTTAGAGTAGCAAAAAAATGATATTGAAGGTTTGCATGGGTGATGATGAAGCGAAGCATAGAATAGGAAACTATGAGTTTATCATCACTATTTGGCAGGGAGCTTTTACTAAAGTGAAGTTGTGCAGGAACATAGAAATAGGTAATCATGTGGCCATCAAGGTCATAGAAAAAATAAAGGTACTTCACACGGGGAAAGTGAACCAAATCAAGAGAGAAATTTCAATAATGAAATTAGTGAAATATACAAATGTGGTGGAGCTGTAAGAAGTCATGGACAACAAGTCAAAAATATATTTAGTCATGGAGTATCTACAAGGAGGAGATATGTATGACACGATAGCCTACTGAGAAAGCTAGAAGAAGAAGAAGCTACTGACCTATTATTCACATGGAACCTCCCTAATCACATCCCATTAATATGTGAATGAATCATACAATTCAATTGATACTTCATACCCATTTCCATTGTGATATCTCCCTCCTACTACAATTACTTGAAACCCCTTGCAATTAGAATTAAATACTCTTTCAATGATAGACACGACATAGTTTGATCGGGTTTGTGCAATGGAGGAAGGCTTCTCCACTACTTCGAGATTGGATTGCAGACTGCAAGATGATGAGATACAATTGAAGTTTCCTTGACAAGGAGGAAATCCCCAATTGTTGCTACCGGAATACGTAGATCAGAGATCAACAAAACATTTGGAAGTCTTTCACAGCTGTCATTTAGATAGTAAATTTCTCTCCAAACACAATTCTTAATAGCCTATTGGAAGTATAACCAAAAAAGAAAAAATAACTGAACTCACAGTGTATCTAAATTTATAATATATCCCAACTCTATCAGAATAGCTACCTTAATTATGTTTGACGATATATTCTGTAAAAGTGATAACATAATATTGATAGACTCATTAGACCACAGTGTATTATATATGCATGCTTAATGTCCTTGACATAACCCTTCCATAATCATTATATACATGATCGAGCATTCAACAAACTTACGCACATGTTGTTTGTTACCCTACGACAGCCCAAATTCTCAAGCACAAGAGAGAGGAGGTTATATGAGAAGAAGGAAATCTCTTCTCTAATAGTGGGGCATATTACTCTTGTAGCCCATCCAAGAGAGGCAAAGCGAAATGGAAATCTCGGAAGTGCGGGGGCTCTGATGGAGATTATTAAAATAAAGCTAGCATGCACATCATCCGGCACAGTGAATATCACCTTCTGCAACACCAAATCCCAAAATTCTTGGTTCTAACAGAGCGCTAACATGAACTGCAATGGAGAATACCTTAGGCTTGAAACAGAATAAAACCCTCTCAACCAATTCCTTAAGTTCTATATCTTCAGGACCATATCCCATCGACTCAAAACTTGCATAACTAAATCCATCTTCAGGAGTAACATGAATAGTGGAAACAACATCTCCTTCAATTGCATTCATGGAGTATCCACAGGGATCAAACTCAAAGTCACAGATTTTTGAGCCAGGTAGAATATCATGAATCCCTGAATTAAGAGTCATTTCACCAGCTGATTTCACGTTGCCTTTGTAAAAGATAGAAGCTTGCTCACGGTCCAACTGTGTCATGCACATCTCCAGTGTATACACAGGGTCATCAGTTGGAACATCAATTGCAGAAGCTGTATAAACATGCCAGTTATAATTCTTCTCTGAATCTCCCATTACATAGGCTCTTCCACCAGAAGCAAGCTTTCCAAAATACTTCTCCAAATACAATATTTCCTCTGAAAAGCTGCGATGAGGAAAAGACTGGCATCCAGTAAAGATAAATGTCCCTCTGGTATACTTAACATTCTTAACAGAGAGAGACAAACCAGTGGCCAGGTTCAAGATCTCAGGGACAGAAAGAAGCAGCTTTGTGGTTCCACATGTCTTCAATACAATCTTGAATGGGTAGATAAACATACTTGATTCTGACAGAACATAGGAATCAAGATACTCATTTGACAGCTCAGACACAATGGTGCATTCAGCCAGTTTCAGAATTTCATCCAATTGTGGACGTGTGAGGGCTCTAAGCCCTCTCCCTTCAAGATCAGGACAGAATGAAGTTGGGAAAAATTCAATCTCGAGTCTCTTTTCAAATCCCTCAAATCCAATTGCAGACATAGTAGGGTTAACACAATCACCACAGGACATACCCATCTTGAACTACTGAAACAATTACTGATATTTATGCCTTAACAGGGAAGAGAAAGCTGAGAAATGACAGAAGGGTGCAGGTTGTTGAAACGGGAAACTTTCAAAGAGTTGGGGAATAATTACTAGTCCAATGAACTGAGGAGTTAACCTGCCAGCCGTGCAGTAGAGCTGCAAACCAGCTCCTAGCGTACAGAATTATTGAAAAAATATATCTAAACTACTCCTACACTACAGATGCTGCAGTAAGTATATCAGGATGGCTTGCGCACACACTGCAGGAAGAAACCAGACAATAAAACATGTGTTACACTGTGCTCAAACATTTCATTAACTACACTATAATGACAATGTAAAAATCCCTGAGCAGCTGTAGTTTACTACTAGTCCATCTTCACCTTTCAAACTAATCAAGCTTATTTCAATGAATTTGAAGGGGTCATTTTCTATCTCCCGGTGACTCTGGATTTGGTGAATATGAAAATAGGTCCTGGATAGAGGAGAACATTTGTCTCTTGTTAGACAATAAGATTAAAGATACCACTTTGGTAAATTTGATGGGCTACAATGGAGATTGTTAAAATAAATCTAGCATGCACCCATGTTCTTGTATATCATCCACAACTTCTATAGAGAAATTTAGCTTTCTTCATTGCTGCAACTTCTATATCAATAGTTTCCATGACTGTGTTGTTTTCTAATTCATCTATATTCCTACACATTCAGCATTCACATTGCATTGTACATATTAATTTTATCGTGGGAGCTTCTAATAGTTCGATTGGTAACCATAGTATTCATAATAGACCAAATCAGAATACAAAATCCAAAAGTTCATAAAATTATATAAATCCTACAACAAACAACTTGTTATATACAAAATTTACATGTTTAGACCAGCATGTCATGCTCAACTCAAGCACTACACACATATACATTCTCATTCTCAGTCCACCCCAAAAATAACACACATTTCCCACTCATCTTGCACTCCACAAAATGCAGCCTGAATTTAGCCCCCAATGAATCTGTTGACACCATCTTTCTGTTCAGAAGTTAATATTAACAAGGGAACACATTCTCATTATTGTCATTAATAATAAGCATGTGAGAACAAAGTAGGATAGATAGTGATTGAGAATGTGCAATGTGAGCGAATACACAATGCAACCATAACGTCTTTGGATTAATTAAACTCACGAGAAAATATTAATTAAAATTAAGAGAAAAGTTTACATTTATCATAGCTACTTTTCTTATTTAGTAAAGTTTCTGCAGTTCATATCTTAGAAGACTCTCTTTCTAAAAGTGTATGCTACAAAATCAGCAAAATTAATTACATAAAAACAATAACCATGACCTCTCACATGCGAAACAAATTGAATATTACACCCTTTAGCTGCATTAAACCGCAAGACTATGGCTTTATAGTAGGTCGGTTGTGAAATGGGAGCCGATATTATTGGAAACAATCTCATGCCATCATAAAACAACATTATAAGAGGAGATTGAAATTCGGATACACCTAATTTCTTTATATAAGTCAAATAAAATTTAAAGCATTTAAAGACAAGGGAGGCATACCTTGGCTTTTCTTCCTCCACCTTCCATTGTATATGTTTTTCCGGTACCAGTCTAACCATAGGCAAAAATTGTGCACTTATATCCATCCAAAACTTCATTTACAATAGGCACAATAACTTGATCATATAACTCCTTTTTTTGGGAATTTGGACAAAAAACCAAAAAACTGAAATGTAGAGATTTAACATTGATGGCGTGGTAACCTTATCAAAATTAAATGTCTGATCAATATTCTTGCTTGCATTTTATGACCAGGGCGCATATTCCTTGAATTCATCCTCATTGAAATCCCAGCAGCAAAATGTTCATAATAAAGCATACTGACCATACCCAATACTATTTGCAAAGATTCTAAGCAATCATAAACAAAATTGTTTGCTAACAAAACTTGGCCTCACCTGCATCGCACTAAAACTTGAACATTTACCCATATGTCATTGTCATGTCAGCTTGTTCCATTGGCATCCCCATTTTTAGTTCTCTCAGAAGACCTAGGGGTTACGAAATACCGACAATCTATGTAATCTAGTACCCAGTTCAATGCACCACTCATAAAAAAAAGTATCGCAACACTTAATAATAATAATCTAGTTAAAAAGCATTAGAGGTTGTGAATGAATTTCTAGGGCATACAAATTCAGATTAAACAGACTTCTCAGATTATTGAATTCCACAATAAAGTCAGTGTCCTAAACTGGACATACTCCAGGAAGCTTAGTATAAGCCAGATGAGCTTATGGAATATGTATTATCAGTTGATCCAAGTTTTCATGTTTTCCAAAATACATTTTGGAGAACAAACTATGTTTTATGTGCAGCTCATGAATATTAGTTATAAGAAACCATTCAAACCCACTGTTGATAAATATTTGTGTGTTAAATGAGTGGGTCAAATGCCTTCTTGTCACCATATGGCAGAACATATTGATTAATCAACTGGATATTTCAAACTTAAGGTAAACACACACATATTGACTTAAAAGGGCACCCATGTATTTGCTTATCTATACCAAAAAGAGCATTCAAAGTGTTTAATGTAAGTGCAACCTAAATTGATGGATATAAACTACCAAATTTAAGCTTCAAAGGTCTTTTTCTAGAATCCTATGAGAGATAGACCAAAGAAACAAACAATTACCAAAGAAACAAACCCAGGATTTAATATCAATCGAATCGGTAAGAAGACTGCAAGTGAAGGTTAACCTCATCTGGATGTGACATAAATGGAAAATAACCTCTTGTTTTTCACGGTAACCCACCAGGAAATTTGAGTTCCAAAAGAGCAAAAGAAGTCTCCCTGATGATGTACACGTCGTGGCTCAGATGAAGGGTTCCTGTGAGAGTATTCAGAGCTTTGAACAACCATTTCTGAGTATTAAGGGAGAATCCAATCGAGGTAGTTCAACTAATCATGTTGGGCATCCTTTTAATCAAAATTTTGATGAAATTATTTGTTTTATTGTGCAGGATCTAGCCAAGTTTGTAGTTGCTGCTACCCAAGTCCTTTTCCTCACAATTTTGATAAAATTCTTTGTTTTATTGTGCAGGATCCAACCAAGTTTGGAGTTCTTGCTACCCCAGTTGCTACAGAAGTTGTTGCACCTTCTATAGCTGCTCCGAAGGAAGAGGAAAAGAAACCTGAACCGGAAGAGGAATTTGATGATGACATGGGTTTCAGTCTTTTTATTAGACCATTGTTAAGAGTTGTTTTGGTAGAAAATAAATGTCGTCAAAGAGTCACCAAGTGAAATTTGATTTAAAAGAATTTGCATATTACTGCATTTTCGTGTTGCAGTTCATTATAGATTGAGTTGGTATTAGTTGTTGGGTAGGGGTATATGTGCTCCCTGTTTCAATTTTGAAGGCTAACAAATTTCTTTCAATCCTCTAATTTTTGATGTCTTATCCATACTTGTGTATCTTGAAAAAGAACATCCTGTAATATGGTATTTATGCCTCAGTGTTTCCTGAATTGTATTATGGCCCCAACTTAACCACCATGATTTTTGGTTGAGTAGGTTATGAGGCTACAACAAATTCTGGAATAGTTTTTTAATCTCAATGAGTAGGTCTGTGTTTCGTGAATCAGTGAATTGCATGTTGGCCTGGCATATAATCAGATATCTCAAGAAAAACAATCTACAATTTACCCACTTTTGCTTCACAATCAAATCTGCATACTTCATCATTGTCAATGAACTTGACCAAAGAAACATGATAACTACTTTCTCTTATAAAATAAAATTCCCACTTTTGCTTCACAATCAAATCTGCATACTTCATCATTGTCAATGAACTTGACCAAAGAAACATGATAACTACTTTCTCTTATAAAATAAAATTCACATACTGGAAGAAAAATTAATAGGCATCCTCAATTATTCAGCATACAAGCTCAATGAGAAATCCATAAATCTAATAGCATTTAAAATATTTGGAAAATATCCATGAAAATTGATTTTTGCTGAAAATTTCTGCAAAGTGAAATGTTTCACCTCATTTTCATCAGTGGCTTTAAAGATGATGCCTTCTTTGGTTGGGGACGACTGCTTCCTCTGCCACTTCCACTGTTTTCATTCGAGGACAAGACTACAAAACAGTTCCAAATGCTCTAGCATGCTCTTGATTTGCCAACATGGAAACATTCCTTGAACCAACTTCTTGTATCAGGTTATCACCATGAAATCCCGATACTGCATCTGCTGTTAAAGAGTTGTCTGTAGTAATATTTGCAGGATGACTCAAAGCCCACTCTGGACCGTGGTTTTGTTCCTTCACTCATAAAAACCCACAATGAAAAAACCTAAATACCAAAATCTGAACTACCAAGCATAGTTTTCTAGCCCCTGCATCCTCTCATGATGACAAAAACAACCTAAAAACAAATTTAAAAGTAAAAACGTCCAAGTGACCATCAAATAAATAACATCATTGTAGAAACATCCGGAGGTCCTCTACCATAGGAGAACACCTTGGCGTAATTATGCAATCGCATGTGTGCAATGCAATGTTAACGATGAATGGTATATGTTATTTGTTTTAGAGGTATAATTATTACTTTTGTAGTTGATGTTGATAAGGGGTGTGATTGATTTTGTAAGTGTAGAAATATAGATGGGCCACTTAATTTTAAGGTTGTTTCTACATTTCAAACTTGTTAAAAATTCGTACATGAATACATTTGATACCGTTTTCGATAGTTAATTTATTTTATAGTTGATGTTGTATGTATTTAATTCAGGTTTATTGTGTTAGTTGTGCATCGGTTGTTCGGTTGGTGTTTTGTTGGAAAAACATTTATTGTACAGTTGATAATGTGTGTGATTGATAGTTGTAGTGTAGGAATTTAGTTGAAACATTACATTGAAATGTTGTATGTGTACATTTAATTATGTTACAAATTCGTACATTTAAAGTTGCATATCATATTTCACAACATCAAATAAATGTAGATCTACGTGCACATAATGAGACATGTATACATTTGCAGTTTTTATATCATGAATGGTAGCCTTTAGTGGGAATTTTTAGTTTCAATAAACATGATTACATTTGATATCCCTTGAATGCTGTGTCACTTTGGATAGAAGAAGTGTTGAGTATAGTAGTAGCGGAGGTGCTATGAAAGCTAGAGGGTAGTATTTACGATGGGTTGAGTGATAGTAGTCTTGCTTCCTCCTTTCTTCTTGCTCCGAGTGCTGGTACGTGCACCATATTTGAGTATCTCTCGAATGAAAAAGTAGGTGAAATGCAGATTTGCAAGCGAGGGAACTCTAGAGAAAGCTGTGAATGTCAGACCCTTCCTTTATGTGGTTCCAATGTCAACGGTTGCTCTGTGTAAAGTAAGTCCCTATGACTTGTGGATAGTTAATCCCCAGGCCATTTTAATCGACAACTGTCTGCGATTCCCTCTTGAAATAGGGGGTATGGGAATATGTAACGGGTTTGAGGGATCCCAACATGGGCCGTTGTATCTATCAAATTTTACAACAACAAATAAAGGTAAGGTTGGTGGTTGCATTGATGCATCGTAGACAATGTCGGTGATTGATCCTGTAGCACCATTCACGAGGCCTGCGTCAACCCATAGATTTGCAATAAGCATGTTTTTTTGTTGTTTTCACAATAGAAATTTGTGTTCCAATTGATCATCATTAATATTTCCTAGTCCATCTTGTTGATTACTTTTAGCAAAACAATCTTCAAAGGCCCTACTATGAAAACAATAAGAAATTCATTTCAGACATCAAATCCATTGGAAGGAGCAACATTCAACAAAATAAACTTACAAAATGAACTCACAGGAAGAAGATTTAATGGAGAAGAAAGTGATGGTGGAGTAACGCAAATAACAGCTAGCCTCGAGAGCCTTTCCATCTTGGCGCGGGGGCAGCCATTTATATATCTGGTGGCATCTTGCAGACAAACGTCACAGCTATTGGTGGAAAGGGTCTTCCTACACATAGCGAGTCCATAAAGGGGCGTCGGCAATCCATTGGCACTCAGTTTACTACCAATGGCAAAACCCTCAATTTTTCTGACCTCGAAGTTGATGTTTTCTAACAATTTTTGCATGGTGTTGTTGAAAATTCGAGGACTGGTGCTGTCTTCAAAGCTGTAGACATTGGAGACGCCAAGATCCACCCCATCAAGAATCAGACAATTTCCCTTCATGATATTGAAACTCATTCTCAGCAGTAGCCGATAAAGAGTGGCATGCATTATACGGGCGTGAGGCAACGGAAGTGGGGGAAATTTGCGGCGGCGGCAAAAACACTAATCTTTATCCGTCTAAAGAAGGAACACGGAGTAAAAAAACTATTTTTCAGCTTATAATGACTTTTGTAAATTCCATAGTGTCCTATGACCACCAACTACCATAAATGACATTAAACTTGTTGCAGAAGCAGATTACGAGAAAAAGGTTTGCCAAGAAGAAATTTAATCGTGTTTAAAAACATTCAAACGACCATCAAATTTAACATATTGGGTAAAGCGACCGAGAAAGGGCTTTCTCATAGGAGGAACGCCTTCCATGTAAAAAGTTACGTCTACTTAATAACGCATACATACGGTGATGCCTCCATAAAATTACTAAAACCATGCACTAAATGTCTGTGAGAATAATACGTAAAACCACTTTTCCCCTAACGTGCCTCAAGAGAAATGGAAAGGGGGTTAGTTGATGCTGACCATCGAATAATCCATCCACCCGATATTAATGGAGTCCAAATTGGAGCCGACATCAATAAAAGGTGGTGGAGTGGGCTGAACCAAAATCTCTGTACTACTAGTTAACATCGACACAACATTCGACATTGATGGTCTCGTCTCTGGAGCGCTTTGCGTGCACAGATGAGCAATGTGGATTACCCTTACTATCTCTTCCTTATCGATTTCAGATTCTCCTTTTGCAATTCTTCTATCTACCAGCTGAAATGCCTCATTTTTCTCGTGTAAACTCCATGCCTGTACATAAACACAAAGGATTCTTCAAGATGCCCCTCAGAACAAGTAATCTAGGAAAGATCTTAAATGAAGTTTCGAGTCTTACCCATTGTAGAAGGAGCTCCATCTCGGGTGGAAGTTTAGGATCCCTAACCTTTTTGCCGCTCACAATCTCCAGAACCAACATGCCATAGTTGTACACATCTGCGCTTTATGTCATCGATTCACCATGAGTTGCATACTCCAACATAGTATACCCTCTGCCTCAACAAAAAAACATAGATGCATTGGATGAGAACAATCTTGAAGGCCTGCTGTGAAAACAATAAGAAATTCATTTCAGACATCAAATCGATTGGAAGGAGCAACATTCAACAAAATATATATCCGTACTAATATACAACCTAAATACTGACCTATAGTTAACATGACTGTTCTTGAGTGATTTGTAAGGCTCGAAGCTATGTCGATCCAAAGCTAGTAGTGGATCTGGTGCCAGTATTTAACAAAAGAGAGCTCAGCCAAACACTGGGGGATCTTTATATACTTACAATACAAGTGATTTTTGTTTCATTACAGTACGTATTCTGACAGTAAAGATGTTTGTTTCTATAAAATATTGGAATTTGTGTTTATTTTAGGTGTTTCTGGGTGTAGATATGAATTGTATGGTGCATAATAAATATACAATCTAAATACTTTTAACTAAAACTACAGCATGAAATAAATATTAAAAGTAAATAAATGTGCGAAGGACTATGACGGAGGACCAAGAATGGAGGAGGCTACTTATCACTCCCAGGAAGTATAGTCTCTCAAGACCTGTCAAAGGGTGATGGTATCTAGAGATTTGAATGTCGTGGGGTTTCTAGCTCAATGCTAAGTCGCAACCCTGTAAAGCTTCATCAATCTCTTTCTATGATGGAGCAGTCATTAATGTCTTCTTTACACTGGAGATGAATTAAATAGACCCATAAAAGGCCTGTTTCTCTATGTAACCTTTCCTTCTGTGGTGAACAGCTTGTACAATGTGGGTTTGACCTTGTGCAAATACTTTTGCAACTACTAATATATACAACACGAAATTCTTACATCAACAAGAAAAGTTGGAGGCCATTTCCAATTTGGCTGATTTCTCTGTGAGTTTAAATGTGAGAAAGTAGCTGGATTGAAAAATCCAACAATATCAAAGGGGTTGTAGTACAATTCACGACTATGATGGTATATGTCAATTGTTACGCCATCCACCAAGGTACAAATCCCAGGGAATACCTGAAATAAAAACCATGAGGATCAGAATTTTAAGGTTAACTTCTATGCAGTGCAAAAATATATAAACTGAATAACAATGAACCCAACATGAGTGCAGCCAATCTAGAAGTTGAGAGTTGCCTTTAATCTTATTCGACAGTTATGAAAATCATCCCCAATTCTACAGAAATAATTATCAAAATTGAAAGCCAATCAAAAGCACATAATGAGCATTTTCATCCTCAAAATATGATCCATTACCAAACTTTCAAGGTACACTTTCATAGGAATAACCACAAATAATAGGAAAGTATTAAAAAATAATTAAACATGATCTAAATTTGAACAACTGCAGCTTTCAGCCCTACAGCTATACCCCACAGGAAATATTTTTACGAATGCTAATTGCCATATGATATATATAATCCAATCTTTCTGCTCTCTATCGGAACATGCTGATAGGTCATTCCTACTAAAATACAATTGTTCAAAGAGCTTGCTGAGAGTCGGATTTGATTTGACATGATAATCTCGCAAGTTGCTCATTGCCCTCAGATTTGTCATACAAATTTCTGGAATTCTATGAGAATTCTTGACTGGAGTCAATGCCTTTATTATTTGCCTGTATTGTCTAGAATAGATGCGAGAGAATTGCATGCATTAAAGTGTGCTCCATTTGGTCCAATCCACACCAAAAGCATCCTGAGATGAGTAACCCAAATTCGATGGGGACAAACATGGTTGGACTGTTAATTTTGATAAATCCTGAGACTTGACTAGGATTCAAATATTGTATTTTCTATGAAAAAGTTGCAATGCAATGTTATACCTTACTCAAGCAATCACGTAACCATGAATTAGCTATTAGGTATTGGATTACACATCTTGTTCATATACAAAGTAGTGAAAGCATGCTTAGCTGCTTTTTGCATACCATGCATTCTACACAAGACATCAATCATTAAAGAATTTCATGGATCAACTCCTCTAAAACAGATCTACCCGAGCTCCATTTTACCCCAGTACACAAAAAGAAGGTGAAAAAGGATATAGCCATAAACATCATGCAATAGTGGTAACAACTACCCATATTTGCAAGAGGTCTAGCTCCTCACCCTTTCATGAAATACTCCCAGAAAGGTCTCATACATTATCCGACCAGAACTCTCTGAAAAATACTTTCTCAAATGCCTTCTCTTTCTGCAATTTCTCTTCAGCTTCTAACTTTCTCAACCTTTTGGATAGAGCTTTCATCTTTTTCGTACTTCTTTTTGTTTTCCCCTGATAAAACAACAATCTATATCACAAAAAATGTTGCAAGAATGACACAAAATGTTTTACAATGGCTAGCAGAAATGATAACTGAACTTACTTGAGCATTGTCTTTTGGTGTTGAGTTTAATATTTTCTTTGGTTTCTTTTCTGCACCGATGCCACGTTTATCATGTTTCACATGTGTTTCTATAGGATCTAATCTGCCCTGATTGAAAAGATATGTCAGTCAAAATCACAGCAGTAAAATGATAACCTGTGAGCAAAATTCACCAAGATAATGAAAAAATAATTTCCAAGCAGAGATTGGGCAAGTTGCAACTAAAGACACAAGAGTCTCTCTCTCTCTCTCTCTCTCTCACACACACACACACACACAATCTTAGATATTAGACGTCTATTTCCCATCTTTGATAAACAAATTGAGTAATAAACACCCAAATAAAGCACGAATTCACCACATTAGAAACACATTTGAAAATCCTAATATTTTAATGAATTTTAACAATAATTTGAACATTGATCTGATGTTAATCCACATGGCAAGTATGGGGGGCCGACGTAACTAATTGAATACACACTTGTCTAAATAAAGAGGACGAAGGTAGAAACATGTTATGCCATTCCATCGCCAAGGACATGCCACATGCAGGGCAGTAGCTTCTAATTAAGAAAGCATCACAATGATAACAACCACAAAGCATGGGGTGCACAAATCACTGCAAGCATTGATATGTAATTTAAAATTTTAAATACAAGAGGAGGTTGCTAGTTAGACTTGTGAACTTTCACCTCGAAGCTTTTCTACATATTGAAATAAACTTTGGTGTGCGGCATTACTCCAGCCGAGAGATACGCCACATATAGATCAGTAGCTTGTAATTAAGAAAGATTTCAAAATGGTAGGAACCACATGGCAAGGGGATCAATGAAGCACAACAGACACCTAAGTTAGTACTATTGAAGTAGCTTTTATCAATGCAACTCAGAGAGGCATATTCTAGGATATTGTATGTCACAGAGACTCGTCAACAAAAAGAATTGCAATAGAAATATCTAGCCTATAGTAAATGAAATGCCCAAATAGTTAGGGAGGTTTTGGTGTAGGACATATGCGTAATTTTGACCAATGCTTGAATCTTAAAATTGTGCCCTAAGCTCACCCAGCAAAGAACAGGGTCCAAATTAACACCCCAATGTCTTCAAAGCCACCAAAACCTCGCCCATGATTTACCAAGAAAAACAAACAATTGCAATTATTGGAATGGCATGAAAATCCTTAAAATTTAAATCACCCCCTCAAATCTTCCACAATTATTCTAAAATAACAGCATGAATCATGTTCAAATCTCATTACTACAATGAGGTAGCCCATATCCCCAGCGTATATGTAGAGAGGCTAAAGCGTACTAAATATGGGTATCTATACCCCATGTTTAAATCTTGAGTGTACCCTCAGTGTGGGGAAGTGGGGACATGTTTCCAGATACAGAAGAAAAAAATCCAGGATTTTGGGAACAACCCAGAAGGGGGATGGAGGGTGCTGGCTTCTAAAAATACATATAAAAATAATATCTGAATATTTTATAATGTTATTAAAAAATTGAAAGAAGCTAAAATTAAATTAAACTAACATGATACATCCATGATCCAACATTGAATGATATTGTCACATTACTCATAAATAATTAGTCATTAAAATTGATTACAAAATGTTGATTTACTGAAGTTATAATGACAATCCATCATCAACAGTTCAACACCTTACATGTATGAACTCATGAAGTTACAAGCTATATAATGAACAAAGAAACAATGAGGGTGAGGGGGTCTTGGAGAGATTTAGGTTAATACTTTTTTTATTTTCAAATTTTTTTTTAATTGTGTTATTTTTTTGCATGGTAATTTTTCGTGACTTCTGGACATCCCTGGGATAGTCAACAGACATTTTGAATGCTAAGTTGCCGATTCATTTTGGAAATGGTTTCAAATAAGGCAAATCAGATTTTCTAGTACAGTGATATTTTTTTCCCTCAAATACAACTTGGATAAGTCTATATAAATATTCTAGCCTAATAAACAAGAATTAACCACTTAGTTTGCATATAAGAAACAAAATAACCACTAAACACTAATGATAATGTCGATCATGCCAACCAAATGCCAAATGTGATGATAAATATTGACTATTACATCAAAATTAGTGTTGTTAAATGTTATCTTTTTGAGTTTTTGGGTTTATACTGTATTTTTTTATGGTTAATTTATGTTTTAATGTTGGAAAAAATAAAATTAAAGAACCCACTTTTACCCTGATCTGCTGTGGATTCAAATCTGGGCGTACCCAAGCTGTTCTGGACATACCTGGGACAACATAGATGAATTGGATCTGTATCTGGACCGGGTACAACTCAAACCAGAATCTAGAATGCAGTGGGGGGCAGATGAGTGTCCTAGCCTAAACAGCAAGATGTCCCTTGTTTAATCTCCAGGATGGCAAGTATTCCTAGGGACATTTGAAACTCAGAGGACGTCCAACATCCCTCTTTTAAGGTTTGACAAAGGGAAAGGAGGAGAAGTTTCCTCCCGTCCCCACTTCCCAAAAATGTATGGGACAGGAAAAAAATGGGTTTATGTATCCCTTGGTAACACTGATATTTATTGAGAAAAGGAAACAACTGTTTTTATCCTGAAATGAATTTTTTCTATCAGAATAGTACCAAAATTTAATTTATTATAACTCCAAAGTTTCTACAATTATCCTGAGATAAAAGGAAAGCATGAATTATGTTCAAATCCCCAATAAGGTAGCAATAACACCAATATGCAGTCAGGTCTTAATGTACAATACAATAGTCAAGCTTAAGATTTTGCCCTAATTTAACCATGTTTCAAGCTTAAGATTTTGCCCTAATTTAACCATGTTTCAAACTTAATATTTTTCCCTAATTTAACCATGTCTCAAGTTTACGATTTTGCCCTATTTTGACCAAATTCATGTTGTTATTGTAGGTATTGCGGAAGCTTTGGACAAGTAATTGGAATTTTAAGGATTTTGAAACCTTTCAAATAAGTAAAATTCAATTGGATATGTTCACAATTGTTTGTTTTTCTCAATTGCCACAGCCTCGGCCAAGATTTGCGACGCGAAACAAAAAAATCTGTTTATTACCAATTTAATTTTCTTTCCTAGAATAGCATTACAAAATCACTTCAGATTTTCAAAATTTTCCACAATTACCCTATCACTAAAACCCAAGCCCTTGCAACAACAATAATAATTATCCCGATGGAAGTATAATTCAAAACTTAAAAAAGCACAGGAATCCAAATTGGGTAATTCGGCATAATATTCGCTACCTGTTCTGCAACTCCCAAACCGGTACCTTCTTTCCACCCACATTTTTTCAGCAGCTGCAAACAACACCACCACCCAAATTTTCAATTCACAAACCCTAAATGCCAAATTTCACAAATTGCAGTATAAACTGAGTGGAAAAAATTAATCAACAATATAGTCTTACCTGGAATCCGATGTTGGAGCCTTGAATTGTAGAGGTTGTACAGAAGTGGCTCCTTCTGAATGCAAAGCCCGATTCAACCCCATGGCCCTAACCCTAGATGGCTTTGCTCTTCGCTCACTGTGCCTTGTTTTCGCTCAGACATTTTTTGTCTTAATAATTAATTGAATACATACATATGAATTTTATGCACAGGGAGGGACCGTCGGCACTGTAAGAGAAACCCTTCCGTGTAAATTATTATTATTTTTGGTTAATATTTCTTAATTTGAAGCCAATATTACTAGAATTTATTTAAAAAATCGAGGCTTTCAGTTCTTTAAAAATAGAAATGTGAAGGAACCCAAGTAAAAAAGCTGTTAAAAATGTGAAACGTCCAGACGGCGTCAAACCGTCAACTTTAATATAGTCACGAAACATCGAAGGTCCTTTACCATAGGGCGAATGCCTTCGGTGTAATTATGTATGTCTCACCAATCTAATTTTTCATATCTCATCCATCGCAAACTTACACATCTCCACTTTCTTCAAATCCTTGATCTTTATTTCTTGCACTCATTCAATTAATTCCTATTTCAATTGAAGCAAAGCCTTGTTTAGGATATGATTAAAAAAACAAATGCATTACACCTTTACAAACAATTGGTACATAAATATATGTTTTTCTTTATTTGCACATATTTCCTTATTTTGAACATTCTCAGAGTATCTATTATGTTTCTCCCAATCTCCAATCCAACATTATCAAAACTAAAATAGAAGCCAAAATGCTTTGGATAGAAACAACCAATATTCTAATCTAGATTTTCATGACTTTAGAATGGTTTCATGTGCCTTAGATAGGTTCAACCCCATATCTATCTGGATATCCAAAGCATGTATGTAACATATCCAATGGTTATGGTTTCAAATGCATATCTTATCTTATTTGTCCTCAACATACAATTAAGTTCAATTGAGAAATAAAACTAATTTCAAAGGTTTTTATGTATACATGGGCATCCTAATCCACTAAAACAATATCAACATTAATTCACTTCTTGATGGTCATTATATACATAGAGCATGTTTGATGAGGCCAAAGAAAAAAATTAAAAAGTATTAGGCAAGAAATTTTTGGAATAATACCACAATAAATCCTCCTTATTCTCCCCATTTGAATTACATAAGAGGCCATTTTATTGAAACAATAATAAACTCCTAATTAAACTTAAATTTTAATCCAAACATGACTAGACTTGTTACTTTTAGTAAAATTTAGTATTTATGGCAATAGCTATTTTTAATAAATTTTAAATTTAGTTAACTAGATCCTTGACCTTGCAAAAATTATCCACGTGCCTAAACTAGCTTATTACTTGAATTTCAACTCAAGTTGACTCGCATTTACAAAGTTACATTATTATGAAATATTTTGTTTAAAACATCAAACCAAATTTTTGGGCCTGTAGTTGGATGATTTTTCCCTTAAAAATTTGTCAAAACATGCCCTCAATTTCTCCCATTTCTTATCATGGAATAGGTATTTTCAATACCTTTCGTAAATGAAACATAGTCATTTCAGTTCCCGGATCAAAAGTTATAGCCTCATCAAGGTAAGTCACCAAATCCGCATGATTATCCTTTGGTTGAAAAGAACTCAAATCCCTTGAGTTCCTATGATTGAATTGTTGTAGCTTGTTTATATCATTTTTCTTCACCTCCCATTTTGAAATTCATGTGTTTTCCTCAGTTGAAAACCTTCCCATTGTACCAAATATTTGTTGAAATTTTCTTGCCTTATGTTGATTGTTTTCTTGTCAAGCACTTGTTTCTCCTCCTCCTTTTTCTTCTTTAGAATATAATCCTTCCAACCCAATTCTTCATTTTATTTATCTATATCCTCATCCTCATGAAATGCATATAGATTTGAAACATTAAATATTGGAGAAATATCAAAATTATGTGACAGTATTACCTCATATGCATTATCATTGATCTTCTTCACAATTTTACAAGGGATAATCTACTTTTAATTTAGATTATCATATGTTACTTTGGGAAATATCTCATTCCTCAAATAAGCCATCACCAACTATCCTTCCTTGACTAGGTTTTGTCTTCTAGTGTCTACTTTCATTTAATATTTTTCATTACTTTCTTATAATTTATTTATTATAGTTTCTTATGATTGTTTAATGTGATCTCTACAAAAGCTTCTACGTCATCACTTACCTTTTATGAAATAGGTAGGTGTACCAAATCTAAGACACCATTATGAATTCTTCCATAAAAAAATTGAAATCATGACTTACTTGTGTATCTATTCATTGAATTATTGTAGCCAAATATTGTTTGCAACAATGCCAAGTCTCACTTGTTTGGGATTCTCCCCAATTATACACCTAAAAAAACTCCTACGATCCTATTTAAAAATTCTATTTTTCCATCTATTTGAGGATGATATGCACTATTGAATTGTAACTTAGTGCCTAACATTTTCCATAATTTCCTCCAAAAGTGGCTCAAAATTTTGGTGTCTTTATCTAAAGTGATAGACTTTGGGATACCATGCAACCTAAAAACATCCTTGATAAACAAATCTACTATCCTTGTAGCATCATTTTTCATCTTACATGCAATAAAGTACACCATCTTAGAAAATATATCCACATAAACAAAAATTGAATCATTACCTCTTTATGTTTTAGGTAGCCCCAATACAAAATACATGCTCAATTTTATCCATGGTCTTATTGGAAGCGGTTATGACATGTGTAACCTAGTTTTTGCATGTCCCATTGAAAATTTACATATTTTGAATCTTGAAACGTACCATACAACATCTCTTTTTCTATAAATAATGTTACTCATCTAGTGTTATTGTCTTATTCTTCCCAAAATGACAACCCAAACAACTACTATGTAATTCTCTTAAAATATGATCCTTGTATGACCAATTGAAATACATAACTAATTTCTCTTAAATATATAACCATCTTGTATAAAATAATCCCCATAAATATTATATGCCTCACCTACCTTTCGACTCCTTTATTTCTCAACAATCCTCCTAAATTCAAGATTTGAATCATATAATTCTATAATAGCTTGAAACCTAACCTAACCACATCACTTACCATAATAGTTAGTAAGGCCACACATCTACTCAAAGCGTCAGCTACATGCAGGCCAAATTAAAGGTTAGGATCACCCTAGGCAATAAATGAGATGGATGCCCTTCTTACAATTTTAGTTAATAATAATTTTGCATCAAATAAATAAATAAAATCTATGTACATTATCATATTTTAAAATTTCTATAAGGATCATAATAAATCACTAAATTAAAGAAACTAACATACAACAAATAAAAATATGTTATAATTTTTTTAAATAAGGACATGTAATAATCCATGGATGGAGATAATTAATCAATCCTACTAATTCGTTCATAAAAAGAGAGATTTCCCCCAAACCATTACGAATAAAGAATTAAATTATTCTTTTCTTCAATTATACTTGCTTCTACTAGTTACACCAATGATAATATAAAAATATATGAACCTTTTGTGACAATGATTACACACATTAATTATCTAGATGTATATTAGAGAATGGGAGAAAATACCAACAAAATTTTAGTGGCTTAATTACACACGCGCATGCGCATAGCGCTTGTAAAAAAACTTCTAATATTTTTCATGTGTGTGCGTGAAATTTCAGTTACTTTATAATAATATCAATAAAAGGGTTAATTAATATTGAATTCAGGTAAAAATAGTAATTTTAAGTTCTAATTATAACAAAAATAATGAAAATATTTAGAGTTACGTGCCCTCGACTACTAGCACCCTAGGTAGTTGCACTAGTCTACCTAGGGCTTAATCCCCATGTGGCTACATGGGTTACTTTCTTGATTTATTCGTAAGACAAATGCATATCCCTAAAATAATTAAACCTACTTTACATGCCTACTATTCAACTTATTTTCTATATTCATAAATTTTAGGACATGGTGATTTGTGAACAAAATAAACTCCTTGATGAAAAGTATGCCTATAATGGCTTAGTGCTTTTACATAGACATAAAATTCAATATCATTAGTAGAATAATATTTTCACACCTCAAATTTCTCATTATAATCTAATATAGGCCTTTTTCTGACTTAAAACAACACCAATTTCCAAATGTGAAGCACCACAATCTACCTCAAATATTTTGTTAAAATTGAGTAAGGCCAAAATATGTGCATTCATCACTTTCTTATTTAATAGTTCAAATATCTAGTCATTTATTTTTATATACAAAGTATTTCCCATGCATGCATTTTGTTATGTGTGTCACAATACTACTAAATTTTATGATAAATTTGCATTAAAAATTAATAATCCATGGAAACTTGTTACCTCTACCATTCTTCTTGGGATAGACCATTCAATAATTATAGTTACCTTTCTGCATCCATTTTTACACTGTCTTCGATATAACAAACCCCAAAAATACCAAGATCCTTGTGGATAACCTTGTGTTTCTTCAAAATTTCATATAACATTTCTTTATTTAACAAATGGAACATCATTCTCAAATGTTATAAATGATCCTCTTTACTCTACTAAATATCAAGATGTCATCACAATAGAAAACCTCAAACCTAACAATGTAATCTCATAGAACTTGATTCATCATCCTTATAAATGTATCGGGTGCATAAGATATTTTGAATGGTATTATCAACCACTCATATAGACCAAAAACTTATTTCAGTAAATTTGGACATATTCCAATGAATCTAGACTCCAATATTACATGTTTTTGTAGAAATCTATCATCTTTTTTTTGTGTATAATGGATTCCATTTTTGTTACTACTAGATTCTATTATAACTATTATTGGATTCCATTAGTAGTAATATTGGATTCCAATATTGGAATTATTGGACTCAATGCAGTTCCAATTTCATTATTAGTAGATTCCAATTTTGATATTATTGGATTCCAATATCATTATTATTGGATTCCAATTTCACTATCATTGGATTCTAATGTTCGTTATTATTGGATTCCAATTTCACTATTTTTGGATTTTCATGAATTTGGAAAAATCATGTTGGGATTATGTGGCCATTGAATACTATATGGTTGGGATAAAAATTAAAATTAAAAATAACAATAAATTCTTGCAAAATAAATTTCAAATTATGAGGTGCACACTTTCAAAGTGCGAAAACTCACACTTTCTAAGTGTGAGGACTAGGAATTTTAAAGTGTGAGGACTCACACTTTCAATGTGTGAGGACTCACACTTTCAATGTGTGAGGACTCACACTTTCAATGTGTGAGGACTCATAATTTTAATGTGTGAGGACTCACACTTTCAATGTTGGAGTCATTATGTGCATCCATGATATTGGCATTGGCCTCAAATGCTAATGGTGTTAGGTACTAATATAGAAGAAATGAGACCTCAACCAAAACATGCTATTCATTGTGTTATTTTGATTTCTTGTCAAACTTACAATAAAATTATATGCTCACCCTAAAATATACCTTATTTTTATGATTATCTCAAAATATGAATCATGAACACTAGATAAAATGAGGTATCGGTTAAACCAAATTTGGGTGAGAGATTCAAAGCCATATTTTTGTTGTTATGTAAATAAGTATAATGTAAAGGATATAAACTTCAATTGTAATGTCTGGAAGAGCCCAAACTATAATTTGATCAACACCTTTATTGCATAAAATTTGGAATTCAAAAATCAAAATTCCATGAAAATTGAGCTTCAAGATTCTTGGGAGTGGTGGATTTCACTTATCATCCAAAATTATTTGATTTAACATGCTTACCTTGTTATTAGGGGCTGTATTTTATTTTTAATCTCTATTGAAAGTGAACTTTAAGATTCCACTTTTCATCTTGGCTTTTATGAATTAATCCACTGTTAACACTTGGCATATCACTATTACTGAATAATGTATATACCTTTTTTATATTATAATAGTGAAATTATTGAAGCAAAATATGGAACGGTTGGTCATTCTGTTTTTGGGTTAAACTTTAAAATTGTTGAAGATAGGTGGTAGAAGTAATTTTATTTTAGTAGACATTTAAGTTTGCTTATCTCAGTCATAGCCTTAAGTTTACTACTTCTTATTATTATAAAATATATCTCATATTTATCATGAAAATCCCACAACATCATTGGGAGCTATGTATATCAAAAATTCAATTATTGTGAAATAAAGTATAATTTATGCTTGTAAATTGTTCCATTCTTCATATGAATGATGAGTCACTTTATATGAGGATGAAAAGAAAGTAATCCATAACAAAATGCAAGAAAAATTCTTGTGAGAAACAAATTCAAACACACTTGGAGATACATTGAACCAAGATTATATGGTTTACATCAATCAAAAGACACATTGTGCCACAATTTTATTATTTATAATAATTAAATGACACCTAAAGTGTAACATCTGAGATCGCGAAGGTGATTTGTGAACTCATAAGCTGGAATAATTAACTAGAGTGACAACAAAGAAGCTAGATGTTTACAATTTGGTGTTAGTGTCTCTGTGAAGATTATCACATTTTAAGAATAAAAACTCCTTGATCATTAAAAATATATCATAGAAATAGGTCGTAAGTTGAATATGATTGTGTAACTTAAATCAATACCAAGATGGTTAAATTGGGAGTTAATAAATTCCTTCTAATCCCACCAACGTCAACCCGGTCTTTGGACACTATGAATGATTTCTGAAGCTTCACACCCATCAATGTGGAATCCCTTGTATGTTTCAACAAACAACACTTTTTCCTAAGCTATTTTCTAAAGTCCCCCTCTTGTAGCCCAGTCATCTGGATTTTATAGGATTGAGTAGATCTTCATGGGATGATTGAATAGATATCTAACTCTCAAGTTCTTGATGTTATTAAAGGCTATGATTGTAATATCATATACAAAGGATATTAAATCCAAATCTAGTGATATTAGTACATAAAACATGATATGGAATATCAACTATTTAGACATATTGATCGATTATGTTTTCTAATGAAACTAGTTGTTCTAAGTCAATGAAATGTACTTACACAATGAGATGCACATTTTAGATAATCATGTAAGAATGGAAATATTTAGTAGGGTTATACTAGAGTTATATATGTTGTTCCATGTATCCTTTACCTCCACTAAACACATTGGTTTGAAGGATTAATGGCTTACAAAACCTATTTCCTAAGAACTCAAAGCCTGTCTCATCATGATATGAGTTCCGTGATTATATTTATAGCTCATAATAAAAAATTGATGTGCTTTATACAAGTAGAGGAAAGCATTGAGAAAAGTAGGAGAACATGATTGTGGGATAAATGGTGCTTAGTCTTACATAAAACACAATAACATTTCTTGCGCATAGTAACTAGGAACCATATTTATTTACATACCAAACTTCCCAAAAAGTATGTTCCCTTGGATTGGAATCCAGTACCTACACCACCATCCCCAAAACAAAAACATGAAGGAAAGAAAAATGTATCACATTGCTATAAAAATAATCATATCAAATAATTCTACATATAATTTGAGTATTCAAAACATCAACTTGGGTTTCCCACATTAAATTTTTTCCAAGCTAGTTCTCTATTTTTAGTTGGTTTTGTCTCTTGATGGGTTTCCACATTAAATATTGTCTCCCCATGTGTTTATATATGGTTTATTCTCTTTCTCTCATAGTTGAATATTCATGCCTCAACATAGTTAAGATATTTTAATTTTGGATGATTGAAGAGCTGTAAAATACTTTAGACGTTTGAATGAGCATTGATTCACCCCTCCTCCTCATATGCCTAAAATTCCTAACAATACAAACTCACATATTTATCCTATAGGAATCCTAGAACACATGTGCACATTAGTTAAATGGGATCTTGTTTTGAATGCACTCACATTGTTCTATCTCACATACCCCATAAAAGGGGGAAATCATTGAGTGATATCTTACCCTCACAACAATTCAAAATTAGGAAACAAAATAATAGAGTACATAATTAAATAATTCAAAGGTCTAGAAAATGGTTCGAAACATACTTGGGTCAGAAAACATAAAGCGATCAAATCATATAGAAAAAACCATAGCATCCAAATGTTATGGCCCATCAATACGCTTTTTTCATAGGGAAAATTCAACAGTTTTCTCAATGAGTACGGAGTTCTCAAAGTGACATTTACAGGATCTTTACTAAATTTCATTGATAAAATACATGGTACAATTCATATTATGAAGAAACCAAGGCAATGTTCAAGTTAGAATTTCCTATTACATTATTTCATCATTTAAAATCAATTAGGATCATGTTCAACTGTAGTGGCACATATTTTTTGGTCTTAAGAAGTATTGAGGTGAATGTTATCGTTGTAGACTTTGCTTCTCATTACTCATTTTTTGTGAAGGGATGCAAAGCAACTTGAAAAATCCTAATATAGTTCTCTTCACCATGTGGGGTAAATTTTCACTTCTTTTTATTCTCCTTAACAAATTCCAATTAGGGACGGATCACCCCCAATTCCTTCTAACTAGTTCTTGAAAAAATCTCATCCGATCTCTACGAAAACAATAGCAAAAATACAATTTCCCCTTATCTCGCAAAATAATTAGGTGCATGATTTCCTTTGTTTTTTTTTTGTACTTACATATTTCTATTTTCACTCTAAGTTCAAAATTTTCAATTTATATCCAAGGGCCCTTGGTATCTGGTGAAGTGAAATGAGCCCACCAAGGATCAAGTCTTGTTGAGTGCAAGGCCTGGAGATACCTGACATAGAGAGTCAAAAGAGGATAGGTGCTGGGATTGTTCCCGGGGTGCCTTTGACGGATTGGATGCCTTCTAGTCATGGTTGTTTATCTAAAGGAAGGCTTTGATACATATATATGTTTACTCAAATAGTGTAAATTAGTTGTATGTAATCTCCAGTTTATCATGGGAAAATATGTCGATATCTATGGAATCGTTGGTTTCCAAACCCCAAAAATTAAGTTAGATTTAAATTTCCTATATTATTAACATTGAATACACTTTTTCTTTTCTAGTAATCATCTTGGAAAATAACAAAACTATAATAAAGGCAATTCCTAGTACAAACATAAGGAACTCTAAGCAAAGAGAAAGTGTGTCTACAAACTCAAGTAACTTTTTCTTTAAGTACGCAATTTTAACTTTATACTTAAAGGGGGAAATGTAGAAACTCTTTTTTTTTAATTAATGTCTTGTATCAATAAAAATTGTACAATACTTTTCTCTAGCCCACACTCACTCAATTTAACCAATTATGTTATTCTTGGCTATATATCACTCCTCCATGCTTACAAAGACACCCTCTTTGTTCATGTAACGGTCACATTAATTTGTAAAATTAGGCTATACCCTTCCATATGAAAAATCCAATTTATAAATTACTTATACATGCATACGGGACTATATCACCCGAGAAAGGGTTATAGTATTTGTATGATATATATGCCAACCTAGATTTTTTCATCCCTTTCCCTCAAATGACACTTTTCTGAATTTGAACATCTTTATTACAATATTAGTTAGCTTTACCTAAGTTGTCATATACTCTGCATATTCATTTTGGGAAGTCCTCTACTAAGATTTGTAAGAACTAAGAACACATCATCTCAAGTCAAGCTAGGAAAATGTCAAGTACAATCACATTGTTATGAGCTCACATTTTGGGCAAGAACAACATGTGTTGTTTGAGACCTATTCATAGTAGTGTGAACGTTAATGGTGCAAAAGGGTGCCAAAAACACAAATAATGTTATTTTTTTAGAACTCCCTCACCATCTAGGGTTTTAAAGATTCAATCAATTACACAACAAGCATCGAAAGTGTGAAAGGTCCAAATTACATATAGGAACAAATCATGAGGTAAGGAAAAGACCCAAAAAAATTTAGAAGCTAAAATTATAAAGAGATAAAAGTTTACAAAAGTTCCATAGTTCCCATACACCTTGGTCCATGCAATACGATTTAGTTTGGGCAGTGTTGTAGGATATAGTTGTAGAGATGAAGCTTTATCAGATCAGTTTCAACCCCTTTTAGTCATCAACCTTATATAGATAAACACACAATCCAAAGTATCAGCTAAGTCACTATCTATTTCCTATTGCTAGTACATTTTTCATTATTTATCACTATTTGTATTCATTCATGTATTTTCCTAATATTTTTGCAATTAGATTTCAAAACTAATTGATTAGGATAATAAACCATCAGTTATCAACCCTTATAAATTTAACCATTTAGGTTAAATCATCTACCTTCCTATATCGCACAACATTTGATGAAAACGTAGAACTATGAAAGGATAGTAGGAACCAAGTAACATTCCTATTATACTTATGAGGCTTTAAAACTTTTCTTTTTTGAAGTATTTTGTATTCCAAATATGTTTATTTGAGCTTACGGGACAGCTTGTTGTTTGGTTGTACTCCCTAAGTAGAATGTATTATCTCATCATCAGTATTTTTCTCCATGGACTATTCTCATAAACTATTTTATTTTTATTTCTCGTTTACTGCTAGGATATACACTTGGCCTGAAATGTAATATCTCATTATTCAAATATAGCATTCATTAGGCTCTACCCAATCCATCTATTCTCTATTTGTAAAAACAAGGTTTATAAATGTTTTAACTTTCAACCAGAAAATAATTATACGTAGCTAGCTGGCACTAGGCTCGTCCACATTCCTATATCATGCAAAATTTGATGATAATGTAGAACTATTAAAGACTAGAAGGTGTTAAGTAACATTCATGTTTTACTTACGAGGATTTAAATATTCACATTATTTGAAGTATTAGATATTTCAAATATGTTTATTTCACCCAGTGATATATCTTTTTGTTTGGTGTTACTCCCTACGCAATATGTAATATCCCATCATCAATATTATTTTTCACATCCTATTCTCAAAAACTGCTTTCTTTTTTTGTCATGTCCTATAATATATGTCAGACCTGAAACTTAATATTTTATATTTCAAATCTAGTGGCTGTTATTCTCTACCCAAGCCTTCTCGTCTCTTTTTGTTAAAACATAAATAAGTATACATAGAGGATGCTAGGATCATCCACGTTCCTATAACACATAACATTTGGTGACAATTCAAAACTTGTGGATGTATTTCCGTTATTAAAAAGACATGTATTTCAATCATTAATATTACATTTGCTTATTTACAACTGACCTTTAATGTTATATATCGTTGTTCTTAAATAGTGGATGCTACTCTCCACTAATATGTATCTTCTAATTTTTAAGCACATGGTTTATAAGCGTGTTACCTTTTAAAAAACTAGAATTATAGCTACCGAATGCTAGCCTCGTCCACCTTCCTATAACATGCAGAATTTGGTGAAATTGTAGAACTTGGAAAGGTTAGCGGGAGACAGGAAACATTAATGTTTTAATTACGATTTTTGTAGATAAACTCATTATTTGAAATATTAGTTAGTACAAACATGATTTTTATAGGTCTCTATAATAATTGTTTATTGGTGATTCTCCCTCCAAAGTTGTAATATCACATTGATAAAAAAAACATCGGCCCGATCTTTCTCCTCTTTTCATAAACACTTTGTTTACAATTATTTTACCTTACAAAAAACATTATTCTACCACTTGAATGCTAATGTCTTCTGCACAAATGATTATAAAGAAGTGTATCGCTATTTAAAGTTTTGACTATTGCATGAAAATTGTTAGTGTTAGATTTTTCACACTATCAAGGAAAATTTCTTGTTTTATATTGTTATTGTTGGATTTTTCACACTATGTGATTTTATCTACATGTTCTAATTATATATCCTAGGTTAATCATTGAGTTAATTACCTTTTTGGGTGACCTAATTTTTCACTATAAAATGTAACCTTTTATGCATTTTCTGGCTAATGAGTTTATGCATAAATGAACATTTTCTTGTTTTGTTGAAAATAAGTTTCTTCCTTTGAGCTTTGTGGATTTCACTACTACACACAAGCATTTCTTTGTGCATTCAATCATATCTAGTCCCGATATTCGATTGTGGCCCACTTTGACATGGTATCAGAGACTTTCTAGTAGCTAAATATCATGGCCTTTGTTGTGAGATCTAACATTCTATCTCATTTAGTTGTTTTTCATTGATTTCCATTTTCATTGATTTAATGGTTCCTAGTTTCTAGAAAATATATGTAAATATACTCCTTTAGAGTCTCTAAATAAACAACGGATAAATCCTTTGAATTCAAAAGGCTAAAACCCTAGGTTTAACTATACACTCAACCTAGTTCTATGGTGGGATATTTCGCCATATTTTGAGGGTTTGAAGGTTTTTTCTTGAAATATGCAAAAATACACCATCTCGGGCTTAGAAATAAAAAATAAAACCATTTTTTGTATTTTTGGATTTCGCAAAACATTTGGTGGGTATTTGATGTTTTTGTGGAAGATGTACAATTTTTCAAGATATGGAGTTTTCCTTACAACTTCTCCTCATTCGCACCATCTCTCAAGGTGAAAAACCTAACCAAGTACAATTCGGGATTTACGAGGTTGATGAACAAGTTGAAAAACCTAACTTAGTGCATTTCAAGCTTTCGAGTTGTTTGACAAATTAAAACCTTACGCATTCCTTCATGGTACAATTTTTAGGTTTTCGGGACATCAATACATCTCAACATGTCAACACAAGACTTGTAATTTTTGGTCAATCCTCTAATTTATTGGTCAACATAGTGTTTTAGGTATTTTAACCCACTTGACATGTTTCAGTTCCACAATTTGTTTGTCATGTCTAAAACCATGAAAGTGTTTGTCGGGTTTTCAATGTTTCGAAAAGGTGAGAAACCCAATAATATTTGTGAGGTTTTCCAATTTGTCAAGTAAGGTGAAAACCTTGTTGTGTTTTTCAAGTTTTCCAAGGTGTCGAGCGAGGAAAAAACCTAACTTGGGTTTTCAAAGGTGTTTGACAAAATTTGAACCCTAAATCAAGTTTTTGAAATTGTTCATCAATGCAAACTTTTAGATGTGTCTCGAAATGCTTGAAATCCTGAATTGGGTTTTGTAAGGAATTTGTACAAGGTGAACACTCTTACGATGTGCGAGGACATGTCAAATATGAACATAGACCCTGCAGCACTATTCATTAGTAAAATGGGGTAAATTGTGAGTGACATCGCTCCCCATTCACATCTAAGTGTAAAGTGACATCATCAAAGGAAAGGGGGCACCCATCCTATCCCTTAGCCCCCTAGTCACGATTAACCCATAGGGACTCAACTCATGCAAATTGAAGAACATATTTTAAAAGCTTCAAACTTACATAACTTTCAACTAACAAGTCCTTGTCAAGTGCCATTTTTTTGAAAGCATGATTTTTTTTAGATCTACGCATTGGTGATATTCTTTTCCCTTCTAAAATTTAACCTCTACAGTTTCAGGGGTTACACATCCAAGTTTTTAATCACATGTAGTTCAAAACCCATTCAATTACAGTAATGGATCCATCTTAAGTTTTGATTCTTACACTATTCAACTATACAAGACTTCACCAAATTCAAATCACTCATGTTGTAATTGAAACTATGCAGCCTAGAAAAATAGATTGATCAATTGATTCTTTTCATCCTTACCAATTTAGGTTCTAACTATTATGTCTTTGTTTATACCTTCCATACTACCAAGCACATTATTGGAGCTACATGGACCATGCCTCACCTTGGAAAAGTTTTCCACCGACTTGACTTGGAATTAAGACAAGATTATTTAAATGGGTACAATGAAGTCCTCAAAATCACATGCCTTAATTGTGAGTCATAGAAAATAGAAGGATTTTGGAACTTTTAAAGGATAAAATATAGAACAAGGAGAAAGATAAATGAAAGAGTAAGAAATAATCTGCTAATTCTAAAGCATAAAATAAATCATCCTCTTTAGGTGAGAAACCTAAAAATAGAAACTCACATGTGCCTACTACAACAAATCTAGGCATGATAAAACCAAATACATGAAAAATTAGATTGAATGATTAATAAAGATACTCAAGAATCATAATATAATAATAATCGACTCAAAAATTAGATTTCATCAGCACAAGGGTATTAAAAGGCCAAAGACAATAAAAAGGGAAAAGTTAAGGGAAATCAACTTGTTGTAGTTGCATCCCAATCTTCTACATGGGTTATTAATTATAGTTCCTTACACCACATGGATTCATCTCAGGATTGTTTCTCATCCTTGGAGCCTTGTTTTTTTCCTTCCATATTGTTACGTGACAACACTTTTGAAGAAATTAGTGGGATAGGCTCATTTGAATTGGATGATGGTATATTTCATGATGTTCTATGTGTTCCCTCATTTTCCATCAATCTCCTATTTTTTATCAAATTACTCACATTAGTTCGGAAAGATATTTTAGTCCATGATGGATTCAATGTTTATTAGGAAGCTAATAGCGACTCTGTGATTATATTTGGGTATGAAATGCAAATTTTTCCCTTGAAAAAAATCTATAATAGTTTGACAAAATATTTGATTCCGGAAGTATGATGTGTTTTCTATATGATAATTTTGTTTAAACTAAGAATCTAAATTGAATAACAACTATATTTGTTTATATAAAGCTAAAAGAATTTTAAAAATGTATGGCTACGATTAAAACTTGTTTAATCAAATATTTAATACGATTAAAAATGACATGGCAAGGGACATACATGTGTTGTGATTCCATGGGTTATTCTAATAATTCTATCTCACGGACTCCGTGTTCGTGGAATTAACCAAAAACGAAACAATTTCAGTTCGGTATTCAAACGAACTTATTTACAAATGTACAAGGCATGATTTGTTGGTTAAACTTGGATATCACGAAAGTGTTTTCTATGAAGATCATCAATTACAAAAGGACTCGAGGAAAATGAGAGTACGGAAAGAGCAGTAAAGGCAACATGTAGAATTATAGATATCGAGTAATTCTTTATGTATGCGAAAGTCACAATGAATCAAACAAGATCATTTGTATTGATAAATAAGATGGAATTCAAAGACACAAAGTTCTCGTAAATAACATCCGCTAGAACACAAAGTTTCTTAACATAACATAGATTCATTAATCAAGGACACAAAGTTCCTTCTTGGTTATACAAGATCACCAGCTTCGCAAAGTCAAGAGTATGCAATCGGTAAGACTAACGAACTTGAGACAAATGATCTTCACAAAGAAAATAAATGAAAGCTTAGGAATAATAGAGATCAGATAGACAAAGAATGGAAAGTCCTTCTGTATTGATTTCTTTATAATCTATTTACACTTTCGTAAAATATGCCAAGTTCTTCCTTTTTTTGAATGGCGTGAAGAAGGCCATTATATAACTTACAAATCAGTTATTTTTCAGAACCGTTTTTTTTAACCAAGAACAGTTAAAGACCGCCTATCGCAGTACCTCAACCCGTTACAAAGAAAACGGCAAAAGAAATGGAAGAAGAGAAAAGAATGAGGAGAAGAAGACAGTGGCCAAACCACTGAGGGACCCACCGACTTCGTAATCCGCCGCCCGAAATTCTTTTCGACACCTCGCCTATGTCTCAGAAGTCTCATTCTAAAGATGACAGCGTATGTCTTTGAAAACAGAGATGACCAGTGTCTTGAAAACTTCATCCTTCTGCCCGCTGTCCTTGGAATTTGGTCTTCAGATTGATAGTATCAGAGCCGCAACTTAAATTCATATTTAGTTTGAAAAACAACATATTCGGGTAGAGCGGGAAAAACTAAGTATGGATGGCATTTGGTTCGTTTGGGACATGTGAGACGCGAATGCGCGAAACACGCGGCTCGGCCGATTCGGGCGAAACAAGGAGAAGACGCACAAATGCATTTTGGGACATTTGGGATGAAAACGCGCTGAACACGCGGTTCTGTGTTTCGCCGAAAATGGAACAAAAGGCCACTTTTTGAACTTGGGACATTTGGGACATGAAAAGTTCAAGCACGCGGTTCGGTGTTTCGCCTAAAATGGAACAAAACTCGCACTGTTTGACTTTGGGACATTTGGGACAAAAGTTCCAAGCACGCGGTCTCGTGGTTCGGCCTAAAAATGGTTCAAAAGGCCGAAATTCGAAAATGGAACAAACAGGCACGTTTGAAAGTTTGGGACACTTGGAACATAAAAGAGCGAAGTACGCGGTTCGGGGATTTCGGCCGATCGGGGAACAGAGCGCACTTTTGAACTTGGGACAGGCGGGACAAAAATGTCCGACAGGCCCGAAAATGGAACAACTTCGGGGATTTCGGCCGATCGGGGAACAGAGCGCACTTTTGAACTTGGGACAGGCGGGACAAAAATGTCCGACAGGCCCGAAATACATACAAAATGACCCAAAACATAGATTTTTTCAATTTCATGACTTTTCTCCTACTACCAGCTTGACAGAAAAGACACTTAAACTCAAAATTTCGAAAGTTCACCTTCTTCAGAGCAGGGGGAATTTTGAGTGTACAACAGCTGGCTCCTTTTGGGGATGACTTGACATGAATTCAAGGAATGAGGCAAGGCAAGAACTTAGACAAACTCAGGGGAAGCAGACCAGTACCTTATCCATTGGGCAACGGAGTCAAAAAGCAGATCAATACAGAGGACAACACACCAAAACAAAAAGGAAGACAAGCAAAAACGCTGTACAGAATATACAAGGGACTTCCTAATCACCTAGGACTTGAACAACTTGAGATACTGCCCACTGTAAGGAAGTGGTAGAGAAGAACCATCCATGTAATCAAGATAGAAAGAATTCTCACCAGCAAAGTGCCTGATCTTGAAGGGTCCGAGCCACAGGGAATCAAACTTTCCATGGCTGCCACGAGGTTCATGTCTTTTGTCCCATAACAGCACGGTGTCTCCAACTTGGAAATCTCTCGAACTCGGCTTTCACAAACAGACCTTTACCTTCTGCTGGTGAACAGATATCCGATCAGCAACCTCCAATCTGTCCTCATTCAGTTTGTGCAGGTACATAATTCTCTTGTCCAAAGCATCTCTGAAACTAGTATCCTCAATGGCCTTCATTAGGTGCAAGGCTGGCAGTTCCACTGTCACTGGCAATTGAGCTTCAACTCCATACACCACTTGAAAAGGAGACATTCCAATAGCTCTCTTTGGTGTAATCCTGTCTGCCCAAAGAGCATCATAGAGCTTCTTGTGCGCCTGAGACTCATTTACTAACTTTCTTATAATAGTCACCAAATTTTTGTTAGTGGATTCTGCTTGCCCATTTCCCTGAGGGTAGTAATCTGAAGAGTGAGCCAAAGAAATGCCATACCCATAGCAGAAGTCCATTATCTCAGCAGAAGAGAAATTCGAGGCATTATCTGTTACAATCTTGTTAGGTACACCATACCTTACCAAGATGTTCTCTTTGATGAAGCTGCATACCACTTCAGAAGTAGTGCTCTTGACTGGAATAGCTTCCACCCATTTGGTGAAGTAGTCCGTGGCAGTTAGTACATGAGTGTGACCAGCACTAGAAGCAGGATTAAGTGTACCAATGAAGTCCAAACCCCACTGTTGAAATGGTTCCTCAATCACAACTGGCTTGAGAGGCAAAGAAGCCAATTTAGGTCTTCCCACAAAGGTCTCGACAAGCCTCACATTTATCCACCCACTGATGCATCTCTCGAACAAGGAAGGCCAAGAAGATCCTCCACGGAGTATCTTATGAGTCAGAACCGTTGATGAATAGTGCCCTCCACATGCCCGATCGTGAAAAGCCGAGAGCAACTTTCTCGCTGTTCCTTGTCCACACACTTCAAAAATCTCCCATCTAAGCCCACTCAACAAAGCATTTTCCCATAATACATATCAGACCGACCTCAATTTAATGCCCTCTTTTCTTCGCGCTTAAATGAGAGGGGCATTCCCATAGGTGAGAAAATGGGCGATGTCAAGCATACCATTCATCAATCGAACTAAGGAATGTAAAAGTAGGAAGGTCAACTTTCTCCTCCAAAGAACTCATGTTTGGCTCCTTCAAAGAATGAGCTCACAAAGACCTTTTCCACGAACCAGCTTGGTCGGCTTGATGTCAATGTCATACTCTCGACCTTAGAACCCAGCTCCTCTCTTAGATCCAAATTTTGCTGTGTGAGAATTGACTTAACAGCTTGTATCGGGACCAATACCATGGAATGAGAGTTGAGGATGTAAAAGCGAAACTCGCTGACAGCCTTTAACCACCGCAAAAGCATGTTTCTCCATCATGGTGTATTTCAACTCGTGATCTTTCGTAATATAGCTCATGAACGCGATTGGTAGCTCATGCTCATTAGAGTCTTCTTGAGTTAAGACAAAGAAAGCCAAGGTATTATCTCAGTAGATAGCAATAGATGATGAAATCTTTACTAAAATCGTGACAAAGCTAAAACAGGAGTTTTTAGTGATAGCTCTCTCGATACCTTCAAAGGATTCCTTTCCTTCGTAAGACCAACCAAATGTTTGCTTCCCTTTCATCATCCGAGAAATATTCAAAGTTAACTCGCAAAATCAGTGGATGAATCTTCTCAAAAATTGATCTTACCAAAGAAGGAGTGCACGCCTTTTACTGGGGTTGGGAGAGGAATTTGTTGATGGCTTGAACTCGCTCAGATCAATCTTAATACCATCCTGGAAACGATGTGCCCTAATAACTTTCCTCTCGTGACACAAAAGATAGATTTTTTAGGGTTCGAGAGATCCCATGCTCCCTCGCATCTCAAGCAGAATCGTCTCTAGGTGATCAAAATGATCCGCTCTTGTCTTGGAAAACACTGTGTCATCAAGATATATGACAATACACTTCCCTTTCAAGCTTCCAAAAGCGATCCATGGCTCTCTCAAAAGTGGCACCAAAGCCATTAATGAGCCCAAAAGGCATCCTCTTGTAAGCAAAGGTGCCCCAAGGAGTAGTGAAAGTTGTCTTGTGTTGATCGCAAAGATCAACCTCTACCCGATCAGTATCCCGAGAATCCATCGAGCATGGATAACATTTCGCATCCTCAGAATCGCTTGCAAGACCTGATCCATCATAGGCAAAGGATAATTATCTTTCAAAGACGCCTGATTCAGGTTCCTGAAATCAACACAGATGCGGATCTCACCATTCTTCTTCCTAACAGGCACAATATTTGCAATCCATGTTGAATGGTGAATGGGAAAGATGATTTTAGCCTTCAACAACTTCTGAATTTCCTGAAAGATTGTGTCAGCTATTTTGGGATTGTATTGCCTCTGTTTCTGCTTGAAAGGCTTAATTCCGGGCTTAAGAGGAATAGAATGCTGCATATCTTTTGGCCTGAAGGCTTTTAGATCCTCATAAGAATAAGCAAGAACATCCTTATACCTTTTTAAAAGATCAATTGCTTTCTTCCTCTCATCCGCTGTGCAGCATTTTCCAATGTTCACCAGCTTAGGGTCATTAGGACTCCCAATATTGATTTTGTCACACTCAGCTGATTGTTGAGGTCCAGTAGAAGCCCTAGACTTCACATACCTGTCATGTTTGTCAAACAGTTCCTCTAAGCTTACCAATCCTTTAGGAATCTTATTCCCCTTGAGATTGATGCATCCATCTTGATCTGTTTCTTCCCTTGGGTGATCGCTTGTCAAAGGGCACACTTTCACGAGGTAGTTGTCACTTCCTCAAAATACAGCTTGTTCAAATTACCCTTGAGTTCCAGTGAAGGAAAGCAAATGTTGATCATCATTGAAAACTCCGCTATTGGTATTGGTGTTATGTGTACACGGGCCGATGGACCATCTCAATGGTGAACTTGTCCTGAGAGAAATCAGGATGAGGGATCAGCAGTGACCCTGAGACAGCTAGTGAATCAGCCCTACTGTTCTTTTCCCTAGGTACTGCTTCGATAGAGAAAGCATCAAGGAATTCAATGGAATCCCAAACCTGATTCCGGTAATGTTTCAACCTTCCATTTTTCACTTGAAAAAGGTTTCTGACCTGCTTTACTATCAACTCTGCATCACCACGAGCCAGAAGATTCTTTACACCTTGTTCTTTGGCCACTTGCAATCCGAGAATGAGAGCCTCATACTCTGCTGTGTTATTAGTATTCTCGAACTGCAACTTAAATGAAAAGGGGTGTAGGCCTCCTTCAGGTGACACCAGCAGGACACCAGCTCCAGAACCAGCTGAGGAACAACTTCCATCAAACTCTAAAATCCAAACCCCATTAGGACCTTTAGGAGACACTTTGGGGGGTCGGATTTCATCAGGGGACATAATCATGTAGTTTCCATGCCCCATATCCTCATAAAGTATTTGTGCTCTAGGGTCATCCGTTTTCTGCACAATATACTCAGACTGCTTCTCAGGCAGCAACTTCTTCATGTGTCCATTGACAGGTATGAGTGCATGTGACCAGCCCATTTGGATTTCCCCACCCACGTCCAGGCAAGTTCCTACTTAGCAACATCCCGTATGAAGGGGGAATATCTCGCTACTAAGATGGTAGCCAACACTTTCTTTTCGTGCAAAGCAAAGAAAAGCTACTTGGCATCTTTAATTCTCCGACTGTGGGCACTTCTTTACTTTCCATGGAGTAACAAGATCCATAAGTGCGCGTGAGAGTTAGGCCTAAAGCATGAGCCACTTTAGCAGGCATCACATTATCTGAAGCTCCGGAATCTATGACACAATTACTCAGCCTATGACCAGCTATAAGAAGTGTTACATAAAAAGGCTTGATTTTGTCACAAGCGAGGTGACAAGCAGCTACTGTGACTAGTCATGGTGCAGTAATGAGGAGTAGGTAAAAGGCCTTTAGAGGTGGTCTTAGAGTGGGAATTGACAAAGTGGATCATTTTGGCAAAAGCTTTGGGATGGGTTTGATAATACTCAGCTTCTGAGATTTGGACCTTGGTCTTTTTCAGGTGATCAACAATGTCAAAGGATCCAGAAGTGGACGGGCCATCATCATTCAGTCCTCTAGGCTTATCAACTTTAGGAGAGAAAGAAGAAGCAACTTTAGTAGCAGGATTGATAGGACTTACCTTTGGCGTAGATGAAGTAGGGATAGGAGATCCTCTTTTTGCAATCACGGGAATAGTTCGATCGCTCCTTAGATTTTCGATAGGTCGTGTCACTTTCTCCTCCGACTTGTCTCTGCTCTCGAGTCATGACAAATAATGATTCGCTGTTCATGTCCGCTACCACTTCATCATAATCATCTCCATCATCAATGCCCTCAGTGGTGAAGAAATTTACTCGAGATCCCTCAAGTTCATCTGCTTCATCATCAACTTCTCTCGCAAACTCTTCGCAAGCTTCATTATCCTCATCATCATCTGGCTCTTCAACCTCGCAGTCGCATTCATGTGAACTTTAACAGAGGTCCTTCAAGTGCTAGTCTTGTTTGAGAAGCAGGCAAACGATTCCTGGGCTGGAAATTTCTCCTTGGAACATCTGCATAAGGAGCATGCTGAGCTAATTGTTTCTTTATAGCAATGAGATCATTCGCAAGCTTCTGGACTAACGGATCAGTATTAGGTCCAGGGTGGAAGAGGAAGAAGCAGCAGACTTAGATTTGGGAGGGTCTCTTCTCAACTTCCCTGACATGATCAAGTCATCCTCGATACTAACAGTGAGAGTTTGATCCTCGACCAATGTTGCGAGATTAGCCCTTCTTAGTGCATAACTAACTTTGGGCGATTGAGCATTTAGGAAGAAACATTTTTGAATTTGATCAACAGGTCGGGTAGGCTGCGGAATTTTATTGATCAATTTGTTGAACCGGGCCACAAATTCTCTCATGGGTTCTGATGAATCTTTCTTTATCTGAGAAATTTGGGCAAGCAAGGCATGCACATCTTCTGCTGGTTTAAAACGGTTTTCAAACTGAGTTCTCATTGTGCCCCAGTCGGTGATAGCGCCAGCCGGAAGGTGGTAGAACCAATCAGCAGCATTATCTTGTAACGTCTCAACGAACAGTCTCACGGAGACGTCTTCATGCTCAACTCCCAGGACTCCACATGCAACAATGAAGGCTGCGATGTGTTCATCAGGATGCACTTTGCCATCACCTTTGAATTTGGGGAAGTTCTTCCGGTTACCTCTGGGTAACTCATGCAAAGGCTGAGGAAGAGCAAGGGGCCCGACACGATGACCCCATGGTAATGGTGCCGCCATTCTTGGAAAAACGGCTTGGAGAGGAACTGCAACACCAGCAAGAATCAAAGCTCGCAGATTAGGGCTAGCTGGCTCTGAAGGAATACCACCGTAGGACTTCTATCTTGAACAGTGGAGTGCTTGTTAACGAGTTCTTCTATTTCTTGTCAAGGGAAAGGAAAACCCCGCGCTCCAAAACTGAACCGAGAATCTTCAATACCAAGGGCCCTTCTCCTCGAGTAAAACGCGGAGTCGCCGATCAAAAGATGATCAAAAAATTACAGTAACTCGAATGTGATTTCCCCAAATGAGTCGCCAAAACTCGTTGGTCGCGTTAGATAGGACTTTTAAGAAGAGCAACAGTCAGGGGACAAGAAGTCCCTCCTCTTTAATGGGAGAGGTTCCCTTATTCAGAAACGAACTTATTTACAAATGTACAAGACATGATTTGTTGGTTAAACTTGGATATCACGAAAGTGTTTTCTATGAAGATCATCAATTACAAAAGGACTGAGGAAATGAGAGTACAGAAAGAGCAGAAAGGCAACATGCAGAATTATAGATATCAGAGTAATTCTTTATGTATGCGAAAGTCACAATGAATTGAAACAAGATCATTTGTATTGGATAAATAAGATGGAATTCAAAGACACAAAGTTCTGTAAATAACATCTGCTAGAACACAAAGTTTCTTAACATAACACAGATTCATTAATCAAGGACACAAAGTTCCTTCTTGGTTATACAAGATCACCGGGCTTGCAAAGTTGAAGAGTATGCAATCGGTAAGACTAACGAACTTGAGACAAATGATCTTCACAAAGAAAATAAATGAAAGCTTAGGAATAATAGAGATCAGATAGACAAAGAATGGGAAAGTCCTTCTGTATTGATTTCTTTATAATCTATTTACACTTTCAGAAAATATGCCAAGTTCTTCCTCCTTTTTTGAATGGCGTGAAGAAGGCCATTATATAACTTACAAATCAGTTACTCTTCGTAACCGTTTCTTTAACCAAGAACAGTTAAAGACCGCCTATCGCAGTACCTCAACCCGTTACAAAGAAAACGGCAAAAGAAATGGAAGAAGAGAAAAGAATGAGGAGAAGAAGACAGTGGGGGCCACTGAGGGACCCACCGACTTCGTAATCCGCCGCCTCGAAATTCTTTTGACGCCTCGCCTATGTCTCTCAAGTCTCATTCTAAAGATGACAAAGTATGTCTTTGAAAACAGAGATGACCAAAGGTCTCAAAACTTCATCCTTCCGCCTACTGTCCTTGGAATTTGGTCTTCAGATTGATAGATCGTGAGCCGCAACTTAAATTCATATTTAGTTTGAAAAACAACATATTCGGGTAGAGCGGGAAAAACTAAGTATGGATGGCATTTGGTTCGCTTGGGACATGTGAGACGCGAATGCGCGAAACACGCGGCTCGGCCGATTCGGGCGAAACAAGGAGAAGACGCACAAATGCATTTTGGGACATTTGGGACGAAAACGCGTGAAGTACGCGGTTCGGGTGTTTCGGCTAAAAATGGAACAAAAGGCCCATTTGAACTTGGGACATTTGGGACAAAAAGTTCAAGCACGCGGTTGGGTGTTCGCCGAAATGGAACAAAAGCGCTTTTTTGGGACATTTGGGACAAAAAGCTCAAGTACGCGTTCTGGGTTTGGCCGAAAATGGAACAAAAGGCACACTTTTGAACTTGGGACATTTGGGACAAAAAGAGTTCCAAAAGAACAACTTCGGGATTTCGATTTCGGGCCGCACTTTAAAATGGGAACATGAAAACTCACTTTTTGATTGGGACACTTGGGACAAAAATGTCCGACAGTGCCCAAAATGGAACAACTTCGGGATTTCGCCGATCGGGGAACAGAGCGCACTTTTGAACTTGGGACAAAGGGACAAAAATGTCCGACAGCCCGAAATACATACAAAATGACCCAAAACATAGATTTTTTCAATTTCATGACTTTTCTCCTACTACCAACTTTGATTAAAAGACACTTAAACTCGAAATTTCAAAAGTTCACCTTCTTAAATTACAAAAGAGAATGTTCACTGAGACACAAGATTTAATGTGAGAAACCCAAACTAGGAAAAACCACTGAAACTATGAACTAGGCTTAGGACTAAATTGTCATGTTTTAGCTGCATTGATTTCAAGGTTGAGCTTCTACTCAACCTGGAGATGTAGCTCCAAAATTTGACAAAGCTGATACATAGTCTGGAAGCTTCAAATCCCAAAAATTTAACCAGCTGCCATTGGTCTTTTGTAAGCCACTACTTATAAGTAGGTTGCAACCCCCTATATGCTAAGCTCTACTTAGACTTGTTCTTGAGTTTTGTTCACACTTTGTTTACTATCCTAAATAGCTGATGATGACCTCTAGATTCACACATTTTTCTCTTCTTCTCTGCTTCACAATTATGCTCCTGATACATTTGACTTCATACAAGGCTGATTTTACTCATGTAGTCTCTACATGATACATTCAAGCTTACACTAATTACATTCATCTCAAAATATGATGATATACCCTACACTTCCTCTTTTGAACTAACTATTTAAATCTCACAACTATCTCATTCTTAATTCCTAACTTCACTACATTCTTTACTAAGTCCTTATTTAGTTTATTCTTTGATTCATTTCTCAAACCAATCACATATAATCAAACCAATAACACATGATCACACATGATGTTAATGACTCATACTAGGTAGAATTTATAATTATAACATCAAGGTATATCCTCGGTCTCAAAAATTATTCACATACTCTTGAATACTATATCTCAATCTCAATAAAGTTAACCAAACAATCTCTATCTCGCATTAAGTATATCAATCTATCTCACACCCTTTATACAATGTCCGGATCACTTACATTCATTCTTTCGATACTATACTCGCCACCTATACTACTACCCCCGCATATTCCCTTAGAATTTCACCACGATTGTTCACTCTATTTTTGTAATCTTCAACCTTAGTATTTTTACTCGAATGTAATATCCTCATATCCGCTATTTGTATTTCTTATTCAACCAGCAATATGGTCTCACCAAGAACTCTCATAGATCTTTATGTCACTTATACTCAAACATTAATCAATTCTAAAACTTCCTTTGCAACACATTTTATCTCATATGAATTTTTTTCTTCTACATTATCTCGATTGTTGGTCTTCTTGAACTCCTCAATTCAAGTAAAAACACAAACTCATCCTACTTTTTCACATAACTCTTATTACACCATTTAATTTTCTTCAATTTACTCGAGCTCAAAAAATTTATGTCTTCCCCACTCTTCACATCAAAACATTGTTTTATATGACCTTTTGTTTTCTTGTCACTTGATCAAGGAAAGACTTTCCACCTTCCTATTCAACATAGATGAGGTGATCATGATATTTCAACTGATCAATTCACTTTATGTAACACACGCAAAAACAATGTTCTAGAACTCGCTTCAACCAAACACTTAACCCGAAAATGTGACTAATTTTTTTTTGTTTAGGTTAAAAGAGAAGGTTACGATACAAGGATGCAGCAAGGGTACATTAATTGATAGTTCTATAGGAAGGTAACAAGGATTAGTTTACTTAATTAAATATTTTATTTTCTTCGATTAAGTTCATTCCTAACAAGGTTAACCTTATGCTAAATTATTAAATTCATTACATTAATAGCTTAAAGATCCTTTAATAAATTTCCTACACACACTAAGGGTTTAAAGAGGAAGAAACATTACACCCCTAGGCAATCAAAAGGCCCCATTCATTCATCTACACATACCCTTAAGGATTTTACATTAAACATTTAAAATATATATCTTCTTAATAAAGGTAGGGTCAATCCTCCACCCTTGGATCAAATCCATCTTAGCCACTAGATCCTAGGGTTCCCAACTTAGCCCTAAGAATCCTTAAGAAATTATATTAAAACCTATTCTCATTCTATTCTTCTCATTTGATTCATTTTCTTTTGTTAAATTTGTAGGTTGGAGAGGAGGAAGCCATGAGAGCAAAAAGGAAGAAGCCATGGAGGGTTCTACAAGAAGATTTAGTCTAGGCTTAGCTTAGTTTTGTCTTTTATTTATGTAATCTATTTCATTTAAAGATTGGGAGGGATTTCCTCCTCCAATCTAGTTTTTATTCCAAGATTATAGTGTATTGGGTTTAAATTTGGGGCAAACCCTACCCCTTTTGATATTAATGAAAGAATGCTTTTAGATTCACCATTTGAGTGTTTTGTTGTCCCATTCCTAAGAATTTATCTTTATTTTACTTGCTGGTAGTAATAGGTTAAATTTTACAACTTAGGAATTAGTGAAAATAGGTTAAATTTCATGCACAAAGTGGGTCTCATGGAATTTTTCATAAGTGACAAGATCGCACCCAAGGTAGGCCGGGCAAGATCGAGACCGCCACCCTACTAGGGTGACAAACAGTGGACCGTTGCCTTCCAGAGTGGCGGTTGTGAAACCCTTACCTAGGAAACAAAAACAGGACCGCCGCCCTACTGAGTGGCGGTTTTGAGATCGCACTTCGCCATAGCTTTGAGCGGCGAAGCACGGGACCACCGCACCGCACAACATGGTAGTCCTATTTTTGAAAAACTTAACCTTAATGTTGAGAATTTTACAAAAACTAAAGTTGTTAAAGGGTGTAAAAATGCATTTTAAGTTGTCTTTGTTCATTTTAAAGCTCCAGAATTGAGGTTTGTTGCTCATTTACTCATTTCTTAGTTAAGTCTAGTCATTTTAAAGTGTTTCCATTTCTAATAAAATTCATCTACTTATAAGAATAATTTCTATTTGTTTAACTAGGTTCTTTCTTCCATTACAAGAGCAAGAAGGAAAATAAATCTATTTTATTACTTTTCATTTCCTTATATAAAATCAACTTTCCAAATGCAATATAATCTAACTTATTTTCCTCTTTCATTTTACTACAATGTTCATTCATTCAAAATAACCATATTAACTTTATTTTCCATACAATGATATTTTGTAAACAAATTCAACTTCTAACAATCTCTACATTTTCTTCTTTCTCACATTTACAATACAATAAATACTCAATGAAAATATACTTTCTTTTCCATTGTAAAATAGATTAATCTTTCAATACAAGCACTATTTTTCTCACAATACATTCAAGATTTCAACAAGGAGAAAATACTTTCTTTTCTATTTGCAAACTAACTTTACAATAACATTCTTTCTTCTTTCTTTTCTCATTTGTTTCTTTCTACATGCAATACAATAACAATAACAACAATTGGATTACAACTTTCTTTTACAAAGTCATTACAATTTCCTCCACTTGAAGTGGGAATCCATACAAAATGTAATTAAAGAATGAACTACATTAATACAATTTCTTCCACTCTAAGTGGGTAAAAATACAAGGAAGTTTCACATGGTCACCAACAAGACTCCATTCTCCAACTCCAACAAGATATCTCTTTGATTCACAACAAAATAGGGGAGAGGCAACGCTCTCCACCCAACCAAGATACCCAATGGAGAAGAGAAGCTATCCTCTCCATTGGCCCCCGAGCCCCAACCACATTACAATGGGAGAAGATCTCAACTCATGGCAACTACTAGCTTCCACAAAACTTAACATATAATTTCACATTCATTCCTTTTACATACAAAACACAACAACAACTCAACAAGAAGAAAACATCAAAGCAACAAGATCACAAGGCTTATCAAGAAATCCAAAAGAGTAAGACCTATGGGGAGGCCACTTATGCCTCCCAATGGGAATGGGTGCCCACCCAAAAGCCTCCAATGCAAAACAAAATTTCCCTTACAACTCTTATGCCTCCCTCAAGTACCCCTTATACCTCCATAACTCTTATGCCTCCCTACATCTCTTATGTCTCCCTCATAGCAAGAAAAAAAAGAGATGCAAGCATCCCTCAAAACAAGGTGGGGCACCCAACCCAAACTCCCTCCACAAAAGGGTAAACTCTTATGCCTCCCTACATAAAACTCCCCATAGTCTCCTCCCACTCCCAACTTAGGCATTCTACCCACACCCAACAAGCATTTCAAAGAGATAACAACATTCAACACAACATATACACACATACAATAAAACAAATAACATAATTAAAACTAAGGTGAAGCTCCTACCTCTCCATGGTAGAGCTTGTTCCAAGTATGAAGTTCCAAGCTTCTCCAAAGATCAAGCAAGCATCCACAAGGCTCCAACAATCCACAAACTCTCTCCAAATCCTCTCACTCTCCAAAAATTCAAGAGACTAAAAATGATCATCCAACCCCAAAACAAGCAACAAGAATTCAATAAATAGAGAAAAGAGAGGGAGGGATGATGTGGCTCCAAGTAGGATGCCACCTCATTTCCTCTCCACTCCACATCACTTGGTCAACCTCATATTCCAAAGCACAATTAATAAGTGGTTGGAGGAATGACAAGAACCTTACACACTCCATCTAAGCCCACTCCCCAAAGGACAAAATTAAATATTTGAAAGAAAGTGCAATTAACATTTTACCTTTTTATCCCCCCAAAACACCTAAAAGAGCCTAAATTTGACCCCCCAACCCATAGGTAGGGTTGGCATGGGCATTTAAGAGGTGTGGGACAAGTTTGACTTGTCCCACAAGCTTCCAAATTTTGCCTCTAAGGCCAAATTCGAGTTTCCCATGAAGGTTAGAGTGTGCTACACTCAAAAATCAAACACACTTCACTCAACACAAAATCCAAGAGTAAATCAATTCTAATAAATGCACTCTTTTTTGTCACATATTTAATTAGTTTAGAAAGATTTAAATTAGCTTAATTAAGACACTACAACCCATGAATAATAAAGGGGTAAACACAAATCCAAAAATCTAAATAATAAAACAAATAATTTTCATTACTAAAGGAAAACACATCCTAACATTATCAAAGAGGAAAAATTAAAACAAAACAACACATGACCCCTAGGTCACAATTTTCTCCTAACCAATAATTCTAACACACACACAATTACATGTTGCCATGGTGACCCTAGTTGAATTCTTCTTGAATTCGATGTGGTTGGTCTCCACTCCCCCGATGTTGTTGTGAATATAATATACCTGCAAAATAGAGGATACCTCCTTCGGCCTCGTGGCCGCATTAAAACATTCATGTCAAATATGCAATATAAATCTGAAATCAACTATATACAAATTAATATCATCTATGCAAGATACGATATCACTAAAGTTTCTAGCACATTTCCATTCCACATTTTATCCACGTCAAAACAATCACAACATTAATCCAATTATCAAAGGTCTACTAAACATGATTAAATATATCACATGTCAGAAATACAGATAAATAATCATGTCAATAGTATATCAAGATCAACATCAAATGTCTCCAATGTCCATATGCATCATATAAGAATCAAATCAATAACAGTTTAGTATCTCTGATATCTACTAGCATGCTAAATCAAAACTATAATATAACCATAAGTGCAGTTGACAATATCAAAAACAATAATAAAAAAGGTGTCCAAGGAATTGGGCACCTACACTTTGAGCTTATTCAATACTTTTCACTTTCTCAAGAAAACCAAACCTACATTGTTACATGCTTTGATCTATAGTCTACACTCTACGATTCTTGAATTACATCATTGTTACATTCTTTTAATTTTTCAATCCAAGATAATCATTTTTCATGTCCCCTTGTACATTTCTCAATCTTTCAGGCTTTACAAGAAAATTTGGGTCACTCCACAAAACAGATTTTGCATTCTTAAGCAATTTACTAGTTCGTATGGTATTTAAGTATCAACTATAATGTCATCTTTCACATGGTCTGGATCATTCAACATGATACACATCCAATTTTTGAAGGATTGAACCATGTAAAATCTTTTATTCATGCTTCATATGTTTCTAGTATGATTAGGCATATGTATTTTCCTTGAAACACAAAAGGATAACCCCGCACGATTGCAAAAGAATCTGTCATAAATATTTCCTTGAATTCAAAAGGAAACCCTCTAATTCTTTTCTTAAATGTTTCGTGCTTGTAAGGTAGAAGTCTTCAAAAATATTGATATTTTTTTTGGGTAAATGGTGAGATTCAAAAAATAAAAATTCAAACCTTAGAACCCGAGTTGCATTCACAGTGAGAGCCCGGGACCAAATAAAAATTGTTTTCTCCCTCAATTTCCAATGAAAATGGAAAATTCTAGTTGGCAGATGTGGATGTCTAAGAAAAATTTCTACCTTCTCCAATAAATAACCAAGCTTTAACTTCTCACATTTCACTCCCAGAATTCACAAAACCAAAGCACAGTCATACAACAAATGCTTAGAACAAAGTATATGCAAATTTCACTTACTAGTTTGCTTTTCTTTACAGTTTATAACTAGAGAGATTCATGATTCAAAGAACACGTAATATTCCTTTGACTTAAGAAACTTTCAATACCAAATACATTCACCAATCAGTGCATGTTTGACATTAAAGTGATGAAAATTTGATTCAGAATTTTTCTTTACCACAGTACAACCCGGATGCATCTAGGAAACTCTGTATTTTCACTTAGAGAATTATTTTTCAGAGATACCTATGTTGATACTCCTTCCTATACTAATCTCTAGTGCTAGTTAGTATAAACCTAACATGAGAACTAGGCATTTTACTTATGATCTCATTATTTATCAAGACAACCAAGAATAATATGAGCTTTAAAGGTTTCCTCTTAGCACATGAAATTCATGTATAGTTTGAATATTATACATATATACAATCAATTAAACTTTAGGAAGAAATTAATACTACCTCTACCATCTTGAATGTATAGTTTTCCGAGAAAATCTATAAGCACATCTCGGGTATAGTGTCCTTGATAAGACTAAACAAGACAATTTGGGAACAATGAATCTAAAACTTCCAATTCATCAACTAGGAGATTTAACAAGATATATTTTAATTTTGGAGAGATATTGAGACCAATTTCTATACCAACAATGGTTTTGTATATAACACTATCATGATAGTTCCTTTTGTCAACAAGATTGAATGACCACACTCTTACACAAGCTGAGATGAATTTATCTCGAAAGAGATAAGATTGAGAATCATAAATGGATCAATTTTCCTTGGAATAGATCATTTAAACTTATGAATAATTGACATACATGCATAACTCATTTGGAGTCAAAACCATTCAAATTGTTCTACCGCTTTAAAAACATATCAAGAAGGAGAAAACCTTGTCTCGAAAAATGCTCATAACTTCTTCATTTTTACACCAATTTACCTCAAAAATTTTACAATGCTTCAGGATTGGATTCATATCCAAAAATTTCTTCTATGACTTATCTTAAGGATTCTTCATATTTTTCGGGGCTAAGAAGATAGACAACTCATTTTTGCATTTTCAAAGGACCGATTTTAGGAAAAACTTTCATAACTTAAAATACCCATTTCAAAAATTAATGAAATTTGACATAAAGCACTACAAGACATCACTTTACACATTCCATGTGATATTTAACCATAGGTATTATTTAACCTCTCATACCTATCTCATTTGCATCAACATACACGCTTTAGTCCTCAAGGCCAGCTTTGGTGAACTTTTGAAATTTGTCTCTAGTAGCTAAAATAGACATTAATGATGTTCACATGATTACCTAGATAACATTGCAGTCTTCTCTCATGATCATGTGATCTTTTCATGACCTGTACCAACCTTTCACAACTCATCACGCCCTAGAAACAAGTGTAAATGGGCCGGGCTTTCACACTGCCACTTCCACAAGATGACCGATACACCTCGTGAGACACTTTGCTCATGTTTGTAAAACTATTACTGACCTATAGACCACTTGAAAAAAATAAAGACAACATTTACTATGCCATTAGATAACAATCAACTATCAATTTGAGCTTTTAGCACTTTGAAACCAACTCGAAACATGCCTAAAGCTACCGAACCACCGAGCACCATTAAATAGTACCTAACCTGCATGCTCTTACACTCTCCCTTTACCATCAATACCACTTAACATCAATGACAACATTAATAACTAGGGTTCAAGAGAATAAATTGAAATTTACAACAAAATATGTAAATCTACTAATTACAATCGATTGCATTTTAATTCTTATTTTGCATTACTTTATACAAAATATTCTTAAAATAATAAAATTTACATATCTAAAATCCCACAATTTGTTGTTATTTATAAAAAAATACATATTTCATCAATATACATATTAAAATAAACAAGAATACATTCAATTTCTCTTGTATCATAATCAATAGAAGAATTAATGTTTTTCTATTAGCTTTTTGAATAGAATTTACATAGTTTTACCAAGATTTAAATAGTTCACGGAGACAGAACTTATCGAAGTCAAATTATCGGAATTCTAATACCAAATTCCAATGTAGAGAGAATTTATCGAGAAAATGATCAGGGATTCTAGTACAAAATTCCAATGCACCCCCAGGTTAACAAACACCAGACTATGGCCGCACTATGAGAGGAAATGCAATACACCTAGTGTATTTTCACCTTAAACTAGCTAGGAACCATCTGAGGTTGTAATTTGTACCCTTGGTTAGACATCGCTCATGTAGACACTCAAAATTCACACGCATCGTTCTCTTTCATCACTTACATTATCTTCACAAGACATTAATCAAAATCACTATCTCATTCATATGTTCCCTAATCCTAAGTCTAAAAATCTCCATCATATTTACCTTGTGTAAATATTATCCACAATTGTAAAATCCACCTTCACACCCTCCAAAACTACCTAAAACCACTTGAAAGCCAAAAATAAATAAACAATTAAAAATATAACCATTCCATAACCTTTTAACTCCTACACCTTCGACCTCCAACATTTTTCTAATCATTTACCCAAACTCCAAAACCAAACAACCTTGATTAGAAGTGGTTTTAAACACTTTAGTACATGTTATCCTGAAAAATCTGGATTGCTCGTAATTCAGCTTGAATTTCTAGCTGATTAACTAAAAATAGGGAAATTATAAACTTTTATTATTTTATGAGTTAATCTAAACAGAAACAAAATGCTATATAGAAATGCTATATCTAAATATTTTATTTGATTATTTGAATGTATTGAAATAATAGGAAGTAATAGGGATATGGTACTAGCTTTAATTAAAATTACCTCGATGTGTGTTGGACTGAAGCCAATTATTGTGTGAACTAGGAAAGTTGTGACTAAGTGACCTTGAGAAGGGCAAGAACTGAAGATATGACTATAGTGGAAGGTTTGGAAGGATACTCGGGCACAGTGGAGTGCCCCTGGTCTCGTTATCTTGGCATTGTAGACTCGTAGAAAATCTCAAGACCTATGTTCGAAAGTGTTGCAATGTATCTTTAATACCTTCATATTTATCACACAAGTGTCGTGTCGCGTGTGTCATGTAAATGCAATATGAAGATCCACCTAAAAAACCTTATTCAAAGAATCAATTACTAAGAAATAAAGCGCATATGAATAGGTCGGACTAACCTTAGTTCCACAACAAATGGAGTAATGACTAAGTGTTGCACTACATTCTAGACCCCATGTAGTTATATGTGCGTGTGCATGTAATTTTGTGCCTAGGGTGCCTAGCACCGATGATGTAGAAGTAGGGGGAAATATCTAGATGTAAAAATACAAATGGTTGATGGAATAAAGAAAATACAACCCTTTCCCCTATACTTGTGTGATGAAAATGTAGAAGAAACCCTAATGCAGTCTCTTTCCTTAGTAGGTAGTTGTCCTTGATAGTAAGATGCCCGCCCATAATGTAGTGAGTATGTTATGTTTATATAGGGATCTCTTGTTCAAATTTTGACACTAGTGACCCAAAACTACTGACTATAACCTAGGCTAATGCATGGGGTAATAAAAATACCGACCTCAAACAAATAAATTAGGACCACAAATTATGAAAACTAGGGTGCCTAAAATCATATATGGGGTTCCACGGGGTGCCCAATTGCAACCCTAGGTGCCCCAATATAGGACTGGAGATGATAAATGAGAAAATTACAAAACTTGAGACCCTCTAAGAGACTCCCAAAACTACATAGATAGGTGACAACTGAACTTGACAAATTATAATGACAACTGACCAACTGACAACAAGACCAAAGGATGGGTCAGTAGTGAATACTTTTATTACAAAAGATCCATATATAAAATAACATACTCGATGGTATAAATGTAATATAAACTGCGTGATTTTTTTACTACACCAACGATTATAAATAGCACCTCTCAACTCTTCCTCCAGGATCTTAAAGTTTTGATCTCCAGTTTCGAAACTTTGGGATTTGTTTCTCTCCTACGTGCTTCATTATTAGACACCCCTACATCTAATACTTCATCAGGATTTAATACTAATTATTTTCAAGCATCTTGAAGATCATTGTTTCATCACCTGATCGCAAGCCACATCATAGCACATCCCACTTGCTCAGATCTCTCTCACTGAAGGTTTGAGGCATCATTTAGCTCCAAAATCATTTCAAGGTACTTCTCTTATCCTTTTTTATCTTTTATCAATCATAATCAGATCAGTAAAACATTTAGAAAGATCATTCTATATCATCAATATGTCATTATTATTAAAGCTGTCAAAAATCACAAGAATTGCCGGTGATGGACTAGGCCTAAATCACTAGTAATTCTGTCAAAATACCATTTTATCAATTTATCATATTTTATCAAATCCTCTACATTTAACATTGTTATTTCTAAGGATACATCTCTGTTAGAATGGTAATTCCTAACCATTCACATCCAATTACCATCATTAAAATCCTTCTAATAGTTTCATATTTGTTCTTCTAATAACAATACAACATTATGCATGAGTTCCCACATTGTGTAATCTGTTTTTCCGACACTTTGATCAAGACATTGAAGATCAAATTGAATTCCTTCATGAGATTGAACAAGAGATCGAGGATTTTTGTATGACTATTTTGAACGTGTCCAAATCGCCTTTACCCTCTCTTGGACTACTTTCAAAGATACTTAGGACTTACCTATTCATCTTGAGTTCTAAAGCCATTATCTTATATTTTCTTATCATTATTTATCGCATATCCTTATCATTTTTATCAATCTACTTAATTTTCTAAAAGTGATCGACATCCTCCAAGGAAGTCCCTTTTGATTCCTAGAAATCAACCTTTTTCGCACATCTTACCTATCCATTTATTCGATCCTTTCGTGTATTTTCTTTGAGTTTAGGTTGCTCTACCAGACAAGAGGACTCATACATTCATTCATACATGATAACTTCAATCGAACATCAACTTCAACACATATCATTGCAGTACCAAGATACCTCGTCATCTTTCGACATCGCTTTTTTATATTGTTTCACTTCATTAATTTAGAGTAGGAAGGTAAAAACATCTCTCGAATAGTTGGTTCCCCTCTCTCTTGCCCACCGCCTGCCTATAACCTGGTCAGCCTTGGAATTACTTCCACAAACTAAATTCACAAAGTCCTTAAGAATCTTTTATAATTATTTCTCTTTCTCAACATCAAAAGCACAATTCCTTGTTTGTCTTTCTCAAAATACATTATGTGCCTTTTATAGCATTTCATGGTATTTATGAACAATCATGATGGATTTCATACCTTTTCATAACTCAATTAAGCATCTTTAATCAAATTCTTGGGATATTCATTCCCATATTACATCATTATCTTAATTACTAGAGATTTTGTTACAAATAATCTCAATTCAAACTTGTCTTTAGAAATCTAACAAGTCTTTAATCAAACTTTTCTTTAACAATCTAACAAGTCTTTAATGCTTTAAAAGCTTTGGGGATTCATTCAAATTAACATTTATCCCCCTTTGAATCAACTACTATCCTCAGCAGTTCCAATTCTATTCTAAAATCATAGAACAAAACACAAGTCATTAGTTAAATAATTCAGGATATTTCTCTTTCAGAAATCTTCTCTTTCCCAAGTAGCACTTTCAATATCACAGAAATTCCATTTTACTTTAACCTCTTTAATTTCTTTATTTCTAAGGTTCTTATTCCTTTTATCTAGAACTAATTTAGGTTCAATTTTGAATTCACATGTAGGTTCAATAACTATGTGTTTCAATCAATAACATGATTAGCATCATATACATATTTCTTTAGAAAAATTACATGAAACACATTATGAATTTTAGGCAATTTAGGAGGTAAATAAAGTCTATAAACAAGATTTCATACTCTTTCAAAAATTTCAAATGGTTCACAATATCAAGGAGATAACTTATCATATTTATCCAATTTCAAAGAACTTTTGTTAGGTTTAACTCTAAGATATACTTGATCACCTATTTCAAATTCTCCAACATATCTCTTTAAATCAACCCAATGTTTATGCCTATCTTGGGTAGCTTTCATGTTTTTTTAGCCTTATTTATAATTTCTTCCATTTCTCTTAATTTATCACTGGCATACCAATATCTATGTTCAAGATATGATCATGAAATAGGAGTAAGATAAATTCTTACCATACACAACTTCAAAAGGTGTCATTTTTGTGGTAGTGTGATAACCTTGATTGTAAGCAAACTCAATCAAATGTAAATATTGTTCCCAATTCCTAGGTTTTTCACCTATATAAATTCTAAGCATATCCTCTAAGATTCTATTTATCCTTTCAATTTGACCATTAGACTCGGGATGATAAGTAGTGCTAAAACTCAAACTAGTACCCAATTCATCAAACAAAGATCTCTAGAAAGAAGAAGTAAATCTAAGATCTCTATAGTTACTAAATCTTTAGGAAGACCATGAAAATGAAAAATTCTTTAGAAAATAGATGAGCTATATCAGAAGCATAGGTTTTGACTTTGGTTGGTAGAAAATGAACCATTTTTGTCAATCTATCAACCACCACAAGAATAACATCATGTCCATTCTTGGTCTTAGGTAAACCTGTAATAAAATCCATACTAATTGACTCCCATTTCCAATCAGGAATAGACAAAGGTTGCAATTGACCAGGTTTACTACATTTTTAGTTTTAACCTTTTGACAAGTCAAACACTACTGCACATATTTCCCAATGTCTTGTTTTATCCTAGAATAGAAATAATTATTTTTGACTGACAAGTAAGTCTTTTGAAATCTAGGATGTCTAGCTATGGGAATATCATGATAATCTCTCAAAAAAGTTGTCTTAAGTTAGGAAGGTTAGGAATACACAACCTACCTTTATAGTATAACAATCCATTCACACTAAGAAAATAAGAAATAAGCCTATCCTTTAAATGCACATTTGATGTTCCATTTTTCAAACCAGAATACAATTCAGCAAAATAGCTATCATTAGGCAACACATCTTTTATTTCTTGATCAAATTGAATCCTTTACAAAGATAAATCATTTTCAAATATTCTTTTTCTACTTAAAGCATCAATAAACAAAGTTTCTTTACCAGGGACATACTATATTTCAAAATCATACCAAATTAGCAATTCTACCCATCTTCTTTGTCTCATATTCAATAAGGGTTGAGTGAAAATGTACTTGTAGACCTCTATGGTCAGTTTTAAGAAAAAAATCAGCACGACAAATTATGTCTCCAAATTTTCAAAGCATGAATTATCCCTAACAATCCTAAATCATGAGTAGGATAATTCTTTTCAACATGTAGAAATTTTATAGACCAAAAGCATACAACTCTATTATCTTGCATTAGTACAAAACCAATACCATAACCACAAACATCAATACAATAGAAAAAGGCTTAGAAAAACCAGGAATACATAGCGCAGTGCATTGGTTAAGTCTTTTTCCAATTTATTAAAAACAACTTCACATTCCACGAAAAAATGATATGAGTTACTTTTCTTTGTTAAGTTTGTGAGAGGAGTGGCTATTTTAGAATATTTCTTAATAAATCTTCTATAAAAACCAGACAAACCAAGAAAAATCAAAATTTCCTATACATCTTTAGGTATATCCCAATCTTGTATTGCTTTTACTTTAGAAGGATCTTGTGTGATTCCTTTTCAAAGATAACATGTCCTAAATAGGAGACTTAATTTTTAAATAATTCACATTTACTTAGTTTAGCATACAAATGATGTTTTCTTAAAGTCTTAAGCACTATCCTAACATGCTTGTCTTTATCTTCTTCATTTTTGGAATATAACAAAATATCATCTAAAAATAAAGTTACAAACACATCTAAAAAAGTCTGAAAACATCATGCATCAAAGTCATGAATGTGGCTGGAGCATTTGTTAACCCAAAAGGCATAACAACAAATTCATAATGACCATATCTAGTTCTAAAAGTAGTCTTTGCAATATCAAGCATCTTTTATTCTAATATGATGATATCCATAACGCAAATCAATCTTAGAACAACACTTAGCACCATTCAATTGATCTAGCAAATCATCAATAATAGGAAAAGTGTATTTATTCTTAATAGTTAGCTTATTTAATTGTCTATAATCAATACAAAATATCATAGTACCATATTTCTTCTTAAAAAAATAATAGTGGTGCACCCTAGGGAGAAACACTAGGTCTAATATTTCTTTTCTTTAATAATTCATTTAATTGTATCTTAAGACCATCTAATTCAAGTGTAGATTGTCTATAAGGTTATTTTGACACCTGGTTCAGCACCAAGAATAAGATCAATAATATTTTCTATAGATATTTGAGGAGGTAAGTGTTATTCATTTTTTTCCCTCAAGCAAAATGGACAAACATGAACTTGCACACTGAGAAAATGGAGGGATTGATTCAGTCATGGGAGCTTGCATTTCAAAATTTTCTAAGTAGTTTGCGATTGGGCTCATCAATGGCAATGATGTTAGAGGTAAGAAATTAAAGAAAGCTCAAAGTTGAGATGAGAAAACATTAGGACTTCAAAGTCCAAAGTTTTTGAACTTTGGAGGTTTTATAGTTTGGAGTTTCGGCAGCCAGGCAGGTAAAAAATCAAGAAAAAGGCCCGAAAGCCCAAAATGCTGAAGTCCGAAAGGTTTCGGGTTTTCGAGTCAATGTGCCAGGAATTTTTAGACTTTCGGAGGTCACAATTTTGGAGATCTGTTTTGGGGTTACCACGGAAAGAAGTCCAAATGGCACAAGGTTCAAAACCTCGAAGTCTGAATTTTGGACTTCAAAGGTTCAGTTTCGGAGTTTCAAAACTCTCAATCTGATTTACTAGTGAAAAGTGATAGCAACATCCAAAGACTCAATTTGCAAAATCCTGAATTCTAAAAGTCCAATTTTTCATATTTTGGAGGTTGCAAGGCATTTCAAAGTCTAAAAACAATGCCGACCACCCACAATTAATACATTATGATAGCCCAATCTTCATATGACCATAACGTTTGACTAGGAGCTCGATTTGCACAAGAAATGATTTTTGAAATCTCTCATCATCCTCTACACAATTAAGACTAGTTATCTCAAATTAAGTGGTACTAAGTTCTTAAAAATTAAGAAATACGATCTGCCATTTTAGAATATGTTCTTGGTTTATATAATTCCTTTATTCCCCAACATGCAAAATTACAAGGAGGTATAGGTTTTTAGTGGCAACCATCATTGTTGTAAATATTTTAATGAATTTTAGGTTGGTTGAAGCAAGTTTTCAAATTCTTATATCTCCTTTCTCTCATTCTTCCTATATATTGTAAGGAGGGTCATGGTTATAAAGTGGAATAATTTTGCTTTGCACCCTCCCTTCTTCTCTTGTATGTAAGTTAATTTGTAGAGTTAAAACCTCCAAGGGTAAGTGCACCAAGTTGAGGGACAATTAAGTGGACATCAAATTCTAAATTTTACATTAAAAACAGCAAAACATCAAATTTAGTCTTCCGCGGACTTGAACCATGCCGAAAAAAAAAACTATGTCATAAAAATGGTACCATTGCATAGGGGAGACTATTAGCTTTGTAGAAATACTGATTTTAAAGTGAATAGAATAGGATAAATATCATTTTATAATTTTTTACTAATAGTAGGTCTTTAAGACACTTTTTCCCGTGAATGTTTATGTCTACATTTAAGACTGCAAATTTTGTTTCACTTGTCAAAATGTGATAAAACTTATACCATCCCAACCGTGGTGAAATTATATACATGTTCAAAAAAAATTTATTTGATTTCAATATTTTTTGATGAAGTTATGGCGGGCAAACGGAAAGTGCTCTGTTTTCTTTATGTTTTCATACCACTTTCACGGAAAAAATCATAAAAATAAAATATTCCTCAAAAAATAAAAAATAAAATCCATCCCAAGATAGATAGTGGCATATAACTTCTCACTAAAGGAAAAATATATATATCAATTTTTGGTCATCCAAATTGTGGGCAAACGGACTATAATCTTATCGGCGTTTTTAAAAAAAAATACCAAGTCATTGAATTTTGAGTGTTTAATATAGCTAATCTTGTCCATTTTTTACAAAAATTAGTATTTTAGAAACTAGATTCCGGATTCTACGATTCATATCAATATAATTTTGTCTAATTTTGAGTGTATGTATTGCTAATAATCCCTACAAGTTGATATTATGTTGTTATTTGCAATATGATGTCCACGGATGACCCTATATTTGTCCATCAACTTCTTGCACTTACCCCCAATTCAAGTCAGTAATGCAAGTTTTTTTCCTCTTGACCATAGTAATATACTATATCAAATTTTTGGAGCAAGAATATAAGTCTGTGGATGATTTCAACCCTCTCTTATGTTCATTACATTCCCCGATCTTTCATTGTAATCTTGGTTATTTGTGCGAGGTGGTTATATTACATGTTTAATGATTTTTGTTTGATAGTTAGTAGATTCTCATCAATGGATTAATCTGTGGTGTGTTTTCATACTCCTTAATCTAGTTTCAGTTTCCATATCCATGCAAAGTAGGTGTTCATCTTTCCTTTTGGTGCATCACCTCTCGTTAGTTAGGTTTAGTTTCTTATAATCTTATTAACCTTGTATCCTTGGCAAGTTAGGGTAGGTTTTAGAGTAGATCCTCTACAAATTGGATGTTTGTATCATATAAGAGGAATAGGAACCGACCTTCATCCGGAGGTTTATCCCGATTGCAAATTCCCACACTTTGGGATAACCCTATGTTTGATGAATCATGACTACCTCAACCATTCACTTGTGAGCAATCGGGGATGCTATGATTTTTCCGTAACAGTAAGTCTTTGATATCGAAGGAAAAACATCCATAAATTCTTGAACTCTTTGGGTGAACATCTATATTTACCTAAAGCTTATCGTTATGAGTAATCAAAGTATGGAAAACTTTACATTTTTATTTAAGTCTTCTTTAAAGTTGAATAGTTGAAACAGTTTTTAAAGTTAGTTATATTTTAATTCCTTGAAGAATATGAGTATTTACATATTTATCTAATACACACTTCTTTATTTTCACAGTTAATGAGAGAATGGTTCTTTTCTAGCCAATTCATTCCTATAATAGCATCATATTGACCTAAGTTAAGCACATGAAAAGATTCACTATATACAATGTTGTCGATTTGAAAATTTAAATCTTCTACTAAATCTCTTGTTTGCCTTATTATCCTTCCATCAACCATTTCTACAGCTATTGGTTCAATTTTTCTAGAAAAAAAATTCAAATTTTCAACTAAGTTAGGAGATATAAAACTATGACTACTACTAGAATCAATCAAGAAAACAAGGGCTGCATTTTTAATAGACCCTTTTACTTCAATCAAAGACACTTGCTTATGTATTGTACCTGTATCAACAATAGCATAAACTTTCATATTTTGATTACCTTAGATTTATCATCATTTTTCTAATTATTATTCCTATCCCAATTCTTCTTTTTCTAAGGACAACCCCTAGCATAGTGGTTATCTCCACAATTCCAACATTTAACTTCTTTTGGTTTAGTTTAAACATATTCTGTTTCTTTTGTTGATTTATTATCTAAGTTTTTTTACACTTACCAGTTTCACTTAATGGTATTTTCCTATCCTGAAAATGATAATTAGAATTCTTTTTCAATCATCTTCTTTCTTTTGGTGAACTATTGTCTTGTATTTTTCAAATTGTTTAGCTATTTGTGCAGCCTCATCTACTGAAGTAGGTTTTCCACACCAGACACTAGCCTTATATTCTTCTCTTAGACCATTTATAAATCTAAAAACTTTGTCTATTCCAAAGATAAAAGGAACAAATATATTCAAGTTCTCAAAGGATTGTTTATACTCATTCACAATTTTTAGACATTGTTTTAAGTCAAAGAATTCATTTTTCCTTTGTTACAAGAAATGATCAGACAAATATTTTTCTTGAACAACTTCTTAAATTTACTCCATGAAACCTTATGAGCTTTAAGTTTTTCAGATCTCAATGTGTCTTCCCACTAGTTAAGGGTAGCATTTTTCAATTGATAGGAAGTTATTTGTGTTCTGCCTAGCTTACTAGTTTTTTGTAATTCAAAATATCTCTCTAGACTAGAAAGTCAAGTTTCACTTGATCTTTCATTCCTACATCCTGCATATTCGGGAAATTTTATTTTCATAGTAAAGTTTTGAATTTCTATAGATTTATTACTTGAACTTTCTTGTTCATTACTAGATGAATCAAAATAACGTAGGAATATGAATCATTTGTTAGGAATTAGAGAACAAATATGCGAAACAATTCCTCAAACCACAATTGTAGGAAACTATATAGCGAGAATTATACTTGCAGTAAATATAACAACATAAATAAATAATACACAAAATAAGACAAGACAAGATTTAACGTGGTTCACCCAATGTGGGCTCGTCCACTAATAACTTGCTCAAATTTATTATCAACAAGAGTAAAACAACTCTCACAATATTCTCTCGTTATGAACTCACAATAGAATTCCAAAGATGCTAAATCACTAAACCACAATTGACACCCAATTGCTTAACCTTGATCACTCTTGATCACCTCTTGATCATTAAGACTCAAGACCCCTTGAACACTCAAGATATCTTCAAGATACCCTAACACCTCTATTTATAGGATTACAATCCTTTTAATAAGTCCTAAAGCCGACCCTAGAAGTTTAAAAGGTGTGATCTTTCAACTTCCCCACGGTAAAAATAGTCCCGACATTTAACCAATTAACAACATGTTAATAGCATATTAATAGCAACGTCACAACAACTACACAACAATGTCATAGCAGACAGATTTGCGAGAATGCTCCTGAAGTCTCCAAACTTAACTATTCGAACTCTAACACTTTAATACTGATTCTAGAAGACAAAAAAATAGGCTCCACACCCCAACAATCTCTCACTTGGAGATTGTTTCCACTGAGAAAATTTCTTAACCCTTCATTATCAACCATGAAGGCCAATCAAAGTTGAACACAACTTCAACTTCTCCCTTATGACCGCCTTGGTCATCATATCCGTAGGATTCGAATAGTATGAATCTTTTCCATCTTCAACTTATCTTCTTCCAAAGTTGCCACTGGTGACATGATATCTCGTTGAATGTGCTTCGTCTTAAAGTGGAAAGCGAGTTCTTCGCCAAATGAATAGCACTCGACTATCACTGTGTAGTCTCCCAACTTCCTGCTTATGACCCAACTCATCAAGAAACGGTTATAGCCAAATTATCTCCTTGCTTGCCTCTATGGTAGCAACATACTCAGCCTCTATGGTTGACAAAGCCACAACCTTTTGTAACCATGAAATCCAACTCACCGTTGTATCACCAACTGTAAATACATAACCTGTCGTGCTCCTCCTGCTGTCCAAATCTCGTGTCATGTCCAAATCTATATATCCACATAATGTAGTGCCTGATCCACCAAAACACAATGTTTCTCCCATGGTCCCTCTCAAATACCGAAGGATCCACTTTACTACTGTTAGTGCTCTCTACCTATATCACTCATAAAACTGCTCACTACTCCCACGCATGGGCAATGTCGGGCCCAAGTGCATACCATAGCATACATCAAGCTACTAACTACTGATGAGTATGGTACCCTGGACATCTGGATTCTATCCTCCTCATTCTTTGGACTCTTCTCCTTTGATAATTTAAAGTGACCTACCAAAGGAGTACCAACCGGTTTGGCATCTTGCATACTAAACCTCTCCAAGACCTTCTTTATGTACTCTTCTTGAGATAATACCAACTTCCTCTCCTTCCTATTCTGAGTTATTCTCTTACCAAGGATTTGTTTTGTTACCCCCAAATCCTTCATATAAAAGGAGTTCACCTACGACCGCTTCTTGAGTACCCTTATTTCCTGCATGTTCTTCCCTACAATAAGCATATCATCTACATACATACACAAAATAATATAATTACCATCAATAAACTTCTTGATATAAACTCAATAGTCTGAGTGACACCTGGAGTAACCCTACTCCTGCATAAAACTATCAAACTTCATGTACCACTGTCGCAGAGCTTGTTTCAGGCCATACAAGATCTTCTTCAATTTGCACACTAACCTCTCCTTCCCTTTGACCTCATAACCCTATGGTTGTTGCATGTACAATTCCTCCTCCAACTCACCATGAAGGAATGTAGTCTTCACATCCAACTATTCTAAGTGCAGGTCTTCTACTACAACTAAACCAAGAACAATCCTAATAGAAGTCATTTTAATAACCATAGAAAAAAATTCATCAAATTCTATACCTTTCTTCTGTGTAAATCATTTGACCACCAATCGAGCCTTGTATCGTTTCCTGCCTCCATCTTCCTCTTTGATTCTATACACCCACTTGTTCTGTAATGCTCTCTTGCCCTCGGGTAGCTCCACCGAGATCCCAAGTCGGTTTTCCATAAGAGTTCTATGCTCTTCATCCATGGCATGCTACCACTTCTTCCCGGCATCCACCTACACTACTTCCTCAAATCACTTTGGCTCTCCACTTGTCGTGAGCAATAAATAATTCAAAGATGGAGTAAATAATTCAGTTCCTTCTTACCCTAGAAGACCTTCTCACCTCGGGAGTTTGGGGTTCCTAGTGAGTAGTACCTAAATTGGCTATGCCAGACCATACTACAACCGAACTGGCCCTTTAGACACCTTGTTGTTCATAATGTCCTCTAACACTATGTATTCTTTCTTTGATTCCTCTTTCTATTCCTACAACCGATCTTTATATTTGACTTTTTCATTGAAGATAATATCTCTAGACCGAAATATTTTCTTGTCTTTAAGACTCTAAACACGAAACCAGAATAATCTTCACCATATCCAACAAAGGAGAATTTTTCAAACTTAGCCTCTAACTTGGTCCTATCATCTTTATCAATGTAAACAAATACCTCACATCCAAATACTCTAAGAAATGAGTAATCAATTTTCTTACCTGACCAAGCCTCCTCAGGTATACCTCCATCCAAAGCCATAGAGGGTCCTTTGTTAATCAAATAAACAACTGTGCTTACTGCTTCCACCCAAAACATGAGTGGCAGCCCCACATGTAACCTCATGCACCTAGCACGCTCCATGATTGTCCTGTTCATTCTCTCTGACACTCCATTTTCCTGTGGAGTATTTGGAACCGTTCTTTTCTGTGGATCCCATTTACCGAACAATAATCAAGAAATTCATTGCTGCAATATTCCCCTCCATTATCTGACCTAATACATTTCAACTTGAGACTTGTTTCATTCTCAACCAAGGCTTTCCATCTTTTGAAAGTTTCAAACACATCAGATTTCTTTCTAATGCAATATACCCAAACTTTTCTAGTTGCATCATCAATGAAAGTGACATAATAACATGAACCACTAATAGAGTTTACCTTAGCTGGCCCCCATACATGTGTATACACTAACTCCAACTTACCCTCCTTCCTGGTAGGTCCAACCTTGAGGAATCTCACTCGCTTTCGTTTCCCATAAACACGGTCCTCGTAAGTCCAAATCTAACTCGTTAATCTAGGAAACTTGTCCTTTATAATCTGCATGCCCTTATGACTCATATGACCGAGTCTCTGGTTCCACAAAGTTACATCTCCATCTGTAGCAACTAAATTTCAATAATCAGCACCACCAAGCTAAACAAAAGTACTAGTTGTCTTACCTCTTGCAACCACAAGAGATCCCTTGGTAACCTTCCAAGAATCCTTTGTAAAATTAACCATACTGACCATCACTACCCGGTTGTCTGTTGATATCAAGTTCCACCTCAACTTAGGCACATGTCTAACATCCTTAAGTATCCATGTGTTCCCATCTCGTATTTTCACCGAACACAACCTTTCCCTACTATGTTGCGTGGTTCATCATCACCAAGATATACATGTCCAAAATCACCTTGAACAAAATTAGTAAAGTATTGTCTATGTGGGGTGGCATGGAAAGAAGCCCCTGAATCTAACACCCAAGATTCAACAATATTATCTCGAAGAAATAATTAAGGCATCTAGACAAACATCACCTACTTCCAAATTTACCTCTTTAGTTTCCTCCTTCTTGTTCTTCTTATCTCAAAGAGCCCAACAATCTTTCTTAGCGTGACCAACCTTCCCACAGTGCCAACATTCTAACTTACTCTTAGACTTTAACCTTCCACGATCATTCGAATTCTCACGCTTACCTTTCCCTCTGTTCTTTTGTCTCCTTCTGCTCTCCACCATCAAATCATTTCAGAAGTAGAAGAATCTCCGGTGCTCTTCCTTCACATTTCCTTGCTTAGGATCACACCTATTACATCCTCAAACTTCAGCTTTGAGTTATTAGAGATTGAATTACTTACAGCCATAACCAAGCTATCCCAGCTATCTGGTAAGGAGCAAAAAATCAACAAATCCCTGACCTCATCATCAAAGTCAATTTTTACTGAGTTTAACATACTCACAACTGTATTAAATTCATTCAAATGATTAGCAACAGAACCATTCTCAGACATCTTCATATTAAATAACTTTTTCATCAAAAATATTTTATTAGAGGCAGAGGGTTTTTCATATAACTTCCCCAACGCACTCATGAGACCTTCCGTGGTCTTCTCCTATGATATGTTGAAAGAAACCAAAAATTCAAGGCATAAACGAATTGCCCGAGCACCTTTCTATCCAGCAAATCCCAATCCTCATTTGACATGGTTATAGGTTTCTTTACTTTTCCAGCCAAAGGAACTGTTAGCATAATTTAGCATAGGCATATTTATTACATTTTATTGCATTGTCTTTTATTTAATAATGTGCAACATGTGCACTCTAGTCTAGTAACTTGCATTCAATATTGTTATGTTGGATAACATTCAATATTGGTATTAGTAGTAATTACATGTGCATGTGAGATGGGTCTTATCATCTCGTAGTTGGTGTCTGCTAGGGTGTCATGTCTATCCATATGAGGCTATCTAATATCTATAAATATTACAGCTCTTGCATTGTAATGTAATCTGATTTCATGATCAATAATATTTGTGAGGCTTCGTCCCTCTTTGGTCATTGCAATCTTATTCTATTCTATCATTTGGTATCTAAGCTATACCATTATTATCATTTGGTATCAGAGCTATACCATTATTATCATTTGGTATCAGAGCTATACCATTATTATCATTTGGTATCAGAGCAGGTTCTATCCAAGCAAGGTTGAAGAGGAGCACTATTGGAGAGGATCCATTGGAGAAGAAGATTTGCATCAAAGGAGAGCCATTGAAGCATCCCGTAGCCTCCATTCCTCCCAAGCATCCATCAACTAAAATTTGACCTATCCACTTATTTGGAAGGTAAATTTTTTTATTAGTCATTGGCATAGCCAATTGATCTAACATATTGGCGGAATATTTGATTTGGAGATCTTTAAAAAAAAAAAAAAGGAGAGAGATCTTGAAAAAAATTAAGATCTAAAAAAAGAGATCTTGAAAAAAAAAAGGAGAAAGATCTTGAAAAAAATTGTAGATCAAAAAAAAAAAAAAATCAGATCTAAAAAAAAAAATCAGATCTGAAAGTGGAGGTGTGAAGAATTCGGGAGCAAAGGTTGAAGCAGTCCCGTCAACAAAATTCCAGCAGATAGCTCTTAGAAAAAGGATGTAAATTTTTCATACAATGTCAGATTGATGTGCCATTTTTTTCTGGAAAGATAAGAAGGAGGCATGCACAACTTTACAGTTTACATCATCTTCAGATTCAGCCTCTACATGTGACAAAAAGTCTATGCAAGTCGGATCATTTTTTTGAAAAAAATCAGATCTAGCTAGTAAATTGGTAAGATCTCAAAAACTAAGATTCTGATTCTTCTAAAATTTTGTGGGTTTCAAGAAAAATATTGTATGATACTGCTGTCAAAATTTTAGAAAAACCCAGATCACGGTTTGTGAGAAAAGGTGAAAACAATATTCAAATTGTTTGTTTGGATCTTGGGAACAAACAGGTTAGCGGTTCAATTCTCACTCTCTCCATATTTTATCTTAAATTTTTTTTTGGAAAATTTGGAGAAATTAATAAATTTTGGATATTTCCAAATTTAGAAGCTCACCAAACACATTTAGAGCCACCACTAAATTTAGCGGAAAAACACCTATTGGGGGGTAAAAAAAAAATTTGGCCTAAATTATGTATTTTGTGATTCTAGACCCTTTTTTGTAAAGAGGGGAACACAAAAACTTCATTTTGATGTACTTTTTGAAAGGATGTTGTACTAATTTTGGTGCATAAAGTGAAAAAAATGCACATTTTTTATTTTATGTTTGGTTCTATCACATGAGATATTTGATCTTATAGCAGCGTTGATCGGTATATACGGTGCCTGCGGGAAGCGCTTATGGGTGATGATTTGTCGCATGACTACTACTACACTTAATGTCTAATGAGCTGCCTAAATGTCATCCTGGGCATCGACCCTATAAAATTGACGGTGAGTAATAAGGACACAATACACACACATTTGAGCCCTCCCATCCGTTTGTGCTTGCACAAACCCCTCTCCGTATTGTCTAAGTACCACATACTAAATTCTTTCACGTGCGTTAACACCTCTTTCCATACTGATGGGTATATTGAAAGGGTAATCTTCTTCCACATACTGACGGGTATATCGGAAGGGAGCGTATATAGAAAGGTTTGGTATATCGACTGACGGTATAATGAGAGGAGACCATAAACACGGAGTGATAAGAGCCTTACCCTTTGTTAGAAATTGAGTTTGAGAAATTTAGATTGTAGAAATGGGTGCACAAGCACCAAAGTTCTTCTTTCTGCGATTCACAACTACTTAGAGGAGACAACTATGTTGCATGGAAACCAAAGATCAAGTGTTACTTGAGTTTGAAGACCTATGGATAGTTATAGATGAACAAACAACAAGATCACTTGATGATAAAAGACAAAGTTCAATTTGTGGGGGCTAATCAAAAGGCCAAGTTGATCATCTTGTTTAGCATAATGCAGGACGATGTACAACCCCACATTAGAGATGCCAAATGGAAAAGGATGCATGGGATAAGTTGAGCATAGTCTATGAGGCAAAGAACAAGAATGCCATCCTCAACCTACTATCACAACTGCATACTCTCAAGTTCAAGCACAATGAGAAGGTTGAAGCTTTTTTGAGATGAGTTACTACTTTGAGGGCATCTCTACTGGCATTGGAAAAAGAGATAAGTGATGAGGACCTTGTACCAATTGTGTTGCAAGCACTTCCTCCTTCCTACAGAATCTTTGTGACAACTATCAATATGAGTGAACACACAGTCACCTTTGAGAAGTTGGTCAATCTACTCCAACAAGAAGAGGCAATGAACAACAAAGATCATGAAGATGAGCAAGCACTATCTTCCAATCATAAAGGAAAGGGAAAAATTTGAATCCAATCATAAGAAGTCCCAACAAAACCAAAGTCAACGAGACCAAAGTCAAACACCAAGAAGTGTCCCATTTGCGATAGAGGGGGACATGACATCAAAGATTGTTGGTACAATTCCTATAAAAGGGTTCATCAAGCAATTCAAAACCCAATAACCAACAGGGTAACAATAATTCAAATAAAGGGAAGTCCAACAACAACAACAATCAAGGGCAGAAAAATGGTAATTGGCAAAGAAAACCCAAACAACAAGGGTACATTGCGAACATGAGGATGATTGGATGAAGGACACCACATGTATTCTGCTCAATTTGATGAAGAAACCAAGTCCACACAAGATATCTGGTATGTTGACTCGGGTGTAACTCGACACATGACTGGACGTAAGGATTGGTTCTACACACTGCGTGACTCACCTAACAAGAACCATGTGTCATTAGGTGATGACTCATCATACAGTGTCAAGGGGATTGGAAACATTTCACTACCTCTTGGAAAGCATGACTACAAAATCACAAATGTATTGTATGTACCTGGGTTGACCAAGAATTTGCTATCAGTTAGTCAACTCCTTGATCACAACTTGAAGTTGGATTTTGACAGTAATAATGGAGAAAAAGTGTGCTTGATAAGAGATAAGTCAAGAGGTTCCAAGATTGTAGCAAGAGCCTCCAATGTGGGACGCATGTTCCAACTTGATTTTGTCCACAAGGATGATCAAGCTCTAGTGGCCAAAGACACACAATCTCTGAGACTATGGCATCGAGATATGGTCACATCAGTTTGGCTATCTCCAAACACTTCAAAAGGGCAACATGGTGAAAGGATTGCCTACACTCAAGCACAACATTGACAAGTGTCACAATTGCCTAGCTGGAAAGCAACATAGAGTACCCTTCCAAAAGAACACATATAGAGCTAAGGGAAAGCTTGATTTGGTGCACACCGATCTTTGTGGGCCCATGCAACCAAGTCATTCTGGATGTCAATACTTCATGCTTTGTGTTGATGACTACTCAAGAAAGATGTGGATATATTGTCTAAGAAACAAGAGTCAAGCCTTTGAGACATTTCAGAAGTTCAAAGCACTTGTTGAGAATGAAGTTGGTCGCAAGATCAAAACTCTCCACTCAAATCGAGGGGGGGAATTCACAAGCAATGAGTTCAAGACTTACTTGGAAGCTCATGGGATTCGTAGAAAATGCCTCCTACTCACACACCACAATAGAATGGTATAGTTGAGAGAAGGAATCATATTATCATGGAAATGGTGCGATGTATGATTGATGACTCAGGTTTAACAAAGACATTTTGGGCGAAGCTGCAAGAAGCTGTGATCTATTTGTTGAACAGAGTGCCCATAGTAGCTCTTAAAGGAGTGACACCTCAAGAAGCATGGTCAAATAGGAAACCATCAATTGCACACCTAAGAGTATTTGGGTGTAAAGCTAGCATGCACATACCCAAGAAAACAAGAACAAGTTGGATATGAAAGGTGAAAGCGATATTCATTGGATACGGTGAAGAAGCACTTGGGTATAGATTATGGGATCCGAAAGCAAACAAAGTATACACAAGTAGGGATGTTGAATTCTTTGAGAAGAAACAAGCATATGCCCACTCAACGACTCAACAAACATACGAGAATACACCTCTTGTGAAGACAAAAATTGATGTTCCCCGAAGATGACGGTAATGAATTGGATGATGGTGATCCACCACAGCCAATGGAACAGCTACTAAGTTACCTAAATGGTATACTCAATTAATAAGAGATGAAAATTTGGATGAAGCACCGAGCACATCATCCAATCCTGGACCTAGAACTCGCATTCAAGCTCGTGAAGAGGTCAATTATGCCCTAATGAGTAGAGTTGTTATGAGCCATCTATAGTTGAGCCATCTGGAAAGATGCCATGGATTGAGTATTAGTCGATGATGAAGCCCTACTTAATCGATCAAAGAAACCCTTAGATGTAGATGGATCGGGGATAATTTTAGCGGTGAATATTCGTAATATGGCGAAAATTTCATTTTAGGAAAATTTGAAAAGGTGAATTATTCGGAGTGGGTCGGTGTCCTGTTCGCCTAAAATATATAGTATATTTTTTTTGGGGGGTCGGCTTCGCCTTCATTTGAAAACATCTCCTATAAAAACCTATGTGATTCGCGGGTAGTATACCTCAAGTAGCTTACCAAATTACCAATACTGTGAAATTTGAACTCGCATACCCTTGAGCACCAGAGATTCATATTACTATTAGCCTGTGATTGTTGACGCGTGACAAATGAAGTGTTGACGCGTGACAAGAGTTGTACTGACGCGAGACAAGAGCTGTACTGACGCGCGACAAGAGCTGTATTGACGTGCGACAAGAGCTTTACTGACGCGCGACTTGGGCTAGGAAGTGACGCGCGACAGAGAAAGGGTTGACGCGGACAGAAAGAAGTGTTGAGTGCGCGACTTGTTGACGGCGAGACAAAGACCTCGATGCAGCAGATCACGCGCGACAACACCTCGAGGAAAAGACCTGAGATGCCAGTCGCTTCTTGGTTCTTTTGCTGACGCAGGACTCTTTTCAGAATAATGGAAGGTGCCAGCTCAAAGAATAAGTAAGAAATCTCAGAAATCACTCTTCAAGTATTTTGGAAACTCTGCGGATACAGATATTGTAAATACCAATCATATAGATGCCACCAAAAAGAATCAGAATACTGACTGTGTGGAAGGTATTATTGAGGTGGACATGCATTCTACACAGTATCACAGTCAAACAAATGAAACCTACGATAATATGCCAGATCTTGAAGATATTGTTCCTGTTGGGGTGCAACCAGAAGTGCAGCTAGATATCACAGATATAAACACTCAGCAAAATGGAAGACAGAAATCAAAATCAAACTCTGGTCCAAGAAAGAGGAAACCAGGTGATTGTGATATTGCTCAAAATTCTACTCAAAAAAGTAAAGCATTGAAAACGAATAAGAATATGTGGACCATTGGCAGGACATACAAGTTTGATTGGGCAGCTAAATTTCCATTTATTGAGCCTGTACAATCATCTAATTCTGAAGAAATCCCATGTGAATGTACATGTACAATATGTACGTGGAAATTGGGAAAGCAACAAAAAATGCAACTGAAGCTGGACACTATAGAAAAACATTGTGGAAAACAATATTTAACTGTAACGGGGGCAGATGGCCAGAAAATCAAAACACATAGGTGGAAAACTGAAAAGGAGTGCATGCATGTTAGATACGCAGTGGAATATGAGGCAGAGCAGAAAAAACACAGACATCTGTTGGAAAAGGGAGGAACGATCACATCGCATATTGGTAAGATGAAAGAAACAAATCTACATGCAAAATTCATACAATTCTCTACTCTTTTTCAAATACTTAAAAAAGGAAGAGCGATGTCGGATTTCCTCGATTTCAAAGTTTTGTATCAATTTAATGGAATGCTGAATGTACCTCAGTCTCATTGGTCTGAGAGTAGTGGATGGGAAATGGAAAAATGCCTCTCGATGATAGAGAAGGAAGATTTGAAAGAGAATGTAAAAAAAGAAAACTTTATCTCTCTTTCAATTGATGAAGTCACAACAGTCGACAACACCGCATGGGTATGTATCCACATCTATACATTAGAAAATCATATAAGGACACCTCATCTGTTGGGTGTTATGAAAATGGTTGAAAACTGCAATGCTGAAAACCTATATAAAATAGTTGTTTCTCATTTGAAAGATGTTGCTGGTATGACTGATTATGAAATTGCTACGAAGTTGGTATGCGTTGGAGCAGATGGTGCATCGTCACGCGCAGGTCACCGAACAGGCTCTGTGTTAGATTACAAACAACGGTGGCCCCATATATGCTACCAATTCACTGTATGGCTCACATAATGAATTTAGCATATAAAATGGTAAGCAACCATGAAAATGTTGCTAAATTAGAAGACATCATAAGAGAACTTCATGCCTATATGTCAAGCAGCCCAAAGCATTTTCTCGAGTTCCAAAATTTGCAATTGGAATTATAGATGGCAAAAACTTCAAGGATGTGGAGACTAGATGGATATCTTTGTATGAACCTGCATGCAAAGTTCGTGAGGAGTATCCTTCATTGGTTGGTTTCATGCACAAATACCGTCATGAAGTTGATAGGGCAAGGGACCTGTTGTTCCGCTTAACTGATTTGGAGACATTGCTTACATTGGTTGGTATTCTTCCAATGTTAAAGGAGATCAATACACTGATGAAGCATGCACAGGGCAGATTAATCTATATTGTGGATTTTATACGGATGAGGAAAATGGTATGTCAAAGTCTTGATATATTGTACTGTTCCCAGGATAGTTTTGATGCACCTGTTTTTGAAAATTGGAGAGATTTATTAGATCTTAAAAATCCTAACACCTTTTTGAGATTTAATATCCACGATCACCTATGCATCTCTGTTAATGGGAGGGAAATACCAATGCACATTTTGCAAAAACGTCAAGATATTACAGGATCGGAACGAGAAGATGTTCCCGTGACACGTAATTTGTTTGAGTCTGTGATAGTTGAAACCAGAATAAAGCTTAAAAAATTTCAGAAACCTTGTCATCAGAAATTAGGGAACGTTTCTGTAAAGATAAAATTCTGGAAGCCATGGGTGTGATGAATCCTAATTTTTGGAATACAGAAGGTGGTCATGCAGACTTTGTCAGAAAGCATTTCCATAAATCAATGGGTACAATAATGGAACAATTTACAAAGACGTCAGAGCTCAAGGGTACGGAAATCAAAGGTATACTAAATGCCGATTTATTAAAGTTTCAGTCAACAAATTTTGCAACAACAATGAGGAACCAATATAGGAATTTAGATCAACCTTCTGAAAGTGGTGCTATTACAAGGCTATGGCGAGGAATCTATCAAAGTTCTATCTTACAAGAAGATATCAGTGAATATTTCAGACTATATGAGTTATGCCAGACAATGATTTTGGGGTCTGTGGAGGATGAAAGGGTTTTCAGTGCATTGTCATTTATAAAATCAAAACTGAGAAATAGGTTGGATAAAAATCGGAAAGTTACATGAGGTGTTACGCTCTCGATACTCCTCGAAACCTTTCCGTTTGATGAGAGAAATTGTGCACTGGAATTCCCTTTGCGAAAGAAGAGGTGTAAATAATACAGCTACAAGTACAAATATTCCCAACCTTGAGAGTGTAATTGGCTCTTCGTCACATTCTACAGAAGACAACATCGACTTTGATGAAGCTATTGATAATGGATTGTTTCAACTTTAAGTAGGTATCTTCTTTATCTATCTTTTATTTTTATCATTAAAGATGTTACAGGTCTATATACTAAAAATGTCAGGAAATTCACCCATCTATCTACTAATCCATTTCTCGTGTTGGAATTTTTTAAAACACAGATCTAGCTCATTACCAGTGGCAGTGATGATTTCAACTTTAAGCAGGTATCTTTTTCCCCTTAATCTTATTGTTTGTTTCTATTCATTTTTTGACAGAGCAATTGCTCACTGGAATTCCCTTTGTGAAAGAAGAGGTGTAAATAATACAGCTACAAGTACAAATATTCCCAACCTTGAGAGTGTAATTGGCTCTTCGTCACATTCTACAGAAGACAACATCGACTTTGATGAAGCTATTGATAATGGATTGTTTCAACTTTAAGTAGGTATCTTCTTTATCTATCTTTTATCTTTATCATTAAAGATGTTACAGGTCTATATACTAAAAATGTCAGGCAATTAACCCATCTATCTACTAATCCATTTCTCGTGTTGGATTTTTTTAAAACAAAGATCTAGCTCATTACCAGTGGCAGTGATGATTTCAACTTTAAGCAGGTATCTTTTTCCCCTTAATCTTATTGTTTGTTACTATTCATTTTTTCAGCTATGGTTATAATTAAAGATGTTACAGGTGTATGTATTTACATTTAGTTAAATACAATCTTTTTATTTTTTGAAAACGTGGGTTGACATCCGTCCGAGGAAGCTGTTACTTCTCGGGACTGACAATGTCAGGCAACTCACCCATCTATCTACTAATCAATTTTTTGTGTTGAATTTTTTAAGACAAAGATATAGCACATTACCGGTGATGATTTCAATTTTAAATAGGTATCTTCTTCAACATAATCTTATTGTTTGTTACTTTACATTTTTTCAGCTCTTGTTATCATTAAAGACGTTACAGGTCTAATTCTTTATATTTACATTTATTTAAAGATATTGTTGGTCTATATATTTAAAGATGTTGCTGGCACTTCTCAGGACTGACAATGTCAGGAAACTCACCCCTCCATCTACAATGTCATGTTACCCTTGATGATTGCAATACGCAAGAGGTAAGCTAAACCCTAGCATATTTGCAATTATGTTTAATTTCTTACCAGTGATGATTCTTTCTTGATTTCTTAGAATTATATTTAATTTATTTTTTATATGTGGAACAAGAAACATACATATAATTCATGATAATCAACATCTAATGCAATTAAAATTAAAGATTGTATGTAAATCCATATAATTAAATTCAAATACCATAGTACATACACAATAGACAATAGTAGAAGTTTTCAAATTCATTATTTAATGTTTCCACAATAATAAAAGTTTCTAGTTTTCAAAACCCTCTTTTTCTTTATCCAATTCTACTCCTCTGCACTATTCCCCAACGGCTTCTTCCAGTGTGGCTGTACCTCTTTCCCAAACACTAGAAATCTCCATGCGACAGCAAATTTGGATCAGCTGCAGCGTATAAACTATCCCGTTGACAATAATTTTCATAACAACTAATAATCTCATTGATAAGAACCTTAGCCCTTCTGTCCCATTCTATAAGCTGATTGATATGAGGAAGCATCTCCATCTTTCTCATCAACCCACACAAAATCTTTTTTGTGCTTGTCCAGATCTATGAAATACTCCTTGCCCTCTTTAGAAGTACTTGTGCCCAAACCGGGAACCCTGTATGGTCCAAGCAACAAGTGATACCTAATCAGCAAGTGAACAAAACCAGAACTTGAAAACATATAAAGAGAAAACAAACTAGCATTACTTTGTTGCACTATATGGTCCAGCCGGTTATCGATCCACTCAATGATTCTCTCCAAGCTTCATACTCGGGAATTGTGTAGAAAGATAACACATTTCCATTTTTGTGAGTTGCCTACATCAACATGTGCCGACATTAGACATGGAGATACATAACATCTGGTGGCTTAGAAAACAAATATAAAAAGTCTCGAAACACAACCAAATATACAGGGGGAACATTTACAGAAACTAAACAGCGTTATACAAAGATCATGTACCTGGTCTGTCATTATCATCAGATGGCCATATCTTAAAGATTTAATGTTGTCATATATTTTATCTTCCTGTAGACCAAGGATTTTTTTTCTATTTACTATCTCTTTATTCTCCATTTGTTGGTGAGTGGTAGCTTCCCAAAAAATAGATATTCCTGCCACCTGATAGGATAAAGATAACTAAAATAACAAAAAATTAAATTGGAAAGTGATGTCGAAACATGTCACAATACTACCAAATTCAGTATTCACATTTCCCTGATTCAAGGCACAAACACTTACAAGTGACTGCAAGAGCCTTGGCTGAGTCACCCTCCGTTAATATTAAAGTACATTGATCAGAATTCTTCCCCCCTGCTTGATTTGCATCATCAGGTTTGGGAACATCAATTAATTTCCCTTCTTGGTTCCATCAGTTTTCTTAAGATCTTTTTTTTGTTTAAACTTTTCCACTACACTCATCAGGTAAAACAAAGTTACAAAGCTCATCTTAGACACTAGCATTGCAAAAATTACATGTACTCGAAAATGCTACATATTAGACACCACGCCTGGATATATGGACATGGGCTAAAAATGTGAAACAAGAATAAAAATATGAATTAAAACGAAAGTTATACTTACAATCAACATGGAAACCAAACGCGTTGATTCGAGAAAATTCTTTTCTTCCACGAGTGTTGCCTTGGTTGTAACAATTGGTAAATTTTTGAACTAAGGCCCATAAACGATGGATGTCATTTTGTTTCGATATCGAATTGAAAAATTCGCAATCGCTCGCAGTAACATAAAAATGCCGTCCTCTGAATTGTAGGATGACAGAAAGTAATTCAAAATATCCGGATCTGTTTCGAAATGGGGCATATTAACGATATGGATGTGAGGGCATAAGGGACATCGATTGAATTGGATTCTCTTGATTTTTGTTACTGAACTTGCAGTTGGGAAGCATTGAGACCTGCAAAAATTCAAGAGCCGGAAGATGAAAACGAGAAAATGACCGGTTGAAGGGTATTTATAGGCTAAATCAGGCGTCAATGGCTTCACTTGACGCGCGTCAATAGATGCCAGTGACGCGCGTCAATAGATGCCAGTGACGCGCGTCAATAGATGCCAGTGACGCGCGTCAATAGGTGCCAGTGACGCTGCGCGTCAATAGGTGCCGATGACGCGCCAATAATGCAATGACGCGCGCAATGATGCTGACGCGTGCGTCAATAGATGCCACGACGCGCGCAATAGCGCACGCCATGACGACGTCAATAGGGCCAGTGACGCGCGTCAATAGATGCCAGTGACGCGCGTCAATAGATGCAAGTGACGCGCGTCACCTCTTTTGCACTAGAGGAAATTCCCTTCATGTTTGCAATGCAGCCAATTGAGATGAAGACTTCAAATTTATCCCCAGACCAAAGAAACAAACAGTGATTGGTGTCTAAGACTGAGTTTGAGATGAGGTACCAGTAAGGCACTCTTGACAAAATTTACACAATGTTACCTTTTTAAGATGATCCAACCTTGCACAGAGAACTTTATGTTGAGCTGTAAAATTTTTTTCAATATTTTAGACACTTGATTTTATAGATTGTACTTCAAGAAGATCATGATTAATCAATTCAAGGCATAGAAATGGTGGAGCTTCAAGAAAATTGTCTTCAAACATACACTTGAACATTGTATCTTCAGCAAAGGAAAACAAAACAAGGTGGTAGCAGGAATTTTATACTTTGATACTCATTGCACGGGTCAACCAAGTATTTCATCAGCTCAACAATGATAATTAGAAGAAAGTAAAAACAACTTTCCGTAAAAACCTTACCCTTATTGTATCTTTCAAACCTTCTTGTAACTAATACGATATGTAAACAACCTTATTGAGCTATGATCATATGCACCACCTTAAAAATTTGAAAAAAAAGAGATTTTTTAATTCAACCACTCCAAGAATCAGTCCCAAAGAGAGAATCTCAATATGTGAATCCTATACAACATATTTTACTATGATCATGTTTGCAAAATTCAATATTTTCTTATACACTCAAATATAAAAAAATGATCTATACAGACTAATCTTCATGATAAAAACCTTGTATGTTTTACATTAAACTTCAAAGTTCTATATTAAGCTTGACGTATCTTTTAATCACATGGTTATTCCAACTTTGGTTAATCTAGCCTCCATAGCCTCCATAATCTACTCTACACAAAACAATATCCATGATAAAAAAACCATATCTTTTAAACCATGGTCTTGATTATTTCCCAAGCTCTAATTCTTATGGCCTGGAATTTAACTATTTCATAATTGGCTAATCTAGCCTCTACATCAATGATTGTTTCCAGCAAAACGTTATTTTCTGACAAATGGTCTTGACTATTTTGGATGTCAAACAAGCACTGTAATGAGAGATTATGCACTAATATAGAGGTGAATCTCTTTAAAATAGAATTTTCCGACACCATAAGTCTATTAAGGAGAAATCCTAAATAGTAAAGATCTGTTTCAAATCTTAGTTTCTATTTTTTCCCCAAAGACAATTTTCAAGATAATTAAAGTCCCACAAGATATTTAGGCACTAAATTTGACATTATACACATTAAATTTATCATCGTCTTTCATCATCATCTATCATTGATTATCAATTGTCATCATTCATCATCTACGTCCACATACAATACATGACAATGCAAGTAAACAAGAAACATACATATAATTCATGATAATCACCATCTAATCACCATATAATTAAATTCAAATACCATAGTACATACTCAATAGTAGAAGTTTTCAAATTCAATATTTAAAGTTTCCTCAATAATAAAAGTTTCTAATTTTCCGACACCATAAGTCTATTAAGGAGAAATCCTAAATAGTAAAGATCTGTTTCAAATCTTAGTTTCTATTTTTTCCCCAAAGACAATTTTCAAGATAATCAAAGTCCCACAAGATATTTAGGCACTAAATTTGACATTATACACATTAAATTTATCATCGTCTTTCATTATCATCTATCATTGATTATCAATTGTCATCATTCATCATCTACGTCCACATACAATACATGACAATGCAAGTAAACAAGAAACATACATATAATTCAAATACCATAGTACATACTCAATAGTAGAAGTTTTCAAATTCAATATTTAAAGTTTCCTCAATAATAAAAGTTTCTAATTTTCAAAACCCTCTTTTTCTTTAGACAATTCTATTCTGCTCTCTTCCCCAACGGCTTCTTCCATTGTGGCTGTACCTCTTTCCCCAACACCAGAAATAACCCCTGAACTTACAAGATCTTCAGCAGCGCTGTCCAGATTTTTTAAAATTCTTTCTTCTTGATTTGTTGCATCTCCATGCGACAGCAAATTTGGATCAGCAGCTGCTTTGGCTTTGAACAATATGTCAGGGTCGAGACCATGCTCTTTAATTATCCACTTTAGTGTATTGTTTTGTTTGTTAACCAAAACAATATTTTGCTTCAAATTTTTTTGCGCGGATAAGTCGTTTTTCTTTGTTTCCAAGTGAACTTGCAAAACCTTCGCCTGACTCTTCAAATTTTCATATTTCAACTGCACAAAAAGAGTAATGTCAATTCAAAATATTAATGTAAATTCAAAATTTCAAATTAACAAAAATGATTGTTTGAATGTAATAGTACTTACAACCGCTCTATCTCTTTCGGCATTTGCGATTGATACCAAATCCTTGTCCTTGGACCATTTGTTAAAATATGCCTGGGCCTCGGCACTAATATTTTCCAATTTGTTTAGTGCCTTATCTAAAATGTCATCTTTATAGTTGTTGTTAAACGTGACAGTCCCACATTTTACTTGGGTAAGTAAGGAATCCATCTTCGCAGGTTGATTCTGGACTGCAGCGTATAAACTATCTCGTTGCCAATAATTTTCATAACGACTAATGATCTCATTGATAAGAACTTTAGCCCTTCTCTCCCATTCTATCAGCTGTTGGATATGAGGAATAATAAACTCACTGACATGGGATTGACAATCATTACCTATTAAGTTCTCCAAAGGAAAAGGTGGGAACTCTTCACTATCTGAATCTGATGCAGACGATCTTGCTGGAGAAGAATGGGGGCTTTCACAAAGATCAACTGCTCCTTGTTTCTGCCTTTGGGTAGGCTGATCCTGTTTTTGAAAATATAAATCAAGATTTAGATAAATAAATTTAAATCAAAATGTAATTCAAAATTGTAAAGCATATTAAAATTGAAATTTGAAGTATACCTTCTGGCCTTGAATCATCTCGCGGGTATCGAAAAAACCAGTTGGGTCATTGCTATCAATGCCCAAATAATCTTCATCTAAATTTATATTGTTCAAAACAGATATGCCCGTTGCACTGGGCAAGCCACCAAGTGAGAGAGTTGGAATTCGAAACGAGGTGTCAAGGTTTAGTGTCCCACTAGGGGCCGGAGCAAAAGGCATGCGTTTACCAATGTTCTTTTCACTTCCTCTGGTTGGCATTTTAAAAATTAATTGTTGAGTGGGTGTCGGTGCCGTGGTTTGATCATGACTGACATGTGCTGAAAAGTACAAGAAAAAATGAAAAATATTAAAACAATTCATAAAGTGAAAACTACGAAATTAAACATACTATAGAAAAGTTGACTCTTGCACGAGGGGTTGTTTTTTTCGGTGCCACGGGTGGCCTTGTAGGAGTTGAACTCAGTGGCTGTTCAGAAGATATGAATGCATGCGACTGTATGGAGTGAGTTGGGGAAGAAGGTTCCATATTCCCTGCAATTCATCAATATTAAATGTTGTCAATTCATTTGGTTAAAATTTAAATTGAAAAATAAATATGCAACTTTGGAATTTGTAAATAATATATGAGAATGTATTACTTCTCTGGCGTTTAACGAGTTCAAACGCTTGAGGGTTTGGAGAGTGAGCTTCCATTTCAGATTGGGAGTCCCCCGAAGCCTCCGCGTGTTGTTGGCCTCTTCCTCTCGACATCTTTTTTTTTTTTTTCTTGGAATGGCTTCAGAGATATCTTCTCCGCAAAACATTAAAATTTAAATTTTAATAATCGTGCACCTTGTAATGACAAAATTGTAATACAATTACAAACTAAATAGTTTATACCGTTGTTCATCAAATGGAATTGAGAATTTCTTCAAAGCCTCATCGAGCAAGTAGGAATTTCTTTATGTTTTAAATTTAAAAGTGCCTCATAAGTAGGTTTAGGAGATAGTTTGTTGAATAAATGAAAGGTTTATCTGAGAGTTTTGAATTTGTTATTTCAGTTCTTATTTTTTTGGATAGATATGTGCACCAATCGAATTTATGTTTTGAGATAGTGGCACAAATATATGCAATGGCCCAATTTGGTATATCCGTTTGGCGACCCCGCAAAACAATTTCGCTTGAAAAATGAAATAAGTGCAGCAAGAAAGTGGTGTGCAATTGATTGTGTATCTATACCATGCCTGGATTTATTGACATGGGCTGCAAATGCGAAACAGTGAAAGTTACTTTAAATCTATAACAGCAAATTGTATCATAATTAAAAACTGATTAAACATATGAATTAAAAGGAATTATACTTACAATCAACATGGAAACCAAATGACGTTGATTCGAGAAATTTCTTATCTTCTTCCACTAGTGTTGCCTTGGTCAGAATAATTGGTAAATTTCGATAGGAAGGCCAAAACCGATGTATGTCATTTGCTTCAATAGTGAATTGGAACATTTGGCCATCGCTCGTAGTCACATAAAATATACCGCCTCGAATTGTAGCATGACTGAAGGTAATTCAAAATATCCGGATCTGTTTCGAAATGGGGCATATTAACGAGCCCTGTAAATTCACACTCTTCCATTATAGCTTGATATTCTGAAGACATCTTTAAGGCCGTATGGATGTGAGGGCATAAGGGATTCCTGTAGTTGATCTTGGAAATCGATTGAGTTGGATTCTCTTGATTTTCTTGCTGAACTTGCAGTTGGGAAGCATGTGAAGTCGACATTATAGCTGTTATTGCGTCTTTGTCAAAGATTTAGACCTGCAAAAATTCAAGAACGGGAAAATGAAGACGAGAAAATGAGCGGCACAAGGGTATTTATAACCTAAATAGGGCGTCACTTGCCCCTATTGACGCGTGTCAACAGGTTACAGTGACGCGCGTCATTTGATTACAATGTCACGCGTCAATACAAGAGAGTGTCGCGCGTCAATAGAAGATGGTGTCGCGCGTCAATAGAGTGTTATTGTGTCACGCGTCGCCAGATATAAGATAGTGTCGCAAGCGCCAATAAGATAGTGTCGCGCGTCAATAGGAGATAGTGTCGCGCGTCAATAGAAGATAGTGTCGCGCAATATCGATGTAAAAGATTGTGTCGCGCATCAATGGATGATTGTGTCACGTGTCAATAGAAGATGGTGTCGCGGCGTCAATAGAAGATGGTTTCGCACGTCGTAGAAGCAAATGATGCACGCCCTCGGGGCTAGTGACGCGTTATTGAGCCGTTGTCGCGCGCCATTTCAAACTAGTGTCACACCGCGTCGCGTCATTACTATCTAGTGTCGCTCCATTGTCGCGCTTCATTACAAAAACAAATGTCACGCCAAAGTGGCGGCGTCATTACGAACTAGTGTTGTCGGACGTCACTGATGGAGCCTTGAAAAACCAGGTGAAAATTTTGTTTTTTAATACTATCAAATTCACCTTTCACTGAAACTGGTTACGGGGATATTCGCCAGGTATTTTCCACCTTCAATTTTATAGGGGTGTCTTAAAATGAACCCTGAAAAGCTTGGAAAGATGCCATGGATTCAAAGTATCAGTCAGTGATGAAGAACAACACATGGCAACTTGTCGACCTTCCACCAGGGAAGAAACCCATTGGATGCAGATGGATATTCAAGACTAAGTACAAATCAAATGGGACTATTGACAAGTATAAAGCAAGGCTTGTAGCAAAGGGGTATGCACAACAAGAAGGCATTGATTATGAGGAGACATTTGCTCCCACAGCCAAGATCAAGACAATCAGGATGATCTTTGCTCTAGCTGCACAATTTGGTTGGAAAGTCCACCAAATGGATGTGAAAAGTGCCTTTCTTAATGGAGATTTGTAAGAAGAAGTCTATATGACTCAGCCAGAGGGTTATGTAATACCAGGAAAAGAGATGATGGTATGCAGACTCATAAAATCTCTATATGGCCTAAAACAGCACCAGGACATGGTACATCAAAATTGATGTGCATCTCATAAGTCATGGATTTGAAAGGAATCCTTATGACCCCAATCTCTACCTCAAAAAGCAAGGGGGAGATTGTCATTGTGGTTGTTTATGTCGATGATCTAGTCATTACAGGCAATTATGTGAAGATGATCGATGCAACAAAGAAGGATTTTAATCGATCGTTCGACATGATAGATCTCGGGCTCATGCACTATTGTCTTAGGTTGGAAGTATGGCAAAAAGAGAATCATATCTTTGTGTCACAGTTTAAATACACCAAGACAACACTTGAGAAATTTAGGATGATGGGTGCACTCCTATTGCTACACCTATGGAAGCGAGACTTCAGTTATCTCATTCCGATCCATCACCACCGGTGAATGCAACTCTCTATCGGCAGTTGATCGGGAGTCTCATTTACCTGACATATACTAGACTAGATATTAGCTTTGCTAGTCAGCTATTTATCACATTTCATGCAAGAACCGAAAATATGTCATTGGAAAGCAAAAGCAAAGAGAATACTAAGATATCTAAAGGGTACATTTGACCTTGGTCTAGAGAGTACAAGAAGAATGACAATTTCTTCTTGACGGGATATTGATTCGAGATCATGCAGAAACATGGATGATAGAAGTCAACATCAAGCTTCATCTTCTTTATGGGATCTCGGACCGATATCATGGGGAAGCAAGAAAGAACTTTGTTTCTCACTCTTCTACGAATGAGTATCAAGCTGCGGCAGTGAAGTCTGTTTGTGAAGCAATATGGCTACGCCGAATCTTTGGAAGGAATTGGTCTATCACAACATAAATCTACTCAAAGTATATGTTGATAATGAAGGAGTTCTAAATCTTGTTCGCAATCCAGTATTTCATGAGAGAACCAAGCATATTGAAGTACAAGTTCATTTCATTCGCGAGCATGTCTTGAAGCACAACATACAGCTCCATTTACGTCCCACACCAATGAAGGTAGATGTTTTCACTAAATCACTTGCACGTGACAAATTCACACTGTTCAGAGAGTTCCTCTCCAATTCATTGGAAACTATGCAAAATTAAGGGGGGGAATGTTAGCATAATTTAGCATAGGCATATTTATTACATTTTATTGCATTGTCTTTTATTTAATAATGTGCAACATGTGCACTCTAGTCTAGTGACTTGCATTCAATATTGTTATGTTGGATAACATTCAATATTGGTATTAGTAGTAATTACATGTGCGTGTGAGATGGGTCTTATCATCTCGTAGTTGGTGTCTGCTAGGGTGTCATGTCTATCCATATGAGGCTGTCTAATATCTATAAATATTACAGCTCTTGCATTGTAATGTAATCTGATTTCATGATCAATAATATTTGTGAGGATTCCGTCCCTCTTTGGTCATTCTGCAATATTATTCTATTCTATTATTTGTATCTAAGCTATACCATTATTATCATTTGGTATGAGCTATACCATTATTATCGGAACATGGAGGTCCTTCGATATAAGTAATCCTCCACTTTCATCTTCCACAAACCAAAGTTCTACCCATTAAACTTCTCAACCCTCGATCCGCCCTCATCTGTCATAGCTCCCACTCAAGCTAAACTTTCCCGTGATTTATAACTTCAGCAAAAACCCACCAAAGCTCGATACCAATTGTTAGGAATTAGAGAACAAATATGCGGAAACAATCCCTCAAAACACGACGAGTAGGAAACTATATCATAATTACACTTGCGAGAAATATAACAAACATAAATAAATAATGCACAAAAGAAGACAAGACAAGATTTAACATGGTTCACCCAATGTGGGCTACGTCCACACTAAGAACTTGCTCAAATTTTATTATCAACAAGAGTGAAACAACTCTCACAAGTATTCTCTTAGTTATGAACTCACAACATAATTCCAAAGATGCTAAACCACATCTAAACCACAAGCTGGCACCCAATTGCTTAACCTTGATCACTCTTGATCACCTCTTGATCATTAAGGTGAAGACCTCTTGAACACTCAAGATATCTTCAAGATACCCTAACACCTCTATTTATAGGATTACAATCCTTTTAAGAAGTCCTAAATCTGACCCTAGAAGTTTGAAAGTCATGATCTTTCAACTTGCCACAGCTGAAAAATAGTCCTGACGTTAACAGTCAATTAACAACATGTTAACAGCATATTAATAGCAACGTCACAACAGATGACTGTAGAATGCTCCTGAAGTCTCCAAACTTAACCATTCGAACTCCAACACTTTAATAATGATTCAAGAAGACAATAAAATAGGATCCACACCCAAACATCATTTACTTTATTAGAAATAAAATCATCATCTGAAGAGGAGTGTTTTCTCTTTCTTATTTTATTTTCTAACTTAGAGAATTTCCTTTTTGATTTAGTACTTTTATCGATTTATCAAAATTATCAGTTTTATCAATCAAAGCTTTTGCAAATTAGCATTTCTAAGTTTCTATTTTCTTAAAAATATTGTTTATTTCCCTACCCAATTGTTAGATTTCCCTCTTCAATTCATTGTAGTCCATTATTTTCTATGAATCGTTTGAATTTGATTTGTCTACCATTCTATGTATATACACAATTTTATCTTTGTGAGACAAATCACCACAATCAAGTACTAATATTACTTCACAAAATAATTACTTTATTTTCATCAATTCAATAGTAGAACATCTCTCAATGAGGATAATTAGATCTAATACCAAATGAAATGTAACTTTTTCCCTCGAAAAAATCTATAAAACTTTGACAAAATATTTGATTCGCAAAAATCTAATACATTTTCTATATGATAAAATAATTTAAACTAAGAAACTAAATTGAATAACGACTATATTTGATTAATATAAAGCTAAAAGAATTTAAAAATATGAGGCTACGATTAAAAATAATTTTAATTAAATATTTAAACATTATTAAAAATGACGTGGCTATAGACAAACACGTGTCACGATTCCGTGGGTTATTCTAATAATTCTATCACATGGACTCCATGTTCATGGAATTAACCAAAAACTAAACAATTTCGGTTTGGGTGGTCGGTGGGGTCAAAGTATAGGATACATGGCAACAATGGGACAAGAAATGTGTTGAGATATCAACAAATATAGAAGGCTACGTGTCGAATTCTAGTTAAGATGAAGGCACTTAGGGTCCAAAGTGGACTTAGAACCCTAGAATTAACCGTATTCAAGGAATCTTTTAGGTCAGAGAAAAGAGAGAAGACAAGACGCAAAGGAAGATACATTTGAACCATTAGAGGGTGTCACTTGGCAATGATCCAATGACCGAAAGTGCACACATGGCAACATCCCATCACACTTTTGAGAGATGACTATGGGTGGACATAAAGTTCACAGAATTGGCCAAATTTTAATATATTTTGGTCTAGAAATCAAATAAGGAAGGGACAATTGTCAACCTCACAACAAAAGGGTATTTCGTAGATTCAAGTTAACTAAATAAACTAAAATTTACAACAAAATCTACAAATCTACTAATTACAGTCGGTTACATATCAATTCTAATTTTCAATTACCTTATACAAAACCTTCTTGAAATAAAAAATATACATATCTAAAATCTTGCAATTCTCTTGTTTCTTTATAAAACAAATTACATATTTCATCAATATGCATATTAAAATAAACATCATATATTCATTTCTCTTTTATCAGAATAAAAAGAAGAATTAAATTTTTATTTTTCAACAAAATTTACATAGTTTTTACAGAGATTTACATAGTTCATAGAGAGAGAGAACTTATCTTGAGTCAAATTATCTAAAATTCTAATACAAAATTCCAATGCAGAGAGATAATTTATCTAAGACAATGATCAGGAATTCTAGTACAAAATTCTAATGCACCCCTAGGTTAACAGACACTAGACTATGGCCACACTATGAGAGGAAATTCTATACACCTAGTGTATTTTCACCTTTCCTTGGTCAGGAACCATCTAAGGTTGTACTCTGTACCCCGGTTAGGACACACTGGTGCCCTCTCTCTCCCACCATTTTCCTATATCCCTGGTCATCCTTGGAATTACTTCCACAGACTAAATTCACAAATTCCTTAAGACTCTTTTACAATTATTTCTCTCTCTAAGCATCACAAGCACAATTCCTTGTGTGTCTTTCTCAGAATAAGTCACATGCCTTTTATAGCATTTCATGGTAGTTATGAACCATCACGATGGCTTTCATACCTTTTCATAACTCAATTAAGCATCTTTAATCAAATTCTCAGGATATTAATTCCCATATTATATCATTATCTTGATTCCAAAGATTTTGTCACAAATAATCTCAATTCAAACTTCTCTTTAGCAATCTAACAAGTCTTTAATCAAACTTGTCTTTCACAATCTAACAAGTCATTAATCAAAACTTTCTTTAACAATCTAACAAGTCTTTAATGCTTTAAAAGCTTTGGGTATTTAGTCACATAACATGGAAAGAAGATTTCCAATCCAAAGTTATACACATTCTCATATTTTTCTCTTGATCATCCCTCTACTAAATTTCTCACTCATACAGATGGGGTTAGTGAACTATGGAATGATCAATTTTCCATCTTAACTATCACTAACTCGGAGAAATTCATTCATCTTGACATAGTTTCAAGGTTTCCATTTGTTCATTTTTCTAATGGTGTTTGCTAGGGTTTCATTCTTGGTAAGAATTCTAAAGATAAGTATGATAAAAACAAATCACGAGAGCTACGAGAGATATTGGAGTTAGTTCACAATGATATTTTAGACCATTTCCAACACCTTCATTCAATAGGGAAAAATACATCCTAACCTTCATCAATGAGTTTTTAAGGTATACTTGGGTGTAATTTATTAAGCAAAAATCTAAGGTATTTAGGTATTTTATGAACTTCAAGGCATTTTTGGAAAACCATTTAGGTAAATACATCAATATGTTACACATCAAAAATGGTGGTGAGTATATCAATTACCATTTTCATAAATTATACACTTCAGAGGGGATTTAACTACAGCGTACAATTCCATATAGTCCTTAGAAAAATAGTGTTCCATAAAATAACATGTCCTTGAAGGAAATGGCCAGCTATATAATACACTCCAAGTCTCATGCACCTCAATATTAGGCTAAGGCCATAAAATTTTCTTGTTATATCCATGATTAGTTTCTCTAAAAAAGCATTGAAGGGGGTCATTCCTATTGAAGCATGGAATAGTATGAAACCCATGGTTAATAATTTGTTATTGTTTGGTTATCTTGTTATGGCCCACATTCCTAAGAAGGAATGTAAGCAAATCGAACCTATTGAAATTTCTCACACATATGCAAGAGTTCAACTCGAAACTTTTGGTTTCTCATATTTGAGGGGTTATGTGTTTGACCATTTTGGATCATTCATCGAGAAAGGGATACATATTTTTCATTATTTCTCAATTTTGAATAGTTTTAGGAATGACATAAAATTAAATCAGCAACTCAAGTGTTTTTTATAATGTTATGCCTCATAGATGCATCCATTTTAGGTTGTTACCTTCATCAGAATAAAACAACCGTGAAAGACCATTGTAGGGCCTTGAGGTAGGCGGGAAGGGCAATATGTATCAAACATCACATTCTAGAACTGCGTAATCAAGTTGAATATTTAAAGTTATATTAACTACAACAAACTAGGCATTTTGCCACAAATTTTCAACAATATTTGTGGTTATATGGTATTTCAAAAATTAAAATTGTGGCATTGGAATTGTAGCTAATCCACTTTTTGATATATTATTGTAGTTTTTCCACAATTCATTATACCATGGATAGTCCACAATTTATAAAATTTATAGATAATCTCCATTTTTTAAATTGTATATTGTCCACATTTCTTAATAGTTGTAACATTTCTACAATTTCTATTTTTTTAGTATTCCACAATCTTCACAAAAAATGTAGTTTTTCTATATATTTCATCTTTGTAGAAATTCCACAATTTACAATTTCATAACTTTCATCAATGTTATATTGTGGCAATTTCAACATTTTTTTCTACAATTGTTGTTACCACATAAAACTTGTAGGTGGAAGCTACAATTTGATTGCCACAATAATTAATTGTAAAATTATCTTTTTAAAAATGTAGAAATGTTACTATTATCTAAACAAATGTTTTTAATTGTTGAAAATACTTTATAGCCACAATACCAAAAACCAATTAAAAATGGGAATCAGACATAATTTTTATTTATTATATAAATTGTAAACATCATATATTTTTACACTTCATAAAATTATCATTCCCTTCAAGTCATCTCATGTATTATAGATCAACGTGATGTATTTCCGAGGTTTACGGCCCTAGATTAGTTAGCTCTTATAAATCCACACATTTTCATTCTTTTATTTTTCACAAATTTTAAGCCTTCTATAATATCATGGGAAGTATGAATTAGAAGGTGCAAAGATGTTAGCTTAGGAAAAAGGACAAATATTTTCTATAGAAATATATGGAATTCATTTGATATACCCTTATCTCATGTAATCCACAATGTGCACTATGTTATTGTCAAATGTTTTTTTTGATAATCCACTAAATTTCTGCATGCAATATGTACATTAATAAGTTAATTTAAAGACAAAAATTTATGAAATGAGTGAAAATCCTTAAAACTACTTAGTATTGGTCTCTCGTTAAATAAAAACCTATGAAAACAAAATTGAGACTAGGCCTATATGCACATGGAGAATTAAGAACCATGCCCACGTTGGTGAAATGAATATAGTCTATAGACACCTAAAATATGCTTACACTTAGCATTTCCTCCCATTCAATGATTGACGAAACTTCGTTAATTCACCCTTCTTCGCTCAATTCTCGAATTCCTATGCACGACACTCGTTCAGTCGTATTCCTCCTATAATCAACTTATTTGGCTAATATCTCTCTTATTAGCTAAACATTCCTCCTTTCAACCATTCAAAACCTCCCTAGTTCTCCGGACCACTTTTATTGGCTTTATAGGCTATCTATCACCACAATTGGTTATCCATACCCCTCCCAACTCTCAATGAGTCTCTAATCACTTTCTAATCAAGTTTAACTAGCCTAAACCCTAGTTAACTAGCCCAAACCAAGCTTATCTAAGCCTAAAGCATGTTTATCCTAATCTAATCCTAAAGTTCTTTTTAGACTTTAGTCCCACATGCACCCAAATTCTAAATTCTTCCAAACCCAAATCTATAAATACAAAACACCAATCTCAACAAACTATTACATATGTATTGGGAATACCATATTATTAAAGGACATTACATATGTATTGGGAATACCATATACACCAATCTCAAAGGGAGTTTTCCAATTAGATGGTACAACAATTCTAACTATCAGAATTATTAAAGGACTCCAGCTCACTATCCATGCATGTCCTAGATTATTGTTCACATAAGACATATCCGTTATTGATCTTCCCCTCTCTTCACCATTTTCCTATCACGAGATTTCACTACAAAGATGGGTGGTTACTTGTCATCAGATTGGTCACATATGATTCTTAGAACTCAATACGGGACAAAGGTGTTTATAATAGTAGAGTGTATTTTCCACAATCATGTGAACCCTTTCACCAATAATCCCATAAATGGGAACTATGCCATTTGTGACCCAGAAGAGGAAGATGTTGATCATGAACCAACTACTCTCATAGAGGAAGTTCCTGATACAATTCTTGATGAGGTAAGTACAGATCATCAATATGATCCCTACACTAATTTATTAGCGGATGAACAATCTATTCTATTGTTTTTGGAGGAAATTCGACTGGGTACATATTATATCCATGCAAAAGGTATGATTGTACCTCAATTTGTTAAAAAAACCAATAGTTTTGAGGAACTGTGGAAATTTTTATTCAATGGTTCGAGAAGTAAAAATGGATCCAATGCAGGATTTATGTGTATTTCTCTAGAAGGAGATAAATACTTCTCATATTTTCGGTTGCACCAATAATGTCATCAGTATATGAGGCCCTTATACAAGGGATTCAGCTATCTCGGAAGAAAGGGATCAAGACTCTTACCACCTTTGGAGACATTGAGTTGGTCGTATCCTACAAAGCATCAAAAAATGATCTCTTAAGATCATATAAGAATCAAGTTTGGGACTTAATAGAAGATTTCAAAGCTTTTGGAATTCATGTAGTTCCTAGAAAGTAAAATCAAGATGTTGATAGACTTGCTACAATTGGCTCACAGTATGACATACCTATAGACATCATGAAGGAAGGGAAGAAAATGGTCAAAATGGTGGTCCATCCCGTAGTTCCAGATAATTTGAGTAGCTAGCAAGTGTTTGATAGTGACAAACAAATTATTCTTTTCCTATAAGAAGAGGTGGAATTTGCTGTCAAACACCAAGATAAGTTGCAAAACTCATATGGTGATCAAATTATATAGTTGAAGGGAAATAAGCTACCAAAAGGTTTAGTTACTCTTGAATCCATCTTCAATTTAGATGACCAAGTCAAACGACAAAACACAAACATGGTGGTCAAGGAAGAGGATTTTGAAGAAGTCAAGGTGGAAAGTGAAAAACTTTTAAAGATTGGTAAAGTATGTATTGCCCAAGAAAATAAATCTTTCATCGAACTATGTCAATAATATCATGATATTTTTACATGGAGATAAAAATACTGTGTGGTTTTGATCCAGGTCTAGCACAACATACCATTGAACTAGATCCAAATTTCAAGCTAGTTCGTTATAAATAGAGGCCAATTAATCCCAAAATCGAGACGTTAATGAGAAAGGAACTAACCAAACTCATCGAGGCTTGTATAATATTTCCCATCAAGCATTTCTCATGGGTCACTAATCTGGTGCACATAAGGAAGAAGAAATGAGAGATTAGTTGTGCGTAGATTTCAGGGATTTGAATTGTGCCTTTGAAAGACCATTATCCTCTTCCATCAATGGAGAAAATACTTCAAACGGTGGTAGGAGCTCAAATATTTTCTTTTCTCGATGGATATTTGGGTTACAATCAAATTCTAGTCCAAGAATTTGACCAGTTCAAAATGGTTTTCACTACTAAGTGAGGCACGTATGCTTACAAAAAAATTCATTTGGATTGTCCATTATCGGGGCTACCTTCCAAAGAGCCATGGACATGGAATTTAAAGGACTAATCAATGATATCATCTTGGTTTACCTTGATTATATAACTGTATATTCTAAGCATGTTGAAGATCACATCACACATCTAAGGAAGGTTTTCGACGATGTAGAGAGTTTGGGGTTTCACTTAACCCCAAGAAATGTATTTTTACAGTACACAAAGAAAATTTGTTGGGACATGTTGTTTTAGCGGAAGGGTTATTGATTGATCCAGCTAGGATTCATTCAATTATATCTTTATCTCTCCCAAGTCACAAGAAGGGTCTCAAAAAAATTTTTTTGGGAACCATAAATTTTGTGCGGAGATTCATTCCTCAATTCGCAACATTAGCTAAACTACTTATAGCTATGCTAAAGAAAATTATGCCATTCTCAAGGACAAAATAAGGGAGGGAGAGATTCAAAACTATCAAAATAGCCATTTCTCAAGCTCCCACACTGGTGAACCCCAAGTTTGATAAATATTTTATTCTTTATACTTTCACAAAGTCAAGAGAACATTTGAGGATCCTAACCTAGAAAATGACGATCGATGGAGCAACCAATTGCCTTCTTCATTCAATCCCTCAAATACTATGAGCTCAAATATTCATTTGTTGAGAAACAAGTCTTTGTAGTTATTTGAGCTCTAAATAAATTTAAGCACATGTTGTCCAACAACAAAATTCACCTGATGGTTTCTCATCCTGGTGTCAAGAACTTTTGTTGAATAAAGAGATGAACGAGAAACGTGTTGGATGGATCACAAAGGTGATGGAGTATGATGTACACATCAAAGTCACTAAAATTTTCAGAGGTAAGGGCTTATGTCAGTAGTTGGCTGCAGACATAGAGATCAAAAATAATGAAGTTGTTACTCTCTTGAATACTGACAAAGGTGATGATCAAGTTGATTGGTTGTCAAAGATGTAAAATTTCCTCCTCTCGAGAGTATATCCTTCAAACATGGATAAAATTCAAAGATGTACCTTCCATCTCCAATCTATTCCATATGTCATGGTGGATAATGTTCTTTTTCGAAAGGATTTGAACGGTGTTCTTCTTCGCTGTATGAAACCGGAATAGGTAAGTAAGATATTAGAAGAATTCCACAATGGCCTATCTAGAGGACATTACTGTGCATGAACAACTGTAACCAAGATTATACGGGTCAGTTACTATTGGCCATATTTGTTCAAATATGCTCATCTCTAGGTGAGGAAATGTAAGGAATGTGCCCTTTTCACTAGCAAGAAGAAGTTGGCAGATCTTCCCCTACACCCGATTCAAGTGGATCAACCTTTCATTCAATGGGGTTAGATTTTGTTGGTATGATTAATCATCCATCCATTGAAGGAAATAAATGGGTTCTTACTGCCAAGGACTACTTTACTCGATGGACAGAGGCAGTAGCATTGAAAGAAAGCAACGAGAAGGCAGTCCTCGATTTCCTAGAAAATATAATGACAAGGTTTGGTGTTCCATTCACTATTATTTCTGACAATGCAATGGCTTTTCTCGGTCTGAATTTGAGTGAATGGGTGGTTAAGAATGGGGTCTACCTCAAGACTTCATCCAATTACTATCCACAAGGAACAAGTTAGCCGAGTCTAACAACAAGAACCTCATAAGGATTATCAAATGCATGATGGAGACTAATAGGAGGACTTGGCATACACAACTTAAAATTACCTTATGGGCAAATCAAATCACACCTAAAAGGGCCATCAAAAATTCTCCTTTCATGCTTGTATATGGAAGAGAAGCAAAACTTTTGCTCTCCCAAGAGTTACCTTATTTGGAAGTTCTAAAGTCTAAAACTCCAAAGTTCCAAAATTTCAGTAACTTTGGACTTTCAAGTTTTGAAAGTCTCTCATCCATTTTTCGATATTTCTCTTTCAGACTTCCAAATTCCAAAACTCGAAGTTCCAAAATTTCAGAACTTTGGACTTTCGGGTTTCAGATTTTTCCATTACCTTTTCACGATTTTCATCTCTTAAAGTCCAAAGTACAAAACTCCAAAGTTTTAAAATTTCAAAACTTCAAAATTTCAGGGTTTTAGACTTCGGGGTTCTTTGTGCATTTAATTCTCACCAACTTCGTACGTGTCAAATTTTGAGCATTAATTTTGGGTTTTTCTATATAAACTCACAATTTTACCTGTCATTTTCACCTGACATTTTTCTCTGACGATCTATTTTTTACAACTTTATACTTTCACGACATCATTTTCAAGGTATTTTAGGTTATTTTCTTTTGGTTTAAGATCTTTTTGGGTTGTTTTTCCTTGTTCATTTTATTTTTTTCTTCCTTTTTTTGTTTTGGAGATGAAACCCTCATTTCCCACCATGTTTTCTTTGAAAGTGTTTTTTGATCTCCACAGTTGTGAAATCCAACATGTGCAGGCATCCAACATAGATCACATTATAGCTTTTCAAAATCTCCACAAGTATTTGACTTGTTTTTCATGTCCTTTGGAAGTTTATCTTTTCGAAGGTTGGTGTTTTTCAGATTTCGTACATTTATCGTTTCGGAGTTTGAGAACTCTACCCTTTCTAGTTTAGAAGTTTGGCTTTTGAAGTTTCCATTTTAGACTTTTAGAAATTTCCATTTTGGAGTTTGTAGATTTTTGAGTTTGGATATCTGTTATTTTGGGTTTTGGGTTTTCAGACTTTGGAAACTAAAGTCTTTTTGGACTTTTAGATTTTGGTATTTTGGGACTGTTCCACTATTTGTTGCATATTTTTGAAGGTCTTTTGGATTCCAAAATCCAAAACTTAATGTCAAATTCTACAGCCAAAGGCAAAGAAAAGATGAAGTATACATTCCTTGGAGTTTCTCCTCACTCTTGTCTATCCTCAGACTTGGGGAATATAGGAGACACTGATCTTGGGTAGGTTGATTTTCTAGACTTCTGGGCAAGGGTGAAATCCCCAACAAGAAATCTTGGATGCAAGCCATATACAACACTTGATGATAGATTTCCGGCATCCATGCATTGCCCAAAATTTGTCTTAGCTGCAACAACTCACTTTGATGAAGATTCCAGGTCAAGTAAAAGATGTTGATGGCAAGGTTGTAATTCGTTTGGACCCATATTTCTTTGAGGATTTATTCAAACTCCTAGACATTGAAGACTATACAAAAATTTCACTAGAATCGAGTAGTGGAGCATTGGGACAAAGAAACTGAGTTATACACAAAAGTCATGTTGAAGAGCTATCTAGCCAAGAGTGTCACCAAATTTCCCAAGACCATGTATCGATCAAAATTTATCTAGGAATTCAATGACATTATTGTGTTACTAAGTAGAGTTTTGAGCCTTGCCTCTGCAAAGGAATTTTAGGAATGGATGTTCCTATATATTGCTACTATCAAGAAAAACAAGGAATTCATAAGATGGGGAGAGCATATCAGCAACTCCATCTGCTTTCAGTTAAGAAAGGTTTTTTCCTCAAAGATTTTCTACATGACCTCTTTTTGGTCTATGCTGTAGCCACTATGGGATATTTCACTGGGTTGAACACTAAGGGTATTTGAAGTGCTTCACAAATCTATGATTTTTATCCTCATCTTACACTAGACGAGGGAAGCAAACACTTCCGCAAAATTAATGATGCCTTCTTTGTTGTCATTCTTTATCATTTTGATAAAGATTTATACAATCGAAGGATTTCAATGAATCCTTCAAAGAAGTATGCGAGTGGGGAGCTATTTACCTATAGTTTCCTACATTTACATACATTTGGATTCTTGGTTTTGTAGGTGCTCCTAGTAAGTTGCCAAGATGCCCCACCGACAAGTGGGTTTTGCTAGAATTGGTTTGGAAATTGCTGGACTATCATAAGATTCAGAATAAATGGCATAATTTGGGAGTTCAATTTACCATTTCAATTAGTAGATACACTTTTGCAAATATTTATAAGGTGAAGAATGTAGATGCAGAGATGTCAGAAGTAACCTTGCTAACTTTTCATCCTCGAACCAATTTCGACTACTAGGGAAAATTTAGTGAAATAGGTTTATCCAGTTCTCATGTGCCCCAGTTGGAAGATATTTGGATTCATTTTCAAGATGAATTCATCATCCAACAAAGATATTATGAGAGGCTAACTCTTGGATGAGGTTCGGTAGTTTGTTATCGCAGAGATTCCAAAGGAAATGGAAGATGAGGAGGAATTTTTGGATGCACCTACAAAAATAATAATTATTCTAATCAACCATTTCCATGGATTGATTGGTATGTAGAATAATGTTGCAATACCAAGGAGAGGGTAGGGTCCATTCTGCAAAGAACTTATAATTGGTTGGATACCTTGGGAATTTTACCCAAAGGGTTAGATAAACCTACAAGTATAGAAGCCCAACCAACCATGAGTCTTCCAACACCTACAAAAGGGAAAAGGCCCATCCAAAGGGCCCATATAGTCCCTAAGAATATTTCATTTTTGTTGGCAGCTCCTCTCTCTCCAAGGCTCCTACTTCCAAGGTTGTGTCTCCAACAATACCAGTGTTAGAAATAGTTGAAGTTACTAATTCTCCAAGTGTGTCACAAGATCTTTCATCTCCTCTTCCTCTTCCATTTTCACTTCCTCCATCATTTCCTTCCACTTATACAATCATTTATTCTTTCCCATCTCCTTCTATGGCCCAAGTGTTCTCATCTCTTCCATTTCTCTTAGTAGGGAGATGATTGGGTCACCTATTTCTACTTCACTCCCTCTAACAATTTCATTTCCTTCCGTTCCAACTTCCAACATCAATGTATCCACTCCTATGGTTGTCCTCACATCCACCCCATCCATTATTGCCACATCCATTTCATTGCCTACTAATTTCATAAGTGTTGTTGTGTTATCAAGTGCCCCAGGTACTGAATCGGTTGTTCCACTCCCATGGCATATGTTATCCCAGAATGGTTGTTTCACCAAACTCCAAAGTAGAAAAATAAGGTGCCCCTAGTAGATGTTATAGATCTGAGTGTGTTGGAACCCACTCCGAGGAGATAGGACAAGCGTCCAAATATTTTCTCCAGCTTATCAGTGAATCAATCTGGAGAGAGGGTCATAGAATTTTCTACTCTCATTAAGGGAAAAACCAAGGAAACCATTACAACAGCTGACTACCGAATTTCTAGATTTTCACTAGGAAGAGCAACACACAAAGGAGCTAAACAAGATGTGTAGAATGTTCTTGGAAATTTGTTATAAAATTACAACAAGGACAAGGATTCTAAGGATGAGCTAAAAGTAAAGGTTGAGAAGCTCACTGCATTTTTAGGAAGGTAACATAACCTACTCCATCCACTGATCTTTCAACTACCACTGCTTTGATGATTTCTTCCACTCTGGATGATATTTCCTATCATGAGATTGAGAAGATAGGTCAAAAGGGAAGATCAGTAAATGGATGGATAGAGCGCATACTTCAAGAAGCCAACCCTTTCATAAAAGAGGTTATTGAAATATATAATGATTTGCAGACTGAAAGAGCCTCTATTTGTAGAATGGATGAATCCTTCTTTGAAGATAATAATAATTTGAACTTGAATTTGACTACGTGGAGTGAGATCAGAGAAGAAGATCTAGATTTTCTTCTACAAGAGGAAGTAATCGATGATGTTTCTAAGTTGTTCGAGTTTCAAAAGGCTATGGAGTTTAGGTCCCAAGTATTACAGGATTTAATAAATAAGTTAGACGAAAAGTGAGTAGAAATAATGGATGCTCTAAATGATATTTCAGAAGAGTTTGATAACATTAATTGCAAGTTCTTCAATGATAACATTGATGCTCTTCCAAAGGATCATATCAAGTTAAATTTCAAGGATTTGGTAAAGAGAGATGATGAGGTGACTAGAAATTTTAACTTTCACTGTTCAACTGAAGAAGGTAGTAAGAAAACTCAAAATAATTGCATCCAAGGTAGCAAAAGATATCGAGATAGCAGAGGTAGTGAATCACTATGCATGTGGACCTGAGGAAGGAGAAGTGCAAGAAATTATCAAGCGTTTCCTCGATTATAAACATCGAGATAGTTGTTTGGGAGAAGGAGTCAAAGAAACTTGAAGAAGGAGAAGGTGTTGCGAGGCCAAGCCAAAGCTAAGTGGCCATGGTTGGATAGTTCCAAGCTTTGAATCAGTCAAAGTAGAAGGGTTGAATAAGTCAAACCCATGCAACAAACGTTTCTCTTTTTATGGGAGCTTGTTCCCTAGAACTTAATGATATTCTATTTTTAGTAATTTGTTAGTTGAAGGCCCATTGTAATAGCCTAAGGAACTTATAAATAGTTAAGTGCATGAATTTTATAGATATAGATAAATCATTTTGGAAGTTACTCTTCAAGCTTGGAAGAGTTCTTTGAGTACTGTGAAGCCTTTCAATTACATTCAGGATAATATATTTCCGTGAAGAATCTGATTTATTGTGTTAACAGTTGATTAATGTATGCTTTGTGGATGTTCAATTCCTTAGTATAAGTGGTTAACTTACCTTTATTTCATAATATCTTATTTCATTATATGGGAATGTGATATGGTTTTCTCAAATATCGTTGTGAAAAGGTTATTTTCCTTCTGTTATAAAGTTGATTTATCATTAGTTGTCATAAGTGAGTGAGATGTTTGACATGTGCATGTTTTATATTGTCATGGTTATTGACTGTGTTTTCAATCAGATTTGATCTATCTGAAGGAATATTTGGGGTCTTATAAAGGAATATATGTTATTTTGTTTGTGGTTATTATATACCCTGTCTAAATAGCATCAAGCGAATTAGATTGTGATGATTGTTTATCCTTTCTAAACTAACCCTTCCGGCATGAAGATCACATAATTATCTAGTTATACTCATGGTGCATCACCGTATTGTCTTTATTCATTACTTCTAACCTTGAACTCCATGAATCGAGTAGATTAGGATAATTTTCAATTTTTTATCCTCGCATGCTGATCTTAAGTTGGGAAGTGCTCCTATCCTAAGTTCCACCTTGGGGATGGAAGTGGGATATTTCAATAATTCAACGGAGCGTGATTTGTGTTCATAACGAAAGGAAATGTACTTAATAACTATGTTGTCCCACATGTGCCCACACTTGGGATGTTCACAAGTTGCATGGGATATTTCAAATTAATGGAATTTTATTATCCTAGAATTTGAGGTGCATTTGATTTGTTGAGAAAACTCCTCGTGTATGAAATGAAATGTTCAAAACTCTAATAAACTATTTTGTTTGGATGTTTAATTTATTAATGCCCACACTTAGGTATATGGGCCAAAGGAAATAGAGGTTTAAATAAAACTAAAACAACCCATCTTAAAATTGGAAAAGGAGGTGGTCATAAATTAAATTATAATCTCTTTTAATAAATAAATCTTATGGTAGAAAACTAGGTGGACTACGATCAACTTAAGTCAAAGTATTTAATGGAATTTTATTATCCTAGAATTTGAATAGTAAATCATTTCGATGCATATTAAAAAAAGATAATTAAGAAATATCTGGGATAGAAATAAAAAGTGTAAATAAAATGTAATGAAAAATGGGTAATGATACATAGAAAACATGTTTCTAATAATAAACTCGATTGAATAATTAGAGGTCTAGAATTAAACTATTATACCCTTCGAACGCACGTGTTATAATACTTTTACTAAGTGAATCCCCGTGAGAAATCCCCTACACAATATGTGCAATGGTTTGTAGGAGGAATCTTACTACCATTCATGTGTGCATGATCACATAATAATTTCACCAATCCATAAGATGCATTAGAAGCATACTTGCATGCTGAAGAGGTAGAAATTATAGATATTGTTTTAAGCCCATTCATGGAGGAATGAATTGGTTCAATGGTAACACAATTGGAGAAGCCAATAGTGAGCAGTTCCCATGTAATGTTTGTTGGTATTTGGTGTACCGATTGTGAGTTGTAAGGTCATACCAAAAGTACATGCCCACATAAAATTTTGAAGTCCATACTTATAGCATGTGAAATATGTGAATGTAACCATGATACCCAAAATTTCCCTTTACTACACCATGCAAAATAGGCCGGGGTAGGCATCTATTGTAAAATATGTTATGCGAAAACCGATAATACATCGTAGTATCACATCATTGATCAAATTCATGAATCCAGTCATTTTTTCTCTAAGAAGCTTCTATAGAATATACCACCGAGAGAATGTGGTGGATACAATCATAGAAGAAATGGAAGAAACTTAGGAGGACACATATGTATGTGTACCCACCTAGAGCCTATTATAAATGTGAGTCACATAACCATTACCAACGTGATTTCCCAACATATCCATTGGGAAAACATTTTTAGAAGGATCAAAAGGTAGAATATTTCCCAATTTATTCAAGTTATTGAAGGAAAAAGGTGATAATGGTGTTTTGTATGATTGAAATTGCTCACATCATTAGGAATGAAGAGACATTGAAAATAATACCAATAGAGAAGATAACTACTAAAGTAAATATTACCATATATGTTCTCGTATGCATGAAAGATATGCATTCTAGTAAGGTGTAACCATCTAAAACCTAGTTGACAAATCCTTACCACGATGGTTAGCACTAGTAGCAGGTCCTTCATGAGGTACAAGATCTAATCGTAAAGCTCCAAGGAGAGAACAATTTTCTTAGGGATGAGGCTAGACTACATAAAAATAAGTCATGATATTTTGCATATGAATGGTTCCACAAAGATGAGTTCAAGGAGGTATGTCGATGTTGCACATGGAAGAAATACTACCACTAATAGAACAATGGTTGAATCATAAGATAAAAAATTAGCATTTCAAAGATAATTAAGGTCGATATAGAAGAAGGATGTAAGATCAACTAAGGTGGAGGTTTTTACAGAGAGATACTTAATTATGCATGTAACTATGGATGTCCAACATCAAAAAAATCTTGGTTGACATAGGCATGGAAGTAAATATCCTCATAGCGAGAATCCTAGAACAAGATGGGGAAACCATTGCATCCCCCGCACATTTTTTCATGGCTAAAAATTATGGGTTGTGCCTATCATATTTTTGAAGATGATACAATTAGTATTATGGGGTTAAAGTTCCATGAAGACTTTGAATTCATATCCCTAGTTGAAGTGGATAATTCATAGTGCTACTTAGGAAGACCATGGTATTATGCCAACAATGCCGACATATGATTTAAGATGTGATATGTCAGTTTTGAAAATGATGGTTAGCACATCATTTTTCCCATGGATCCAAAAAAAGTACCTATACGTGGATACTGTAGAAGAACATGAAGATTTGGAACATATCTATAACAACAAGGTTATAGGGGTAGAAAATTTTGAACAAAAAAAGGAGGGAGATCTAAAATGGGAGGACAATCATTCAATATATGATACAACATGTGTTGCATATGAGAATTGGGTGCATGGGTCATATGAACTACTAGGGTGAGAATGTGGAATGATTCAGCACACAAGATTCCAAAATACTCTCCAAGAATCCACGACAATTCACAAATATGTGCAAAGAATCTATACAGAGAATACTCAACCCCCACCAAGCTTTAGTGGAAGTGAATATATCCATGCTTTTATTATAAAATGGGAACCTATGTACACATTGAATAAATGTGAATGAGTTGTTTCGACTATTTGCTAAAAGGAACCAAAATAATATTATGGGAAACACATTGGCGAATGTTACTATCTTGGGTAGAGATAAAAGAGGCCATGAAGGCTCGGTTTGAATGAACAAATAACACCCCTACCACTTGTGTATAGGTAAGAGTAAAATATTTGATATATTTTTTCTATAGTTTTAATATGTGCAGGTTGAATTTTGTCAATGGTAAATGGAGGAGACAAAGCTCCATCAAAATAGGATTTGAATTTTTTCCATTGGAAGCGTGAAAAATGTTGTCTCCTCTGTAAAATATAAGGTTTATGTATAATTTAAAATTATATGGCTTGGTAAATGTTTTAAATATTTTTTCATGAGGGGACACCATAATAAGGGTTATATGTTTTTTTTTTTTTAAGTATTTTTAATATATATATATATATATACTATATTTTAGAATTTTTTATAGACTATATGTTGTTTTTTATTTACATTATATAAACTATATACCTCTTTTTTAAAAGTGAATATATTTTTACATTATAAATTATAATAGATTAATATAATATATTAAAATATAACCTCCCTAATATTATACAGAAGAAGAAATTATAGAATTTCACATTCTCGAAATACACAACAAGTTTTGGCTTCATTAAATTTGATGATCAAATAATCACAGTAGAACAAACATAAAATAGCATGACGGTCATTAGATGTTAAATTTAAGCACGTAGGTTCTAGGAAACTTTCACTCTGTTAAAATTGACGGTTAAATTATTGTCACGAAAGACCCTAAAATAAGCCATTATGATGATCATTTAGGCGTCAAATTTAAGTTATGCGGATCTTTGTCTACATTAATGGTTTTTAGAAATTATAAGTTGTTATGCATTCTTAAGGGTTTTTTCTTCACTTATATATGGTTGGAACTATTTTTATATAAGTAAGGGTATAATGCATAACCCTTTATATTTTGGGTTATTATTTTGATCCTAAGAGGTTAATTAGTATGCATTGTAATGACATAATTAGTTATGATCAAATAGTTTCTTTAAATCTATAAAATCTAGATTTGATTCTATTAAAAGTGTTGATTTTTTTATAAATATGTATCTAACTATGTGGTACATTGTATATTATAATGGGGTGTGTTTTACAGGTTCAAGAAAACAATGACGTTTAGCTATTTTTGTCTTGACAAAACCTAGATCCTGAATGGAACTAACTACAACATTTGGGTCAAAACATAATTCATGGTGAGAAACTTTGGATGATTCTTTCTAGATCTGAGGTTACTCCCACCGGTCGTCAATATACTATAGATAACATTAATGTATTCTTGCAATGAATGCAAGAGGCTCTTTCTATGATTTTGTGTAATGTGAACGATGAGTACCTTCTACACATTGGTAATATTGAACACCGAAAAGAGGTATGGACACAACTAGAATCCATTCATGTAGGATACTTGGTATATAAAGGATAGTAATGAGATTAAAATATACGAAGGAATGCAAAGAAATGGTACGTATATTTTTATGATTTCTCTTTTGCATGTTGTTTTATACCTAAAAGTTTGAATAATTCAAAACTATGAAATGAAAGGTTAGGACATGTTAATTATTGAATCTAATATGAAATATCTAGATATAATCTAGTGAAAGGTTTACATGTGTTGTATTCTTCTCTTGAAGTTACTTCATTAAATACTTTTAAATGATGGTTTTGATTTGATTTAGTAAATGGTCATGATGATGTTTTGATGCTTTATAGATGTTTCGAAACTCCTATCTTCCTAGCTAAGAAATTAACTTGGGCTCTATCTATGTTAGAAAGTTCAAATCCTATTAAATTTAAGAAATGACTAGAAGCCATCATATGTACCATGCATTAATTACCTTGTATAAACCTGATCCGTGAAGTATTATAAGTTCTAGGTGGTTATACAAAGTAAAATATTATGTTGATGGTATTATTAACAAACATAAAGCTAGACTTGTTGCTAGAGGTTTCATTTAGAAACTTGACATTGATTATGTTGATACATTTGCCCTTGTAGCTAAAATGAGTACTGTTAAGACCTTATTTCCAATTGTCTCTCAATTTGGGTGGGAAATCCACCAAATGGATGTGAAAAATTCCTTTTGAATGGTGATTTAAAAGAATAACTTTACATGTCTCAACCTAAAGGATTTGAAGAAACTGGTAAAGAAAACTATGTTTGTAAATTGAAAAAATCCTTGTATGGTTTAAAGCAAGCTCCTAGAGCTTGGTATGCAAAAATTAATTCTTTCTTTAAATAGTTAGGATTTTTTAATTGTTCTTCTGACAATGATCTATTCATTAAGAAATAAGGATCACATATTATCATTGTTTGTATATATGTTGATGATTTTCTTATGACTGGTGATAATCCTGCTTTAATTTGTAGAATTAAAGAAAAATTGAAATAGTACTTTGAAATGATTGATTTAGGTCTCTTACATCATTTTCTTGGCATCGCTATATTTCAAGATAAACATTCTATTTTGTTTATTAAGCACGAGTATGTAACCAATGTATCTTGAAAAATTTTAACATGATTGATTGTAAACTAGTTTCTACTCCTATGGAAGTTGGACTGAAAATTGATCCTAAACTTGCATGTGAAAAATTTGATCCTACTTTATAGAGGGTTATTTGGTAGTTTGATTTATTTAACTATCACCAAAATAGATATTTCCTATGTAGTAAGAATTGATTATAGGTTTATGCACTTGAACCTTATAGAGATCACTAGAATCTTGCAAAAAGGATTCTTAGATATATTAAATGCACAATCAATTATGGGTTGCATTATACTAAGAATGAAAATGCTAACTTATATGGATTTTGTGATTTCGATCATGTTGGTGATGTATTGGGTAGAAAATCTACTTCTGCTTATGCATTTAAATTTGGTGCAAGTGTCATTACTTGGTGCAACAAAAAGAATCCAACTACTTCTATCTCTTCAACAAAAGTTGAGTATAGAAGTGCAATGGAAGCTGCAAAAGAGGCTCTATGGCTAAAGAGGTTATTTGATGAGATAAATATGAAGGATCCACGCAAAGTGTTCCTTTGTTCTATGAAAACCAAAGTACCATATCTCTTGCACATAATCCAGTACAACATCAAAGGATGAATCACATTGAGATACATATACACTTCATCCATGAGAAGGTGTTAAGTGGTGAGATAGATCTCAAGTTCATGTCGATTGAAGAGTAGGTTGTTGATATCTTCACAAAGCCCCGAGTGCTGCAAAGTTTTGTCACTTTCATGAAAATATTGGATTGTTGGAGTTTCCATTGAGGGGGAGTGTGCATGACAATGTCACGACCGAATCATATCACATTGAGCATACATTGGTTAAAGGGTCATATGCCTACATTGTCATGTCATTCTATGTTAGGTTAAAGAATGCACCCACCATTTCCTCACGCAAATACTCTTTGTAAAATTTATTGTCGAATAAGGCTGAACTCAAGAGCCGCGTTTTAATATTTCATACAAAAGTTTCTTCAATTATATTTAGACCTTGTAGCTATTATGAGTTTATGGGATGGTGATTTTAGAAAAAATAGAATTTATGCTCTATGTTAAACTCTAGATATTGGATGTCTTTAGATCACGTATGATAAATAAATGCCAAAATGTATATTTGACACAAGCAATAATATAATGAAATATAAAATCCTAAGTGCAAGAGAGAGAATAGAAGACTTAGCTAATTTCGCACTTGATCCTAAAGTATGATGGAGTGCAAAATTGATGAACCAGGAAGAGAATACTATTGTAAATACTCACTCTAATGTAAAATTTGAAGTCGTCGAATAAGGAATTTGGACTCAAGAGCTCAAAAACTTGTTTTTACTTTGTCGCACATGTGTTTCTAACCTTTTTTTTGCCACCTATATGTCATTAAATGATCGTATAATTCACTTAAGTAACCTATAAAGAGAAGATGACTTGCAAAACCGTCAAACTATATCAAATCCCAAAAAGAAAAAATGAAATATGAGGGAGTGCTGTAAAAATGTGACCACGATGATCACCCGATTGAGTGAACTTATGACCCGATTGATTTTATCTTGCAAAACATCAAAACATCTCTATAGACTCCATGTAGTTATTGTGATTTTGTGAAAGAATCGGGTGCCAAAAAGTTTGAATTTTTGCCGTTTGGTTTTAGGAATCCACTTGTGCGAAGTGCACTTGATAGTATACAATAGCTAGATGTACTAATGTAAATAGATGTGTGGATGGAAAAATAATTTGCCCTTCCTATGAAATGTATATAGAAAATACTAAGTCCTTCTCTCTTGTCCCTTGTATGGATGCTTTAGATGGATGCCTTTATTTTTCTTAGATGCCTTTGGATGCAATATTAGGTGATGATAATAAATTCTTAGAGCTTGTTCCTTTAATTTTGGTCACATAGAATTGTATTTATATGAATTCCTTGGTTGAATTTGGGTAATTTACAATTGGAAGGTTGACCCATAAGAAAATAAGATGCCCAAAAGATAAAAGAGTCCTAAAAGAAGAAAGTAAGATAGAAAAGGGGGTGCCTAAAGGGGACGAGGATACATGGGTGTTGGCATCCTAGCTAGGTACTATTGTCCAAAGTCATACAAGATAAACAAGTAAAAGTACCAAAGTCATTGGGATGTACCGAGGGATGTAAAGCCCAAAAAGAATACAAGAAACAATGAAAAGGCCAAATATAATTGTCAATTACTAGTTTTCTTGCTTAGGAATCGCATGATTGCAAGCATGCTTTTAGGACATATAAATGTAGCCAAGTGTGTGATTTTATGTCTAAATTTTCCCACAATTTATGTTGTTGAGTGAATACTTGATAACATAAAGTAGTTAGAAGATGTGTACCTGATAACCATGTAGAGTATGATGGTGAAATGCGTGTCGAGTGGACAAGTGAAAGTGTGAAGTGATAAAAATGAAGCGTGGAAGCTAAGAAAGAGGAAGTGACCCTAGAGGTGAAGTGTGTGTGTTGTACCATGTTGTTATGCTTAATGTAGGGTTGCTTATTATTTTGTATCAAGGAAGGGCTGTAAAGAAGAGAGAAAGAGTAGTCAAAGTCATGTATTATGAAAACTCTTGTAAAAGTATGTAAAACCATGTAAATATGAAAAATTAGTAAACAAAAAGTGTGTACCTAAAGAAAATGAATGTAAAAGGATAGAAATATCTCTTGAAAATGTTGTATAAGAGTGAGTTTTTTTGGCAATCTCAGCCAAAAGTGAGTTTTCTGGGAAATCTCATGCTAAGAGTGAGTTTTTTGGGTGATCTCATGCTAAGTAGGAGTGTTTTGGGTGATCTCACGCCACGACCGAAGAGTGTTAGGGAGAGAGGTCTAGTGTTACCCTCCTTCAATGACTACTTCCCGAATAATCACCACTTTGTAGATGGTATGTCCCATGTTGTTTTGTGTTTAGTTTCATATTGTATGGAGTTGAAATGGAAAAATAATGCATTTCTGTTTACATGAGGATTGTTCTTGTGCTTTATGAAAACTACTCAAAAACAACTTTGAACCATGTTGATCTTAGAAACATTTTGTAACTTCCCCCTTGTCATAGGCACCCAAGAAAGGTCAAGAGTGCTCAGGCACTAGTGTCTATGTCTAGGAATTGGTTGTTGTCCTAAAGTGAGGACCCAAGTCGGATTCTATAACATTTTGAAATTGTATCATATGTAGATTGTGTATTGTGCATATCCGAACTATAGCTCGATTTTTGTATGGGATGACTAATTCACCTAATGTATGCCCCCTCATTTCTAGTGCATATGACATTCTTAAGAGACTTTGTCCTAAAGAGAGGACACGAAAGTGATCTCATGTTGTTATGAGATGGATACTCTGGGGAGGGAATGAGCATGGTAAAAACCAAGGCACATGCAAACAAAGTGGGTAGAAAGATGTGTTAGTGAAATCAAGACAAGTATGCATATAGAAGAAAA